>JALGQZ010000009.1:25199606-26399606 GCA_023105745.1 Austropuccinia psidii | reverse complement strand
ACATAGTTAAAAACATAAATATTTCTGAAACACATTTGCAGAGAAGTTACAATTAAAGACAGAATTTAAAATATGAAATAGTTGCCCCCATGACACAAAATCATAAGAATCATGATCCTGATTCACATATGCCCAGAAATTCCACACCTTTAACAGAAGGAAAGATTTCTTTGAAAGGAAGTTTGACCACTTTTCTGGGAGAAAATGCAATTTTTAAAATATATATTTATAAACTGGAAGAATGTCCAACATTCTCTGGGGAAGGAGAATGTAACCATATTGAACTCATTAGAAAAATTGATATGCTACAGGAAAGTTTCATATACCTGATGAAATTATAGTAGAAAAATTGCACTCTTTATGCACCAGGACTGCAAAGAAATTATGTTATAAGATCAAAAGACATTGGAAAACATGATCGTCTCTGTTGGAAATCTGAGATAATCAACAAATGGGAAAAAACTTCCCGGTGATCTAAAATCAAGCATTCTTTTGAAATTTCCATTCTGGATTCAGAAAAGGATATATCACTTACTTGGTTCCTCAAAAAAAGGAAAGATAATCTGCTTTACACACAGATATTTCCGACTCAATGATTAATGTTAAAATATTAATAAAATGGGGAGGGGAACTAGAACATTCAATGAAGTGCAGATGTGTAAAACCCTGTTCAACAGAGGACTATATTAATGCAACAGAAGACATCTTTACTAGTATTGGTAAAACCTGCACTAGAAACCCTATGGAGTCCAAGATTGTCCCAAAGCCTTTCAGAGAAGACAGAAAATCTGAAAGACCTGTCTTAAAGTGCCATAAATGTGTGTGCACCTCACATTGATCCAAACCTTGTACCAGGAATACTAACATAAATTAATTTCAAATCATTGAAGAGGTTCAGTGTGATTAAGATAAAGATGAATCTGACCAAGATTCTGAAATCTCTGATGAAACACTAGAAGAAGACTATCCTATTGAGAGCATCACAGCCTGTTTTGAAGTCACTGAAGTCCATACTTGCTTGTCAGGATATAGTGAAGATTTCTAAAACCTGACCAATATACAGGATGCTAGAATGTGCAATAAGAAAACTGCTATAGGAAAAGGTTACACTGCTGGAGCATCCTGTATTAAATAGATCCTTATGAATGATATTTAGGCCAAAGTCAATTTGGACACAGGAGCATTTTTAACTTGTGTAGGCAAATACTACCTTAAATTCATACTTCCTAAATGGATAAACAATATATTATTAATAGAATGTGAGCAATTTAATAGTGTCATTAATGATATGTAACCTTTTTGGAATATTGTATACTGACCTTGTATTTCCACACCCTGCAGGAAGTGTGAGAATAAAAAAAGAGATAGTAGTAATGGACACTTGTACTTCTCAACATATCATTCTTGGAAATTACTGCTTAAATATTGATGGTATTTACATCAATAAAATGAAAGAAAGATATTTCACAATTGGAGAAAATAAAAGAAAAAAAATTTCTTTTTCCAATATGCTCAAACAAATATCAGTAGTATCTTCAAATAAAGATATACACATAGAGTGTTTCATGTCAAATCAACTTGTTGAAGCATAAATTAATTTGACATTATCATCTAAAATAAGACAAGAGCTTCTTGATGTGTTATACACATATAATATTGCTTTTGCTTCAGATAATGAACCATTAGGTTCTATTAGAGGGCATAAAGCCTATATCACTCTTAATATTGATAGACAATACCCTCCAGTGCTTAGAATACCAGCTTATCCAGAAAGCCCCAGAGAAGCCTACATATCCAAGAGTTAATGCAGCTTGGTGTAATAAGGAAAGTAGGCCATAATGAAGAAGTTGAAGTGACAACTTCTCTCATTATTGCTTTGAATAATGTTAAATCAAGCATGGTTTGAGCTTTTAGTTCAGTGAATACCTGCACAGTTCCAGATAGGTATTGAAGTCCTAGAATCCAAGAAACCTTGACCCAATTAATTAATTCCAAGTATATAACCTCAATGGATTCATTTAAAGTTTTTCATCTGAATACTTTGATTCCTAAAGCCCAGAAAATACTTAGAACTATCACTAACTGTGGTATTTATGAGTATCCCAGAATGCACCATCTCATTATCAAAGGACAATTAATACCATCTTCCCCATAGAATTATCTAAGGAATTTCTGATTATTCATATTTATGACAAAATCATATGTTCTGACTCATTTTCTTTGAACCTTGAAAGATTTGAAAGAGTACTGAACAGAGTGGTAGAAGTGAATATGAAAGTTTCACTTAAGAAATGCAATTTTGGGTTTTGAGAACTTGAGGCACTTTTAAATGTAGTTTCAGGATTAAGCTTGGGTATTGACAAAAATAAATTAGCAGCGGTTTTACTTAGGTCTATACTCCAGAATAAGAAGTAAATGATTTCTTTTCTTGAATCTTCCAATTACTATAGGAAGCATCTGAAGAATTTTGAAATTTTGGGCAAGTCACTTTACAAAATCTGGAATCAATAGACTGTATTTTAAATGACAGAAGAAATAATTAGAGCATATTGAGAAGATTAATAAATCCCTCACAGAAGAACCCTTACTTATCATTCCTGACTTTCATATACCTTTCAAATTTTAAATTTATTCATTTGGATATGGATTAGGGGAAACCTACATCAAGTCCAAATTATTGATTACAAACCAACAGAAGGTCCAGGTTTTTATATCTCAAGAAAAATGAAAGCAACAGAAGCCAGATAGAGTGCAAGCCAAATGGAATGCTTATTTCTGGTATGTGAACTTGAGAAATTACACTATTATATTGATGGAAGTTTTTTTGAGATAATAACTAACTGCAATTCAGTAAAATAGCTTCTGAACATGAAAACACCCAACAGGAACATGTTGAGATGGGAAATGGACATTCAATAATATAGAGAAAATATAATTATAGTTCATAGAGAAGGAAATATAGATAAAAATGCTAATGGACTGAGCAGGCGCAACTTAGCCTATACCCCTGATAAACCAGATTATTTACCTTTACAAACAGAACCACAGAATCCAATTGAAGGAATTAACATAACTGATATTGGGACTGAATTCTTTGAAAAAGTCAGGGAGTCATATAAAAAAGACAAGAATTTCCATATTTTGACATCCTTCCTGGATAAATACTGTAAATATACATCTTTAGTTAACTCACTGGATGGAATGTGGAAAACTTCCTCTTTGGAAGTAAGGTTTCACTTGTTTGAAAGTATAATATACCACAGAATTGAACATTCTTGATTAATACCATTATGAAGTAGATTTCCTATCTATACTATTCCTCATTAATGTCATTATATCATCTATTTTGGACACCTATCATACAACAGGAAAATTGAGAAAGTCAAGCACTGCGCATGGTGGCCATCTTGGAGAAAAGAAACCATTGAGTATTACCATCCTTGTGCTAGATTCCAAAAATATAACTGGATTGCAGGCAAGAAATGTTTACTTATTATCCATATTCAAGAACCAAATTCCCCTTGTGAAGTTGCATGCATGGTTTGGGTCACAGAGCTTCCTCCAGGTGGTGACAAATGTGATAATTCCTTTTATCCATTGTAGAAAGATAAAGCTGTCACAGGGGCTCTTGGGAAAAACAATAGTGGCATGGAACTCAGGAATCAAGAACTCACTTTTAGGGCTCCAAAAGAATAAAGAAATAAAAGAGGATATATTTCTTCAAAAGAAAATTAAAGAAGTACAAACTATGCCAAAGATAAGAGTGAAGCCAAAGGCCAAAGATAATAAGAGAAAGCCAAAGGGAAAAGAGCTAAAAAAATGAATCCTCAATTCACTGTTTCAACCTTCCAGAAAAAACAATGGAATTAGTAAAGGATATGACCACCAATATCCACTGACAGGAAAACAAAGAAGTGCAAATGACTGAATTAAGATTATCAGTATTTAATTTAATAATGAAAAAGAAAATAGGGATAAAAATAAATCCAATATATCAATTAACTGGGGAAAAAGTCCCCAGGAAAGAAAAGGTGGCCAGTATCTGTGAAACATTGAAGACTGATCCTGGAGGGTTGATCACCCAGCTGTATTGACTGTTTTGGGTCAATACCAATCTGGCCATCTTGAGAATGAACTGGGGGTCTTGTATTCCCATATTAGAATATGAATTGGCCAAAATGGGCCAATGACATACAGTTTGTCTGAATACTTCCTTATGGACCAATTGAGTTGTCCAAGGAGTATAGAGTGCTTGATGCTTTGACAGCTAATTTGAAATAATACAACCTCTTGAGATTTCCCTTGAAAAATACTGGGGCATTATTCCCCCAAATGTTGGAATAAAATACCAACAGCTGGAAAGCCAGGGAGTTGTGGTCCTCAAATGACCTTCTGGTCACTGCCATAAATTGTAAGACTGAGGGGCTGGAGTCTACCCTTGAAATGGATGATGGATTTGAGGACTTTATTTGTAAGTTCAGAATTGGGTCCTGCAAAAATCACCATTTAATTGCTGAGAAAAAATGGTGCATAATGGTATATGATACCTTATATGCACCACAATTGGTTCCTGCAGGCTTGGATCCATTGGATTGGGCCAGGGGCAACCCCTTATTGAAGGTTTTTTGGGCCTCTGCTCCTTTCCAGAGGACATGGTTGTAATCCTCAGCTAAATTGTCAATTATGGCTAATTTGGGTTTCTTGGGTCTTTGGGGTTTTTGGTCATTTTGGGCCTCCTTGGCTTTTGGCCAAAATAGGCTCAGGTAGGCCCTGTTGTGGTTTGAGACCCACCTGGAATTGGGGCTACTGGTTTTCCCCACTTAGCCCCTTTTGGCCAAAAGGGGGCTAATTGGTCCCACAGCCCATGGGCCATGGAGCATAGAAGCCGTAGGGGGCCTAAATGGCCCAAATCTGCCATTTAGGCCCCAAACCCCGTAATCAAATGGGGTGGCCCATGGGCCCGAGGCCCCCATGCCCAGAATTAAGGTATTGGCCTGGGGGTTGATGGGATTGAGAATTGGCCAAGGAGGCCAATGATGCAGTATATGGCCAAAAGGTCATTCCACACCATGAGGGTTCAAATTTCATAAGATTAATAATATGGCCAAATTATCCATATATTGGTGCAGGCTTGTATTGCCATAAACACCAACTGAGAGGGGTCTTTTCACAGGGTTGTCACAGTACCCCTTTACCTTGAATGGTGAGCTCCAAGCACCAAGACAAGTTGGAAGCCTGTTGAGGCTTCTGGGATGGATTGGATGTAGGAATTCCAGAGCTGTTGAATTTTGAAAGAAAACTTATAACTGGTACTAGGTTGGCATATGACATGAAGATGATTTGGTCTTCTTTTGACATTAGGCTTTGGAATTTGAGGACTTGAGTTAACTTAAAGGGTTTGGCATTAATTTTATAAATAAAGAAATTTTGAAGGAGTACAATAGAAGAAAAATAAGTAATGATAATGAAATAAAAAGAAGGAAAAGGAAAAGGAAAAAGAATTTTGAGGAGGTTCTAATCTTCATCACTGATGTTGGTAATTGATTTTGAAATTGGCCAAGGACCTGGAAAGGATAATTTGATGCCAGGTTCTCACAGAGTGGCCAAGGAAATGTTTTTACAGATTGTAGACTCCTCAGGGAAGTGCACACCATAAGATAAACTTAATTTTGGTGGTTACCACTTCTGCCAGTGCCATAAATTAAAAGGAATTTGTTGAATGAGTGTATTGAAAGGATAATAACTTGGAAAAAAATGAAGAAGGGATGGTCCATTTCCCAAGTGAAAATGGCCATAAATTTTGAATTGGTGTTGAAAGCCAGGCCAAATATCTGTGTCCAAAGATTTTGGAGTGCTCACAGAGTAGCCAAGGTGTGCTTACAACAAAAATTGTAGAATACCTCTAAAGGTGCATACCAGGAGCGGGACTTAATTTTGGTAATTCCTCTCCCCACCAAGCACCATAAAAAATCAAGCTCTTGACCAATTAGGTCCTTGCTTTTCAAGATATAAATAATGAAAGTCCTTTACAAGTTCAGGACAATTATTGAGGCTTTTGGCTGGTTCCCAAGTGGATCTTTCTAGGTCATGACTGAAACCTTTACATTCCACCAAATACCATAATTTTCCTCTCTTGAGATTTGAGTCCATTATTTGAGTGACTTCCCATTCCTCTTCTTCTTCAATGATGATTGGAGGAGGATGCCCTTGATGCCAATTTGGGATTCTTGATGTCTTGACTGGTTCTGAGAGTGAAATATGGAAGACAAGGTGGATGGACTTCCATTGAGATGGTAGGCATAATTGCTGACTTCCTTCAAGATTGGAAAAGGACCCAACCATATTTCAGACAGTTTCTTGGTAGGTGTAGTTGATTGGATATTCTGGAAGAAAGCCTTACCATGTCACCATCATTGAAAACAGGTAGACTTGCTCAACTTCTATCTGCAGATCTTTTAAACCTGTTTATGGAAACTTCAATTTCTCTCTTGACATCTTGATGTACTGATTGGATCTTTTTTGATACCTTTCCAGAAGGAGTATCTTGATTATTGTGAGCTGAGTCAAATTGTGCATCTCTTCCATAAAACGTGAAAAACAATGAGTTTTTTGTTAAAGAGTTATCAGAGTTATTGTAGGCAAATTCTGCCAGAGGGAGCCAGGTGTTCCAATCATCTTGATGATAACTGACATACATCCAAAGGTACTGTTCTAGTATCTTATTTTCCCTCCTTTTCTGTCCATCAGTTTCTGGATGGTAAGAAGTTGAAAAATCTCTTGAAATCTTGAGCTTGTGAAAAGGATTGGTCCAAAAACAAGAAACAAAAAGAGAACCTCTATCACTAACAATTCTTGAAGGAAGGCCATGATTTGAAACGATATTCTTGATGAATAAATGGGCCAAATCCAATGAAGGAATTGAAGACATTTTTGGAATAAATACTGCGATTTTTGAGAAACTGTCCACTATGACCAGAATTGAATCAAAAGAGCTGGACAGTGGCAGCTGAGTGATAAAGTCTTTTGAAAGAAGAATCCAAGCACCATTTGGAATTGGAAGAGGTTTGAGAAGTCCAGACTTCTTTTGATGGATACTCTTGTTTCTTGAACACTTTTGACAGGATGAAACATAATCCTGAATGAATTGAGTCATTCTGGACCAGTGGAAATCCCCCTTGACAAGCTTGAGAGTGTTCTCTTGGCCAGAATGGCAATTATTTGGAGATTCATGGTGATTTTTGAAGTATACTGAGTTGAATTGTGGGGTCATTTGGGACCGCCACCCAATTTTTGAATAGAGGAAGTTGGGAAGAGGAATCAAGAAAATAATATTGGACAGATTTACCTTTACCAAATTCTTGAAGAATGCTTCTGTAATTAGAATCTTGCCATAGAGGCTTATAAGTTAACTCAATCAAATTTGAAAAAGTTTCCACCTTTACTACAAAGAATCTTGAGGGTTGGACTTCATTTTTCTTAATGAGTCATTAAATGTTAATTGGATTCTTGCTGATGAGATCCTTCCCCTCTCTGGATAAATGTTGTCCCAATGTGATAAGGCATCTGGAAGAGTAGCTAGGTGGCCAGGGTGGTAAGTGATTGAAAAGTGAAACTCCAAAAGGAATTAAGCCCAGAGGGCTTGACGGAAAGTAAGAATCTTGGAAGACAGCAAGTATTGCAGAGAAGAGTTATTGGTGAGAACTTCAAAAGGGGAAGATAAAGAAAGAAGAAAAGCTCAGACTATGCCAAGGAGTTCCTTTTCATGAATCTCATAGTTGAGCTTTGCTGGAATACTCTTGGGACTATCAAATGAAATGGGTTGTTTTCCTGACTCAGTACAGCACCCAAGGCATAATTGGATGCATCAGTCTCTACAATGGTGGGTAGAAAAGCATTGGAGCTATGGTGAAGGCCTCTTTGAGTTGGTGAAGCTGTTGAAGAGCTTCCTCATTGAGGGTAAAACAGGAATCTTTTTGGAGGAACTTGGTGAGCTAACTAATTTTCTTGGGATAATTCTTGCTGAAGCAGCAGTAAAAATTGGCAAAGCCATGGAATGATTGAAGAGCCTTGAGGCTTCTTGGAGGTGGCTGATTGAGAATTTTCTGGAATTTTTCTTGGTCCATTTTGAGACCTTCAGAAGAAACAATATAACCCAGATACTTTGCACTAGAAACAAGAAATAGGTACTTAGAGGCCTTAGCAAAGAGGTTATTGGCTCTGAGCCTGGCAAGAACAGTGGACACATGAGTGACATGTTCTTTCTCATATTTTGAAAGTACCATAATATCATCCAAATAAACCACATCATAAACATCAAGAAGATCATAAAAAATATGATTGACAAGATTTTTCAAAGAGGCAGAAGCATTGGTGAGCCCAAATGGTATAACCAAGTACTCATAACTACCATATTTAGTTCTAAATACTGTCAAATTTTTTTCACCCTCCTTGATTCTGAGAAGGTTATATGCACTGTGAGCCTTTGAGATATGACTACATACCCAAAAAGCTCACAAGAAATATTTAAAGTAATTATACCTTAAAAATAACTACCTTAAAACTTGGTTTAACTCAAACCCAATTAATAAACATGTAAAATAAATTACACCATTGGATTTCCCATGGTAAAATACACATATACCATTTTTATGGCATATCTGTAAAGTCAATATTTAATGAGTTATAAGTAATAATACCTTATAAAAAACATAAATCCTTAATTATTTCAAATACCAATCAAACAACATGAAACATAAATGGTATCATTGGATTCACCAAAACTTTCCACACATAAGACAATTAAGAAGCTAAGCTCCAAAGTCAATACTTAAGGAGTTAAGCTGAATATATGCACTTTTTTGGTCAGCACATATATTCAAGGATTTTTTCTAATATCTTTTGAAATATAAATGATATAGTGATGAAAAAAAACTAAAGTCACCACATAATTACTGTAAAAACACAGAAGGGAACTTTATTTCACAAGTTATAAACAAGGTTAAAACCTGTAATGTATTATTGATTAAAATCAATTGAGCTGTTGACAACTTTGTTGTGAAAGTGGTCCAAGCTTAAAAAAAAGAGACACTTGGATTCTACTAGCTCATTTGTTAAGAGTGATGTATTTTTTATTATAATATTCAAGGTATAACCCCTTGAAATCATGGTTTCAAGTTTAAAATATTCAATTTCGACAGAAAAGATGAGTTACAAGAAAAATCATCAAAAATAGAGTTTTTGTGATTTAGTGAAATGCTCTTGGAGGTGTAATGAGGACATGCCAAGCTATCAGAATCCACTCTCTGAATAGCTGTAGCGCGTATAACCTAAGAGTTATTAATGATCAACGTTTAAGCTTAAATTTGATCATTTAAGATCACTCACTGTAATCTTATTTTACGTTTAACAGTCATATAAGTGATAAAACTGGTGAATACTATTATAATATGATTAAAACTAATATAACCCACAAAGCTTAGGCTTCTGCCAAGCCTATGATGTCATCAAACTTAGAGCTATAGTGATAACTGTAAATAATGGCATAATTATGAGGTAAGATGGTTTGATCATGATGTAATCATCACCAAACCTCAAAATATTGATCAATTCTGGTAGAAAACATCAGTACACGTCTACTAGAAGCCTGTTGGACTCTAGAAGGGAGGTATTTACTATAAATAGAGCTCTTTTTACTCTGTTTTCCCCTCAGATGCTTACAAAACATTAAATCATTAAATAAAAAGGTAATTTCTTTATTCTTTATATATAAAACTTTTATATTATTAAAGAAAAAAGATGATCTTACAATAATCTTCATCTCTGACGTGATTATTGCATTTATTTAATTGTTTTGTTTAAATTTCTCTTAAAAACCTCAATTCCACGTAAAATCAAGAAAAACTATAATTTCTCTTCAATTATATTGTAACTACAATTTAAATAAGTTGTATTTACATTTTTAGGCATAAAATTATTCAAAATTCTCATATTAAGTATTAAAAGTAGGTTATTTCTCTTATTATAATAATTTTTCTCTATTATTACTTTAATAACTCTATAATTAATAGAAATAGTATTTATATTAATTTATAACTTTAATATTAGTAATATTATTGTTATTATTATTGTTTTTTATTAATAAAAAACAATTTTTTACACCTTTATTCTTTGTTGGTAACAATAATAAAGTGCTTTTAAATATATTAATTATCTTATATTAATATATTTATTTTATATATTATTTTTTTGATAATATAAATTATATTATTATATTTATTTAATAATATAATTATTTTACGCCAGAATTATAATTATTCTTATCTTATTTATTTCATTTTTGAGGACATTCATAGTACAATAAGTAAAATATTAGTAATTTTTACTTATTGTTTCATAGTCAAACCTTACACTTGGGGGTCTGGCCGTGATATTTACTCTAAAAGACCTTTAAAAAGATTCTAATTGGGTTTATCCAATAATAAATTATAATTATAATAATAAAATTATACAATAATTTTATATTCATTGAGTTTAAATACTAGTGAGGCATTTGGAAAGCAATTGTACTGTCTTACACATGGTTTTTCACATCCTTAGACTTGCAAGAACTTTCTGTGAGCGACTCTAGTAATTAAAAAAGATATCCTATAAATTAAAAATAATTTTATATTATAAATTAATTTTATAAAAGAATCTTCCTCATTTTTGTTATTTTATTCTTTAAAAATAAAAATATAAATAAAAAAGTTATTTTTTATTCAGTTTATGTTCATTTCTTTATTTATTTTCATTTTTTAAGATATAAAAGCAATTTTTACATGGAAAATTGCCATATCTTACCAAAAATAACACTTTTTATATAAAGACTTATAATTATTTGTGTTTTTTAGTGTTTGAAGACAATCCAACAGAGGACAACCAACCCACTGTTGAAAGAATGGTGGAAGAAACTTGTTAAAGTTCTCCAATACCAATAATCACTAGGAAAAAGAAAGCTAAGAAATTAGACTTTCCAGGACCCACCATTCAGGACTCTGAAGGTGAGTACCTCATGTATAAATTGCCATAAGAAGAATTCCTGTTCTGAAATCCTCTTATTTCTTCTTTTTCTTAAAATATGACTACCAGAAGAGGCTCCCAATACTCCATCCAATCAGATGGAGCTGTACTCAGAGGTATATTTGATTCCGCAAAAGGGAAAAGGAAGGGCAATATCCCCAGTGGAACAGAATCCACACAAGGAAGTGCCTTATCCCAAAGGCAACTCCCAGAAATGCCCATGATATCTGAACCAGAGTTGGAACTAAGAATGAGTGACTCAAACAGGTACAAATCACATTCAGAGGGCTCAAATAGACATTTGCATGAGCCAATACAAACAGTACTACACAGTGTACAAAGACAAGGATTGGGAAATGTTGCCCCAAATACACCAAGGAGTGATGAACTCCTGGCATATCCTCAAAATGTTCCTCACAGAGGAGATAGTGGTATACTCCAAAGGATGGAATCCACTGTCATCCAAGCCTCAAATCAAAAAGATCAAGGAGTACCATGCCAAAATGAAGGAGGCAACCAAGGAAGCCCCAGTAGCTTCTACCAGCAAGCCCCAAGTCAACCCACTTCCCCAAGAAGGGAATAAGAACAAGAAAAGAAATTTGAGAAAACCATATTCCCCAAGCTACAGGATTCCAAAAATCCAAAAGGATTCCATTCACAATGTATTCAACATGGCCAGAACCTTGATGGAACTCAAGGACAAGGAAGAACAAAGAATGAGACAACCTCATTTCCCAAAAAAATAACCTTGTCCAATGATGTTGTAAATACTTTAACAGAAATTAAAAGTAGTAGATTACCTCTAAAAGGAATTAAAAACAGCTTATTATCATTACAAGAAATAAACAACAACTTATCCTCTTTAAAACAAATTGTTGTACAAAATAAAAAAGAAATTGACAACATTAAGTCTATTATTGCAAATAATAAACCAAAGATTTTGATTGACAACACTCAAAAATTAATACAAGGACAACAAGAATTGTATAAATACATAAAGTTATCAAAGATAAAACTTTGACAATAAATTATGAAGTAAGTATTGACAATCTTACAGAAAAATTAAACAAACTAAGTATTTCTGTAGAAAAATTTGAAGAAAAGATATCATCACACCAAAAATTACTTTTGGACCATGTGGAAAAGAGTGATGAAGCAAGAATGCATCTGAAAGATGAAATTCAGAGTGAAATAAGGCTTATCACTGAAAAAATCAATAAAATTAATGAGGCTAACTCAAATATGCCAAAGTTATCAAGCCCATTTTCTCACATAAGAATCCCTTTTAAACCAAAAGAGCAATTAACAAATCCATTCATAATAGACTTAAGTCGGCAAGACAATAACCAAGTCTTAATGAAAGAAGCATGAGACAACCTCATTTCCCAAAGAAATAACCTTTCCCAACGTTGTAAATACTTTAACAGAAATTAAAAATAGTATATTACTTCTAAAAGAAATTAAAAACAGCTTATTATCATTACAAGAAATAAACAACAACTTATCCTCTTTAACAAAAATTGTTGTACAAAATAAAAAAGAAATTGATAACACTAAATTTATGGTTAAAAATACTAAACCAAAGGTTTGAATGGCCATACTCAAAAATTGATACAAGGAAAACACAAATTGTATAAATATATAAAAGATATCAAAAATAAACCTTTGACAATCAATTATGATGTGAGTATTGACAATCTTACAGAAAAATTGAACAAATTAATTATTTCTGTAGAATGATTTGAAGAAAATACTTCATCACACCAGAAATTACTTTTAGACCATGCAGAAAAAATTTATGAAGCAAGAATGCATCTGAAAGATGATATTCAAAGTGAAATAAGGCTTATCACTGAAAAAATGACTAAAATTGATGGGGCTAACTCAAATATGCCAAAGTTATCAACTCCATTTTCTCACATAAGCCCTGTTACACCAAAAGAGGAATTAACAAATCCATTCATAACAGACTTGAGTCACCAAGACAATAACCAAGTCTTAATGAAAGAAGCACCTCAATTAAAACAATGGCCAACATTCACAGGAGAAGGTGAATATGACCATATGTCATTTGTTAAAACAATTGACATTTTATAAGAAGATTATGCCATACCAGATGAATTGATCACTGCAAGATTACACTCACTGTTGAGAAATCTACAAAAAGATGGTATTATGGCAAAAGTACCTGGTCTTGGTGGAAACAAGAAATAATCACCAAGTGGGCTAATGATGCCTGGAGGTAAAAAATAGAAAATGCATTTGAAAACCCCTTCTTTGACCCCGACAAAGATAAAACTTTGACTTGGTTCTTGAAACAAGTTGAAAGATTGAATGCACTGTACCCAGAAATGTCACAAAAAATGGTACACATGAGAATACTTAGGAAATGTGGAGGTGAATTGGAACATGCCCTGAGAAGCAGTTGTATAGAACCATGCTCCACAGAAGAGTATATCAATGCACTAGAAGACATAGTGACAAGGACAAAAATTGGTAGAACTTGCAAAACATTGGACATCAAAAGTCCAAATAAGGCGTTTATCAAAAAAGATAAATCAAAAGAAGCTTTCAAGCCAAATACATCTAACAATAATTAGCAAAGAAAATGCCATAAATTTGTAAGTATTGGACACTTATCCAATAACTGCCTCAAGAAGGCAAAAATCAATGAAATTGTGGAAACAGAAAACCACAATGACAAAGAAGAGGAATCTGACTCTGAAAAAGAAACAGAAGAGTCAGAAACTTCTGAAAGTTATGAAATTAATATAATTAATGCACAAATTAATAGTATTGATATAATTCATGAAGTACTAGATGTTAGCTCAAGCTTACCACAAGTTGGAACATCTGACACAAACCTGACAAATGTGCAAGATTGTCACAACCATGGCAATTCACCTCCTTGGATCTCCATATGGCATATCAAGCCACAGTCCTTATATGGACAATTGGCCATATCCATCACCAGTGGCCAATATGGCCATGTCATCATCTTATGGACAATTTATGGCCATTTGTATTTTGGGGCCTTCATGGCCCTTCACCTCAATCCAGAAGCCATAGCGGCAATTTATGCCCAAATGGGTATTTCTGGTCATTTCCCTCAAAACCAGGGGAAATGGCCCAAATGGCTGTTTTTGGCCATTTGGGATCATAATGTGCATTTGCGCACTTTGACACAAAGTGTCCAAAAGACACTTTCCCACCCTTTGGGCCAGTTTTTGGCTCAGAACCCAAAAGTGGCCAAAAACCCCAAAGGACCCAGAAACACCTTTCCAAGCTCTGAAGCCATCCCATCCATCTTTTTCCCCTCTGTCTTTCTATCTCAAGACCTTTGGACATAATCTTCTTTCCAATGAACCAATATGACATAAATGATGTTATATATCATTGTTCATCATTTTTCAACAGCAATTTAATGGTGGCAATATAAAATGGTCATTTCAACATTCCAACATATCATCACATCATCAAGGCATCCAATCATTCAGAGGACTCATCAAGGCTCAAGGGCAAGTGTTCCAGCATCAAAGACCAATCACGCCATCAAGACATCATTGGATAACTTCATTCACAGTATTCCTTCAAGGCAATACTGTTCAACCATTCTCAAGGGATTCAAGAGGCAGTTCATTCATTCATTCAATTTTCAAGTTTCAAAGCTCCACTCAATCCATCTTGGCAACCACCTTCATCTCAATACAGTCTTGATCCATCAAGAACTGTATTTCATTTTCAAGCATGGGAAATTCATTCAACCCAATTCAATTTCAATATTAGCCAGCTGTATCAATTCCCAAAACAATCAATACAGCCTCAAGGATCAATACAGATCAGTTTTCAGCCTGAAGAACTCAAGCTCCCAATTTTTCACATCTACCGGCTACCCTTTCCACCCTGGGGGGTTTTTCCCCAGTTAATTAATCTAGTTTAATTTTATTTTATCTTTATTTATCTTACCATTTTGTTAAGTGAATACTGATATTATCAAGTCAGTCATTTAGCACCTTTTCTCTTATTCTTTCTTTGCCTGTCAATGTATATTTGGTGGTCATATCCTTACTAATTCCATTGTTCATTTCGGCAGGTTGAAACAGTGATTAAGGACTTACTTGGTTGGCTCTTTGGCCATTTGGCTTCCCTTTCCTCTTATTGCATCTCATCTTGTACCTGCATATTCCTTAGAGTAATTTATTCTTTTATTTTTATTTTCTTTATTCATTGGAGTCTTCCAAGTGAGTTCCCTGATTGCTGAGTGCCAGGCCACTCTTGTATTTCTGTCCAAGAGCCCTTGTGACAAAGATGCCAAACTGTATAGAACCAAACCTGCAAAAGGAATGGGATATACAGCTGGAAAATCAAGTATAAGTATTGTCATGGTTAATAACCAAGAGGAAAAAGTGAGCTTGGATACAGGAGCATATTGCACCTGTGTTGGTAAAAGTTATTTAAAAACAATTGTTCCAGATTGGCAAGGAAAACTTATACCAATACAAGGTGCCAAATTCAGTAGTGCAAGTGAGAGCATGAATCCGCTTGGAATAATTGACTTAACACTCATTTTTCCTCACCCTTCACAATGTGTCAGAATTAAAGTAGAGTTTGTGGTAATGCAAAACTGTACTAGTTATCACTTCATACTTGGAAATGACTACTTTTCAATCTATGGTATAGATATCTCTAACCAAAGAGATAGATATTTTACTATAGGTGACAACAAAAGACAAAATTCTGGCTTCTTAAATAACAAAAAACAAATTACAGCTATTAAGAATGAAGAAAAAAGTCCAGAAAATAAACTTTTCATATATGAACAATTTAAAGAGGAAGAATTCAGTCAAGATTTAACAGAAAAAATGAAAGAAAAATTGATTGACCTCTTATTTAAGTATAAAAATGCCTTTGCAACTGACAAAGATCCACTAGGTGCCATAATTGGGCATGAATTAGATAGAATTCTTAATGTGGAAATTCCTTACCCACCTTTACTAAGGAGTCCTGCTTACCCAGCTAGTCCAAGGGCTAGAGAAACCTTGGAGGCACACATTAAAGAATTAATGGAACTTGGAGTATTAAGGAAAGTAGGACATAATGAACATGTAGAAGTCACTACACCTGTCATTATAGCTTGGCATAATGGAAAATCAAGAATGGTAGGGGACTTCAGAGCCCTGAACACCTATACCATCCCTGACAGATATCCAATACCCAGAATCCATGAGACACTGACACAATTGTCACAAGCTAAGTTCATCACAGCCATGTATGCTCTAAAAGGTTTTAATCAAAATGTCTTAACAGACAACTCCAAGAGACTACTAAGAATAATAGTCCACTGTGGAATTTTTGAATACTTAAGAATGCCATTTGGTATAATGAATGCACCTTCCCATTATCAAAGGATGATGAATACCATATTTCCTGAAGAAGTATCAGAAGGATGGTTAATTATCTATATTGATTATATCATAGTTTGCTCAGAAACATGGGAAAATTACCTCACAAGACTAGAAAGGGTACAACAAAAAATAGTGCAAGTAAAGATGAAGATTTCTTTGAAAAAGTGTCATTTTGCATATAGTTAACTAAAAGCACTAGGACATGTTGTATCTGGACTTAGCCTAGCTATAGACAAGAATAAAGTAGCAGCAGTACTACTTAAGCCAATGCCTCAAATCAAAAAAGAAACACAACTATTTCTAGGATTTCCTGGTTACTATAGACAGCATATAAAGGAATTTGCAAAATTTGCCAAATCCTTGTATAAACTATGTGACCAACAAACAGCCTATGAAATGACTGAAGAAAGAGTCAAATCATATAAAGAATTGAAAAATTCCTTAACAAATGCCCCATTTCTTCTAATTCCAGATTGGAAACTACCCTTCAAGCTTTACATTGATGCTTGTGGAGAAGGACTAGGTGCTGCACTACACCAGACACAAATCATCAATGATAAACCAGTGGAAGGACCGATTTGTTTTATTTCAAGACAGATAAACCCAACAGAGGCAAGATATGGAGCAAGCCAAACGTAATTCTGATGCTTAGTGTGGGCTTTAGAAAAATTACACTATTACTTGGATGGAACAGTATTTGATGTGATTACAGACTGTAATGCTGTAAAAACTCTATTAAATATGAAATCTCCGAATAGAAATATGCTGAGATGGCAAATTGCTATCCAAGAATATAGAGGAAATATTACTATAGTTCATAAATATGGTAATATTCATAAAACTTCAGATGGGCTCTAGCAAATACTCCTGAAAATCCAGCATGGGTACCACAGGAGGAGCACCATGTAGAAGGGATATGTGTCACATACATTGGCACAGAATTCTTTAAGTAAGTTAAAGAAAGCTATAAGATAGACAAGAATTTCCTTATCTTAAGCCAACTTCTAACGAGAGACTGCAAAGACCCATCACTTTCATAAAAATTAGATGAAATATGGAAAAAGGCATATGATGAAGGAAGATTCCACCTCCTTGATGGAATCCTCTATCATAGAACAAAACACACATGGGTTATGGCCTTGACAGACAGAACTCTAATAAACACTATTTTACATGAGTGTCATGATAGTGTTTCAGCTGGACATCTCTCAGAAGATAGAACACTAGAGAGGGTGAAAACCTGCTCTTGGTGGCCAAATTGGAAGAAAGCTGTTGCAGAATACTGCCAAACCTGTGACCAATGTCAAAAATTCAGCAGAGCCACAGGAAAGAAATTTGGAATGATGATCCAAATCCAAGAACCAAAAACCCCTTGGGAAATAGTTCATATGGATTGGGTAACAGCATTACCCTCAGGAGGAGACAGAAGTTATAATGCATGTCTAGTGCTATTTGACAGGTATAGCAAAACTCCTATGTTCCCGCCATGTCACAAAGATGACACAGCTATGGACACAGCCATAATGATATGGAATAAAGTCATTAGCCACACAGGCTTATTCCGAAATATCATAAGTGACAGAGACCCAAAGTTTACTTCAGCCTCATGTACAAACCTCCATAACTTGTTTGGGACAAAATTATCATTCTCAACAGCTTACCATCCTCAAACTGATGGTTTAGCAGAAAGAATGATACACACCTTGGAGGAAATGATTAGAATATTCTGTGCTTATGGACTGGAATTCAAAGATTCTGATGGCTTTAGCTATGATTGGTGTACATTAATACCAGCTCTTGAGCTGGCATATGAAACATCAATCCATTCTTCTACTGGCAAAACACCAGCAATGCTAGAAAAAGGTTGGAATCCAAGACTTCCTTATGATACCCTTAAAAAGGACTTAGTGGATATACATCCAACAGCAAGCAGTTTCAAAATGATGCTTGACAAAGCAAGACACCATGCAAACAGATGTATGCAAGATTCTTTCAAATATGCAAAAGAAAGATGGGATAAAAGTCATAAACCACCTGACTTCAAAATAGGAGACTTGGTCCTAGTGTCAACTCTTAATTTCAATAATATAAGAGGACCAAAGAAGTTGAAAGATTCATTTGCAGGACCATTCATGATAAAAGCACTACATGGACCTAATGCTGTGCAATTGGAGCTCACAGGTGAACTAATGAATACACACCCAACTTTCCCTGTAAGTCTGATGAAACCTTGCAGCTCAAGTGACAATGAATTATTTTTACTAAGAAATAAACACCCACTTGAAATACCTCCTTTGTAAGAAGGAGATGAAAAGAAAATGGTGAAAGTCCTTAAAGAAAGAAGGACAAGAAATAAAAAAAAGAGAATACCTTTTAAGGTATACAAATACAGCTCAATAAGATAAATGTCTAATTGAGAAGGATATAAAAAATGCTGGTAAACTACTAAGAAGGTTCAGATATGAAAGAAAACCTAAAGAATAGAAAAATCAAGCATTATTGAACTTCAAGACTAACAAAGTCTATTGAAGAGGTAGGACAGTGGATGATACCCTAATTAGCTATATCAGAATTTGGTACAATCTTTTGTGGTTGTAAGTAATGTGTGCCTTTGATATTTGACCACATATCCAAAAAGGTCACAGAAAAATTTCTGTAATAATTATACTTATGATAATTATCTCAGAGATTGGTAAAATACCATAAATAAGTACAAAATAATAATTAACTCAGAATATAATTAATAAACATGTGAAATAAATTAGGCCATTGGATTCCTCATGGTAAAATACACATATGTCATTTTTATGGCATATCCGAAAATTCAATAATTACTGAAGTATAAGTAATAATATCTTAAAAAAGGTACAAAACCTCATTTATCTCAGACACCAATGGAACAACATGTAAAATAAATTGTACCATTGGATTATCCATAAACATCTACACATAAAACAATTGCAAAGCTAATCTCTAAAGTCAATAATTAAGGAATTAAGCTGAATATATGCACTTTTTGGTCAATGCATATATTCATGGTTTTTAGCTAATATCTCTTAAAATATAAAGGATAGAGAGATAAACCAAAAATAAAGTCACCACGTAATTACTGTAGGAATACAGATATTAGCTTTATTCTAAAATCTATAAACAAGGTTAAAACTTGTAATGGATTATTGAATAAAATCAATAGAGCTGTTGACCACTTTGTTGTGAAAGTGGTCCAAAATTAGAAAAGAGTAGAAATTCAGAGTCTACTAGTTCATACATGAAGAATGACACAATTCTTGTTATAATATTTAAGGTATAACCCCCTTAAATCATGGTTTGAAGTTCAAAATATTAAATTTCAACAGAAAAGATGAGTTACAAGAAAAATCATCAAAAATAGAGTTTTGATGATGTAATGAAATGCTCTTGGAAGTTTGATGATGACATGCCAAGCTATCAGAATACACTCTCATAATAGCTGTAGCGTGTATAACTTAAAGTTATTAATGATCAAAGCTTAAGCTTAAATTTGATCATTTATGCTCACTCACTGTAATCTTATTTTATGTTAAACAGTCATATAAGTGATAAAACTGATGAACACTATTAGATTATTATTAATACTAATAAAATACAAGAATCTTAGGCTTCTTCCAAGCCTATGATGTCATCAAACTTAGAGCTATAGTGATAACTTTAAATAATGGCATAATAATAAGCTAAGATGGTTTGATCATGATGTATTCATCACTAAACCTTAAAATATTAATCATTTCTAGTAGAAAGCATCAGCACAGGTCTACTAGAAGCCTTCTGGACTCTAGAAGGGAGGTATTTACTATAAATAGAGCTCTTTTTACTTTATTTTCCCCTCAGATGCATAAATAACACTAACATAATGAAATAAAAAGGTAAATTCTTTATTCTTTATATATAAAACTTTTATATTATCAAAGACCAAAGATCATCTTCATTACAATCATCAGTATTGACGTGATTACATCAATTGTTTAATTGTTTTTGTTCAAAAATCACTTTAACTCAATTTCCACATAAAATTTAAAGAATATTTGTAATTTTCTCTATGTTTATTTGTAAATACAGTTTGTATAAATTGTATATACATTATTTTGGCATAAAATCTTTCAGAATTATTATATTAAGTGTTAAAAGTAGGTTATTTTCTCTTTTATAATAATTTCTCTTTATTATTATTTTTAATAATTTTTATATCAATATAAATAGTATTTATATTAATAGATAACTTTAATATTAGTGATATAATTGTTATTAATTGTTTTTTATTTAGAAAAAACAATTTCTTACTCCTTTATTATTTGTTGGTAACAATAATAAAGTGCTGTTAAATATATCAATTATCTCATATTAATATATTTATTTATTATATTATTATATTTATTTAATAATATAATTATTTTTCATCTTATTTATTTTATTCATAAGGACATTCATAGTACAATAAGTAAAATATTAGTAATTTTTACTTATTCTTTCATAGTCAAACCTTACAAGGACCTGCTTTTATTGTTACCCTACATGGAGCCAATGAAGTTCAAGTGTAATTGAGTGTTCAATTGTAAAATAAACACACCACCTTCACAGTCAGCTTGATAAAATCGTATCAACGAGCTGATAAAGGGTTGTTTCCTTTAGATTTACCACCAGCCGAACATAATTAAGACAAAAAGATCAAGAAATTCATTAAAGAAAGGAGACTTTGGTTTGAAATTCAAAGAGAATATCTTTTCACATATAGGAATCCATTAAATGAAGATGAATTTCTGGCAGAATCAGAGATACCTGACTCAGAGAAAACTTTGAGAAGATTTAGGAATTAAAGAAGGCCACAATACTGAATATTGCTAGAAGCTTTCTTTAATTACTTGATCTCAGTAATATAAAATATTTGGGCAGTGGACATTAACCCCCCTTGGGGCCTTTTTCCTCTTAGAATCCTTGATAAAATTGTGATACAATTTCATTTTTTGGTGGGAGGGAATATGAGGCTTGAGGTATACTTTATATACCCAAATAGGACACAATTAGTATTATAACAAATTCTAAACTATGAACAATGCATGAATCATTCATATATCTCAAATTTATTGGATTTAATTTGAGAAAATATGAGTAACTTTTTTTATAAGTGAGTAAATCCATGGACTTAAGGCCAGTTTTGGATTCTAAACAAAAATTCACCTATGGTAGCTTCATAGAGTGAATAAGCTTAAATTAACTTTGTGAGGTGTTAATATGGAGGATACTTCAAGACCAAATCATCAATACAACATAAAAGAATTGTGAAAATTTATGTTTTTCTCAATTTCAAGCCAAAATAAGGGAAATGTGAGAAATCCCATTTTAAGTATACATTACCAATAGTGTCATGGATTTTGTGGCACTTCATATTACAGTATTCTTAAATACAGATTTAATACACCCATAGTGGAAATCAGTCTTTAATCCCGAATTACTATTTTTGATGTGGAAATAGCTAATGGGGAGAAAAGACATCAAAGAGAACCAGCATACCTAACTTCTGAGGCCTCTGAGGAATGAATAACTCTAAATCTTGGATCCATAGCTGATAACTGCCCAATTAGTATAATAAAACCTTTTGAGAACTTGGTTACCAAGTTAAAGTCCCATTAAGTCATAAGAAAATAGCATATAAAATAAGCTGCTATTTTGATGTTACAAGGAGGTAATGAGCAACACAAATTCCTGAAACCATGTCATTTATTAATTACTTTAAATCAAGAAACCCTAAAAGATTAATTAAAACCCCTTTTGGACTAGTATACATGCTTTTCCCCATGGAAACCAGCTATCACTGTGTTATTTGCAATTCTACATAGAAATAAGGTAAAAACTTCAAAAAATCATTAAAAATACAATTCTTAGTTAATTCTTCATAAAACTAAAGTACCAATAAAACAAGAGATAATTCATATAAAAATTAAGAATAATTATGACTTCATAATTCAAATTAAAAGTTTTACTTACAGTCCATTGTTGATGCTTCCACATGAAACACTTAATCTTCAAAAATTCACAAAAAATACAACCTGTGATTGAATTTCCAATAGCTTTGATAACTTTGATAAGGTCAGGTTTATATTTAAATAAAAGAAGATTTACATGTTTTAATTCCTTATTTCTTAACCATAAATGTGTTTGTAGTTACATAAGATGACTTAATTAAGGAATTATGATGATCTTATGTGACAACAGGTAATGTAACCAATAATCCAAGAATAATGAATGGTCTCTCAGTAATTTTTTTCTTGAGTTTTCTCCAATGAACACCTCTTTGAGCTTTTATTGACTTGAAAGAGGCCTCCTCTTACTTTTTTCCAACTTATGTTATTATTAAATAATATCATTAGTACCAACAAGTAAGTATTAGTTGAATCCTTTCTGAATTTTTTTAATTCTTTCAGAATCAATCAGAAATATTTTAGATAATAGAAATATACTATATACAATACTATCCAACTGTTATATTGATGTATTACTGCTATAACTCAATTTTGATCCTTTAAATCCACAATCAATCTGTCAAATCACTCTACCAATTCTTTTCAAGGTATTATTGGAGTATTAGGGAGTGGGTTTATTTAATTCTTGGAGTTTTTCTCTGTTAATATTTTTCTTCAAGAATTATCTTTAAAATTCTTATTGAAAAAGATAATTATACATTAAAAGAATCTATATTATTTTACTAGGAAGATTTATTATTAAATACTTATTTTAGACAATTACTGCTTACTGTTATAATCACAAGTAGTGTATAACAAGTAAAAGAAATAATGAAGTAATGAATCATTTAATTGTGGTTATTATGAATTTATTGATTATATTTTGCAAGAAAAGTCATAGTACCTTTTATTAATAAAAATATCATCAAAAGTTTCATGGACACATCTTACAAAAGTGCTAATGGAGAAACTTATATATAATGTAAATTCATTAAAGCCAAATTAGGAATTATTATATGCAAGTTTATTATAATACATTATAGCAATAGTGAGTCAAAATAAAAAAAATATTAATGAAAAATTCAATTATAGATTATTAATCTATAGACCATACTACAGAGGGTCTGCAAAAATTAGAAGATAATACAACTAATCCAAAAAATGCCAAAATTAATAATTAAGCAATTTTCAGAGGAATGGTGGATTTCACAAAATGGAACAATTATGAAACATTATACAAATAGGATTTAATTGTAATTTTTTAATTTTTCATTCATTCTAATTCTAAAGTATAAAGCCCTGGATATTTCTTAATACTGATATAATATTTGGTTAAATGAAATATATATTATTAAGAAGAGTTTTGTACTGATTGATGGGTCAGAAAAGCAATGGTATTTTTCCTTTTATTCCTTAAGACAGTGCATTTTTTATAGACGGTGCTCTTAAAGCTTGTTTACCCATAAAAAATGAAATCCCCATCATTGATAATTCATGTTTGACGGAGAAACACATCATTTAAAATTAATTTTTGACTGAAAACCCCTTTATTTTGAATGATAATTTGAGCTACAAGTTCTATTATCGCCTCAAAGTAGCTTTAAGCTTTCCTTGTGTCTATTATCTATAGGTTTTATAAAGAAATTATATGTTTTTTCTAAATTTAATTTTCTTTATACCTTGAAGATAAAATCTCAAGCGAAACCTTTCCAGTTTGGTTTTTTATTTAGTTTTGAAAGTGATTTCCATTTTCTTCATAAAGAATCAAATAAGTTATATTAGAGGGTAGATAGAAAGGAATTTCATTTTTAAAATAAGCTTTATTTCTTATTTATACACAAACTCTATCTGCTTTCAATTTGTTCCAAAGTATGAGGAAACCATTTACAAATGTTTTTTCTATTAATTTTTGAATTTATTGCTTTTTTCCATTTAAATATAGAAATAAACACTAATCCTTCACTTTTTATATTTTTTTAAATATCTGACTTGAGCTTTAAGCTTTTGAGCTTCTTAAAGCTTTAATTAAAAGACCATAAATTGGGATTTACCCTCTGGAAGCTTGTGATTCCTGTAAAAATGGAGGCATAACCAGTTTGAACTTCAATATCGAATTTAATTCTAGTATTGTAGTTTGATTTAGATTTAAAATATTTCAACACAGGAGTATAGCCTTAATAAGGCTCTTTCAGATCCCAAATGTGGGCTAGACTGCAACCTTTTTCCTTTTTCCCCTTTCCCTCCTCTAACATGGATTTTCCCAATTTTTTCATGTAAATAAAGACCATTACCAAATAAAACTTAACTGAGGTGGGTAAGCATTCAAGTTCTCTATGAAAATCCCTTCACTAATTCAGTAAATATACACAACATATCAATTCAAACACTTTTTCTGAAATTTTAAATATATATGATGTAACTTGAAATTAGTGTTAAAATTAACTGTTGTGATATTGCTCAGAATTTAGACAATTAATTGAGTTTTGTGAAGATTTTTTAATTCTTCTGATAAAAATCAAAATAATAATTTTTGGATATAAAACACTATGAGGTTTCTGTAGATTACTGTTGGCGCAGAATACAAGTACAAAGTAATAATTATAGCTTTTCTTTCCAAAATAAAGCTAAATCAAACTATCAGAGATTTCTGTCATAAATTTATTTGGATATTCAGCTATTTACTAAGTCAAATTTATAAGAAGATCTTTCTTTCCTTATGGGTATGTTATACATACCTCAAAATCTTACAGATGTAAATAGGAATTTTTATACCTTTCAATGATTTCTATTTAACATTTGAAACTAAATAACCAAAAAATTCTAACAAAAATTACTATAAACTTAATTAATAATTCTTCTTTCAAATATTTATTTCTAAATGCCTTGCTAAATTTAAAAAAATAATTTGAATTTTGTTTAATTGTTCTGCAATCTCACATCACACTAAAAAAATAACATATCCATTTATTTATTTCTTTCAATTAATTACATCACTCCATTTCAATTTAAAATTTTTAACCTTTCCAAAAATTCTGAAGCTTGACAATAACTGACCAAATCAAGTACATGTGGAAGAGCTGGTGTATTATGATCTTCAGTAAGATCATCCCATTGATTAAAAATCCCAGCCAATATCCCATGGATAATTACACATAAATACAAACCAATCAATAAGTAATTTCGCTTGCTTTACATTTTTCATTTTATCTTGCACTTCTCTGAGGGATTACTAGCATCCTTCAAAGATTCCAATTGAATTTTCTATTCTTACTCATTATTTTGAAAAAAGAAATTTGAATTTAGTATTATCTGTATTATGTCCTTAATTTACTTTTTATTCCAAAACAATGATCATTTTAATTTCATATTCTGAGTCAGTAAACAGATATTTATTTCCCTAAAAAGCCTTTCAGGAGTTTTATGAAGCCTCAACTCTTTATATACAGTTGAGTCATTTACATATCCTGGAAATACAAAATTAAATGAAGTTAAATGTTGATTAATATCACATACTAACTGGAGTGAAATGGAATAACCAAAAATAAATACATTATCATTCTTACTCATACCCTTTATATAAACAAATGATAGTCTCTATTATGCTGATGAGCAAACCAAAAGTCAAACATACTTATTTTTTCAGTAAGGAAAAAGTTGACTATTATTAGATGGCCTTTGAGATAATTAAATAAGCCCACCATCAATGAATCCAAAAACTGGAGAAGAATTCAATTTGTATTGCTTGTAATATTTCAATCCACTCTTGCCAATTGGGCCATCAGATGTATGTGTACTTCCACTTTATTGGTAATTAAATTACTCTCTGTGTATATATAAAGACCACACCATTCCTGATAACAAAAACGGCACCAATTGTGTAAAAGGATGATCCATTTCCATTTAAATCAACTCTTTAAATTTCCACTGCGATATAAATTTTGGGCTCACAATATTTATAAGTTTAACTTTTTCAAAATACTTTATAATTTCCAATATAGGATATCAAAAAACCAAATCATTCTTATGTTTTATGGCATATATTTTAGAAACTTCTGTGAGAGAGACTTTCAAGATATATGGAGAGAAAATAAACTCGTGTGGTCTTTGATATTTCTTTTTATAACTGGATTGCAAATAGAATATATCATATTCAAGATTATCGTTTTAATAAGTTTCAGTTGCATTTTCATTGAATTTGAGGAGATATCTTGATGATATCTTTGGAATAATTTTCTTTTTAATATTGTCTAACCTTTTTTAGTTATTTTTTGGTGTATATGAATGAAGGGCAAGAAAGGGGTGGAATTGAAAATTGTATGAAACTGATTTTTTATGAAATTTACTGGTAAGATGCATAAAGGCTGAGAAATATGGTGATCTAAAATATCACATCTCATCCGGTGTGGTATTTTTTAATCAGATAAAAATTGAATTCATTATTTTAAATCTTAATTTGGAAGATTTTTACCGCCCCCCCCTCATATACTTGTTTACCCATCATCATCTCTTTCAGTTTCCTGAAAAATAATAAAATGAAAATGAGTCAAATAGGGTGCTTCATAATCAATTTATATGCAGCTGATATTTGATAATATTTTCTATACTTCAGAAACTCTATTGAGACTTATTTGATTAGGTACCCTTGGAGGTACCTAATTCAACAAAGTTTACTTTTTTCTTTCATTCGTATCTTATCAATTTTTTTCAAAAAAGAAATATAATTACCTTTTTCTCTTTTTTAAAAGAAAAATGAGAATCAATTTCTTTTGGAAAATAAACACACTATTATTCTATCTTTTTTACAAATATATTCAAAATCTAGAACTAGTTGATTTAAAAATTTCTTGTATTTTCACACAAAATTCTTCAATGGGCGTTTTTTTGGAAAGAATTCGATACATTTATATATATATTTATTTAGAAAAATGTTCTTCGACTGATAATCTTATATAATTTCACTTTGATCTAAAGTGAAAAAAACTCTTTTCCATATATAAAAGACATATCAGCAACATAATTTTAAGTAAAAAAACTAAAAACGATAATAGTTTATAATTCTTCATTTTTTTCAAAGGTACACAGAAACATTTATTTATTTTTCATTTAAATACAACCCAGACCAAAATTCAAGGCTGAATATTTGTATTGGAATTTACAAACCATATCAGTATTGATTTTCATTGTTTTTTACACAAAATATTGATTTGGTTTGAAGAGGTAGAGATTTTTTAATTTTTTGAGGATATCTTCAAAGGTAAGTATTTGGATAGTGGAGCTTTTATTTTAACAAATCTAAGCTCAAAAATTTATCTAATCGTGGGTTATTTGTGAAATGTGATGAATAGGATTTAAGTTCTTCAATTTAATCTGTAGTCACTGAGCGTCAATCAGCTTGTAATAACTCTTGTTTTTGAATATTTTTCATGAATCAAATATAATCAATTTATTCATATTTATATCTTACAGTTTCAAAATATGAATTACTTGGAGCGAGTTTTAGATCCAACACTTTTTGACTGGGATACCACAGATTTTCACCCATCAATTCCTGTCAGAAAAACAATGTCTATAATAAGCATTAATAACGCAAAAAATTGGAAATAATTTGTTGGAAATAATCTCATATGACTTTTCATTATGGCATGGACATAATTAGAGAAATTAAGTATGCAACATGTGTGGGGTCATCAACATCTCAAGAAAAGTTTTAAATGTCTCTTAGAGTATTAGGAGAAGTTATGTGGTAATATTGAGGGAAAATACCATTAAAATGTTTTATTTTTCAGGATTTCTTCAGCATATCTTTGATTATTGTAACTCAATTGTGTCACATATTCCTTTTGAAAACAGAATAAGCCCTCATTGGGCTGAAAAGATCACAGTCACACCCAGGATCTCAACGTTTCTGAAAATTATTTGAGCAAAAATGATACCAGTAAATCATTGATCCTTGAAAGTTTTAATATTAAACAATTTTGGCTTATTTATTGGAATAAATTCTATGAGGCTCTTCAATGGAAAATTCTAACTGCTTCAAGTATTAAGAATGTCAATCAAGTTACTATTTTTGACTTCAAACAAAAAAAATTACTTGGATTTGAATTAATTCACAATATATTTGACTACTGGAAACATTCAGGCCTATTTAAGAGCTAGGAAAATGGGCCCTTGAGAGGGTCTCATTTTTTGAGCTGATACACCAGAAAAATTTGAAGGAAGAAAATAGCAATGGATAATTCCACCCCTTCTCCATGAAAAATATTTTATAGACCTTCACAAAATCTCCTCCAATAGAGAGACAATTTCTTATTCAAAACGGCCATCTCACAAATCTCCCGAGGTCATTCCAATTGAGAATGATATGAATTAAAATGAACCCGCACTATACAAATAATTAGAAGAAATAGTGATAATTATCAAGAAAAGAAAATATTTATTGATCTTTTTTTACTTTTTGAATCCCTTCCTAAATATTCAAAAAGACATGAATAATCTGGTGACTCTATTTCAAAACCTTTTGAGCTGTAGGAACCTTTTCTCCCCAAATATAGTTTTCCCAAACCTCAACATCAGGAAAACTAGCTCATAAAAGATGATAAACTTTAATTTATAAAATTATAATGCAAATACATGGAGGAAATTGAAAAAATAATCATAATTAAGATTTAATTTGGACCTCATTTTAGAATGGGATTTGTAAGGAGTTTCTTGAGGTGTGGATAAAAAAAATATTTTAATTACTTAAATAACCTGTAACTAAGGACTCTAAGGTGTAGTTTATTCGCCTCTGAAACTACTAAAAATATCTTCCTACAGTGTTTACTAAACATATTCAGGATTTTGGCCCTACAGCTAGATAATATGCTTCATAAGTCTCTATCTGATGTAATCAAGAATCAGATAAGTATATTAAAATCTAAAAGGGGATATAATATGATTCTTTACTAATCACAAATAATAATATAAATATGATATTTTGATAAAATCCGAGGCTTATCTACTATAAGGGTAATAACATGTATTTCAATATGATACTAAATATAGATATATATCCATATAATAATCAATTATTCATCTCTCAAAATCTACATGATATAGCTATCAGGTATTTAATTATCAAAAGTTAAGACGTTGTGGAGATTTTAGGGGAGATTTATTTACTATAATAGTGAGATAATATGCTATCATATGTGATAATATGGGATAATATGTGATAATATGTGATAATATGTGATAATATGTGATAATATGTGATAATATGTGATAATATGTGATAATATGTGATAATATGTGATAATATGTGATAATATGTGATAATATGTGATAATATGTGATATTATGTTGTAATATGTGATAATATAAGGCTAAGATTTTATATAATATATAAAGGGGGCTAAAATTTTAACTCTATGATATAAATATTTTCCATTGGGATATGGAGTCTATGGGGGTAGAAG
Source organism: Austropuccinia psidii (assembly GCA_023105745.1). Lineage (NCBI taxonomy): Eukaryota > Fungi > Basidiomycota > Pucciniomycetes > Pucciniales > Sphaerophragmiaceae > Austropuccinia > Austropuccinia psidii. Next base: position 26,369,693 of record JALGQZ010000009.1, on the reverse strand, counting down.
TTACAATAGCACTATGGATGCTAATATTATAATAATAAGACTGATAGTTTCAACTGGGATAGATTAATAATATAGCTCAAATCTTCTATTAGCTACTTTCAATTTGAAATAACTAGTAATAATCTACTTGTGCTATAGTTCTTGATATGATTATTAGCTTCGTTCAAGTAAGGAGCGTATCAATTTTTCCTTCTTTTTATATAATTTCTATGAGGGGGGAATTATAGAAGAATTACTTCCATTCATTCTCTTTGGTTCTTCATAGAGGCACTCAAAAACACGGAATTCATAATTTTCCACTTTTTTTGGCTTAGAAAACCTTTTTATACTGGTGAAAGTTAAATGATACTACTATCCACGCTCTTTCCCCATCTCTTGAGATTTATCTTCTGGTTAGAAATTTTGAAACGGTGTCATTTCTGTTAATTATCGAACCATATATTTATTTAATTTCAGAATTCTCATGTATTATTTTGCAATAAAGATCAAAACTATTGGCTGAGTAATCTGAGTTGATGTCATTTTCTGAAGTTTTTCGTCCTTTTTTCTTTTCATTGCACAAATTTTGGGGGGTTACGATGTAATTTTGGTAAATTTGTTTCACAATATTTCTGTGAGATTTAATTTTGTGAAGTAGGCTTAGATTTCTTAGTGTGGGTATTTCATCATTCCTCTATTGTATTATTGAATAAAAAAATTATTTTCCTTAATATTAAATACTGATTGATCCAGATTTAATTTAATATATGTCCTATTACGGTATTCCTACTTTAGTTACTGCATATCTCAGTAGCCATAAGATTGAGAATTGTTAGGGTAAATTGGTGTTACACTACTTCCCTAAATGGTAAATTTAGTGCTGCACTACTTCTTATGATGGCAGATTTTATATTATGTCAATATTTTGGCGTTTAAATTTTATTATATCTTTCCAAAAACAAATGCCGTTGTTCTTGGGTATTCTTATGAAATCATTGATATGAAATAATTTTAATTAACTTAGCTCTCCAGTTCCCAGGAAAACTGACTTGTTATTTAGCTTCACTTCTTAAATATTTAATTGATAGTTTCTGGAGTTAAACTTATTTTTATCAATGTAATTTGGCTTCAAAATGAACCCAATTTCAATTCAAAAATATTTCCAAAATAAGGGAAGTTCTTTAATATGAAACAAAGGACAATATGCAATACAATATTGATTTAATATCGAAATAGAACCTCAAATTTTGAATGGATTTAGCTTTATGAATGAAAGGATATAAATTTCAGTCAGTCATTTTCCTTTTCATAAACCAATGTCTTTGAGTGGGCACTAACCCTCAATAAATTAAAATTCTTTTCATTATGACCTTTCTTTAGGATTAAGCTTAATTATATTTTTCTAACCTGTTTGTTTTTCATTTAGCTGATATATCATCCAATTCTTCCTTATTCTTTATCTGCTAAAAATTGTCTTTCGAAAATTTAGTTCTGAAATTATTTCATAGGCTGACAATTTTTGTTTTATTTGGTCGTTTATTATTAAGAACTAAAATATTTCTTAAATAATCATACGAAGATATGATAAAATTCTGTGAATAGATATCTCATTTTTATTATAAAAAATACAGATTCAAAAGGGGTTTCATCAAATTTCTTTTTTTAATTAATATTCCTTTTCCCGAAAGTTTCATTTAATATTCCTGAGAATTTTAATTTCCTTTCCCATTTACAGAATATAGCTATGTCAAATTCTTATTTAGATCTAATTCATCCCACTGGTAACTTAGATCATATAATATATTCTTTAAGATGCAGCATTATTCGAGTCTTATTATGAAATCAGTTATATGAGATGTATCAAATAAGTGAAACTATAACTATTTATGATAAATAAGTGCCTTTAAGGCTCAAAATGGAATTCATATTTAAAAAAATTCGCCTTTTGCAAAAGTTAATTGAGCTTTTGGTGCTTTTGAAATTCTTCTGTTGGTAATTTTTTTTATGTTATAAAATTCTCCTTGAGAATATATCCAGGAGCTACCAAAAGAATTGGCTTACAAAAATGAAATATGATTCCTTTGGCATAACCAAAGCTATTCAATATCATTCCAAACCTCAAATGTTTTTCTAAAAACTCTTTTGATTCGTTTAAAAATCGAGATTGACGTTCAAAGCTATTAATTACCACAAGAACCTAGCTAACCAATAATTAAAGAAAATCTTTTCTTTTCACAATCAAAACACATTTTTACATTAATAGAACGATATATTTTATATCAAAGACCTTTTTAAAAATCCTTCCCTAACTTTCAAAACAATGAAATGGTGGTCCCAATTATGACACCCTAGACGTCCTTCAAAACCATATTTCTTCAAGAATTTTGAGTTTTTTGATCTTTTTCATGGAATGAATAATTTTAAAATCTTCTTTTTTCAATTAGGTTAAATCCAAAATTACTTTCACCCGATTTTATAATATTTTAACCCTTCTAAATTTCAAATTTCTTGAAAATCTCTGATTAAAAAAATAAAAACAATTTAATTAATATTTTTAAAGTCAATTTCAATTAATCCTATAAATATAATTTTTTATTCAATGAAATAAGTTGGAGAACTTGATTATTAGAGATTATCTTATAAACATAATAGCAAAGCTTTATTTCTTGAGCTCCAACTTCTTGTTTCAATTGTTCTTCCTCCTTCAGAGGAACAGATTCTGCATATCAAATTGGCTATTTTCTTGAATTTATTTATTCATCTCTATTTATTTAAATAAATGTTGAATTTACTATTATTAATAAATATTTTATATAACTATTTGATTAGTTATATCTAGAATCTTATATTACGAAAAGACATTAATGAATCAATTATTAATGATTTGTTTCTTTCCTAATAGCTTATTAATGCAAATCATCATTCTATATTTCTTATTACTAAGCTATATCTTAAACAATTATATTATTATGTTCTCATATATATAATTTAAATCTTAGTTATTTAGGAATTTATAAGAATAAAAATATGAACTCTTTAGTTAAGATATATAAGCTTAATTTCAAAAAAAATGAATAATAATAGGGGTTATCAAATTTACAAAATCCTGAGCTAAAATAATACATCATTTTGACACAAATATCACACTTCAAACCCCTCTTTTTATCTTTAAAATACCACAATATTTCAAGCAACTATCCTGTGACTTTCATTGAGTACTATTTATCTTTAAGAAATTTTGTTTTTCATTTTGACCCAATTTTTAAAAAGTAAGCTAACCACACTTGAAGATCTATGGAACTCCTTCATTTGATTTTAATTTCCATTTTTTTCATATCTGTTTTTGAACACATTTACCAAAAAATGGGCCAAAAAAACAAAATTAATCCTTCTCAAAAACTATCACATCAAAATTCTCAGGTTTATGGACACTTTAACCAGGACTATTATTTTTCTATCCTTAACTAGCTAAAGATCAAGATCAATTTTTACTCTTGTTTTTTGAAAGTTCTCAATTTCAGTGGGATGCCCGCCAACAGGAAATAAAAGTTAATTTCATCTTTTGATAAATGAAGTCAATAAACCTTTTGACGTCACTTGGGCCTTGGGGCTACCAGCATTTGAGACCAATGGCATACTTGTGAAAAAACACACCATTGCGAAGAAATTTGAAAGGGAAAGTAATATCTGGAGATGACAATAAAAATGGTATACTAACAATGGCAGAAAAACTTAAATATTTGCATTTGCTATACTCCATTGGAGATTATTTTGGTTTCAATAAAATTATCAATCCTTCAGAAATCTAATATTTTCAAGATGAAGTAGGAGGTTATATCAGTAATTGAGCAAAGCTCAGTATTCTTATTTTTTTTCTTAGTTCTATATTTTAGTGATTCATTTCTCTGCATGAATATGATAAATTTTGAAAATACTCTATCTTCAAATTTTTATGCAAATTAAAAAAGTTATGTAAGCAAAGATGTAGAAGCTTACATGGTCACTAATACTACCTACACAAGTGATATCAAAAAACAGACTTAAAAATCCTTCTCCATAAATCTTTTTTAAGCTTTTATATCAGAAAAAAACCATTGGAGAATTACGAAATGGATAATTAATAGCAAGTATTGATTTTAGAAATAAGAGTCTCTCTGGGAAAAAATAATTTCTCCTCACCATCATATATTCATCTGATGGAGAGATTTCAGAAAATTCAGTTTATCTAACTTTGATTTCTTTTATTCATTCATCTTCAATCAAAAAATATCAATGAAACCTCACACCTATAATGGGATAAAACCAACTTGACCGATTAAAAAGAGTCTTAAATTCTAAATATTAATCAAGCAAGTTCTCTGAAGGAAATTTATTTTAAATTTGAGGGGTAAAGCAATAATGGATAATAAAATCTTGAAGAAACAAAGTTTAAATTACAGTTTTTTTATGAAAAGAAACAAGAGACACAAAATTAGCTCTGAAGGGAAAGATTTGAAAAAGAACTGGCTTTCAAAGAGAAACGATTTGATATGGAGCTTAGGATCGCAGCATTCAATACGTATTTTCCCCTTTCCCAGATGAAAAATATCTTTTCATTTATTATTAAGACATAGGGATGATGATATTGAGTTTTTAAACTGTTTATGCATCATATGTGAATAAACTAATTATAATAATTTGTAAATATCAAATTTTCTGATTTTTCAAATGTGGATCAAGAATTAATATTCTCATTTCATCATTGTTTGAGCACTATGAAGACATTCTTAGGATTGGAAATGACATGAGTATTAAGTATTATATGATTAAAATCGAATCATTTCAGGATTATTTCTTGTTGCTTTATCTTTTTGATTGATGATACTGGCTGAAAATTTAGCTGTGAGTAAGTTTGTTTTGTCTTTTTGACATTTTTTTAACAAAACGTCCTGCCTTCCAGCTCAAATTTTTCAATTCCAAGTAGTTCATTATTTTCCAAGATACTGTCAGCAGAAATGTCAGGATGAAACTATGAAAGAGTGGTAATGTAGGCTATTTACAACTCAAACTATGTTTGTGACATGGTAAAAATACTTTGAAAGATAATAAAGTTGATGATAAAGGATTAAATTAAGATATTAAGGGCTTTACTATAGAGATATAGTGGTGGTGAGCGCTGTTGAAAGCCCTGGGTGCAGCTTTACCTGTTGGGTTACAATAATAAAGACTACAATACTTTTTAATTTAAGAGTATACCTGATTATTAACCAAGAGTAAAACTGTTTTTGACAGTTTACTACATAGGTTATTCAAGAGCAGGATGAGGAAAAGCTTTTGGCTGTGAAAAGCCCTCCTTTTATCCTGAAATTGAGGTGGAAAGGCTGCTAGACCTTTCCACGTAGAGGAAGTGAAGATTTTCACTCTCTATGACAGGCTTGTGGTTTGCAAACAGCCTGTATACCCTGTATTGGGCTCAGATGTGGTTTTGAAACCACATCTGGGCGGTTTTCACCAATACAGGGTGAAAATTTTCATCTGGGGACCTCACAGCCTGATTCTGTAAGATGTGACTATGAAACTGATGATAATATTAATATTAATCAACAGTACTATGTCTGTTCTTATGAAATATAATAATAAAATATTATTATAACCACAATTAAATAATTAAAAATTATTTCTTTCACGTGTTAAGCACTACTAGTGATTTTAACAGTGAGCAAGTAATTGTCTACAAGAATCAATTACAAGAAGAATTTAATAATAAAAACTTCTTTATTAAAATAATAAAATTATTTTAATATATAATTATCTTTTGCAAGAATAATTATAAAGATAATTCTTGAAGAAAACTATTACTAGAGAAAAACTTTAAGAATTAAGAATAAATGACTCACTAATACTCCAAAGAACTTATTGATAGGTAAGAGTAGAGAAATTTGACGTGGAATTGTGGATTTAAGGGATCAAAAGGATTTATAACAGTATTACAACAAAATATAGTTGGATTCTATGATTTCACGTCTTTCTGAATGATTTTGAAAGATTTAAAACACTTAAGAATAGCTTTAACTAATACTTACTTTTTGGTAATAATGATTTAATAAATTGATAAGATGATGATACGGAAAAAACAGCAAGAAGAGGCTTCTTTTAAGTCAACAACAGCTCACAGAGGCGTGCCATGGAGCAAACTGAAAAACCAGTGAGTGAGAAAACAATAAACCCTTTTGGATTATTGATTGCATCATCTGTTGTCACGTAAGATTATCATAATTACTTAATGATGCTTTTACGTGACTACCAGCCCCAATATGGTTAAGAATAAAAGGAGTAACATCTGTAAATCTTCTTTTATTCTAAAATAATCATTGATTTCTCAAATTTATCAATGTTATTGCCAATTTCATCACAGGTTGTAATTACTGTGAATTTTTGAAGATTCAGTGTTTCACGTAGAATGGTCAAAAATGGACTGTAAGTAAAACTTTTAATTTTACTAGTAAAACCATAATTCTTTTTGGTTTTACCATAGATAATACAGTTCTCCATTGGTCCTGAACGTTTCAGAATGATTCATTAAGAATTGTATTTTTAATGAATTTTTGAAGTTTTTACCTTATTTCTACGTAGAATTGCAAATAGCAGTATTTTGCTGGTTGCTATGAGGTAAATCAATGAATATGGATCCCAAAAGGGTTTAATTACTCTTTTAGGGTCTAGTCATGGAAAGGCATCAAGAATTGACGTGGTTACAGGAGTCTAAGTAGCTTATTACCTCCTTGGCATGTCAAAATAGCAGGTTATTTGCTATTTTTCTTATGATTACAGTAGGTGTAACTTGGTAACCAAGTTCCCAAAGAGTTTTAGTTTACCAATTGGGCCAAGATGAGCCATGGATCTATGCTCTGGAGCTATCCACGCCTCTGAGGCCTCAGAAGTTGGGTACCCTGGCTCTCTTTGATGTCTTTTGTCCCCCTTGCCTAATTTTTACGTCAAAATAGTAATTTAAGCTTAAAGTGAGATATCCACTATGGGTGTACCAAAAGTCCATGTAAGAATACCATGATATTAAGTGCTCAAAACATGCATAACACTATTCTTAGTGTATATGTAACATGGGATTTCTCACTTTCCCATTATTTTGGCTAAAAATCAAGAAAAACAAAAATTTTCACGGATCTTTTATGTGGTATTAATGATGTGGTATTGAAGTATTTTCCATTTTACCACCTCAAATACTTAAATTGAGCTTATTCACTCTATGGAGCTACCCTAGGTGAATTTTTGTGTAGAATCCAAATCTGGTCTTAAATCCATGGATTTACTTACTCAATAAAAAGTTATTCATCTTTTCTGAAATTGAAAATGATGAATTTTGGATATATGCATGACTTATGAGTTTTGCAGAATTCAAAATTTCTTTTTAAGATAATTGTGGCCTATTTGGGTATGTAAAATATACCTCAAGGCTCACATTCCCTCCCACCAAAAAATAAAATTGTACTACAATTTTATTAGTGATAAAAGAATAAGGCCCCAAAGGGGGTTAATGTCCACTGTCCAACCTCTTCACATTACTCAGATCAAGTAATTTAAAGCACATTTATAGACATATTCAGGCTTGTGGCCTTCTTTCATGTCTAAATCTTCTTAAGAGTTTATCTGAGTCAGGTATTTCTGATTCTGCCATCCATTCATCTTCATGTACTGGATTTCTATATCTGACAAGATATTCTCTTTGATTTTTACCCCTAAGTCTCCTTTCTTTAATGAATTTCTTTATCTTTCTGTCTTCATTCTGTTCCACAGGGGGCACAGTTAAAGGAGTTGGGTTTCTTAAAGGAAACAATTCTTTGTCAGCTGGTTGATAAGGTTTCATCAAGCTGACTGGAAATGTGGGGTGTTTATTTTCCAATTCACCACTCAATTCTGCATTGGTTCCATGTAACGCAACAATAACAAAAGGTCCTTCATAAGAATCTTTAAGTTGTTTTGGGCCTTTGATATTATTAAAATTCAAGGTTGAAACTAGAACTAAGTCCCCTACTTTGAAGTCTGGTACTTTATGACTTTTGTCCCACTTCTGTTTTGCATAATCAAAAGCATCATCCATACTCTGTTTTGCATGGTATTTTACTTTATCAAGCATTAATTTGAAGCTGGAAGCTGTAGGATGAATGTCAATCAAGTCTTTCCTCAGTGTGTCTGCTGGGAGTCTTGGATTCCATCCTTTTTCTAACATAGCAGGAGTTTGTCCTGTGGAAGAATGGACTGATGTCTTGTATGCCAATTCTAATGCAGGTATCAGAGTGCACCAGTCATGGGTAAAGCCATCTGAGTCTTTGAATTCTAATCCATAAGCACAAAATCTCCTGATCATGTCTTCTAAAGTTTGAATCATCCTCTCTGCTAGCCCATCTGTTTGAGGGTGATATGCTGTAGAGAATGATAACTTAGTCCCAAACAATCTATGAAGATTGGTCCAAAGTGCAGATGTGAACTTGGGGTCTCTGTCACTTATGATATTCTTAAATAACCCTGTATGAGAAATAACTCTACTCCATAAAAGAAGAGCTGTATCCATAGCAGTGTCATCTTTATGACATGGTAAGAATATGGGAGTTTTGCTATATCTGTCTACAATGACTAAACAAGCATTATAACTTTTGTCACCACTTGGAGGAAGTGCTGTGACCCAATCCATGTGAACAACTTCCCAAGGGGATTTTGGTTCTTGAATATGGATCATCAATCCAAATTTCTTGCCTGTACTCCTGTTTGCTTTTTGGCATCTATCACAGGTATGACAATACTCAATGGTTTCTTTTCTCCAAGATGGCCACCATGCACAGTTCTTCACCTTTTCAAGTGTTCTGTCTTCTGATAGGTGTCCAGAGTAAATGCTATCATGGCATTCATGAAGAATGGTATTGATGAGCAATCTACTACACAGTGTCATCACACAAGAATGTTTTGTTCTATGGTAAATAATCCCATCAAACAAGTGAAATCTTCCTTCAGAATAGGAATTTTTCCAAACTTCATCTAGTGTATTAACCAAAGATGTGTCTTTGCAGTCTTTATCCAATAAAGAAGTCAAGATATGGCAATTCTTGTCTTGTTTATAAGACTCTCTGACCTCTTCAAAGAATTCAGTCCCAATATCAGTTATGTTAATCCCTTCAATTGGAATCTGTGGTTCAGCTTCCAAAGGTACATAAGCTGGGTTATCAGGGGTGTTGGCTAAAGCCCATCTACTAAGTCCATCAGCATTTTTGTGAATGTTTCCTGCTTTATGAACTATAGTCATGTTTCCTCTATATTCTTGAATGGCTATTTGCCATCTCAACATATGTCTGTTGGGAGTTTTCATGTTAAGAAGTGATTTCACGGCATTACAGTCAGTTATCACTTCAAAAACACTGCCATCAAGGTAATAGTGTAATTTCTCAAGTGCCCATACCAAACATAAGCACTCCATTTGGCTTGCACCATATCTGGCTTCTGTTGGTTTGATTTGTCTTGAGATATAACAAACTGGTCCTTCTGTAGGTTTGTCATCAATAATTTGGACTTGGTGTAGGGCTGCCCCTAATCCATCTCCACATGCATCAATGTACAATTTAAAAGGAATATTCCAGTCAGGCATGAGGAGTAAAGGTGCTTCTGTAAGGGCTTTCTTTATCTTCTCATAAGCTTTAATTCTTTCCTGTGTCATTTCAAATACAGTCTGTTGATCACAGATTCTATAAAGTGACTTGGCTAGAATTGCAAAATCTTTCAAGTGTTGCCTATAGTAACTAGCAAATCCAAGAAAAGACATCATTTCTTTTTTATTCTGGGGTATTGGCTTAAGTAACACTGCTGCTACTTTATTCTTGTCAATACCCAAGCTCAAACCAGAAACAACATGTCCTAATGCTTTGAGTTCTTCAAAACCAAAATTGCATTTCTTAAGTGAAATTTTCATGTTCACTTCTGCAACTTTATGAAGTACTCTTGCAAGTCTTTCAAGGTGCAAAGACCATGAGTCAGAACATATAATAATATCATCAATATAAATGATAAGCCATCCTTCAGACAATTCTGTGGGGAAGATGGTATTCATCATTCTTTGATAATGAGATGGAGCATTTTTAGTGCCAAATGGCATTCTAAGATACTCAAAAATGCCACAGTGAGTGATAATTCTAAGTAATTTCCTAGCTTTAGGCGTCAAAACATTTTGATGGAAGCCTTTTAATGCATCCATTGATGTTATATACTTGGCTTTAGACAATTGAGTCAAGGTTTCTTGGATTCTAGGGATTGGATACCTATCTGGAACTGTGTAGGTATTCAAAGCTCTAAAATCTCCAACCATTCTTGACTTATCATTATGCCATGCAATAATAACAGGTGTTGTCACTTCAACTTCTTCATTATGGCCTACTTTCCTTAGCACACCAAGTTGGATCAACTCTTGGATATGTTTTTCCAAGGCTTCTCTAGCTCTGGGACTGGCTGGATAAGCTGGTCTTCTAAGTACTGGAGGATATGGTCTATCAATATTAAGAGTAATATCAATTTCATGTACCCTTATAGCGCCTAATGGTTCATTATCAGATGCAAATGCATTATTGTATGTATATAATACATCAATAAGTTCATTCCTCATCTTTGGTGACAATGATGGATTAATTTGTGCTTCAACAAGTTGTTTAGACACAAATTCATCTTTGTAAGTATCTTTGACAGAAGATACTACAGATATCTGTTTTGGCATATTGGAGAAAGCAAATTTTTGCCTTTTGTTATCTCCAATTGTGAAATATCTGTCTTTATGGTTATTTATATCAATACCATAAATATTTAAGTAATCATTTTCAAGAATGATGTGCTGAGATGTGCAATTATCCATTACTACAATCTCAGTCTTCATTCTTACACTTCCTGCTGGATGTGGGAATACAATATTAGTGTCCAATATGCCCAAGGGGTACATATTGTTACTGGCACTACTGAATTGTACACCTTCTATTGGTAATAGATGGTTTTTCCATTCAGGAAGTATAATTTGGAGATAATCTTTGCCAACACAAGTGCAAAATGCCCCTGTATCCAAATTTACTTTGGCTTCAATATCACTCATCAGAACTGATGTGATACAGGATGCTCCAGCAGTATAACCCTTTCCTCTAGCAGGTTTTGTTTTACACATTATGGCATCTTGGATATTGATCAGGTTGCAGCAATCCTCACTGTACTGTGGTAAGTGGGTATGTACTTCTGTGACTTCAAAGAAAGCTGAAATGTTTTCAATGGGATAGTCCTCCACTGGTGTATCTTCAGAGACTGCAGAATCTTGATCAGACTCTTCTCTCTCCTCAGTACACTGGATTTCTTCAATGACTTGAACTTCATTGATTTTTGTCTTCTTAGGGCAAGTGTTGGCTAAATTTGAAGTACTTCCACATTTATGACACTTCAAGACAGGTCTCTCTGGTCTTCTTTCTTCTCTAGGAATCTTTGAGACCATTTTGGACTCTATTGGGTTTTTAACCCAAGTTTTACCAATTCTTGTCCTGGTAATGATATCTTCCATAGCATTGATGTAGTCCTCTGTTAGACAGGGTTCCACACATCTGCTTTTGATAGCATGTTCCAGTTCTCCTCCACACTTTCTTAATATTTTCATATTAATCATAGTGTCAGACATATCTGGGTGTAAAGCAGATAATCTGTCTTTTTGTTTGAAGAACCAAGTAAGTGGTTTGTCTTTTTCTGAGTTAAAAATGGCACTTTCAAAAGCATTCTCCATTTTAAACCTCCAAGAATTATTAGCCCATTTGGTAATCACTTCAGATTTCCACCAAGACCAGTCATGTTTACCATGATCAATCCTCATTTTTTAATACCATTTCTTTGCAGTTCTGGTAAACAAACAGTGTAATTTCCCCACTATGATTTCATCAGGTATATTGAAGTCCTCTTGCAACATATCAATAGTCCTGATGAATTCAATATGGTTGTATTCTCCTTCACCAGAGAATGTTGGCCATTCTTCTATTTTTGGAATATCTCTTGCAGAGTAGGCATTTTCTCCCAAGAATGGTGTAAGACTTTCTTTAACAGAGAGTTTTTCTTCAGTCAAAGGTGTAGAATGTCTTGGCATATGTGGTTCATGATTCTTATGAATTTGTTCCACACTTGCAATTATCTCATTCTTCAACTTTTGCCTTTCACTGTCACTTTTTGCTAAATGTATAGCAAATTGATTGGTGTTCTCAACTATCTTCAAGACATGGTCTTGTAGAGTCTTAAGTTGATCATTCATTTTAAAAAGATCTTCCATCTCCTCATGTTGAACTTGGCACATGTTTTCAATTCTTATGCAAGAATTGGTAATTAAGTCAAGTTTGGCATTTGTCACTTGGTGTAATTCAAGGTATTTCTTGTCATTTTTCTTTAATTCAACTATATCTGATGCAATTTTAGTTAACTTGTTATCAAGTTTACCAATTTCTACATGAATACTAGTTTGTACACCAATTATTTGCGTGGAAAGTTTCTGTTCATCCTTTCCTGCTCCTTGGCTGTGAATTCCATCAGAGTTCTGGCCATATTGAAGACACTGTCCACAGCTGAAGGCTCCAATTTGGGGATCCTGTACCCTTGTGGGTAGGGTCTGTGCCAATTGGCTTTGCCTTTTCCTTTGCCTTGATGGTTCCTGGGACCTTTCTGCTTCTTCTGAGGTCCCTTGGGCTTGTCCTTGGACACTTCTGGAGCTGGTTTGGAGCTGGTAGACGCCACTGGTGCCTCTGTCTCCAAAGCTGGAGTCATTTCCAACTCTTTCTTCTGGTCTATGGATAAAAGACTTTGGTTCTTCAACCAATTCTTTATCTTTTTGACCTTGTCTTTGCAAGACAGGGGGCTCCATCCTCCTAAGAGTTCTATGGTCTTCTCCTGACCCAGAAAGCTCTTGATGTGTAAGTAAGAGTTCATGGCCCCCTGCCAAAGGCTTGGGCAGATTTCCCACTCCTCTTCCTTGGCTGCTCTGAACCAGTTTTTGTACTGGCATTGATATATTTCTATTGCTGCCACCTGAAAGTGGTTCAGCCCTGGAAATATTACCATAAATCAGTTCAGGCTCAGAATTCACGTCAAAATCTGTTGGTACAGACCTTGGGGAATGGGGGGCAACTCTGGCATCCTCCAGATGTGTCTTTCTTGTGGAAGATTTGGCACTTCTGGATTTGGTCTTGCCTCTTCCTTGTCCACATCCATCTGGTTGGACTGAATAGTTGCTTCCATTTCTGGTATGCACCATTTTCACATCAATTTAAAGATAAAAGGTGAAAATATAGATAAAATACACACCTTTTGGTGGTAATTTAGCTTTTTCTGAATTGAATAAGGTGCCTCTTTTAGCAATCTGCACCTCAATACTGTCTTCAGATTCTGCTTCTGAAGATTCAGGACTATTGATGTATCTTTTACTGAGTCTGTTACCAGCTGCACAGTATTTGATTAAAGACACTTAAAGAGAAAAAAATATGATAAAAGAAATTATTTTTGTGTTTTTTAAGATATTTTTAAAAGATTTTTTATAAATTTTATTATTTTTTAATATTAAAAAATTATTCTTTTTAAAGAAAAAAATTAAAATTTAAGATTTTGAATGAAAATTAATTCAGAGTAACTCAAAGAATAATTTTATAAGTTTTTGGATGTGAAAAAGCCACGTGTAAAACAGTATAAAATTAAACCAAATTCCTCAATGAAAAAGATTTCCAAAACAATTTCAAAAATAAGAATTATTTTGACTTTAAAATGAAAGAAAAAAATATTCAATTAATATATTTTAGAGCTTAAAAATATATTAATTAAGGGTACAAGGTTCAAAAAACACGGCCAGGCCCCCAAATGTAAGATGTGACTATGAAACTGATGATAATATTAATATTAATCAACAGTACTATGTCTGTTCTTATGAAATATAATAATAAAGTATTATTATAACCACAATTAAATAATTAAAAATTATTTCTTTCACGTGTTAAGCACTACTAGTGATTTTAACAGTGAGCAAGTAATTGTCTACAAGAATCAATTACAAGAAGAATTTAATAATAAAAACTTCTTTATTAAAATAATAAAATTATTTTAATATATAATTATCTTTTGCAAGAATAATTATAAAGATAATTCTTGAAGAAAACTATTACTAGAGAAAAACTTTAAGAATTAAGAATAAATGACTCACTAATACTCCAAAGAACTTATTGATAGGTAAGAGTAGAGAAATTTGACGTGGAATTGTGGATTTAAGGGATCAAAAGGATTTATAACAGTATTACAACAAAATATAGTTGGATTCTATGATTTCACGTCTTTCTGGATGATTTTGAAAGATTTAAAACACTTAAGAATAGCTTTAACTAATACTTACTTGTTGGTAATAATGATTTAATAAATTGATAAGATGATGATACGGAAAAAACAGCAAGAAGAGGCTTCTTTTAAGTCAACAACAGCTCACAGAGGCGTGCCATGGAGCAAACTGAAAAACCAGTGAGTGAGAAAACAATAAACCCTTTTGGATTATTGATTGCATCATCTGTTGTCACGTAAGATTATCATAATTACTTAATTGATGCTTTTACGTGACTACCAACCCCAATATGGTTAAGAATAAAAGGATTAACATCTGTAAATCTTCTTTTATTCTAAAATAATCATTGATTTCTCAAATTTATCAATGTTATTGCCAATTTCATCACAGGTTGTAATTACTGTGAATTTTTGAAGATTCAGTGTTTCACGTAGAATGGTCAAAAATGGACTGTAAGTAAAACTTTTAATTTTACTAGTAAAACAATAATTCTTTTTGGTTGTACCATAGATAATACAGTTCTCCATTGGTCTTGAACGTTTCAGAAGGATTCATTAAGAATTGTATTTTTAATGAATTTTTGAAGTTTTTACCTTATTTCTACATAGAATTGCAAATAGCAGTATTTTGCTGGTTGCTATGAGGTAAATCAATGAATATGGATCCCAAAAGGGTTTAATTACTCTTTTAGGGTCTAGTCATGGAAAGTCATCAAGAATTGACGTGGTTACAGGAGTCTAAGTAGCTTATTACCTCCTTGGCACGTCAAAATAGCAGGTTATTTGCTATTTTTCTTATGATTACAGTAGGTGTAACTTGGTAACCAAGTTCCCAAAGAGTTTTAGTTTACCAATTGGGCCAAGATGAGCCATGGATCTATGCTCTGGAGCTATCCACGCCTCTGAGGCCTCAGAAGTTGGGTACCCTGGCTCTCTTTGATGTCTTTTGTCCCCCTTGCCTAATTTTTACGTCAAAATAGTAATTTAAGCTTAAAGTGAGATATCCACTATGGGTGTACCAAAAGTCCATGTAAGAATACCATGATATTAAGTGCTCAAAACATGCATAACACTATTCTTAGTGTATATGTAACATGGGATTTCTCACTTTCCCATTATTTTGGCTAAAAATCAAGAAAAACAAAAATTTTCACGGATCTTTTATGTGGTATTAATGATGTGGTATTGAAGTATTTTCCATTTTACCACCTCAAATACTTAAATTGAGCTTGTTCACTCTATGGAGCTACCCTAGGTGAATTTTTGTGTAGAATCCAAATCTGGTCTTAAATCCATGGATTTACTTACTCAATAAAAAGTTATTCATCTTTTCTGAAATTGAAAATGATGAATTTTGGATATATGCATGACTTATGAGTTTTGCATAATTCAAAATTTCTTTTTAAGATAATTGTGGCCTATTTGGGTATGTAAAATATACCTCAAGGCTCACAGATTCTGACGTGTATGACGCGTAGAATGCTGTACAGA
Source organism: Austropuccinia psidii (assembly GCA_023105745.1). Classification (NCBI taxonomy): domain Eukaryota; kingdom Fungi; phylum Basidiomycota; class Pucciniomycetes; order Pucciniales; family Sphaerophragmiaceae; genus Austropuccinia; species Austropuccinia psidii. The sequence goes on along the minus strand of JALGQZ010000009.1, from coordinate 26,353,868 downwards.
AACTGTATGGGACCCCAGTATTGACTGACATATGAGGTATTGAAGTAAAAACATGCTTCTTTGTCTATTTGACACCTCATATTCATGGTTATGGGATATTATCCCATGGTAAGGCTGTATCTGACAGCAGGTGGGATTTTGACCTTAAAATGGTCATACCTCTGTCAGTGTTTGAGATATCAAGCTCAAAGTTGGTTCATTGAATAGCTCTGTATGAGCTCTACACAATGGTACCCAACTTGACATGGTTATCATTAAATATGACAAAGTTATCCTATGTACAAGTATTTTTGTATATTGGCGTGGTCTGGGCAAAAGCTGTATTAAGCTTGTTTGGCCAATAGCTTTTGTTGTAGTTGAGCTATGAGGAAATGGATGGAACCATCAGATAGCCCTGATTGTGCTCTTTCAAAAAAGACCCCACTTTAGGTATCTCACACTAAAACTGTAAAAGCTAGATGGGAGGTGAATGTTTTGTTCACCCTTATTTGGTCTGAATTTGACCATAACTCAAGTAATACTGGTGCTAGCTCAGTTTGGCTAGCACCATTAGATAGCCCTGGCTTAGAGCTTCATTTTGAATACCCATTTGATGGGGTTAAGCCTCTCCTTCTAGATTTTAGATGAGAGGTGAAAATTAAGGTTTATGCTCAGCAATAACTTTGAGCAGGAATAACTTTGTTATTTCTTGTCCTATGGTGATGGGACTTATATTTTCAGAAAGAGGTGAGTTTCCTCTTTCTTTTGATACCTTTTGAGCTAATTTGGCTCAGCTCCATGTTTTGGTGGTATTTTGGCTATACCATTGGTTTATGGTATTTTAGCTGTCATGCTTGTGCTCTGGTTTTGAGTCACAGGCTGACAAGAAAATTAAAAATAACAACTAATTTTTCCAAAAACAATTCATTTTGATATTTCTCAATCATTCTTCCTTAACAAATGAATTTTTTAGAAAATCCTCTCAATTTACTCTGGAATACACCTTGAAGCAAGAAATCTACATTAAGAAAGTAATCGTGTGAAGTCATTACTCAATTAAATGTTGAGAAAAAATTTCTCTCAAGTATATTCATTAAAAATCTCACCTCAATTGTGGATCACTAATAGAAAAGGAGATTAAAACATCTCTCTCCATAAGGTTTTTTTTATTAAGCTTTATTTCATTACTATTCCTTGCTAATTAATCTTTTTTTTATTTTTTTAGAAGTATATTGATCACTTCTTCTTTATATGAAAAAGTGAGTACTTTGATCATTATCATTAAGATTTCTATCATCATCATCAGCCACATTCTTTGAGATTTTTCTATATTATTATTACTTCTTTCTTTAGATTTTTTTCACTAATTTTTCCAAATTATTATATCCATTTTTATAAAACATTATTATTGCTTAAAAGTTTCATTATTAATTATATTTCTAATTTATTTATTCAATTATTTTGAATCCATTGCTTCAATATAATTATAGCTCTAAAATGATTCCAAATCACTTCGGAATTGTTTTGTAAATGACAATTACACTTCTTTATTAATCTATTGAATATTTTGAAATAATTATGAATCAATTCAAAAAAATAGGAAACTAATAAAATCAATCCTTTCAAAATAATTTAAAACAATTTTCAAATTTTCAAAAAAAAAACTCTTCATTGTTTTTTCCTGACCACATTGACTTTTTATTTTGTGAAGGAAGAGTATTGGGTTGTTTTTTTCAAATTTTCTCCCTTTGATAAATTAATCACCATCCTAGTATTTGAAATATTTAAATATCTATAACTGTATCATCAAAAAAGAGGATAATTTCATTTTATCCAGTTTCATGGATTGGGCTGTCGCAGTTTACTGATATAGTGAGATATTGAAAAATTAATCTCATAATGATTTAGAAGTCAGATTATATTCCTTCATTACATCTGTTTCCAAAAATAAAAATACTTCAATAAGCCATACTGAAAGAGAATTTTATAAATTAATATAATTTACCTTGAATAATATCACTTATTGAAAGAAGAATTGATTTTCAATAACTTTCAATACACAAAAAGAAAATTATTATAAATGGTTTATTATTCCTACTAAACTCATTCATTAATATTCTTAGATCATTTTGCACCAAAAAAATAGGAAATCCTTACTACAAGTATTAGTTTTTTAAATTCCTCATTTTATTTTTCCATCTTCCAAATTTTGAAAACTTAAAGTAATAATTCAAATATTATTCAAATGAGCCAATAACTAACCACAAATTCCTTCCTTCAATATATTATCATCAGGTACCATTACTTGAATTGGTTTTTTTCAAGGATTAAATAAGAATACATCAGATTTATTTATTTCAGAGGAATTGGCTTAGCTAGAAATTAAGCTAATAGATATAATTGAAATTAGATTCACTGATTATTTTGTTCTTCCTTAATTTTCTCAAGAATAGCTGATCCTTTCACTCAAAATAAAAGATAAAATCCTTCTATAGCTCAAAAATCTGAGTTTCTCACTTCTTTTTGATTATAATGAACTTAAAAGGAGAAAAAAATATCCCAAAAGAATTTTTAATATGATTATCACAATTAATTCATTCCACAAAACTCCTTATAATGGTTTGAAGGATTTCAATCATTTTATTTCTGGTAATTTAAATTTAAATTCCTACTACTTTTTTTATTTATTTGACCATCAAAGGCTTTCACTTTTCTGATAAAAATATTTTCAAATTTATTTCTAATAAGTTTCTGGCATAATGAAAATCCTTCTGACAAAGCATTAGATATTTTAACCTTATTTCAAAACCACCATGATATTGATTTAACCACTCAAAAATCACTTACTTTTTGCTTGTCATTTGGAATAAAAGCAAACTAAATAAATTAATAATGGTAAGAGAGATTTCAAAATTTCTCACCTCAAGAAATAAAGAAAATTTTATATCAACAACATAATCATAATTAACAGGATTTTGAAAAAATTACAATCCTTTGAAATAATCTTTTCAAGCTAACCCCATCTTCTTATAATTTCCTTGGGTTTTTTGTCTCAATTTTATACTGATACTAATTTTCAAGTTAAATGAAATAATCATTTTAGTTATAACATTCTATTTTATATGAATAAATTTTTATTTATCTAATAATGGTTTATTCAAAGATAAACTAACAAGAAATTCAATTATTTTCATAAAATTTTAAATTTAAATTGCTTAAGAGTTTGATTCTAATCTGAGATTTAATTTAATTTTTTTAATCAAATGAAAATAATATTTCTTATAGATCATCTCTCACATGAAATTCAACCCATTTATTTTTATTTATTTATTTTTGATAATTTTCATGAGATATTACAACCATAAACAAAATTTAGAAATTCTTTTTGCCTTATTAAACTCATGAATTTGGTTTTCAATTTCCCTAAAGGGGGATTAGGACCATTTTTGAATAAAAAAGATTTAAAACTTCAGACAAATAATTCATTTTTTATTTTTTCAAGTTTGACCTAAATTTACTTCATATGAAAGTAAATTTTAGGGTCAAATTTTGGAATCTGTATTAAATATTGAATAATTTTCCTTGAAGAAGAGCTTATAAGTAAAATTTGAAATTTTAATATAAAAAACTTGAATTGTGGAGGGATTTTTTGATTTCAACATTAATTTTGATGAAATTTCAATTTATTTCATTTACTAATTTCTTTAAAATATAGTATTTATAAGCTTAATTCAAATTCAATATCTTAACTCAAAATTTATCAAAATATTCAAAAAAGAATCTTGACTATTTCGATTTTTTCAAAAAGAATAAAAAAATTAAAATCAAAAGTAAATTAAAATATCCCTTGTAGTATTTTAATAATATTATTAAATTAAAAAAATTAAGCTTTCATCAATAAATAATTCTTTAAGACCAATTTTGAAACATTTTATCTTTAATCACCTTCAAAATTTGCAAACCTTCTACCATTAATACAAAAAAGCAGAATAATGTTTTCCTTTAATTCAAATAATTCTAAAGTTTAAATAGTGGTGTGGTATTCCATACCACTTTTTTCACCAGGCTCAAGCTCATAGTACCCCATAACAGCAGTAAATTCAACCCACCTGCAGACTTGCAGTCAAATTTTACACTAAAAGGCCACTTTTACAGCAAGAAGATGGAGTTAATTCATAATACTGTGGCATAGGCACCAAAGGGAAGTGTATGTGTTGAAATGAATTATTCAATTTAATTATTCATATGTAAAAAATCAAGTTACATATAGCAAACTAGTTACAACAAATAAGGTACCACCCTTTAAATTACACACCCCACCCAGATTTACACCCCTCTATAGCCACAGACTCATGAAGCAAGAAATTGCACCTGCATAAATTACACAACCACCTTGAATTCATCATAGAAAAGTAACATGATGCAAAGCTCAACTCAATGGACTTCCTGAAATTGATTTACAGCACAGCCACAAGCATAACCCCGTTTATATCCACATTAACCCCACTTGATACCTTGAAAAGCATAAAAACTCTTTACACCACTTATCACCTCATGCAAGTCAAAACTAGTTAGAAAAGGTGGCATAAATAAATTCATCAGTGCAAGAAATTATCACCTGACCTCATTCTAAAGTTCAAAAAGAAGAAACACAACCAGGACACTTTCATAAATTAAACAGCCACTTCAACTAAGCCTAAAAATGACATATGCAAAGGAAATACAAGGTCATCATGTGATACTGCACCCACCAACAGCATATAATGTGACAGAAAAAAGGCTGTTCACAAGAAAAATTCTCAGAAAAAAATGAGATCATCTCATGCATGAAAGGAAAATCCAAGAATATCACATTATAAGTAGTTCACCAAAAAACCATCATGTGATGAATGGAGGCTGTTCAGAGAAAAATTATCACCAAACATTAAATCATCTGACCCATGCAAGAAAAGTCCTGACCAAGAACAAAGTCACATTATGGAATAAAGAGGAATTAAAGTGGAAAAAGACAGCTCCCTTGGAGGGCCCCCTGTTCTCCCAAAAGGTATAAATAGAGGAGCTCTCTCCCCCATGCACATTATATCCCCTGCACAGTAGAATCATAGGAATAATTCATCCCTCACCTGGTAGGTAGTACAGTATATTATAGTAAATTTACTTTCCCAGTAGCTAAGCGCAGTAGAAGTATAGTGTTGAATATTACCCAGTAGCTGAGCTCAGTGGAATCATATTATTAAGAAATCAAAATTATGCAGTACCCAAGATTAGGGTTATTACTCTATTAAAATATTCTATCTAGTAATATTAACACCATTTATCAAGATTTAAAGTTAACTTAACCCTTTAAAAATCCAATATCAAAGAATCTTACCTCTTAAATTTAACAAATAAAATTTAATCGCATTATTAACAACTCTTAAAAAAATAACAAACCTTTAAAAATTACTTTACTCTATTATAACTTTACCTTAACAAAATTACCTTGATCAAAACTCATCAAATTTTTCTGAACAGCTTAAATAACTCATCTTACCAAAATTGTATCACCAAGAACAAACCACTCACCCCAATTTCACTGAAAAATAAATATTATAAAGACAAGTATTTCATTAAAATATCAAATTTAACCAAAATTACTGACACTATTTTTCATATTATATATTGAATAGTTCTGATCTGATACTGCTGAATTTTGTCTTCTGCAGTTTTAAAGCCACTTACCAATTTTATTTTGGTTTGTTAGCTCCAAGGAATATTTTTTTCAGTATTTCAGGAGGGGAAGCAAATACACCCTTGCCACCCTTGGTTACAAGAGTTATTAGCAATTCAAAACTAGTTACCTTTGATTCCTCCCTCTAGTTACTGACTCATTTTCATCCCACACAAGAGGAGTTCCCACATCTGGTTTCCCAACAGTAGCATGAGTCAACCTCAAACGTCAATAACATATAATTCCAATCACAATAAATCAAAAAAAAACTACACCAAAAACATTACTACTATGGAAAAAACTGGAGTCAAATAATCAAAATCAGTCAAAATCATCATCTCAGGAATCTCAATCACCAACTCACTCTGACCATTACTATTATCCACCCAATCAAGAAGCAGAATTAGGAGAGGAATCAGGAATATATTCTAAATTTCCTATTGCAACACCAAGAACAAATAAAAGGGACTTGAAAATTGTGAAGAACTATTTACTTGATCTCCTTGAAATAAATAAAATCAATAAATCAACACCAAAATCAAAGGAAGAAATAAACCAATCAAAAATGGATAAACCTTCATCATCAAAATTACCCTCCACTATTGAAGAAATCCATGAAGAAAAACTTAATGAAGAGACAGTTGAAGGACAGGAAAAAATTCTTCAACTGATAGACTTAAACATAAAATACTGGAAATGCAACAACAATTACTAGCACTAATCAAAAAGGAAGGAAAAAATAAATCATCAAGTTATACTCCACAAAATAGTCCTCTGGAGGAACAGACCACCCTTCCAAGATCATTCAGGCCACATGGATCACCTTCACCTTACCCAAGACCCATGGCCACATCAACACCTTATACAGAACAAATACAAAATACTTTACCAAGAAGAGTAAACATTTCTGCCCAAAGTCCAACTCCATTGCATCAAGCAATTCCAAGAAACACTACTCCAATAGTGAAAATCAGAGCCAAGTACTATAAATTGTGTCTTTATGGAAAGGATGCTGACATCCTCATCAAGAAAGTTGAACATATGGCAGAAATTGAAGGAGCAAGTGGAAGATACATTTCAAGACAAATAGCATTTTGTACCAAAGATGAAGAAATCAGCTACCACATTGAAGGACTGCCAGGATATGAAACAGCTGATTGGGATCAATTAAAAGTAGATATGAAAAGAAGATGGGGAACCGTCTCACCTGAAAGAAGATACATATTATCCTCAATCACTGAATTCTTTCCAAAGCCTCAACAAGAAGGTGGAATAAGAAAAATGAAACAGTATAGAAAATTGACTGGGGAATATGAATCAATAATCACTTACCTAAAAAGATACCAATATATTCAAGGTGATATCAACCATAATCAAGAAATATTGGCCAGCCTTTCTGCTAGTGTTCAAGAATCAATTTACAAAGAATTGATAAAAGACATAGCTATGGTTCAAGTGTTTGATGGTGGCTACATCATTCCATGATTAGATATTTTTAAATTATACATTGAACAGGACTTGGAGGCTAAGTTAATTATTTGACAAAAAGAATTTTCTAAGCCAAACCTCTAGAGAAGAAGACAAGCTTTGAGCATTGAATCTGGGATGAAGTCTTGAAACAAGTTAAAGAACTCACTCACAAAATAAAAAACCCTCCACAACCAGAGCCTCAGCCAAGAAATGAAGGAAAAGAATCTGTCAAAGAAGTTTTGAATAAACTCAAAACATCATTAGAATAATTTAATCCACCAATGAGGAACTGGAACAATAATAAGCCATACAGGACAAGGAATGCCTTACCACCATTTCCATCCAGTTACCAACCATAAATACCAGCTCAAATGTCTCCAAGACCACCATTAAAGTGTGCTTGCTGCAAGGAAGAAGGCTACTGATCAACTAGATGTACTGACCTTGCTGAAGATTTGGACAGAAGAATTTTCAGAACTCAAGGAGAATCTTGCCTATTTCCTAATTATCAGAGAGTACCTATTGAAGGAAATGAAAGTGCCAAAAACATAGTCAGGGCTTTTGCAAAAGAACAACAAGAACTCAACAAGAAATTTATGGAAAAACCTACTGTCAAACCAAAACCAGAATAAGAGGTTAATCCCACTGAAAATAAATCAGAGGATAAATCAACCTCAATTTCAAATGTTGAAGATTGGTAAAATTGGAAACCATCTACCATTTACTCAGCCAATGATCCCTTTGAATCACACATTGGACAAGGAAGACCAAACAAAGGATGGAAATACAAGCTCAAAATCAAGAGCCAAAGAAGAAAGCAGCTAATCTAGGAACTTATATTTAATAAGAAAAATAATAAGAAAGAGTCATAATTCCTATCAAATTCAAAACTTCAAATATTCCAAAACCAGACCAACCTGAGGAGGAAGTTGAAAATATTTCGAATAAGAATGAATATGAAGAAATTCCCAAAGAAGAAAAGAAGTTCAGAAACCCTCAAAATAAACAAGTTTCAACTAAATTAGAAATCAACAAAATCATTAAGAAAACTATGCAACAAAAGATCAACCTCACCATTGAAGAAATTTTGAGGATGTCACCAAATTTTCTCCATTAATCACAGGAATTATCAGAAAAAGACAAGGAGAAAGTTAAATCACTTGATTCAATTGATCTTCAAGAAAGACTATTAACATTTGGATTCAAAAAAATACCAAAGCCCAAGATGCATTATGCCTGTCCCTTGGGATTTATGGAGATCTCCATTAGAAAGGAAGAAGATCCTATCAAATCATGAGTGGACACTGGGGAAGAACTGAACATCCTACCAGAAGAAATAGCAATCAATGCCTCACTCACAACAAGAAATCTTAACATGAACCTTAGGGGAGTTGGAGGCCATACTACTTCATTGGTGGCACTTTCAGAATTTACTCCAATAATTTTGGCTTCAGGAGAAGAAACTCAAATACAATTTTTTATCACAAAAGGATCTGTAAATACAGTAATTGGAATAACTTTCTTGGAAGACAACAATATTAGGATAGAATTCTCCTATAAGCAAGGTGAAATACTGAGCTATCAAGAACCTTATGGAAGAAGATTATGCACACCAATATGCAAACCTCGAGCACTTGGATGGCAAACTGGACCACCTAGAAGAATTAATTTATGCAATTTGGAAAAATTGGTCAGAAATACACCAGGAAAAGTTTCAAAATGCAAGAGAAGACAATACCATTATTAAGTTGACCCAGAAGACCCAAGATTTATGCATATCTCCAAAAAGTGATGAATTTTTTCAAGATTTACAAAACCACAAATGGCCAAACAACCTCAAAAGACAACTTGAATACTCAACCTCTGAAGATGAATTAACCATTACAATTTACAAGCCAATTAATAAAACTGAACAAACCTTCCAGATTATGGTATATGGAAATGAAAAGATAAATGGAAAGCTTTTCAAAACTAAACCCAAAAGGAAGAAAGTCATATTTAGTGAGCATCATGAGCTTTCAGATGAAGAAATCATAAATGAAATTGAAAAAGACTTCAGAATTATGGAAGAAGGAGACAAAAATTTAAAGAAAACATACCATATCAACTTCTTGGACAGACCATTGAACAGCCAAGAAGAACCTCATTAATGGCAACTGGAAAGCCCTGAATTCATGAAACAACCTCCCAATGAGGAAGAAGAAAGAGAATTGATCTTATAAATTTAATACAACTACCTTTACTTGCAATATGCTACCTTTGAAGACCTTTATGGGGATGAAGCTCAAGATATTTTATGCAAAAACAAAAATATTTATGTGACCTTCCAAGAGAAAACTTGAACAAAATACAATTATTAGATCTATTAAATGAAGAGGGAACTAAAAAAAATCTTTCAAATAAACTCTGGAATAAAACACTTGCATTGGGAATATTACCAAGAAGAGGACTCTACTTCAATCAAATTTGGGCCCAATGGTAACTTGAATTGAATGTATCAACATATCAAACTGGAAAACTGAAAGGGGTTGGAGATGGATATATATTCATTGATGAAGACTTATTTTGGTCATAATTTCCATCAGAACAAGCAATTGAAGAAAGAAATGCCCTTGTCGAAGCCCTCAAAGACCTTATTTTGGCCAGGTTACTCAACAGACACTCATCTTTCCCACTTGGGGGAGTTCAACTCTAAAGAAGATCAGCAAAATCAAGATTTCTTTCTCTAAAAATGTATAAGTACCATTAATCAAATGTATCATTAGTTTCCTTTATCAATTTTTCTCATGAGGCAGTGACTTCCTGCCTTAAAAAAGAAGGAACTTATCAATAAAGTATTTCTTAAAAAAATAATAATAATAATATAAAATAAAACTTAAAAAAATATTAATCACACCCACCATGGCCAATTCACCCATTTTTTGGATCCTATGGGGAAGAATTCATAAAAAAAGACAAAATTATCAATGAAGAATTTCTTTGGTCACCAGAAGATGAATATTTAAATAAGGAAAACTTTTTCACTTTAAAGATACTCCATCAATATCAAAAAAAACTAAAAGCATCACTAGGCAGTAACTTCCTGCCTTATCAAAGAGGAAAAAAATTTCTTATCAACCAAAGTAACCAATTTCACTCACCCAAAATCAAGCATCACTAGGAAGTGACCTCCTGCCTTATCAAAGAGGAATATCAGCTCTCATAAGCTCAAATCAATAATTTCACTTACCAAGAAAAAGAAACAGCAACTAACCATATAATCACTAGGCAGTCACCTCCTGCCTTATCAAAGAGGAAATTCATTTCTTATCAACCAAAATCACCAATTTCACCCATTCAAACAATAAAATCACTAGGCAGTGACCTCCTGCCTGATCAAAGAGGAATATCCAAATTCTTACCCAAAATAATCAACCATAACTCATTAAACTCACTTTCAAAATATCAAAATCTTGGTAGTAACTTCCTGCCTTAACAAAGAATATTACCACTTAATGAATTTTAAATAATTAAAACAAAAACAAAAAAATCATCCAATCAATATTCTTTTCATAAATTAATCTGATACCATTTTCAATTAATCTTACCTTGAAAATTCAAAATACACCAAATCCTTCAAAATGGAATCATGGCCATTACTTTAAGAAAATCCCTGGTCATTGGAAACAGATATCATCTGGATAGAAGAAGAATAATTCTGGGTCAATTGCAATAATCCCCAAGAATCAAATACATATCCTGAATGGTTCCTGCAAATAAAACCAGAACCCTGTCCTGATATGTCAACCATATTCCTTCCAAATATTTAGTTTGAGGACATCTTTGGAAAAAGAAATCACCATCAGAAACTGTAGTTCCACATCCATGGAAAGAACTACCTTAATTCAGCCTTGCAAAATATGAATTCCTGGTGTTACTGACCCAGGATGGAATTGATGGCTACAAAAAACAAAAAAAACAAAGATGTCCTCAGCAAGACATTAAACTTCTGGTTTTTTCTTTTATTTCAGTTGACTGAAAATAATTCTTTACTTTTTACAGGGTTCCAAAAACAAATAAGCCCTCGGCATGGCTAAAACTGCTGGTTTTCTTTTTCTAATTTATTTTACTTTATTTTTGTAGGAGGAGTTATAAAAAATAAGAAAGGTACAGTAAAAGTGGACAACATATATATATATAATAGAATGAGGTTTGAAAAGGAAAAAGTCCTCAACATGACTCAAAACTGTTTAATTTTATTCTAATTATTTTTTATAAAATAATAATGAATTGATATAATGTCCTCAGAAAGACATTAAACTGCTGGTTTCTGCTTTTATTTTTATTTTGTGGCTGTTTATTTTACTTAACTGAAAGTGATTTTTTAATTTTTTACAGGGATTTACAATAACTTAAATGAAAAAAACGCCCTCCTCAAGGCTTAAAACTGATTTTTTGTTTTTATTCTTTTTTATAAGTTATGAAATTATGTGAGATTTCTTATCTTGAATTGCTACAGGTCTTAAAAAGGGAGTATCAAAGAAAAAGAAGTCCTCAGAAATACTTAAAAAACCAGAAGTCTAAGCAACAAAACTCCCTCAGCATGGCTTAAAGCTGCTTGCTTTTATTTATTATTTTATTCTTCTTTTCTCTATCAATTATAACATTACTTTTTATTTTTAATACGGGTATATTTCATTTAAAAACAAAAAAACAAAAAAATAGTATATATGTATATATATAGATATATCTATATATATATATATATTTCATGAATCAAGGAGGTTTAAATAAACCAAAAGAAACCCTAATAAAATATTTAAACTTCTGTTTCATTTTTTATGCTTTTTTATGTTGTATAATAGCTATACTGACCTATTTGATTTGGATTCTACAGGTATTAAACATTAAAAAGAGCTTGCACTATTTTATAAGCTAAATAAAATGCTTTTGAAATGAAAATAAGTCCTCAATAAGACTATAAACTGTTTAATTTGATTTACATTTTGGCTTTAAAGATAAATTAAATGCCATGAAGCACAAAAGGTATCAAACAGGTGCCTGTACACAAGGTATGGTCCTTGGCAAGACCATAAACTGCCCACTAAAAGTTCTCAACATGGACTCAAAATACAAAAAAAAGATCAAGAAATAGTCCTTGGAAAGATCATAAACTGACCATTAAGATCCTCAAAAAGGGCTCAAAATAAAAAAATCAACCAATGGTCCTTGGCAAGACCATAAACTGCCTATTTGAATTATTCGAAAACATTTAACACGGACTATAAAAACAGGATAAGTCCTAGGCAATACTATAAACTACCTAAGGTTTCATTTCTTTTTTTTTACTTTCAAATTTTATTTCATTACAAAAGAGAATTAGAAGTATTTACTGACTTGAACCTTTTTAGCATATTTTTTAATTTTTTTTCCTAAGAATTAGGGGCATATCCCATCAATGATCTCAAGAATATTCTATATATTTATTATATTTATTATACGTTTCCTACTATTAAAACAAGAGCCATTAAACTGGCTTAATTTTTCAACTCAAAAATAATAATAATTAAAAAAAACTCTACATCAAGTAATTTTGTTTAAAATGTTTCTTCAATTACAAGAAAGTAATTGGAGCTTTTTTTAAAAGAAGAAGTATTTGTGCCATGAAGGAATTAATTGAACTCTGAAGGAGCCATTTATATTAAGAACTCATAAATTTATTTCATAATCTGGGGAATTTACATATAAATAGCACCTCAATATGCTATTTATTCCAAATGGAATTGAAAAATCCCCCCAAAAGAAAACAAGAGTTTTTTATTCTACAAATTTTTAATTTAATATTTATATTTTTCTTAACAACTCAAATGCATTTATTTATGGGTTACAGAAAATCTGAACCATAAAGGGGATGGACTTGAAATAAATTCTGAGTCACGATGATGATTCCACAAGGAAGAGTTGTGGCATCATAAGGGTCATTATAGGAATATAGGACTTAAATGATGATCATTCAATTATGTCATATTAATTATAAATACTCCAAAGAGCACCAACCTTTTCTAATTGGCACAAATTACCACCTTTAACCAAACAGCTCCATGATCTTAATTGTGAGTCAGGTTTATTTCCTTTGAAGTGTGATTTTTACTCAGATATCTCAATTGATGGTTATTTTATACTTGCAGTAATAAAAAAAGATTTTTGAATCATCATTAAAATAAAATTATGTGAATTCTCTGTATTATTATTTATTCTTAACAAGCTCACTAAAAAAATAAGGGGTGGGTAAACTTATTTCTTACACTATCCCTTATAGTGACAGTTTTGGGGGAAGGAGGTTATATCCTCTTCAAAATTTGAAAACCAACTCAATATTTTCAAATGGAGAGGGGGTCCCTCATCCAAACAAATATTATCAAAGAAATCAATCACTTAATATTAAAATCAATTTTAAATCATCTTATTATTATAATTCTTTTTCTTGATTTTTCATTTTTTTATAACAGGTATAATTTAGGAGAGCAAAGGAAATGAAATTATTTTCAAGAATATCAAGATAATTGGAAAAAAGATTCATTAAAAGATAAATTATTCAGACACTGAAAAATGAAGACAATTATTTATGAAGAAAGTCCATAGTTCCTTATGGATTTACTTTTGGAAAACACAAGACCTTAGCCACTTCTTTGATTCTGGATTGAAACCCATTTGGAATTCAAGTATCACTGTTCAGGATTTATGGACTGAAGGATGACTCACTGGATTAATTATTGACTCAGGACTCACTCAAGATTATTTACCAACAATATGATGTAAACCACTCAACTAAAATTTCGCTTGGTATTTTAAAGAAGCTTGAAGACTCAAGAGGCCCTCAGCATAATGCTAAACTGCTTCTCCTGTAGACTTGGGGAGGGAAACTTATAAAAACAAACAGCCAAGAAGCTGGAGGGGATTTTCCTAGTCAGTAGAAGTTCTGAAGGATCATCTTTGTCCTTAGAATGACAATAAACTGCTCCCTTTGTGTAACAGGAACAAGGGGTTTTACAGGTGTTTCTCATTATCAAATGGGCCAAAATGAAGGATGTGAAGTCTCAAGCCATCAATTAAGACAAGAAAATTCCTCATCAATAAATAAAACAACAAGAATATTTCATCAAATTGGAATCATGAAGATTGAAGAATGAAAAAAGAGTCAAGTGGAATCCAAAATCAAGCCCAAAGGAGCTTCAGAATCAAGATAAGCCCTTGTATTAAGCCGGAAGTTCCTTGCACGACTTAAACTGAAGGACTTGTATACCTAATATACAGGGGTTACACACCTAGTTGTAGGTCCTGTATGACCTTAAACTAAATTTTTTAAAGAAGAAAGAAGAAAGAATAATCGTGAAGACCTCAATATTTCAGGACACTAGAAAATTCTTATAAATCATTCAAAAAAATCATTAATGGAAGATGGATCACAAAATTTTAGCAGCCAAATATAAATAAGTCCTGAAGAAGGTGAGACCAGTCAATGAGCCAAAGCCTCAAGACCTTAACCCACCTTTGTCAAGATATCCTCATGCAACATCCTTATCACCAAACCCACCTATATTTCTAGAAAACTTCAAGGTCACCCATGAAAGACTGCAAGCAGTCAATTTTGGTCCACTAGGATGGTTATCAAATGAAATCAATTCACTCAAAAACATTATCACCTTAAGGTAAAAAGCAATAGCTTTCTGTTAGGAAGAAAGAGGATTACTCAAACACCCATATGGAAAACCTTAAAAGATACCATTAATACCTCATGAGCCTTGGCAGAAGAAACCAATTCCCATTCCCAAATAAATTTTACCTCAGTTTACTGAATTAATCAGAGAAAGAATCAGGACTGGACTCTATGAGCAAGCCAACTCAAGCTACACAAGCCCAATCTTTTTGTGTGGCCAAATCAAATGGGAAATTCAGAATTCTCCATGACCTTCAAGAACTCAACAAAGTCACCATCAAGGATGCTGGCTTACCACCTCACATTGAAGAATTTGTAGATGCATTTTCAAAAAGATCATGCTATGAACTAGTAGACATAATGGGAGTATATGATGAAAGAGAATTAAATTTCACTACAAGACCCCTAACCACTTTTGAAACACCCCTTGGAAGGATGCAGCTCACAAGACTACCCCAAGGAACCACCAACTCAGTAGCAGTATACCAAGCCCAAATGACCTGGATACTCCAAGAAGAAATACCAGAAATTGTAGGAATATTTATTGATGATGGAGGAATAAAAGGACCAAGATCACTTTACAACCGAGAAACACTGCCAGAAAACCCCTTAATCAGAATATTTATATGGGAATATGCCACAAATTTAGAGAGAATTTTATTCAGGATTGAAAAAGCAGAACTTGCTATTTCAGGATCAAATTTTGCATGCTGTGCCAGATTTGGATATAGTAGGGCATGCTGTATTATTCAAAGGAAGAACAATCTCAAAACAAAAGATAACCAAGATTTAGAATTGGCCAACAACTCTCAACAAGGAAATAAGAGGATTTCTTGGAATTTGTGCCTATGTAAGGATGTTTATTGAGAACTTCTCACAAGCTGCATCACCACTCAGGAGGCTCACCAGAGAAGTTGTTTACTGGGACTGGGATCAAAAATGTGAATAATCTTTCCATAAGCTCAGAAGAATAGTTGGAGAAGGAATAACCCTTAAGAAATTGGATTATGGCAAAGAATCAGGAAAAATTAAGCTAGCAGTAGATTCAAACTACCTTGTTGCAGGAGCAGTACTCACTCAAGAAGACAAAGAAGGAAAAGAAAGACCAGTATTATATGAATCAATATCTTTTTCAAAATTGGAATCAAAATGCTCAAAACCCAAATTGGAACTCTGTGGAGTTGCAAGAATCCTCAAGAAGCTTCAAACAATACTTTGTGGACAAAATTTTGAATTATAGATTGATTCCAAGGCCTTAATTAAAATGATAAACACCCCTTGCTTACCCAATTCCCCCATGACAAGATGGGTGGCTTTCATTCAGCTATTTTCCTTTGATTTGGTACACAAACCAGGGTATCATTTCACTATTCCAGATGGGCTATCCAGAAGACCAAAAGACTTAGAATAATAAGATGAAGATGCACCAGAATTTCATGAGTAAGAAAATTGGATCAAGCCACACCTGGGATTTGGGGCTAAGAATGTAAATTCACTAAATCTTTCAGGAAAACGTCTTGACTATTTTGATTTTTTCAAAAAGAAGAAAAAAAATCAAAATCAAAAGTAAATTAAAATATCCCTTGTAGTATTTTAATAATATTATTAAATTTTTATCAATAAATAATTTTTTAACACAAATTTTAAAATGTTTTAGCTTTAATTACCTTCAAAATTTGCAAACCTTTTTTCATCAATCCAAAAAAAACAGAATAATTTGTTCCTTGAATTCAAATAATTCTAAAGTTTAAATAGTAGTGTGCTATTCCATACCACTTTTTTAACCAGGCTCAAGCTCATAGTACCCCATAACAGCAGTAAATTCAACCCACCTTCAGACTTGCAGTCAAATTTTACACTAAAAGGTCACTTTTACAGCAAGAAGCTAAAGTTAATTAATAATACCATGGCACAGGCACCAAAAGAAAGTGTATGTGTTAAAATAAATTATTCAATTTAATTATTCATATGTAAAAAATCAAGTTACATATAGCAAACTAGTTACAACAAATAAGGTACTACCCTTTAAATTACACACCCCACCCAGCTTTACACCCCTCTGTAGCCACAGACTCATTCAGAAAGAAAATGACACCTGCATGAATTACAAAACCACCTTGCATTAAACATAGAAAATTAACATTATGCAAAGCTCAACTCAATGGACTTCCTGAAATTGATTTACAGCACAGCCACAATCATAACCCCATTTATATCCGCAGTAACCCCACTTGAAACCTTAAAAAGAATCAACATTCTTTACACCACTTGTTACCTCACACAAGTCAAAACTAGTTACAACTGGTTGCATACATAAATTTATCAGTGCAAGAAATTATCACGTGACCTCATTTTAAAGTTCAAAAAGAAGAAACACAACCAGGACACTTGCATAAATTAAACAGCCACTTCAACCAAGCCTAAAAATGACATATGCAAAGGAAATAAAAGGTCATAATTTGATACTGCACCCACCAACAGCATATAATGTGACAGAAGAAAGTCTGTGCACAAGAAAAATTCTCAGAAAAAAAATGAAATCACTTCATGCATGCAAGGAAAATCCAAGAATATCACATCATAATAAATTCACCAAAAAGCCATCATGTGATGAATGGAGGCTGTTCAGAGAAACAATTATCACCAAACCTTAAATAATCTGACCCATGCAATAAAAGTCCTCAACAAAAACAAAGTCACATGATGGAATCAAGAGGAATTAGAGTGGAAAAAGACAGCTCCCTTGGAGGGCCCCCTGTTCTCCCAAAAGATATAAATAGTGGGGCTCTCTCCCCCCAAATTACAAAATTTCCCCATGCACATTATATCCCCTGCACAGTAGAAGCATAGTAATAATCCATCCCTCACCTGGGAGGTAGTCCAGTATACTATAGTAAATTTACTTTCCCAGTAGCTAAGCTCAGTGGGAGTATAGTGTTGAAGATTACCCAGTAGCTAAGCTCAGTGGAATCTTATTATTAAAAAAATAAAAATAAAAGTTATCCAGTACCCAAACTTAGGGTTACTACTCTATTAAAATATTTTATCCAGTAAAATTAACACCATTTATCAAGATTTGAAATTAACTTAGCCATTTAAAAATCCAATATCAAAGAATAAATTTATTAAATACAATTTTATTTCATTATTAACCACTCTTAAAAAAAGAACCTTCAAAAATTATTTCACTCTATTATAACTTTACCTTTATCAAAACTCATCAAATTTTTCTGAACACCTTAAATAACTCATCTTACCATAATTTTATCACCAAGAAGAAACCACTCACCCGAATTTCACTAAAAAATAAAAAATTATACAGACTAGTATTTCATTAAAATCTCAAATTCAACCAAAGTTACTGACATTATTTTTCATATTATATATTGAATAGTTCTGATCTGAGACTGCTGAATTTTTTCTTCTGCAGCTTCAAAGCCACTTACTAATTTTATTTTGGTTTTGTGAGCTCCAAGGAAGTTTTTTTTCGGTACCTCAGGAGGGGCAGGACTTACACCCTTGCCACCCTTGGTTACAAGAGTTATTGGCAATTCAAAACTAGTTACCTTTTATTTCTCCCTCTAGGTACTTACGCATTTTTATCCCACACAAGAGGAGTTCCCACATTAGATTGGTAGGTATCACAGGGGCTCTTGGGAACAACAAAAGTGGCCTGGGACTCAGAAATAAGGGAGCTCACTTTGAAGACTCAAAGGAAGCAAATAAATAAACTAAGAATATATTTCTTCAATATAAGAAGAGTCCAAGTACAGAATATGCATAAATAATAATAGAAAAGCCAACCAAGTAAGTTTTTTATTCAATTTCAAAACCTTCTGGAAGAGGAACAAAGGAATTAGTAAGGGGTATGACCACCAATATCTACTGACAGGTGAAGAAAGAGGTACAAATGACTGACTTAGAAATATCACTATTTACTTTCAAAATTAAAAGGAAATAGTAATAAAAATGAATCCAGTAGATTAAATAACTGGGGAAAAAGTCTCAAGGGGGTTCAAGAGTGGCCAGTATATGTGAAGAGCTGAAATATTGAACCTGAAATATTGAAAACCCAGCTGTATTGAATGTTTTAAGAAATGAACTGGGTGCTTTGACAACCACAGTATTTGAATTCAATTGACCCAAAGGGGTTAATTCCATTCATATTTCATGAGAACAGTCTGTATGGATGAATTGAGATTTCCAAGGAGTGTTGGAGCTTTGACACCTTGAAAACTGATGTGAATTACTGTCTCTTGAATTATCCTTGAAAATTCTTGACCAGTTTTCCCTTGAGGGAAATGCTGTATACATTAAAAAAGACCGATAATGGAATGATCCATGTGATTGGTGACCTTGAATGGTCTTCTGGAATTCCTACCCATTACCCCCAATGGCATATGGATTGATGCCCTTTAATTCCTTCCTTCAAAAATGGGATTGAGGGTTGGTGACTTATTTAATATGAAGGATTTCTGTCGTGATATTGGTGCCATTTTATTTCTTGGGGAAAATGGTGAAAAATAGTGCATAAAACCATATATGTAATTTGTGGGTCTTCATGGCACTTTTGAGGCTTTTGTTAATTTCATCCCTTAAGGAATACATGGTCAAAATTGGGTACAGGTGGGTTAAATTGTGGTTTTGGGGCAAGGGGAATTGTCCTTGTTGATTTTAGGCAAAAGGGGGCCTGGGCCATCCCATGGACTGTAGAATTATGTTCTGCAGGCTGTAGGGGGCCTAAATGGCCCAAAAAGGTCGGTTAGGCCAAATCCCCCATAATAAAAGGGGTCAGGCCAAAAGGCCTGATAGTGGTGAAGGGGGCCATAGGCCCAATGACAGTGGGATGGCATATGGGCCTCTGAGTCCAAGATGTCCAGGATAATGAGTGGGACACAGGGTGGCAAATTATCCATGAAAATATATTTATGGCCCATTAACAATAAGATTTTTATGATGAATTTTTCATATGTCCCTCCTTGGGGGTATTTCCCATGGCTGTGACAGAAGGATCACATAATTTTTTGGTAAATTCACACACCCCCTTATGTTAATCTACCAAAAGGGCCCAAATTTATGTAAGGGGGTATTTAAGTTAAGGAAAATTTCGCCCCCTCAGTTTTCCTCAATTTCTCTCCTTTTTTCCTGGTTTTCCATTCTTTGAGCCCCCTCCCAGGTAATATTATGTTTCTACAATTGTTTTTTAAGCTCAAATATGTACGATTGACCAACTCTTTGAAATTGATGGCACCACCAAATAAAATTATGGAAATTGATCCCACTTATTCATTTGCATAATTTTTTTTCAAAGAAGGCAACAATTTTTGCATTATCCATAAATAATAATTTTCAGAAACTTTTTATATTGGTTTTTGAGCTTCCAAAAGATCCCTCTTTTTGAGCCCAAAGATTATTTTTTGAAATTATATGGCAATGTCAATTTATTTTTTATTTTCAAAGACAAGCCTTCATTTTAACTAATTACCCCAAGAATAAAAATATTGGGGATTCATAATCAAAGTAATACAGTGGGGATGATAAATGTACTAAAATGAGGGAAAATCATTCTGAGTCCACTTCAATGATGTTGGATGGATTTTTGAAGGTTGGTGGAAGAAAGGAGAAGTAAAATATTCTATCCTATCTATACCTTTCTGCTCAGGCCAAAGCCCGAGTCCTAGCATGAACTTCCCAATTGATATTTATGGGTGTAATAGGAAAAGCTAGGGAATTAATGATGTCCAAAGGTACAAATTTCTTATGGCCATTCAAAAAACAAATAAATATTTGGGAATCATCATTTGGGAGACAAATATTACGTAAAAAATCAATAGATTTTGCAGAAGAGTGAAAGGATACATTTACTTTATACTTGTTGGCTATGGGATCCCTCATGTCGGGCATGAACATCCAATCACTATAAGGGGCCAAACCTATGTCTTCATTCCCTTCCAATTTTTCCAGGTACAGTGACCCAAAACAAACCTTTGGACACCTTCTGCACAGACACAAAGTGTGTGATTCACATGCAATTTTTTTTTATGTTTCAGTTTTTTCTTTTTTTCTTAACAATTTTTATCTGGTACTAACATTTTGTCCCCTACCTTTAGCTTTCAAAGTGTTTTGTTCTCACCTTACGCTTTAATTCAACTTTTTTCCTTTTCACTTCTTTTTATCTTTCATTGATTTACTCAGTCAACGCTTTTTGTTAAAAAAAAAATTTCCATTCATTCTCCTTCCAATTCAATTCCATGTTTTCATTTTCGCTTCTTTTTGTTTTTCTTTGATTTACTCAGTCAATTTTTGGCTTTTAAATTATTATTTTTCATTCCTTCTGTTTTAGAAATGAATATTGACTAATTAATTGATTTTATCCCAATTGCAGATATGAATTCCTGTTAATCATTGAGTGGAGCAACATAGCCAGATCATAGGGATATTGCAAGCTGGTTTATCAATCCAAAAAATTGTGTTGTTCATGAGGGTCCCCAAATGGACTTTGCATGACACCATCAGACAATTTTGAGAGAATGGCTCCTGTTCCGACCACCATTCTTGAATGATGTAGACCAACAAAATCTGGATTCATTAATTACTCAAAACCAATTAGCCAATTCAAATGAAATTTTTCAGTCTATTCCAAAAAATGTCGGCAATGCAATACATGATCTTGGTAAGCAATCATTTGTTTCCCCCAAGAAGCCCTACCTTTGCCAATTGGACTTTGAACAAAGACTCACATTTTCCAAGAAGTTTGGTAATTGGACTATTTAACAACAGGCTCTTATCATTTGGACCAATGAATCCTTGTTTGAATTAGGAAAGAAAGCTGATCAGGTTCAGGTTTGAAAAATACATGTTAGAAAATCTTCAAGTCAATCATCCTTTGGGCCAAAACTTGCTCATGGTATAGGGGGCTTTCATTGGAAGCACAAAAGGCCCACTATTATTTTTAGAGGTCACCCAAACAGCCACAACTTCTATCCATAAAGTATATGAACCACACTTGCAACCATTTTACAACTACATGGTCAATGCACCTTATATTAGGACTTGAGATCAAATTTCTATGATGGAAGATGGAGCCCAAATATCAAACAAATGGTGTGCCACTAATCAGATTGACAATCTTCCCTGGCCTGCCCACTCCCCATACCTTAATCCAATTGAAAACGTTTGGAAATTTTTGAAAACACATGTAACCAAGCATCACCAGCCCTAAACAATGGAAGAATTATGTGCAGCCATTCAGAGTGCTTGGGATGATCTCTCACCCACTTTCTTTGAGAAGTTTCTCATCAGTATGCATAATCAAATGGAGGCTGTGGTTTAATGCAATGGTGGACCCACAAGATGGTAGGAAATTAAATTTTTAAAACTGTAACATAGCCACTATTAGTGAAATGTATTCACAAGAATGCATCTTCATTTATTATGAATTGTGTTGATATTATTTGTTTTTTTATCAAATTTACTCCATTTCTTATTTATACTTATTTTAACTCTATTGTTCATTAAACCTAAGCATCTTTACAAGAGCTTTAAACATGTAAATACACATTAAAATGGCAATAAAAAGTTCCCGTTTTTGGTATCACAATATATTGAGCAAATCCATTAAAATCCCATTGTGCATTTGCCATTTGCGCATCATAAATATTAGGAGCAAATCTTTGTAACAGTTTTATGCACTGACATGTTCTTGTAAAAAAAACCTCTCATGAGAATTTTCTTTCTTTACAAAAATTTTCTGAAGAAACATTTTGGGTCACTGTACTTGTCAATTCAAGGAAATATAGTATTCATGGCTTCATAAAGGCTTCTATTTTTTATCTCTTCTACCAGATACCCTTTGAAATCTTGCAATTAATTTCATTAGTTGTAAATGAAAAATACCACACTTCTGTAGCTACAATTTCCATCACCTTGAGAATTGAGAGGCTGGAAAGTGTATCTTAATATGAATCTGGGCATTTCCTCCAATCCAGTAACCTGGAAATTTAAAAATTATCACTCAGAAATATTTCAATTGAAATGGCAGAAGTGTAGCAACACTCATAGAAATCTTGGAGCATTCATAACTAGGGTGGTAGGTGCGTTTGAAATTCCCACATCTCAAATAAAAAATATTATATCCATCTAAATCCTTTGCTGGGGTATGCTTTATTCTTAAAGAAGTCGTGGTTTTTGAGAATATTTAGGATCTTCTGATTTTATCTTCATTTAGGTTCCTTCTTTCTGTAGCTGAAGTTAAGGAGTCTAATTTTGAATAGCTTTAAGAATAAATACAAGAAGAGTTTATTTAAGAAAAAAATTCATATTTTTGGGCTTTGATACTGTGGATTGGGCTCTATATTTTGTCCTGATTTTTTTCTGAGAATTTGGTCTTCCCCTTTTCTACTTTTCTCTCATTCTTTTCAAGCTTTGATGGGTCCTTCTTGGCTTTATTGGTTTCTAAAGGTGGTCTTTCTCTGATAATGATTCACTTAAAGGTCTCTTCATATGGAATTTTGCACTAGGGGCTTACCTTACATGATTCTGGGCCTTTTTAGTAAACTCATGTAAGGGAGCTTATATGAGCCTACCAGTCCCCTTTCAGTTATATATATATATATATATAATATTATTTATTAATTATTGGTATCAAATATCATACCAATATTTTTTCTCATATCCTTTTCCAATTATAATTTGGTTTTCAATGAATTTGTTTTTAAAAACAAATTTCAATGATTAAATGATTAATGCTTTTTTTTGAGCTTAAAAGGAATTATGAAAAAAACTTGTTTTTCTTTCATCATAATAATCAATTAATTTTATTTTATTATTATTTTCTTTAAACAATTGATTAATTTATTTTTTTTAAAAAAACAAAAAACCATAATAATGTGGAGATTTTTTTATTCATAAATATATGGTAATTTAAATTAAGTTACTTGATATTTAAGTTATATTAGGGGGTGTCAAAGTCACCAAATCCCACCTTAGAATAACGCGGGATTTGGAACCCAAATCCCAACACTAAATCCTGAGTTTTTTATGTGTAAATCCCATGGCATTTTAACTGAGTCCCCTGGTATTTTGACCAAATCCCATGCATCTGGGATTTCAGCTTGAAACCTAACCCAAATGAGTACTGACAATTCATACCTGCACAACATATTCTTCTACACTCCATTTTGGACAATCTGACCGAAAGGCTTACAGTCCATTTATACTTCTTCATCCATATAATAATGCCTCGATCCAAAGCAAGACAAATCAAGACAGATATGAAGATCACCTCTGGCCTGCCTCATCCATCAGGTCACTTAATACGTACAGATTATTTAACCATAATTAATTGGCTTTCAGTCAAAGCCAATTTCAAGTCATGTTTTGGTACTAGTGGTTCATTATCTATTGGAAGACCTCCCTCATCAAAGCAGCATGGATTTCAGCTTATGGCCATTGAGGTCAAAAAAAAATCACATAATTGACTAAACCTTAGTTCAAGAAGCATCCGAGATCAATGGCAAACATATAAAAAGAAATATATGGCAGCGAAAAAATTTGAGAATTTGACTGGGGCTGGAATAACGGAAGAAGATGAGAGTAAAGGAATAAAGTCAATGAGTGAAAAGCTTGAAAGTATGTGTCCATGCTATTCTGAAATGGATGCGCTCTTTGGCCACAAGCCCAATGTCACTCCGGTTGCAAGCTATGATTCACAAGAAAAAGACAGCTTAAATGGTGATGATGATGATGTTTTTCCCGATAAGGTAAGTTATTGTCTCTTCCTTTTTATACCTGTGATAATTAAAGCTCATGTGCTTTTTAAAGGAGAATAATGGATTGGAATCACCTCTCAATCTTGTTCCTTTGTTTCATAATGAAGATGACTTGGTTCAAGTGGAAAACCTGCAAGATGAATCAGTAAGTATGTTTAAGCCTGATACTTATGAAATCCATCGTTGATTATTTCTCCTTTGAACAGCAAATTAAATCCATAATGCATTCAACACAAAAGCGTAATCAAGCATTGACACACAACTTGAATGACAAGAGTGGCTCTAGGAAAAGGCCAATGGATATATTTGCACTGACATATGCCAATTTGCTTGAATCACGGCAAAAGGGTATGTTTTGGACTTATGGCTACTCTGATCAATCCCACTGACTAAATTCATGATTTTTAGCCCATGAAACCAGTGACAATGCTCTTTTGGAGTGGGACAGGGAGAGGTGTAATGAAGAGAAAGCAAGCAACATGGAAAAACAACGGTTTGAAGAAGTCAAGTTGCAAAAGCAAATGGAGTTCAAGGAGAAGCAACATACAAAGAAAAGTGTATTTGTGAAGTGGAATTGAAGGAAAAGCAATGCCAGATGGATCTCACTATAGTGGCATTGTCATCAAGCAGGCCAATCAGGGAGCTGGAACACATTCTGGCATTAATCAATAAAAAATAACTTATTACATATATGTAATGTGATCAATTTATATGTGGTGCTTGTTTGATAAATCTTATGTTTATGTTTAATTATTGATCTTATGTCATGAAATCTAACTCTACTTTATTACCAAATGGAAATCTCAATGTTTATGCATAATTGGGGCACCAACTTGCAATTTCAATTTCATATGACATTTATTTGCAATTTCCAACAGATTTGAAAATTTGGGCAAGTTTTGCATTGAGAATTTATATGAAGTCTGTTCAAAAATCAAATTCGATGACGCCTTTTTTCCTTTTTTATCAAAATGTCATTTTATGGTTTTTTTTTTAATTTTTTCATCTTTTTCTATATGTCTTTTTTGATTTAATGGTTATTTTTTATTTTTTAGTTTGAAGGGTTTCAACTTTTAATTGGGCAATGTCCCTTGTTTTGTTGATTTTTAATTTTTTTCTTTAATTTTTTTTAACTTTTACTTTTCACCCCTCCCTCTTAAAAAAAATTCACCAATTATTTTTTTTTAAATTTTAATTTTTAATTCTCAATTAATTTTTTTCTAATTTTACTTTTCACCCTTCCCTCTAAAAAAAAATCCACTTTTTTTAAAATTCAGGTAAGCGAATTTCTCTTCTTTTTGTTTAATCACTACCATTTTTTTCTAATTTTTTTTTGTTTTTCTATAAGTAATTTTTTTTTGTCTTTTAAAATTTTTTATTCATTTTTTTGCACCTCCCAAACTCACCTGCCCATCACCATCATCATCCATCATCATCAACAACTCACCCACCCATCACCATCATCAATAATCATCCACCTCACTAACCCTGGAACCTCCAAAATAGGCTCCTGGGAGGTTCCAGGGCCTGAGGCCTTCAAATCGCTCCAAATAGATTTGGAATCGATTTGGAGGCTTTTTAGTTATTTTCAATTCTAATGGCCCCCAGAGGCCATTAGAATGATTATTTTAATTTTTTTTTTTAATTCTATCATTTAATTAAAAAAAATACTGATGATATTTTTTTTTCTATAATTAACATTTCTTTTTCATTTATTGAATGTGCAAACTGATTTCATTTGATTTTTTTTTTCTTATTATTCATTTATTGAATTTGAATAATATTTTACTGATGTTTTTTTTTTTAATTTTTTTTTATTCATTTATTTTATTTCAAAAATCACTTACTTATAATGATTTTTTGTAATCATTTGTTTTATCTCAAAAATCATTTACTGATAATGATTTTTTTTAATCATTTATTTTATTTCAAAAATAATTTTCTGATAATGATTTTTTTTTTGATTTTTTTTTAATTCATTTATTTTATTTCAAAAATCATTTACTGATAATGATTTTTTTTAATCATTTATTTTATTTCAAAAATCATTCACTGATAATGATTTTTTTTTGATTTTTTTTTAATCATTTATTTTATTTCAAAAATCATTTACTGATAATGATCTTTTTTTTACTGATTATTTTTTTTTTGATTTTTTTTATTCATTTATTTTATTTCAAAAATCATTTACTGATAATGATCTTTTTTTTACTGATGATTTTTTTTTTATTTTTTTTATTCATTTATTTTATTTCAAAAATCATTGACTGATAATCATCTTTTTTTGACTGATGATATTTTTTTTTCTTTTTTTCTTTTTTTTTGGATAATAATCATTACTGACCCTTGATTGATTTTTTATTTTAATTTTTGTTTCACTTTTTTATTTATTTGTTCATATAGGAGAGGATTAATTATAAGAATTTATTTTGCAATGTCATTTTATTTCCCATCCCTTCCATCATCCTTAAAATTCAAAAAAAAATCTCCTCCTCTCTCTCATTCTTCCAATCATTTTGATGATGTCATGGTTAGGACTAAACCAGAGTCAGAACATCATAAGAATGATTTTAAAGATGATGAAGCTCATATTTCTCCTCTTGATTTCATGGTTAGGACTAAACCAAATATAGAACATCATGAGGATAATAATACCAAATTAAATAATAAAAGAAAGCTCACCTGAAGCCAAAGACAACACATCCATGATTCAAAACAAATAATGTCTCACCTTGGCCATTCAAAAAAAGAATTTAAAAACTTTTCAACAATTTCTATTGACAAGAAACCTGCCAATGCCTCATGGTTAAAACTTCTATCACTTAACACTCTCCCCCATCCTTATATCCTCATTCATAAAACAACCAAGCCATTTTTTCCTGTCATCATATATGAAATAACCCCATTTGATAATTCTTCTGGCCACTCTCAAATGCTGCAAAACATCATCATGACATTAATGTCCTTATCTCAAAATCCACAAGAAATTAAAACCAATAAGCAACTCCAAGGTGGCATTATGAAAGGTATTGGGTTTTGTTCTGGTTCTGATGCTGAAAAATCTGCAGGTGTGTGATATTTTTGGCATATTACCTTAATAATTACTTACTAATTACAAAATTATTAGGTGCTTACTCCAGAAAACCCGGTTTAACTCCTCATCAAATTGAAACAGATAACAATCAATGGATCAAGCTTCATCAATATGACGAATTTGTTTACTCAAGAATCTCCCATTTTTCAAAATTAGCCGCGAATGAAAATCAAGCATTAATGGAAGCAGCCAAATTACCCAATTTCAGTCAACTCAAATGGACTTCTGCCAATCCCAAGGAAGAACTCAAATCATTTACCAATGTCATTGTCACCCAAGATGGATTTTTCAATAAGCCACACAAAGATTTAAATGATCTCAATGCCTGTACTTATGGTATTGTGGTATTCCATACCATTTTCTTTCACCAGGCCCAAGCTCATAGTACCCCAAAACAGCAGTAAATCCAGCCTACAGGCAGACTTACACTCAAATTTTACACCAGAAGGTCAATTTTACAGCAAGAAGCTGGATTTAACTCATAAAAACATGGCACAGGCGCCAAAGGGAAGTGTATGTGTTTAAATAAATTATTCAATTTCATTATGCATATGTAAAAATCAAGTTACACATAGTGAACTAGTTACAACAAATAAGGTACCACCCTTTAAATTACACACCCCACCCAGCTTTACACCCCCTTACAGCCACAGGAGTACCTTATCTTATATCCTCAGTAACCCCACTTGAAACCTTAAAACAGAATCAAATTTATTTACACCACTCATCACCTCATGCAAACCAAAGCTAGTTACAACAAGCTGCATGCAGTACACACCTTCAATTAAATCTCAACCACATGACTATGTACAGCATGTGTCAAAATCAAAAATCACATCATCTCATAAAAACAGTAAATTCACTAGTGCAAGAAATTATCACCTGATTTCATTTTAAAGCTTGAAAAGAAGAAAAACAACCATGACACCTGCATAAAATTACACAGCCACTTCTACCAAACCTAAAATAGGACATATGCAAAGGAATTACAAGGTCATCATGTGATACTGCATCCACCAACAGAATATCATGTGACAGGAAAGAGGCTGTGCACAACAAAAATCCCCAGCCAAAATTGAATCACCTCATGTATGCAAGGAAAATTCAAGAATATCACATCATAATTAGTTCACCAAAAGACAATCATGTGATAAATGGAGGCTGTGCAGAGAGAAAATTATCACCAAACCTTAAATAACCTGACCCATGCAAGAAAGGTCCTCACCAAAAATGCAGTCACATGATGAAATCAAGAGGAATTAAAGTGGAAAAAGACAGCTCCTATGGAGGGCCCCCTGGGCTCCCAAAAGGTATAAATAGAGGGGCTCTCTCCACCCAAATTTCAAAAATCCCCCCTATGCAAATTATATCCCATGCAAATCATATCCCATGCACATTATATCCACTGCACAGTAGGAGCACAGGAATAATTCATCCCTCACCTGGGAGGTAGTCCAGTACATCATAGTAAATTTACTTACCCAGTAGCTAAGCTCAGTGGAAGTATAGTGTTGAAGATTACCCAGTAGCTAGGCTCAGTGGAATCTTATTATTATTAAAATGAAATTAAAAAAATTACCCAGTACCCAAGATTAGGGTTACAACTCTATTAAAATATTTTATCCATTAAAATTAAAAAATTTATCAAGATTTAAAATTAACTTACCCCTTTAAAAAATCCAATATCAAAGAACGTTACCTCTTAAATTTAACAAATAAAATTTTATCTTATTATTAAACACTCTAAAAAAAACAAACCTGTAAGAAAAATTATTTTATTCTATTATAACTTTACCTTAACAAAATTACCTTTATCAACACCAATCAAATTTTCCAGAAAACCTTAAATAACCCATCCTACCAAGGAATTATCACCAAGAAGAAACAACTCACCTCAATTTCACTAAAAAAAAGATATTAAAATTAAACAGACAAGTATTTCATTAAAATCTCAAATTTAACCAAATTACTGACATTATTTTTCATATTATTTATTGAATAGGTCTGATCTGAGACTGCTGAATTTTGTCTTCTGCAGTTGTAAAGCCACTTACTAATTTTATTTTGGTTTGTGAGCTCCAAGGAAGATTTTGTTCAGTATTTTAGGAGGGGCAGGCAATACACCCTTGCCACCCTTGGTTACAGGAGTTATTAGCAATTCAAAACTAGTTACCTGTGATTTCCCCCTCCAGGTACTGCCTCATTTTAATCCCACACAAGAGGAGTTCCCACATCTGGTGTCCCAACAGTGGCCAGGATAGCCTCAAATTCAATAAAAATCAATTAAAATACAATAAATTATAAAATTCTTAACTACTCCAAGTATACTTTTTTTATAACAAAAACTGGAGTCAAATAATCAAAATCAGTCAAAACCATCATCTCAAGAATCTGAATCATCAACTCACTCTGACCATTACTATTATCCACCAAAGCAAGAAACAGAACTAGGGGAGGAATCAAATAAATATTCCAATTTACCAATTGCAACACCAAGAACCAATTAAAGGAACTTGAAGGTTGTGGAAAAATTCTTCCTTGATCTCCTTGAAAGAAATAAAATCAATAACTAAATACCAGAATCAAAGGAAGAAATAGATAAATCAAAAATGGATAAACCTTCATCATCAAAATTACCTGGTAGTATTGAAGAAATCCAGGCAGAAAACCTCAATGAAGAAACTGTTGAAGGACAGGAAGAAA
Source organism: Austropuccinia psidii (assembly GCA_023105745.1). Classification (NCBI taxonomy): domain Eukaryota; kingdom Fungi; phylum Basidiomycota; class Pucciniomycetes; order Pucciniales; family Sphaerophragmiaceae; genus Austropuccinia; species Austropuccinia psidii. The sequence continues at coordinate 26,323,446 of JALGQZ010000009.1, read as the reverse complement.
TGTCTTCAACAGAGAGACTTCAGCAGAAGATGCTAGAAATGCAAGCAGAATTACTAGCACTCATCAAAAAGGAAGGAAAAAATAAATCATCAAGCTATACTTCACAAAATAGTCCACTTGAAGAACAGACCACTCTTCCAAGATCATTCAGGCAACATGGATCACCTTCACCTTATCCAAGACCCATGGCCACATCAACACCTTATACAGACCAAAGACCAAGTACTTTTCCAAGAAGAGTAAACATTTCTGCTCAAATCCAAACTCTATTACATCAAGAAATTCCAAGAAATACTACTCCAATAGTGAAAATCAGAGCCAAAGACTATAATCTGTGGTTTGATGCAAAGGATGTGGAAATATTCATCAAGAAAGTTGAAAATATTGCAGAAATTGAAGGAGCAAGTGGAAGAGACATTGCAAGACAAATAGTATTTTGGACAAAAGATGAAGAAATCAGTTATCATATTGAAGGAATGCCAGGATATGAAACAGCTGATTGGGATCAATTAAAAGTGGATATGAAAAGAAGATGGGGCACAGTCTCACCTGAAAGAAGATACAGATTATCCTCAATCACTGAATTATTCACAAAAACTCAACAAGAAGGTGGAATAAGAAACATGACTCAATACAGAAAATTCATTGGGGAATATGAAGCAATCATCACTTACCTCAAAAGATACCAATATATCCAAGGTGATATCAATCATAACCAGGAAATATTGGCCAGCCTTTCCACTAGTGTTCAAGAATCAATTTACAAAGAAATGATTAAAGACAGAGCTATGGTTCAAGCCTTGGATGGAGGTTACATCATTCCAAGATTGGATATTTTGAAATTATACATTGAACAAGACTTGGAGGCCATGGTACTTATTCAACAAAAAGAATTTTCTAAACCAAAACCTCCAGAAAAGAAAACAAGATTTGAGGATGAAAGCTGGGATGAAGTTTTGAAACAAGTAAAAGAACTCACCCAAAAGATCAAAAATCCTCCACAACCAGAACCTCAGCCAAGAAATGAGGGAAAAGAATCAGTTAAAGAAGTTTTAAATCAACTCAAAACACTTTCAGAAGCAGTTAATCCACCAAGAAGGAACTGGAACAATAATCAAGAGCAAAGATTACCTCAAAATAATCAGCCATACAGGCAAAGGAATCCTTTACCACCATTTTCATCCAGTTATCAACCTTACATACCAGCTCAAATGGCCCCAAGACCACCAATGAAATGTTCTTATTGCAAGGAAGAAGGACACTCAGCAACTAGATGCACTCACCTTGCTGAAGATTTGGACAAAAGAATTGTCAGAACCCAAGGAGCATCTTACCTCTTCCCCAACTATCAGAGAGTACCTATGGAAGGAAATGAAAGTGCCAAAGACATAGTCAGGGCCTTTGCAAAAGAACAAGCAGAACTCAACAAGAAATATATGGAGAAACCTGTGGGAAAACAAAAACAAGAAGAAGAGGTTAAGCCCACTGAAAAGAAATCAGATGACAGAACAACCTCAATTGCTCATGTTGAAGAGTGGTCAAATTTGAAACCACCTACCATTTCCTCAACCAATGACCCTTTTGAATCACACATTGGACTAAGGCAGACCAAGCAAAGAATGGAAAGACAATCCCAAAATCAAGAGCCAAAGAAAGCAGAAATTCCAGGAACCTACATTGAAGAAGAAAAAGAGGAAGAAAGAGTAATAATTCCCACCAAATTCCAAAATTTAAATATTCCAAAACCAGACCAACCTGAGGAGGAAATTGAAAGTATTGCCAATAAGGATGAAGGTGAAGAAATTTCCAAAGAAGAAAAGAAGCTCAAAAACCCTCCAAAGAAACAAGTTGAAACAAAATTGGAAATTGACAAAATTATTAAAAAAATTATGCAACAAAAGATCAACCTCACCATTGAAGAAATTTTGAGGATGTCACCAAATTTTGTCCATAAACTACAGGAATTATCAGAAAAAGACAAGGAAAAGATTAAATCACTCAACTCAATGGATCTTCAAGAAAGACTATTAACCTTTGGATTCAAAGAAATACCAAAACGCAAGATTCATTATGCTTGTCCTTTGGGATTTATGGAAATCTTCATTGGAAAGGAAGAATATCCTATCAGAGCATTAGTGGACACTGGGGCAGAACTCAACATCATACCAGAAGAAATAGCAATCAAAGCCTCACTCACAACAAGAAATCTTAACATGAACCTCAGAGGTATTGGAGGACATACTACTTCATTGGTTGCACTTTCAGAATTTACTCCAATAATTTTGGCTTCAGGTGAAGAAACTCTAATTCACTTCTTCATTGCAAAAGGATCTGTCCATACAGTACTTGGAAGACCTTTCTTGGCAGACAACAATATCAGACTAGAATTCTCCCATAAACAAGGAGAGATACTAAGTTATCAAGAACCTGATGGAAGAAGGTTATGCATGCCAATATGCAAACCTCAAGCACTTGGATGGCAAACTGGACCACCTAGAGGAATGGATTTATGCAATATGGCAACATTTGTCAGAAATAACCCAGGAAAGAAGGATCAAAATGCAAAAAGAGACAATACCATAATCAATTTAACCCAGAAGACCCAAGAGTTATCCATATCTCCAAAAAGTGATTAATTTGGTCAAGATTTACAAAATACCCAATGGCCAAACAACCTCAAAAGACAACTTGAAGACTCAACCTCTGAAGATGAATTACCCAACATAAGTTACAAGCCAATTAACAATAATAAAGAAACATTCCAAATTTTGGTGGATGGAAATGAGAAAATACATGGAAACCCTTTCAAAACTAAACCAAAAAGGAAGAAAGTCAGATTTAGTGAACATCATGAACTTTCAGATGAAGAAATTATAGATGAAATTGAAAAGGACCTCAGAATTATGGAAGAAAGAGACAAAAATTTAAAAGACACATACCATATTAACTTCTTGGATAGACCATTGAACAACCAAGAAGAACCTTATGAATGGCAATTGGAAAACCCTGAATTCATCCAACAACATCCCAATGAAGATGATGAAACAGAATCCATCTTGGAAAATGAATACAACTACATTTACCTGCCATACATTACCTTTGAAGACCTTTATGGAGATGAAGCTCAAGAAATTTTATGTGAAGATAAATATTTATGTCAACTTCCAGGAGCAAACTTGAAGAAGATCCAATTCCTAGAACTACTAACTGAAGAGGGAATTAAAGGTAACCTTGAAAATCAATTCTGGGATGAAATATTTGAAATGGCCACACTACCAAGAAGAGGAATTTACTTTAATCAAATTTGGGCCCAATGGTACCTTGGATTGAATGGATCAACATACCAGACTGGAAGACTGAAATGGGTTGGAGATGGATATATATTCATTGATGAAGACTTATGGTGGTCAGAATTTCCATCAGAACCAGAAATTGAGGAAAGAAATAACTTTGTGGAAGCCCTCAAAGACCTGATTTTGGCCAGGTTACTCAACAGACGCTCACCTTTCCCACTTGGGGGAGCTCAACTTTGAATAAAACCAACAAAATCAAGATTTTTTCTCTAAAATGTATCAGTATCACCCATAAAATGTATTATTAGTTTCTTTTTTTATTTATTTCATTTTTTTTCTCTCAAATGGCAGTGACTTCCTGCCTTAACAAAGAAGAAATTCCTCAACAAAATATTATTAAAAAATTAAAAAAAAAAAAAACTTACAAAAATATATCAATCACTTCCACCATGCCCAATTCACCAAATTTTGGATCCTATGGGGAAGAATTAATAAAAGAAGATCAAATTAATAATGAATATTCAATTTTTGAAGCTGAAGATTATGATTTCAATAAAGAGAACCTTTGGCACTTTAAGAATACTTCATCAAAATCAAGAAACCAAGAAATTGAAGAAATCAAGGAATTGCTGAAATTTTTGGAGGTTTCTGACAAAACCAATGATCAAATTACTCAAGAATTAATGGACCAATTCAATTTCAAACCATCAAGGCCCATCTTGAAGACACATAACAGCTCTAAAATTCAAAAATCAAACAAAAAATTCAGATTTAAACTCAAATAATCACTAGGCAGTGACCTCCTGCCTTATCAAAGAGGAAAATCATTTCTTAGCAATCAAAATCACCAATATTACTCACCCAAATCATAAAAATCACTAGGCAGTGACCTCCTGCCTTATCAAAGAGAAATCTCAACTATCATCAAAATCAAATCAATAATCCCACTCACCAATAAAAAAACACAATAACTAACAAAAAGATCATTAGGCAGTGACCTCCTGCCTTATCAAAGAGTAAAATCCAAAATTTTTATCAACCAAATAAAATCAATAATTTCACTCACCTAGAAAAAGAAACAACAAATCATCCAAATCACTAGGCAGTGACCTCCTTCCTTATCAAAGAGGAATAACCAAATTCTTACCAAAATTACCATCCATTCAGCCTACCCTCAAACTATTTTTGATAAATAAACTTGATACTATTCTCAATTTATTTTACCTTAACACATCAAACTCCACCAAATCCTTCAAAATGCAATCATGGCCATTACTTGAAGAAAATCCCTGGTCATTGGACACAGATATCAGCTGCCTAGAAGAAAAATAAGTCTGGGCCAACTACATTAATCCACAAGAGATAGATGAAAATCCTGACTGGTTCTTGAAAATAAAACCAGAACCTTGTCCTGATATTTCCACCATATTACTTCCATATATTGAGTTTGAGGACATCTTTGAAAAAGAAAACTCACCATCAGAAACTGTCACATCTCATCCATGGAAAGAATTACCTGGATTCAACCTTACAAAATATGAATTTTTAGAGTTACTGACCTGGGATGGAATTGATGGCAACCTTGGAAATCAATACTGGGATGAAATATTCCCCATGGATGAAAACCTCAGGAAATCATTATTTTGGAGGACCTGGGAATGCCAAAACTGGTTCAACCTCCAGGATTTTGAAATTAAAAATGGTAAAATAAGCAAGAGCTCAAGAGGGTATATTATTAATAATTCCACCTGGGATTTCCACTGGGAAGAAACACTTATACCAGCAATCCTCAGTCTCAAAGGTGGTACAACTCAATTAATTACAGAGGATTGGGACTCTTTCTGTCAAGAATACATGTTTAAAGCTCTCAAAAGAGAAAAATGGAGGGGAGGAAATTTTATCAAGAAGGAATTAGTGAATAGAATATTTGGTCAAGGAAATTAATTGAAATAAATCTCACTTGCTAAGTCCTCAATTCTTTGCTTAATCATCAATCCTATTTCCATTGATATTATTTTATTTTATTTCATCAATTTTTATTTATTTATTCATTTTATTTTATTTTATCTTTATCACTTTTATCCTTCCTCTTTACAATTCAATTTTTCTTTCATACTAAAATAAGAGAAACAAAATAAAATATTTAAAATGGTACTGAACTCAACACGACCTAAGTAGTTGTTGACTAAATCCAATTAGCTCAGAAGACATGGAGTGAGAGTCCGCATAAAGTAGACTAAAAAGTCTGGTTTTATTATGCTAGGTTTCTTTTCAGAGACGACTTAGTTGAATGAATATGACAAACAAGCTCGACAACTAAATTTGGATTTTGAGTGCACCAAGGATTTCTGAGAAGGCATTGGGGCTGCATCTCTTAGCCTTAATTAAGGTTATTCAAACTACTGAGTTAAAACAAAAATTTCGAGTTTTGGTCATTATCAGACTTGAAGAACATCAAGAAACTAGGAACAACAAAGGCGCTATAAGTAATTCAACTAAAATTATATATATATAAATAAATAATAAAAAAAAACAGAACAATCAGTTTTAGACAAAGGGAACGAAGTAGAAGGAAATGCAACTTGCATTAATCATCTGGAGGGTTTAACCACATGACCATTGCAGTCACGAGGTCGTAATGCGTAAGTATGCGTAGCAGGGTGATTAGGGCTTTGAAGGTTGGAAGTCGGCCCACTCGAAAAGAAAATCTCGGGATCATCGACAAAAAGTTTGGGGAGGTAATCGCCGTTTATAAAGGTGTGAAATGCCAAAGCTGCGGATGGAGGCTCCTCCTCAGGTGACGATGCTCTGGTAGAACTAACGGAGTAATTGGCAAGGGCTGGTGTTGAAGGGGGAGTCATCGAGGTGATCCATTCCCACATGGATTGCTTGACAGGCGTGGCCGGAGTACCGAAAACTAGTTCTTCGAACTCTTCAATTGTAAAAGGCTCGATTGCCTTTAAGAAGGTGGAGGAGTATATGGGGATATTGGAGCTCATTTTACGAATTAAATAAAAGAGGAGACTTTAAAAGAAAGGGGAAAGAAGTCGTCAGTCTCAATAAGAACTACTCAACACAAGCCACTCACATAAGGCGAGTACAAGATTGTACCTCAAGTTTGAGTCAACGTAACAGGCCCAATAAAGTCCAATGGAAGATTAGTGGGAATAGGGAAAACAGGAAGATCGATGTCCTATTTATATCATTTTGGAACCAGCGTGGTATGGAAGGGTTCACCTTATCAAAAGCTCTCAAAATCCTACATCAGCAGATACATAAAATAAATAAATAATAAATAAATAAAAAAAGAGAGAAGAGAAAGAAGATCGAAGCATAATTAGATAAAGCTGCAGGTAGTCCAATGGCGACCGACTTTAGCTAGCATGGAATCCATGAAACGTTTTGCTTAGCGGAAGCAATCAGAGGCAGTGCCACTACCTTGCGGAATCGCCATTGAAAAACGAAAATTAGATAAAGCTGCAGGTAGTCCAATGGCGACCGACTTTAGCTAGCATGGAATCCATGAAACGTTTCGCTTAGCGGATGCAATCAGAGGCAGTGCCATTACCTTTCAGAATCGCCAATGGTACCTGTCAGATAGAATACGAATCCAAGGACTGAGTTATACTGAAACTGAATTACTTACCAACCGCCATAATATACCAAGAAAAACAAAAAGAAATTAGCCAATTAATAACTGACAAATACAACTTCGGGTCCGAGGAGGGTGTTGAGGCATGGTAGCTGCCGATAAAAGTCCTATAACTGTTGAAGAATCACGAAAGCAGTGGACCTGGGAAGCGAATGCAGCAATCAGGGCGTATAGGAAGAAGGAATCCACTAACTCCACAACGAACTGGTGAACTACTCCGATTAGAGCGGATTTAGCTCGCTTGGCTTAACGCTACCTAGAAATTATAAGATCACAGAAGTCGGTAAGCCACACTCCGAGGGCGGGATTAGCTAGGGCAACAAACGTACACTGCTGGTCACTATCCGACTTGGCTCGCTAATCACTTCCTGGGATACGTCGAGGGAATACAGTATCAACGAGTAGCGTTTGAGGTGTTCGTAAGGCCAGTAGTCTTCTCCAGGGACCTGTTTTTGAAGTAAGATGGATCGAGGAATTTGCATTGTAAAGGCTCATAATGCAAAAAAAAAGTTTTACTAAAATAATAATAAAACAAAATCAAAAAAAAAAAAGAGTAATATAAAAAAAAATATAAAGAAGGTAGGATAAATAAGTCAAAGAGCAGGAGTCGCGGCAAGGATATAGGACGCCGACCTCCTACAGCCAGTACTGGGCTGTACAACCCGATTAGCAAAATAGGACTAATTAAGAAGTCCCGTATAAAAATAAATAAATAAATATTCAATAATAGAAATATATATTCATATCAAAAAAAAATTTAAACAGAATAAATATATATATATACAAGAATATAAATAAACTGCTTATGCAATATTTTAATTAAATCTACTAATGATTTTCTTTACAAAGGTCTTAAAATAATAATAAAACAATATATATAACAGAATGAATATTTCAATGAAAAATAAAAGAAACAAGTGCAGAAAAACAGTATTCAACATTAGGACCAATTTCAGGACTTTATAAGCTTAAGAGAATAATTTTTAAAAAAAAAAAAAAACACAAGTCCTAAACAAGACTTTAAACTGTTTATTTTTTTTATTTTCTATTTTTATTAAAATTAAGCTTAACTGATGGTTCTAGGCTTTATTTTTTTACTTTCTAAAAAAAAACTTAAATAATAATAATAATAAACTGACTGAATGGAACTGAAAAAAGAATATAAATAATCTGCTTATTTATTTTTGATTTTCTTCAATATCTTCAAATTTACTGATGATTTTTTTTTACAAAGGCCTTAAAAGGAATAATAACAAAAAAAAAGTCCTCAGCATGACTTAAAACTGCTTATTTCTCTTTTGCTTCATTTTTTAATATAATAACTGGTTTTGTTTTTTCCTTTTACTATGACTTTACTGACAGCTATTTTAAATTATTTACTATAGTGATGATGAGAAAAATAAATATGTCCTCAGCAAGACATTAAACTGCTGGTTTATGATTTTATTTTTATCTTGACTGTTATTTAAATTAACGGAAAATAATTTTTTACTTTTACAGGGCTCTGAAAAAGCCCTCAGCATGGCTTTAAACTGCTGGTTTTCTTATTTATCTTACTTAATTTAGTTTATTAATTTTTTTTCATGCTGCAGGGCTACAAACAATAAAGATGCCCTCAGCATGGCTTAAAACTGCTTTATTAATTTATTAATTTTAATTTTGATTATTTAAGTTGCTAATTATTTTTTTATGCTACAGGGAACTCAAAACAGAAAAAAAAAAAAAAAAAATGTCCTCAGCAAGACATTAAACTGCTGGATTTTTTTTGATTTTCCCATTAATATTATATGAAACTGATATATTTTATTTTGATGTGCTACAGGGGTATGAATAGCAATAAAATGTCTTCAGCAAGACATTAAACTGCTGGTTTCTGCTTTCATTTTTTATCTTCTGGCTGTTTATTTTACTTAAAATGATTTTCTATTTTTTTTTACAGGGCTTTACAATAATTTATTTAAACAATCTTTGAGAGCCCTCAGCATGGCTTTAAACTGCTGGTTCTTCTTATTTATTTTACTTAATTTAGTTTATTAATGTTTTTGTATGCTGCAGGTCTAAAAAAAAAAAAAAAAAAAAAAAAAAAAACAATAAAAAGTCCTCAGCATGACTTAAAGCTGCTTATTTCTCTTTTGCTTCATTTTTTAATATAATAACTGATTTTGTTTTTTTCCTTTTATTATGACTTTACTGACAGCTATTTTAAATTATTTACTATAGTGAAAATGAGAACAATAAAAGTCCTAAACAAGACTTTAAACTGTCTATTTTTTATTTTCTATTTTTATTTAAATTAAGCTTAACTGACGGTTCTTGTCTTTATTTTTGTCCATTTATTTTCTAAAAAAAAAAAAAAAAAAAAAAAAAAAAAAAAAAAAAACTTAAATAATAATAATAATAAACTAAATGAATGGAACTGACAAAAGAATATAAATAATCTGCTTATTTATTTTTGATTTTCTTCAATATCTGCAAATTTACTGATGATTTTTTTACAAAGGCCTTAAAAGGAATAAACAAAAAAAAAAGGGGAGCCCTGGGCAAGGCTTTAAACTGCTTGTTTTGCTTTTCTTTTGTTTTTTTTGATAATGGCCATAAAGGACAATGCATATGCCCTCAGCATGGCTTAAAACTGCTTGGTTTTATTTATTATTTAATTCTTAGTTCTTTTTTTTCAACTCTAACATTATTTTTTTATTTTTGATACAGGGATATTTCAAAACAAAACAAAAAATAGTATATATATATATATATATATTTAATGACTTAAGAAGGTTAAAATACAACAAAAAAAAAGCCCTCATCAAGGCTTTGAACTGATGGATTCTTTTATTTTACTCATTTTTTTCATTTTTTCTCTTTCATAACTAATTTTATTGGACATTTTTTGCTACAGGGCTAAAAACTTAAACAAAAAAAGAGCCCTCAGTATGGCTATAAACTGCTTATTTTATTTTATTTTTCATTCTTACTGTATTTTTCTTGGTTATTAAATCAAACTGACATATTTAAATTTGGATATGGCTACAGGGCTATAAACAAGAAATATGTCCTCAGCAAGACATTAAACTGCTGGAATCTTTTTCATTTTCTCCCTAGTATTATATGAAACTGACATATTCAATTTTGATGTGCTACAGGGCTGCAAATAACAATACAAGCCCTGGGTATACAACATTAAAAACACTTTCAGAATTTTTTTAAGCTTAAGAAAATGCTTTTACAATGAAAATAAGTCCTCAATAAGACTATAAACTTTTGAATACACTTTACAACTTGGCTTTGAAGATAAATCAAAACCAAAATTATCAAAAGGAATCAAGTAATTATCAAGAAAAACAATTTTATGGTCCTTGGCAAGACCATAAACTGCCCCTTCAAATATCAAAAATAAATCACTAAAATTATCAACAAGGACCAAAGCAAAGACAAAATATGGTCCTTGGAAAGACCATAAACTGCCTACTCAAATTATTAACAATAATCAAAAAGAAACCAATGGTCCTTGGCAAGACCATAAAATGCCCACCACTAAAATTCTCAACAAGGATTCAAAAATAAACAAAAATCAACCAATAGTCCTTGGCAAGACCATAAACTGCTTATTTAAGATATTCAAAAATATTGAACAAGGACTATCAAAGGCGGATAAGTCCTAGGCAAGACTATAGACTACCTAAGGTTTCATTTCTTATTCTTTTTTAATTTCTAATTTTATGTCATTATAAACAAGAATTAGAAATATTTACTGACTGGAATCTTCTGAACATATTTTTTATTTTTTATTTATTTCAAACTCATTTATTTATTTTCACTAAGAATTAGGGGCATATCCCATTCATGATATCAAGAATATTCCATTTATTTATTATCTTTATTATACTTCTCCTACTATTACAACAAAAGCCATTAAGTTGGCTTAATTTTTCAACTCAATAATAACAATAGTTAAAAAAAAAAAAAAAAAAAAAAAAAACTCTACATCAAGTATTATTTTTTTAAAAAAAAAAAAAAATGATGATCAATTTATTTGAAATATTTCTTCAATTGCAAAAGAGTGATTGGAACTTGTTTGAAAAGAAGAATTATTTGTGCCATGAAGGCATTAATTGAACTCTGAAGGAGTTATTTATATTAAAAAACTAATAAATTGATGACATAATTTGGGGAATTTACATATTAATAACACCTCAATGTGCTATTTATTCCAAAAGGAATTTGAAAGCCCCCCAAAAAGCAAAGAAGAGTTTTTTTTAATTGTACAAATTTTCAATTTAACTGTTCATATTTTTTAACAACTCAAATTCATTTATGGGTAACAGAAAGTCTGAACCATAAAGGGGATGGACTTGAAATAAAGTCTGAGTCACAATGATGATTCCAAAAGGAAGAGTTGTGGCATCATAAGGGTCATTATGTGATTAAAGGACCCAAATTATGATCATTCAATTATGTCATATTAATTATAAAACCTCTCAAGAACACCAATTTTTACTGATTGGCACAAATTACCACCTTTAACCAAACAGTTCCATGATCTTAATTGTGATTTAGGTTTATTTCTTTTGAATTGTGATTTTTAATCAGATATCTCATTTAATGATGATTTTATAATTACAAAAATTGAAAAATAAAAATAGAATAAAATATAAAATTATTTAAATTTACTGTATCATTATTTATCCTCATCAAAATCACTATAAAAAATAAGGGGTGGGGAAACTTATTTCTTACACTATCCCTTATAGTGGAAGTTTCGGGGGAATGAGGATATATCCTCTTCAAAATTTGAAAACCAACTCAAGATTTTTAAATGGAGAGGGGGGCCCTCATCCAAACAAATATTATTAAAAAAAATAACAATAATAATCAATAAATTAATATTAAAATCAATTTTAAATCACCTTATTATTAAAACTTTTTATTTTTTCATTTATTCATAACAGGTATAATTCAGGAATACAAAAGAACAAAAGGACATAAATCATTTTGAAGAAATAGCAAGAGAATTGGGAAACAACTTATCATAGGACAATTATTCAAAATAGTGAAAATGAAGAAGATTATTTATGAAGAAAAGCAGGAGTTCCTTATGGATTGACCTTTGGACAGAACAAGACCTTGGACACTTCTTTGATTCTGGATTGAAACTCAATTGGGATTCAAGAATCAATGGCCAGGATTTATGGACTGAAGGATGACTCATTGGATTAATTATTGATTCAGGACTCACTCAACATGATGGACCAACAAGATGATGTAAAACACTCAACTCAAATTGCCCTTGGGATTTTAAAGAAGATTGAAGACTCAGGAGGTCCTCAGCATGACAGTAAACTGCTTCCCCTGTAGACTTGGGCAGGGAAACTTATAAAAAATAACAGCCAAGAAGCTGGAGGGGATTGTCCTAGTCAGGAGAAGTGCTGAAGGACCATTTTTGTACTCAGCATGACAATAAACTGCTCCCTTTGTGTAACAGGAACAAAGGGTTTTCAGGTGTTTAGCATTATCAAATTGGCCAAAATGAACAAAGTGTAGCCTCAAGCCATCAATGAAGACAATAAAATTCCTTATCAAGAAATAAAACGACCAGAAGACTCTTGCATCAAGTGGGAATCATGAAGATTAAAGAATAAAACAAGAGTCAAGTGGAATCCAAAATCAAACCCAAAGGAGATCAAGAATCAAGATAAGCCCTTGGATTAGGCCGGGAGGTCCTTGCATGACTTAAACTGCAGGACTTGTATACCTAATATACAGAGTTACACACCTAGTTGTAGGTCCTGTATGACCTTAAACTACATTTTTTATGGAAGAAGGAAGAAAGAAGAATTGTGAAGACCTCAAGATTTCAGGACACTAGCAAACTCTTAGAAATAAATAAAAAAAAGAGAAGAAGAAACAAAATAACTAATTGAAGATGGATCACCAACTTTTAGCAGCCAAATACAAATCAGTCCTGAAGAAGGTGAGACCAGTCAATGAGCCAATGCCTCAAGACCTTAACCCACCTTTGGAAAGACCACCTTTGTCAAGAGATCCTTATGAAACACCCTTATCACCAAACCCACCTATATTTCAAGAAACCTTCAAGGTCACCCATGAAAGACTCCCAGCAGTCAATTTTGGCCCACTGGGATGGTTATCAAATGAAGAAATCAATTTACTCAAAAATGTTATTACCTTAAGGGAAAAAGCAATAGCTTTCTGTGAAGAAGAAAGAGGATTACTCAAACACTCATATGGAAAACCTTACAAGATACCAGTAATACCTCATGAACCTTGGCAGAAGAAACCAATTCCCATTCCCAAATCAATTTTACCTCAGTTTACTGAATTAATCAGAGAAAGAATCAAGACTGGACTCTATGAGCAATCCACCTCAAGCTATACAAGCCCAATATTTTGTGTGGCCAAATCAAATGGGAAACTCAGAATTCTCCATGACCTTCAAGAACTCAACAAATTCACCATCAAGGATGCAGGCTTACCACCTCATATTAAAGAATTCGTAGATGCATTTGCAGGAAGAGCATGATATGGACTAGGAGATATCATGGGAGGATATGATGAAAGAGAATTAGATGTCACTACAAGACCCCTCACCACTTTTGAAACACCCCTTGGAAGGATGCAACTCACAAGACTACCCCAAGGAGCCACCAACTCAGTAGCAGTATACCAAGCCCAAATGACCTGGATACTCCAAGAAGAAATACCAGAAAGTGTAGGAATTTTTATTGATGATGGAGGAATAAAAGGGCCAAGATCACTATATAACCAGGAAACACTACCAGAAAGCCCCTCAATCAGAATATTTATATGGGAATATGCCATAACCTTAGAAAGAGTGTTATTCAGGATTGAAGAAGCAGGACTTACTATCTCAGGATCAAAGTTTGCATGCTGTGTTCCAGCTTTGGACATAGTAGGGCATTTTGTATCATTCAAAGGAAGAACAATCTCAAAACAAAGGATCAACAAGATTCAAAATTGGCCAACACCTCTTAACAAGAAGGAAATAAGGGGATTTCTTGGTCTTTGTGCTTATGTAAGGATGTTTATTGAAAACTTCTCACAAGTTGCATCACCACTCAGGAGGCTCACCAGAGAAGATGCTGACTGGGATTGGGATCAAAAATGTGAAGAAGCTTTCCATAAGCTCAGAAGAATAGTTGGAGAAGAAATAACTCTCAAGAAATTGGATTATGACAAAGTAGCAGGAAAAATTAAGCTAGCAGTAGATTCAAGCTACGTTGCTGCAGGAGCAGTACTCACTCAAGAAGACAAAGAAAAAAAGAACAGACCAGTATTATATGAATCAATAACCTTTTCAAAATTAGAATCAAAATACTCACAACCCAAATTGGAGCTCTGTGGAGTTGCAAGAATTCTCAAGAAGCTTCAGACAATACTTTGGGGACAACATTTTGAATTACAGGTTGATGCCAAGGCCTTAATTGAAATGATAAACACCCCTTGCCTACCCAATGCCCCCATGACAAGATGGGTGGCTTTCATTCAACTATTTTCCTTTGATTTGGTACACAAACCAGGGAAAACTTTCACTATGCCAGATGAGCTATCCAGAAGACCAAAAAACTCAGAAGAAGAAGATGAAGATGCACCAGAATTTGATGAAGAAGAAGATTGGATCAAGCCACACCCTGGATTTGGGGCCAAGAATGTAAATTCACTCAATTTTTCAGGAATACAAGTACCAACCAAAAAAGAAGGATTTTGGAAGAGAATGCAAGAATACTTAAGTACAATGAAAAAACCAAAATCAAGTAAAGATGAAGAATTTAGAAGGATAAAAAGAAGGTCATTCAACTTTTTCTTGGAAGATGGCCAGCTCAAAAGAAGAAATAACCCAAACCCTCAATTGGTTATATCAAGTCATGAAGCTCAAAGCTACATTTTGAAGTCACTTCATGAAAACATGGGCCACAGAGGGGAAAATGAAACTTACAGAAGAATTAAAGCAAGATATTGGTGGGAAGTAATGAAGAAATCAGTCAAGAAATGGGTTCAATCTTGCCTTGCCTGCCAAAAGAGAAGTCAAAACTTACAAAGGGAACAAGGAAGGCCTACAGCAACATCAACAATCTTTGAAAGGGTAATCATGGATGCAGTCCATATCAAATCTGGAAGATGGAAATATATGGTTGTGGCCAGAGATGATTTTTCAGGATGGCCAGAAACAGTTGGACTAGTCAAATTAACAGCAAAAGTAGTTGCAGAATGGTTCACCTCAGAATGGATATGCAGGTATGGCTCGACAAAAGAAGTAACTGTTGATGGGGGGCCAGAGTTTGGAAAAGAACTTCAAGATGCAGTAAAGAAAGCAGGATCAAGGATCAGAGTCACCACACCTTATTACCCAGAGTCTCAAGGAATGGTTGAAAGGGGCCATAAACAACTTAAAGATGCATTAGTCAAGATGTGTGGAGAAAATGGAGGAAAATGGAAAAAATATCTACTTTTGGTTACCTTGGCTGACAGAATCTCCACTAAAAGGACAACCGGTTTCTCACCATATGAACTCCAATTTGGACAACTACCAGTATTACTGATTGACATTGAAACAAAAACATTTTTAGCAGTAGAATGGCATAAAATATCCACAACTGAGGAATTACTGGAAGCCAGAGCTAAACAATTAGAAGGAAAGCAGCAGAAAAACTCAAAAAATCAAGGGAAGACTCAATGAAATATTGGGATAGAAGAATGGCACACCAACTAAGGTCACCACTCAATCCAGGAGATTTGGTCCTGGTTTACAACAAAGAAATAGAAACTAATTGGGGACTACTTTTCAAAAACAAATGGAATGGACCCTACAGAGTAATCAGACAAATAAACAATGGACCATATGAACTTGAGGAGCTGGATGGAACAGAATTAGCAAGAAGATTTGCAGCCTCTCAAGTCAAAAGGTTTTACGCAAGAGGAAAGTTGATAGACACAAAAGAAGACACAGAAGAAGAATAAAGTGAAGAAGATGAATCAATAAATGAGGAGGAGGTATTGGAGGAAACCACAGAATCAGATGAAGAATAGAGAGCTCTCACCTGGAATGCTGGGGACAGCATTAAATGGAGAGGGGGATGTGGTATTCCATACCATTTTTTTTCACCAGGCTCAAGCTCATAGTACCCCAAAACAGCAGTAAATCCAGCCTACAGGCAGACTTACACTCAAATTTTACACCAAAAGGTCAATTTTACAGCAAGAAGCTGGGTTTAACTCATAAAACCATGGCACAGGCACCAAAAGGCAGTGTATGTGTTTAAATAAATTATTCAATTTCATTATGCATATGTAAAAAATCAAGTTACATATAGTACACTAGTTACAACAAATAAGGTACCACCCTTTAAATTACACACCCCACCCAGCTTTACACCCCCTTACAGCCATAGGACTCATTCAGCAAGAAAATGACACATGCATTAGTTATACAGCCAACTTGCATTCAAAGTCACATGATGCAAAGCCCAGCCCCATGGAATTCCTGCAGCTCATTGACAACACAGCCACAGGAGTACCTTATCTTATATCCAAAGTAACCCCACTTTAAGCCTTAAAACAGAATCAGATTTATTTACACCACTCATCACCTCATGCAAACCAAAGCTAGTTACAACAGGCTGCATGCAGTACACAATTTTAATTAAATCTCAACCACATGACTATGCACAGCATGTGTCAAACTCAAAAATCACATCATCTCATACATAACAGTAATTTCACCAGTGCAAGAAATTATCACCTGACTTCATTTTAAAGTTCAAAAAGAATAAAAACAACATGACACCTACATAAATTACACAGCCACTTCTACCAAACCTAAAATAGGACATATGCAAAGGAATTACAAGGTCATCATGTAATACTGCATCCACCAACAGAATATCATGTGACAGAAAAGAGGCTGTGCACAAGAAAAGTCCTCAGCCAAAATGAAATCACCTCATGCATGCAAGGAAAATCCAAGAATATCACATCATAATCAGTCCACCAAAAGATGATCATGTGATAAATGGAGGCTGTGCAGAGAGAAAATTATCACCAAACCTTAAATCACCTGACCCATGCAAGAAAGGTCCTCACCAAAAACAGAGTCACATGATGAAATCAAGAGAAATTAAAGTGGAAAAAGACAGCTCCCATGGAGGGCCCTCTAGGCTCCCAAAAGGTATAAATAGAGGGGCTCTCTCCACCCAAATTTCAAAAATCCCCCCATGAAAATTATATCCAATGCAAATTATATCCCATGCAAAATTATATCCCCTGCACAGTGGAAGCTTAGGAATAATTCATCCCTCACCAGGGAGGTAGTCCAGAAAATTATAGTAAATTTACTTGACCAGTAGCTAAGCTCAGTGGAAGTATAGTGTTGAAGATTACCCAGTAGCTAAGCTCAGTGGAATCTTATTATTATCAAAAAATAAAAAATAAAAAAAACCCAGTACCCAAGATTAGGGTTACTACTCTATTAAAATATTTTATCCAGTAAAATTAAACAATTTATCAAGAGTTAAAGTTAACTTACCCCCTTTAAAAACCCAATATCAAAGAACCTTACCTCTTAAACTTAACAAATACAATTTTATCTTATTATTAAACACTCTTAAAAAAATAACAAACCTTTCAAAAATTATTTTACTCTATTATAACTATACCTTAACAAAATTACCTTTATCAACACCAATCAAATTTTCCAGAAAACCTTAAATAACCCATCCTACCAAGGAATTATCACCAAGAAGAAACAACTCACCTCAATTTAATCAAAAATATTAAAATTAAACAGACAAGTATTTCATTAAAATCTAAAAATTAACAAAATTACTGACATTATTTTTCATATTATATATTGAATAGGTCTGATCTGAGACTGCTGAATTTTTTCTTCTGCAGTTTTAAAGCCACTTACTAATTGTATTTTGGTTTGTGAGCTCCAAGGAAGATTTTGCTCAGTATTTTAGGAGGGGCAGGCAATACACCCTTGCCACCCTTGGTTACAGGAGTTATTAGCAATTCAAAACTAGTTACCTGTGATTTCCCCCTCCAGGTACTGCCTCATTTTAATCCCACACAAGAGGAGTTCCCACAGTATATTTTCTTTTGTATCAAAAAAAGATTTCCATCCACTTCCAACTGTATTCACCCCCTCTGGACATGGCTTACACTTCCCCGAATTGAAAATGGAGATCGATTTTTCAAAAAAAACCTGGCATCATGGAAATTCTTTGGAAGACATCAACAATGGTTCATCATACAACAAAACCACCTCCAGAAATTATCAATCATGACGAAATTACTCATTTTGGATGTTCTTTTCAAATAAACCATAAATTATTTAATGTAGGTGACAAATTATTGAAAATGACACCCACCAAAATTAATTCAAGAGTCAATGGGTACTTTGAAAGAAATATGCACGATCAAAAAAGAACTACAAAATATTAATTGTAACTACTTTCATTTTATGAATAACATCTCCACTCCATTGTATGCCAATAAATTAAGTTTATAAAACATTGGTCCTGATGAAATTTACAATTGACTATTTTTCCATGCCAAAGTGATTGGTTTAATTTTTTCACGCATATTTACCACATCTTCCCCAATGTCATTTTTGGCCATATTTTCTGCATGTGGTACATCATCATCATCATATAAATCAAACCACTCATCACCAATTTGAGCTAACATATTATGTAAAATCGTGGAAGACACAACCCAACGAACAAAATATTCAATTTCATGATTATCCCTCATTTGATTTTGCATTTCCCTTAGAGAAAACCACCTCCCCTTCAAAATTCCAATTGCATGCTTGATTCTGACCCTTGATTTTGCTAGACAGTAATTTAAAGAATGATTGTCTTCATTCTGTGCTACAACTCCCTTATATGCTGGAACAACCCAAGGAGAGCTTGCATATGCCGAATCTGCAAGTAAGTACTGATCCTTTTCATAAAACTCTTGAGGTGTTTGTGCTATTTTCATATGTTGATAGACATTTGAATCATGAAGTGACCCAGTACAACCAACATGCAGAGCAGTGAACTGTTTGTTGATATTGCAAACCAGTTGTATTGACATAGAATACCTTATATGTAAACCATAAGTAAGATTGAAACAAAGAATAAAGATTCAACAGCTTACCTTTTTTTGTGATCAAAATACGCTTCACCATCATTGGGAGGACGTTGTGATAATGGTATGAGACTCCCATCAATAAACCCAATGCACCCAGGGAAGCCTTCTGCTTGCATTACTTGAGAAATCTCTCTGCGTTGTTCTATTGTTGTCTACACAATCACTTTGTGCTTCAACTTCATTAATATCTGGATGACTCTTTGAGTGTACAACACAATAGCCCCATGGCTAATTCCAAACAACATTCCAATCTTTCCCAAAGCAGCCCCATTTCTATTTGATCCTAGCCTTGATAATGCCACAGCCAATTGGATGGCAGGATTGCATTGTTTGTTTTGTGATGAGTTTTGAAAGGTTTTATCAGCTCAAATTTTTGCAACCAATTTTTCAAATGATTCATGTGTGGTCCTACATAGCTGTCAAAACCTTTCAGATGATATTGTCTGTAAATCATTCATCGTATACATGTAATGAGATGGATATCTTCTACAAGGATTGATGTAACTTTGTGATGTTCTCATATCTAATAAGATTATATCTTCCTGGATATCAAAATCACTATCAGAGTTGAGAGCATCAATGAACTGAAGTGAGTTCAAGGTCTGAAGTAAAGGTAGCCTTTGTGATGCCTTGGGCATGGTAAATGAAGAAAAGGCTCATAGTAAATGCAATTTGAAATCAAATAACTTAATAAATTATGAGTGTATTTAGATTTTATGCAAGAGAAGGAAATTTTTATGCAATTTAACATGCCCTTACTGAGTTGTGTGTTGGAAAAATGTACCTTTATGGGAAGCTAAAGGCAGGATTTTGGTATTTAAACACGGGATTTGGTACCAAAAAACCTGTGTTTTTATACCTCAAAATACCTCACCTCTTGACGTGTGGGATTTCCCAAATCCCAAAGAATTAATGCGAGATTTTGGCAAAAAAAAAACTCCGGATTTTGAGTGTGGGATTTGGTAACTTTGACACCCCCTATTACTATTTTTTTTATTTTACAGAATCAAATTTTAAGATCTCATAAATAATTTTATAATTGTCAAATTATTATTGATTTTTTTTTACCTGAGGTCCTTAGAAAAATAAATTCTATGTTTTATTTGAATTTGAATAATATAATTAGAGTAAGAATATTTATTATACTAAAGTTAATAATCATAAAAAAAAATCTAAAATTGGTTTTTTTTTTAATTGAAATATTTAGGCCTGGTTCATTATCAGATTTTTTTAAAAAAAAAAAAAAA
Organism: Austropuccinia psidii; assembly: GCA_023105745.1. Lineage (NCBI taxonomy): Eukaryota > Fungi > Basidiomycota > Pucciniomycetes > Pucciniales > Sphaerophragmiaceae > Austropuccinia > Austropuccinia psidii. The sequence continues at coordinate 26,303,080 of JALGQZ010000009.1, read as the reverse complement.
ATCAAAACATTTAAAATTGAATTTTAATCTCTTTTTTGAAAAAGATATTGAAAAAAAATTCATTTGAATTTTTTCAAATTCTTTTGGGGTTTATGTCTTTATTTTTTTTAATCAAACTCTTTATTTGTATCTTTACAAAATTGATGACCCTAAAATCATCCAAATCATTTCATTTTTCAGCTTCTTTTGGGAATTTTATTTATCATGCTACAGAAATTTGAGAAATCTTAATTGTCAAGAAATACAATGCGGGGAGAAATTTAATCCATGGAATTATGACTCACTATGTAACAAATCAATATTCATAAGGATATTTCAAATGGGACAAAATAAATTCTTGACACTGCTCCATTCAATCTCCATTAATATTTCAAATGGAAACCAACACATTCAAGGCTTAACCATAGAGGAGAAAATTGGTGTTACACTTTATTTAATTGGCCATGGTAGCACATATGAAACAGTTAGACACTTACAAGTCATTGGAAAATCTAAATCTTACATTGTATCACAAGAGGTATTTCAAGCGATTTTAGTAATCTTGCATGAGTTGACTAGACTAAGGTAATATTTAGCTTTGACTTTCTATTTTTCAAAATCTAAATCATTTTCTTTCAATAAGACTTCCAGCTGTAAATAATGATTATGAGTGGAATTTGATTAGAGAAGTTTTTAAGTGCAGAAAAGGACTTACCAACATAATTGGGGCCATTGATGGCACCCATATTCCAATCATTCAACCTTCAAATGATGATTGGAATTCATATGTCAACTTCAAGTGTTTTCATTTGATAGTATTTCAATTGATTGTTGATGGTGAAGATAATTGCAAAAATGTAAGAAATTCTCCTAATAGATGATGAAATGAAAAATATTTTTTGATTTTATTGTAAGTGTTTAGAGGATTTCCAGGCTCTGTGCTTTACAGTAGGATGTTTTGGAGGTCTCACATTGGGAAGGACTTATTGAATGGAATTTCAAGATTCCCACAAGAATCTCTATTTATTGGGGATTCAGGTTACTTGGTCAAGGTTCCAATTCTCACACAATCAAAAACTACCAGGGATGAAGAGCATGCACTCCTCAACTTGGTAAGAACCAGAATTATTTTTGAAATATAGTACAGAAATTGAGGTTGTTGAACACTCTTTTTGTATATTGAAAAATATATTTCAATTCTTATTATCACCTCAGGAAATTTTTCCCATCAACACAGGTAAAGTCACCGTTTATTACATTAGTCTACATAGCATTCTGAATGGGAATTAGAGTTAGATGTATTACAAAAGTCATTTGTACTATTTGATTTATGGTACAAGGGTTTTGTTGGCAATACAGGTTAAAATATTAATATTTCTTTGGAAATGAAAAAGAAATTTCTTTGAGAACTGTGGATTGTATCAAATTAATATTGAAGAGTTTTTTGAGCTTCAATTGTTCATATATTGAAATCAGTGGGAATAAGATTTCATTATTTATTAAAAATTAAGTTATTAGAAATTCCAGAATTACTTTATAAAATTTTAAAAGAAACATTTTTATACACATTTTAATAACATCATTTCTAACCTACATTCAAAAGTAATTCTTCCTCATGATAATTTGATATTTCCTTTATGGTGTCATCTCTTTCTTTAATTTCACTTTGGAGCTATAAAGTTTCTTAATTCATATATTTGGATTGTTCTTCCAATTGAGATATTTTCCTTTTATAATAATCTCATATTTTAATCAAATTGTCTATTTGTGTATTAAAATCCAAAAGGTTGTTGTTATTCACTGATATTTTTTGTTTTAGATATTCTTGTAAATAAATCAAAGAATTTCAATTTTGTTTTTAAATTGAGAATATAGTTGAATCAATGATATTTCTTTTGGTTAAAAAATATAAACAAAAACTTATACTCAATTGTATTTCCATAGTAATATGGTTATATAGTCTCAAGAATAATGTTTTCATTTTCAATATCTTTAAGTATTTTTTTAAGATTCCCTTCAAGAGGGTCTACATCAATCATTCATCTCAAAATTGAATCTTGAAATTTATAATCTTCAGAAAAAATAATATTTTAAATAATTTTTATCTTTTTTCTTAATAAATAATTACAAAAAAAACTCCCATAAAATCTTAAATGAATTATTTTAAGTACAAGATAAAAACATTTCCTAAAAAAAAGAAAACTTTATTTAAGCTTTTAAGAAATTTGATGGAAGTTTAAATTAATTTTTATTCCTGTTATTTTCCTCATTGGTTTAATTACTTAATATGTTTCAGACCTTTTTCAACTTTCCTATCTTTTAACCTTCCTAAATATTTCTCAATTAGTCAGGATCAATACCAGTGACTTTTACTAACATCATCAACATTTCCATATTCATCTAATTTTGTATTTATTAATCTTGCACATTCCTTTGTTCCTCTTGAGGAAATTTTTCTTCATCTCTCTCCTCTGGACTCCCTTGACTTTGTTTCATCATCATCATTAGCAGACATAACATTCCTTTCTTTTCATTATTCATACTGGTCAAGAAAGACCAATACCACCTAGTTGAAGCAAATCTGAAACTGAATTCTTTACTTATGGATTGACAATGATTTCATATTTCAGATGAATGAAAATTTTTACCAAGACTCAAAGGTCCTGGTTGATTGTTTCCTTCATTATTAATCTAAATATTTTCATTACCAGGCCTTTCTTCTTCATTTTCATTATATTTTTTTTTGTCTTTCATTATCCCCACAGTTATTAAATCAAATCTTGTTTGTCATTTTGTTGATATCTTTTGATTTCTGTTGTCTGAAATCACCTGATTCAATCCTACTTAAATTCATTGCACAGTTATTCATATTAAATTTTTTTAGTATATTATAAACCTTTTTTCAATTGAAATTAATTGGTTTCTTTCTATTGAAAACTTAAAAGTCAATCACTTACCTCCTTTTTCATGTGATAACATTGCAACTGTATATAAAATCCTGCCCCTCCATTTGGCATTACAAGAATATTTAATTAAATAAAAAACCTTGAATTAGTATCATCCTTTAAATATCTATTTAATAAAAAAAATACTGGAAGTTAATTACTCTATATGTTTTAATTAATTATTTATAACATTAATCAAATGTCTCAAAAGATAAATTCTTAATTAAAATCATTCTTTTTTTTTTGTCATCTTCATAGTTTTGAAAATAATTTTATTATAAAATAAATCTCAATTTTTTAAACTTCAGATTCAAATAATCAATCCTTAACTTAATAATTAAATCTAATAATTTTTTTTTTTTACTTTTCTCATTCCATAGAAAACAACCTTGGAATTTTTTTTTTTTTTTTTTTTTGATTTTCTTGATGAGCCAGGCATTTTTTAGCTTTATTAAGTATTTGTACTTTGCCATTAACCCATTCATTAATTATTTTTTGATGCTTCAGCCAATGTTTATGTTCCAATTGTTATTAATGAAGTTGGGCTTCCTCACAAGTTTGTTTACAATTTTTTATTGGATGTTTGACTTGGGATATCCCTTATTTTATTAAGTTTTCATTCCACAACAGATTGTGTTGAAACTTCTGTTCCTTCACTTTTGTTATTTTTGGCAACATCTGCAAGTTCACATTGTTTTGAGAGTAACTGACTAATTTGCTCATAAGTAGATAATTGAGAGTCTGGAGTCTATACAGTATTTATGAAATTGTGTAGTATTCAAAAGATCCAAGTTAAATACTACCAAACAAGTTTCCAAAGAAAAACTTCTCCCAGAAATTTTTTTTAATTTTTTTTTAAATTTAGAAATAATTTCAAATTATTTTAAAAATTCTGGTTAAAAAAAATAAATCAGACTTTAATTTAAGAATTATTAAATTTATTTTAAGTTTTTTTTAATATTGTATTTTTATTTTTCAATTCATTACTTTTATTATTATTATTATTTTAAAAAAACTTGTATTTTTTTCAATAATTGAAATTAATTTAAATTATTATTGTTTATTTATTTATTTCCAATTAAAAAAGAAATCAAAATAAAAAATATATAAATTGATTTTGTTTTTGGAAAAAAAGAAAACCATGTAAATTGCAGGTCAAAATCTCTTTTAAAAAAGTTTTATGTTTTCCAAGGGGCAGGGATGAAGAGTGGACTGGTTTCAATTTACCGTTTTTAACTTGGTAAAAGCACCATATCTCCTGGTCACAATTTTTCATCTATTATTATTATTATTATTATTATTATTTAGTTTTCTAAGCTTTTCAACTAACTTTTGAAGAGTGGTATAAGGAATCAACAGAAAACAGCATTATCTGAAGATTATCATATTTATTCATTTCCTTTTCTCTTTACAAGAACCTCACTTTTTCGAATCCATTTTTTTTGTCCTTGTTCCCTTTTGTTTACTTTCAAAACATTAGTAATATTACATGATGATTTCCGACTACTCGTATAAAAAACAATAAATAAATAGTAATAGTAATAGTATAGTATATATTTAATTCAAAAGTAAACAAATTGTATGATTAGAAAAACCTCAAGAAACATGAGCGGAAAAGCCAAAGTTATTAACCCAAAACAAACTTGATGATTAATGGCGACTAAAAAAACAATTATATTTATTATTATTTTTTATCTACGTCCGCTTAATACTGAAGCAGGTGGGGGTGGTCTGGGCCCAAATCCGCTCTTATTTAAAATACCGCTTTCGATTTCAGTTCCTTCGCGTTCTAATATTGGATGATGTTGATGATCAATTTGAGGACTTGGATAATTTTGTGGAATCGGATTTAAATTATGATATTGACCACCAGCCACTGATCCGTCTATTGATCCAACCCCCCCGCTTCCTCCATTATGCACACTTCCAATTGGACTCGGATATTGCCATCGTGGCTAAAAAAGTGACAACTTGGTTAGTCATGGTCAGTTTTTTAAGCTTAGCCATTCTATTTGCTTACATCAGGTCCACCGCCCCTAACTTTACTCATAAAACTCATCAAATCAGCTAAATCGGATTGAATTTGTTGTTTCTGCTCCCTTAGCTCTCCAACCTTTTCAAAAGTTTGCTTCATCTATCATAACTCAATTCAATTAGTTCAACTCATGCATTCTAATAAAAAAAACCATATTACTAACCTCATGAAACATTTGCGATTTGAAATCTTCCAAATGGGTTAAGACCCCACTTTCAATAGTGGTTAAAACTCTTTGAACCCCTTCCATTGCCTCATCATATCGCTTTTGACGTTCTATTTCTTCATCATTAGCATCTTTGGATTTTTTGGATTGTAATTCTTCTGACATCTTTTTCAATAATTTGTCATGTTCAGCTGCTTGTTGTTTCATGGCTTGCATCATTGCTTCCATATCTAATCAAGCTCAAAAATTAGTAGAAATTCTGGCGAATATTTAACTTTTTGTGACTCAACTCTTTGCTTTGTCTTCTGCCAAAGTGGCTTCTCTTCGAAGTTGAAGTTCTTCAATCTTGAGACGTCGTTCTTCCATCTCGTTGGGTATAGCTGGTTTTGGCATGGCTGCCTTCTCAACTTCTTTCTTCTGACGTCGAGCCTCCTCTTTTTCTGAATTTTCTCTTAAAAATTTCAAGATATGGGAGACCCTAAAAAAATACTTGTGTCAGTCTTCAAAGTTTTGTTAACATACGTAAATTTTTATACCTACTCACCCTAGTGCGATCGTTCCAGTTTTATCATCAAGATCACCATCATTCATTGGTTTCAAAGCCTCCTGACCAGCTGGTTCTTCAGTGTTTACTCCAGCTAATGCACCTTCAACATTAACCCCATTCGTAGTTAAATGGCTCATCTTTGTCGGTGTTCGTTTCAAACTACCACCACCAGTGCCCCATCTAGCGGCTCTATCCGCCGCGGGAGTAGGTCCACCCCAAAGTTTACCCACCGTCGCCAGCCCAGCCGGTACTCTGGGACCTTTAAGCCCTTTACCAAAACTAATCTGTCGAGCACGAGGTCCACCAATTCGGAAAGCTGCCGATGGTTTTTTGGTCATACCTGAAGCTGAGAAACCATTTACAGTTCAGAATTTAATCTACCACTCAAAAACCTAAACGTATACATACTACTGGGTTCAGCAGCCTCGGTAACAGGGTTGACTTCTTCCTCTTCAGCAACTGGTACAGATACGTCGACTTGACCAGCTTGATCACAATCACCTGTCTCTAGTTGAATCCCAGTCTCTAGATTTTCGCCACTCTCACAAGGTTGGTCATTAGTGGGAGGAACTTGTTCAGGTGGTGGTATTGACTGTGTTATTACAGGATGAACTGTAGACTTGACTATATTTTGAAGTAAAGGCAAAGTAGAAGAAATTTTTTCAGATTGTTCAAGTAAACTTGAAAGTTGTTTCTCTAAACGAGCAACATTATCCCCAATTTGTTCAATCTCCCCATTCTTTTTTTGTAAAACTCCCTCTAAATGAACATTTAATTGTCCTAAATACCTAGAAACCTCAGCTTGATTGAGAATTGAGGCTTGATTTACTGTGAAGGTGATAAAATATTTTAAGATCAGTCTAGTCATAACCAAAATCAAATTTAGGGTGTGCCATAACTAACCTTGATCTTGATTACGTAAGATGGTAACCATTTCATCCAAGATCGGCACTTGTTCGCTTGAATGCTAACCATAAGTCGCAGATTAATTCGTCGGTGAGAAATTCTTAATTTGACCTGACCAAGTTGAACAAACTTACATTTTTTAAGACTTCTTCAAACACACCACGAAGCTCTTCAGGTAAAAGTTGCTGTTGTACAAGCACAGGAGGAGCTGAGACAGGCGGTGGAGGCGAAACCATGGAAGGAGCTTTGACGGTTGTTTGACGAGAAGCAATTGTAGAAGCGGGTCTACTATTAGAGGAACGAATTGAAGGAGTAACTTGACGAGGGGGTGGAGATTTAATCATTTGTTCTTTGAATGGCAATGGCATGGATGCGGACGGCTGTTTAGAGAAAATTAATAATAATTAAAAGCAGTGGAAATATGAGTTTAAGAAAGATAGAAATACTTAAAAATAAAAATCAATCTCACCTGATCTCCAGCCGAAGGGGTCTGTTTTTTTAAGGAGATGGCGCGGAAATGTGTTAGTTGGTTTTAAAATCTAGGTAGAGTTTAGGAAAGTTTAATTTACAGTGGATGACCAGTAACTGTGTTCACCAATTGGATTACGTGACAACATCATATTTTGAGTAGATCGCCTATGAGAATCAATAGCTGGATCTTGATTTGGTGGGATGGCTGAAGCTAGCTCGACACCGCCTCGTTCATGAATATTTGAATTAAATGTCTGAGGGTAAGTATTTTGACCAACGGATTGACGATAACCAAAAGGCGTTGAAAGGCCTTCAAGTTTTCGTGCCGCTCGGGCTCTTTCATCCGCAATTCGTCGAGCTACTTCATCTTCAGCTTCATAAGCAAGGTTATAATCCTTCAAAAGAAATGAAAAAAGTGATAGTGAATAAGTTTGAGATTAACCTTTCAAAAAGGCTACTTTAATTTCAAGACATGATAAGATTAGTACTAACAGGAATAGCTTGATAATTGACCTGATCTGATGATCCTGGTGAAATTTCAGGCTCGGTTGGGGCATAAACACTATTTAGAGGGGTAGAGATGGTTGGAGTACTACTAGGCGCTGTGCAAGGATTGGCATGATTGTCTTGTGAGGTGTGATTTTCATCAAGTCCCACACCCTTTGCTCTAGCTTTCCAGAGTGCCACATCGGCGTCAAGGTCAGGCATACTGCTTGGGGCATCAGATCGAATGCTTAAAGCTCTAGATGATTTAATACCTAATTCTGGTACATGTTTATTTTCATTTAAGGTTGATGATTCTTGTTGACGTTGTGCAACGTCATCCATTCGAGAAAGTAATGCTACCAATAAATTTTCAATTCTTCCAAGACCAGCTTCCTGAACGGCAACTGGAGGTAAATCTTCACTAGTGGGGGCTGGTGGTGGGCGAACATCGTCAGTGACTTGATGTAACTGTTCTGGCTCTGTTGAATTGGTAAGAATGTGTTGAGAGGAATCGGGATGAGTTGATAAGGCCTTTTGAACTTCATCTAAGCTTGCTTCAGGCAATGGAGTTAATGGCGCTGGGCCAGGCATTCCAGATGAAAAAGATAAATGAGAAGATTGACGACTATTATTGAAGTCAGAAGTGAGGGATCTAGTATTGGCCGCCGATCGACGACTGATACTGACACCATGAGCCAAAAGATTTTTTTCAACAGCGCTTGAAACTTTATGTTGACTCTCTAAAAGAACGTTACAGCTTTTAAAGATAAAGGTTAAGGATAGATTTTTTAAAAAATTAAAATAAGATAAGTTTTACAAAATAAGATGAGAAAAAAAAAGGTGAGACTTACAGACTAAGCATATAATCCACCTTGTCGGCAATGGTTGGCTCATCACCTTCAGTTACCTGATGATTGGGTTCACGTTCATGTTCATGACCACGTAATTTTGCAGCTACATTTTGAAGTTGATGATGAATGCTATCAAGATAATGCCCTAAAGATTCTGATGCTTCAGCTCGACGAGAATCATTACGTTCAATAGTCTTAAGAATTCTACGTAAGTCGCGTTGAACAGCGCGAGTGGGGGCTGGACCAGTTAAAAGATTGTCAGTTTGATTAGAGATTCGTTCAATATCAGACCATGCACCTCTTCCTTTAAGAGGGGATTGAGATTGAGTTGGAGCAAGGGTTGAAGGATTTTGATGATTTTGAGTTTTGGTTGAAGTTGGACAAGTTTGACTTGACTCAATAGATAGTTTGATTGGATTTTGAGGATCAAGATTGATAGAAGGGATTGATGAAAGATTTGATGAATCGAGGGTATTTTGACGAACTTCTGGAACAGATGGAGGTCGAATGGTATGAGAAGAAAGACGAGATGAAGTCCTAGGAGGATTGTCAAGGTTATCTTCCATTGCACGCAAATCAGCGTTTTGAGGTAAGTTGACAGGTTGAGGATTATAAATATCTTGAGAAGGATTAGATTGGGATTGATTAATGACAGATGGAGGGTCATAAAACTGAGCAGTATTTTTGTGTATAGAGCCTTTAACGCTCATCCGATCAAGCATTGCAAAGATATCAAGTTCGGGAGAAGAATTGGATTCAATAGGTTTTTGGTTTGGATTTGGGTGGAGAGATGAATGATTATTAGAAGAAAAATCAAGATCGTTAATGTCGATCAAAGAACTTGTTAGATTGTTATTTTGTTGATCGGAATGATATAGATGACGTGCTGGTGAAGGTTGAGTAGATGATTGACCAACGATTTGTTGAGGATTATTCAAATCACGATCTAGTTCACTAATTAAATTTGTAGTGGGTAATGAGATATCAGAATTACTATTACTACTTAAAGCTGATGAATGAGATGTTGATATAGGTTGAGATAAAGGTAAATGAGAGAGATTGGGGAAGAAAGTAGAAGGATTTGAAGTAGGATTTGATTGAGAATTTTGAGCAATGACGATTGACATTGAACGATCTACTAATGATACAGGATTTAATGTTGGACTTGAAGGATGAAATGATGGAACGGAAGGGATGGAAGTAGCCAATAAAGGTTGATGATTGATGAGTTGAGTTTGAGGTTGATTTTGAGTACTAGTGATTGGTTTACCTACTAGAGGGATATCAGGTTGATCGATAAAACCGCCTAGATCATGAGCAGCTTGCCTTTTAAAGTTTCAAAAGGAGGAAGATTAATGAAATTATAAAAGAAAAAAATGAGATGAAGGGTTACATACCATAAAGCACCGACCCAATCAGCTCTTTGAGTTGCACGACTACAGCCTAAAAATTCTTCATGTTCGATTCGAGAATTAGTTTTTTGATCGAATTCAGCCCAAGCGATTCTTAACATGTGAAGATGAGGTTCATTAAAATCTGGACCAAAAGATCTTTTACTACGAACGCTTTCTACAGAAGTACAGCCGCGAAGGACAAGTTCGATAGATTGATTTGGCGATGAGTGATCGATTTGACCGTTTTGATTTAATAAATAAAGTGCTTCAGCGGTTAAGATTCCATGAGTTTCTTTCCATTGTTTAACTTGAGGATTTCTATACCAAATTGAACCTGAATGAAGGATTTGAGGTTCTGTAAGATTTGATGTGATTGATGAAGAGATAGAAAGACGATGTTTAAGAGGTTTATCGGACATGGGTGAATTAATTTTAAATAAAGAAGATTTATCTGATTGAATTGGAGAGGTAGGAGGATTTGATTTAATTAAGCCTTTTTTAGCTAGTTCAGTACGTTGACGTCTTTCATTTCTTAATCTGATTCGATCTTTTTCTAGTTGAGACAAGTCGGGTAATTTTAAAGAATTTGATTTATCAATAGGTTGAAGTTTAGGTGAAGTGGAGGAAGAAGTTTGAATTGATTTTAGATTAAGATTGGAAGAATAAGGTAAGTTTGATCTAGAAGGAAGTTGAGAGGGCGATGAGGATTTAAGTTTGAAAGTTGATTTTGAATTTTGATTTGAACCAGATGAGTTTGAAGGAGGTAAAGTGAAAGTTGGAGTAGAAGAGCTGCCGGCGCCTTCAAATAATTGGATTAATTGAGTTGTCCGTTTAGGTATTCGATGTAAAGAAGGTCTACTTGATTTAGGGTGAGAATTAGGTGGAGATAATAAATCATTAGAAGAGCCAGATTGAGGGATTTGAAGATTTGATTGAATTTGATTAAAGGTTTGTTTTAAATTTAAAGAATTATTAGAGGATGATCTAGTGAAGGTAGGTGATAAGGATCTATTATGATGATGAAGTTTAGATTTTGGAGAGAATGAGAGGGGTTGAGTGGATTGAATGGGTATGAGTTTATGAATGGAGGAAGGTTTTTGATTTTGATTGATACTAAGATTTGAGCTTGTATCTAATTCAGTTCTTTCCCTAGAAAACGAAGAGAAAAAGTGGATTAGTTAATTAAGTGATGAATAAGAAAAGAGAAAATTGAAAAAAAAAAGTTGATTTGATGAATTAATGATTTGATTGATGATGATTTGATTTGATAAGTATATATATATATATATAAATATAAATATACATATATGTATATATATTAAACTGGATTGATGACATACGTTACAGGACTTAAAGAATGTTCATGAATTGAGAATTCTCTACCTTGATTGTCAAGCATGATGATAGGATTTCTTGAATCAATTTGAAGATTTTGAGGAGGAATTGAAGGAGTTGAATTTTTGATAGATTTAATTGAATCATTTTTTGATAAAGAAGATTTTGATAACGATTTAGAAGAAGAACCATAACCTAAAGTTTCTAAGAGTTCTTCAATTTTATCTTCACCTGATGATAATTTAAAAGAAGGATTCATTTTAAATTTTAAATTTTTTTGATTGAATGAATTCGATTTGATGATTTGATTGATTGAAGGTGAAGGGAATGAATGAATTGAAGGATTAAATTGATTTAAATTTGAATGATCAGTTTGATTTGGAATGATCGGTGAGTAATTAGATTGATCGAAATGATTTGGGGATGAAATTAAATCTTTTGGTGGACTAGTTAGATTGGTAGAAGAAGTGATCGAATGATTTGAATTGATTAAATATGAGGAAGTCGGTAAGGATGAATGAGAGCTAGTTTGATTTAAAGAAGTTGAAGAAGATTGATCAGTTGAAGAATTAATTGAACGATTTGAACTTGATCTTTTGATGATTTGATGATCTTGATGAATTGACATCACTTCACGCCTGGTGAGATTTAACTTGCTAATGACTTGAATCGAAATCGAAATCGAAATCGAAATCGAAATCGAAATCGAAATCGAAACAAGAATGATAAGATGATAAGATGATAAGATGATAAGACGAGGTGATAAATTGCAGATTAAATCCAATCCATCAAAACAAAAAAATCAAGAAGGATTAAAAATTTAAAAACGGTCAACAAGAAACCAAGCGAAGAATCGCTCAAAGTAAAATTTTCAAAAAATTCCAACCCAAAATCCTGAAAATTTAAATTTGAATTAAAGTTTGGCTGCAGCTCATCCTTCTAGTCTCCGCGAAAGAAGGCCACATAATCTCTCACTCAATTTAACTCAGTTTGAACTCTCTAGGCCAAAGATCTACTCTCTGGCTCCAGCCGGTCCAGCCACCAGTATCAAATTCAATTGATTGGAATTGGGAGACAATGATGCCATAAATGACTTGGGTTGGATTTTGATGTAAAAAATTTAATTTCAAGCAAGAAATTTTCAATTTTTCAATTCAAATTAAAATTTAAAGTTAAAAATTTAATTTATCTTTCAATCCTTCATATAAATTTTGACACTAAGATTGACTATTTTTAATTTTAATAGAAATGGAATATGGAATATGGAATACTGACATACTGACATACTGACATAGACATAGGCTGACATACTGTAAATGAAATCAAATTAAAATTAGAAAATGAGTGGCTTGATCACTCAACTTTAATTAGATTTTTTTCATCTTAATCATTTGACAAATTGACATGGCTCTTTTAACTTTCTCAAATTTGAAAAGTCAAAAAATATTAAAATCAAATCAAAGGAAATTAAAGCAAATCAAGGAAAATCTCCTTTTTTTTGAAAAATTTTTGGAAAAAAAGCCAAGAGTTTTGAAATATAAAAAATTCTTTTTCTCACATAAATCACGATAAATGGGGTGGGATAAAGGGATAAATTAACTAAAATTACAGTGCCACTGAATGCATATTGAACTACCAAGTGTACTGTTGTGCACAGTACAGTTCTGACTCTGTAGACTCTGTACAGTACTGTACACACAAAAATTCTTATTGGTCTTATCATTTTAAAAAGCCACAATTGTCATCATCTTGACAATACCCGGCTACAGTAATTCTTGCCGAACAAACTACGGTAATTAAGTGTTTTATTTTTTTAATGAACTCATTCACTTCAATCAATATTAGTATATAATAAAGAAGCAAATGAAAATAAGATAGAGATAAAAAAAATAATGATAATTATTTAATTTGTGAGATTAAAACCCCCTACAAATTGTAAAGGCTCCCAGCCCATAAACAGTAACTTACTCTAATTTGAATATGATAAAATTTCTTTAATTAAATTATTTATGAGGTAAATTGGTTCAAAAAGTATTTGATTAAACAATTTTGGGATATTCATATGAATTAGTTAATTTAATATTGAGGAACTTAAACACATTCTTAAGTAGTTTAATTTTAACAAAATAGATTGAATATAGTAAATTTTGGCTTGGATTAAGCTCTTATCAATCTTAAGTAATTTTTAAAGTCATTGATAAACTTTATAATACTTGCTTTTAAAAAGAACAAAAAAGAGCTAATTAAGTAGATTTAAAAAATAAATAAATGAACCAAAATTAAAATCAAACAAATTAATTAAAAGTAATGATAACAATAAAAATTTATTGAAAAAGAAATAAATCAAGAGTAATGGATATTATAAAAAAAACCCATCATTTCATGTTTAAGAGATTTTTTGTTTTATTTTTTTTTTAAAAAATAAATAAATAAATAAAATTAATTTATAAAAGAAAAAAAACTCATGAAATTATCATTTAAATCATTTTAAGAAAAAAAAACTTAAAGTGTTATTGAATTTAATAACTCTATCCTTTTTGAAATTATCATTGTGATAGTGATAATATTAATACAAATGAGAATCATAATAATAATAATAATAATAATACTTTATTTAATAAATTTAATTGAAACATTTGTCTTTTGAAACAAAAGGGGAAAAAGTTGATTGATTATTTTTTTTTATGTTTTTTGATTAATTTATGACATTATTTGAATATCAAAAAGAAAAAAAAGTGAAAATAATTAATATTTAAAGAAATAAAAAAAACTTGGTTTGTTTATATTGATAATTTTTTGAATTTATATTTATTAATTCTTCAAATAAATGAATAAAGTCATGTAATTTTTGAGTAAATTCAAATAAAAAATTAAAAAAATTCTATCCTTTGTTTTTTCATAAATTGTTTGTTGTTTTTCTCCTTTTTTAGAAATTCAAAATCCAAAATAATTTTCTTTTCTTTTTTTGGTTTTTAAAATAGATTATAAATTTGATCTTTTTTAATCAAATTTTCAAAATCCTGAAAAGAAAACAAAAAGAACCCAAAAAATGAGATTCCATTAATCCAATATTAAAATTCTTTATTTTTGTTTTAATTAAGATTAATTTATTTCAAGAATAAATTAAGAAATAATTTAAATTATAAGAAAATATTCCTATAATAATCAATTTTTACTGTTGTTTTTATAATAAAAAAATGAATAATTAAATATTTAGCTATAAATATTAATACCAAAAATTCTCATGAAAAAATGCAAATTGATTTTAATTTATTCTTAAAAACTATCATCTTTGTTTTTTGCTTTGAAAAAAAATGGAAATCTCATTATATATATATAGTACATATATTCTCAAAATTTTTCAAAAAGGAATTATTTTCATCATTTTGACTCAATAAGTCTGATAAAAAAACACAGTTTTTTTATTTTTATTTTTTTAGGTGGGGGAAGAGGGTTATCTCATACATCAAGTATTAGGGGGTGTCAAATTTCCAAAAAACCTCACTCAAAATCCTGTGTTTTTCTTCCTCAAATTAAAAAATTAAGTCTTTGGGATTTGGGAAATCCCACACCTCAAGAGGTGTGGTATTTTGAGGTACAAAAAACCAAGGTTCTTTGCTCCAACTCCCATTTTGGAATACTAAAATACCACCTTTGGCTTCACTAAAAGCATCATTTTTTTGATACACACCTCATTAAGTGCATGTTTAATTTAATGAAACCTACCTTCTATTGTATAAAATCTGAATACCCAAGTTACTCATTCAAGAATTTTAGTTCAAATTTCATCTACTATAGAGATTGTAATCATTTACAATGCCAAAGGCATCCCAAAGGTTACCTTTACTTCAGACATGAAAATAGCTACAGTTAATGGATGCTTTCAGCTCTGATAGTGTTTCAGATATCCAGAAAGATATAAAATTATTATATATGATAACATCACAAAGATACATCAATCCTTGTAGAGGATATCCTCCACATTACATGTATACATTGAATAATTTTACAAACCTTATCATCTGAAAAGTTTTTCCAGCTTTGTTTCACAACACATGAATCATTTGAAAAACTTGTGGCACAGATTCAAGATAAAAAACATTTAAAAATTAATCACAAAACAAACAGCATAATCCTGCTATACAATTGGCTGTGGAACTATCAAGCTTAGGATCAAATGGCAATGGGGCAGCCTTGGGAAAAACAAGAATATTGTTTGGAATTAGCCATGAGGCTCATGTTTTGTACACTCAAATATTAATTTTCATATTAATGAAGATAAAGAAAAGAATGATTGTGTAGCCAACAATAGAACAGTTAAGAGAGATTTTACGAGTTATGCAAGAAGAAGGCTTCCCTGGGTGCATTTAATTTATTTATGGGAGTCTCATACCCTTATCACAAAAATCCCCCAAAGATGCTGAATAATATTTTGATCATAAAAAGAGGTAAGATTTGGTATTTTAATACTTTATTTCAGTTTGAATGATTGTTTAAGATTCAGGTATTGTATTTTGATACAATTGATTTGTGATATAAACAAAAAGTCAATTGCTCTACATTTTTGATGAACTGGCTCACTTCATTTTCAAATGTATATTAACATATGAAAATAATACAGAAACCTCAATACTTTTTTGAAAAATATTCGTAATTACTAGCTAATTCAGCATGTGCAAGCTCTCCTTGGGTTGTGGCACAGAATGAAGACAACTGAAATTCCAATTACTTTCTAGAAAAATAAAGGGTCAGAGGTGAGAATGAAATTTGAATTTTAAAGAGTTGGTAACTTTCTCCGAGGGATAATCAAGAAATCCAATAACTTGTTGGTTGGGTTGTTTCTTGTAAAATTTTGAATAATATTTTAGAACAAACTGGAAATGAATTGTTTAATTTATATGAGGATGATGAGCCACCACAAGTAGAAAATTTGTAAAAAATGGACAATGAGGAAGGTCTTGTAAAGATTCATGAGAAAATTAAGCCTCTTACTTTGGCAGGGAAAGATAATCAAATCTGAATTTCATCAGGAAAACTTACTTATGTACTGAATTTAAAGTCCAGAAATGGAGAGGGTATATGATTCATAAAATGTAACTATTCAAAATTTTAACTCTTTAGATCTCTTTTGGTACTACCTTTGTATCTCCAAGTAACAATTTCATTTTGATTTGATTTTTTCAGTAATCATTTTCAAAAATTTCTCACCTGCATTAAATTATTTATGGCTTATTTTGAAAGAAAATCCAAAATGAGTAGCTTATTAATCATTGATAATTTCTGGAGGAGGTTTTGATTTATGATAAACCATTGGTTATTCCTTCCAAAGAACTTCCATGATTTCAGGTTTCTTTGAAAAATCAATCTCTATTTTTAATTTGGGGAAGTGAAATCCATGTGAAGTTTGGGTGAATACAGTTGGAAGTGGCTTAAAATCTTTTTTGGACACAAAAGAAAAGATACCATAGGTCCAGGAATTGAGATTTTCAAAATTTTTATGTGACTTATTGAAAAATACATCTTGAGTAACAATGACATCTGTAAATGATTTTAATTCTTCTTTATTATTGGCCAAAGTCCATTAAAAGTTACTGAAATTTGGTAAGCTAGCATCTTCCATTAATTCTCTAATTTAATTTTTAGCCAATTTATAAAAATTACAAATTATAGAATAAATTCAATTTTTATATTGTTAAAGTTTTAAACATTGAATATTACCTTTTTCAATTTCATAAGTTGTAAAACCAGGTTTTTGGGATTGAACACCTATAAGTTTTTAAATTAATTAATATTTATTAATATAAAAAGTAAAATTTTTTACACAACTTCAGATTTTCCATAATCAGAACCTGGAAAAAATCCAACACATTTCATAATTCCCCCCTAGAATATTTCTATTGGTTTTTATTTCATTTCAACTTTTGGATAAGATCATTAAAGTAAAAATAAGATTTTTTAATATGTGAGAGTTTCCAGAAGAATTTTCAAATGGGGTGATTTAATAAATCAAAACAGTTAAGAAAGGATTCCTGGTTTATAAATGAGTACATAAGGATGAGGTAGAGTATTTATTGATGGAATGTTTAACCATGTGGCATTGGCTGATTTCTTATCAATTGAGATGGATGAGATAAGTTTATATCATCTTTTGGAATGGCTAATTTGTGAGGTTATTTGTTTTTAATCATGGATATGTTGTCTTTGGCTTTGGGTGAGTTTTATTTTATTATTGGAATCTGTATTATTAACCTCATGATCTTCTATATTTGGTTTAGTACTAACCATGAAATCAAGAGTAGTAATAATCTTTCAAACCATTCTGATGATTTACTGAATATTGATTAATACTAAAAATAAAATCATCAGATTGGGCTTTAGAGAGAGAGAGAGAGCAGAAGTCTTTTTTCAAAGTTTAATGATGAAGGGAGGAAATTGGTATGCAATGAGATTGAAAAAATAAAACCCTTATGATTGATACACCTCTATATTAACAAAGAATGAAAAAATAAAAATAAATAAATAAACATCATAATAAATAATCATAAAGATATCAAAGAAATAAAAATAAACATTAATTAATAAGAATTATCACATAATTATATTAAAAAGAGTAAAAAAACATCATCATTATCCTGGATTATTAATAAAATCTTAAAATAATATTAATAATTTATTGTTTAATTATCCATGATGATCAAGCAAAAAAAAATTTGGGAGGTCTCAGATGGCCTCCCAAAATCATCCCAAATAGATTCAAAAGAAATTTGGGGGTTATTGGGAGTAAAATTTAAAAAAATACCCCAAATTTATTTGGGCCCCTGATAGCCTAGAAACTCCCATAGTGACTATTGGGAGGTTCTAGGTGGGATTCAGGTTACTGAGGTGGGTGGTTGGGTTGGAGGTAATGATGAAGGGGTGGTGGGTGGTGGGTTTCAGGGTGCAGAGAGGGGTGGTGGGGTTGGATTTAAGGGTGAATGGGTGGTGGGTGTTTGAATTCATGATAGTAGGGTGGTAGATGGTGATTATGATTATGGTTGAGGTGATTTCTTTTTTGATTATGAGGATGTTCAAGAGAAATAATAAAAAGATCTCACTTGATTATTTTTTTAATAAATATTAGGAAAAGAAGATACTGAGTGGATTCTTTTTTAAAAAAAGTTTTAAATGAGTTTTAGTAAGCATTTGATGAGTGAATAATTGAAAAGTAAAAAATACCAGTTTTTTTTGTTGGTTAAAATGAATTTGGATTAAGTGGATTAATAACTTATAAGTAATAAAATTGAGATAAGAGGAAGTTTTGAATTGTAATTTGAAAAAAAATTGAAATTACTTTTTTGGAATTTAAAAATTGAATTCAAAATTTTCCAAAATTCCAATTTCAAAAGATTTTAAGTCAAATTTAAAAATAAAGGTTTAAATTTAGAATTTGGTCCAAAATTTCAAAAATCATTTCTTTGTCAAAAAAAAGCAATTTAAACTAAACACACCTCAGCAATCCCCAACATGAAAAGTACATATCCATGGACTTTTTCCTTGATCCACTCTTGAGATTCAAGTTGGGGGTCAGTGCTTGATTGTACTTTTGTGTCAAATGAGTTATATATTTACTACTTAGATTTCAGAATAATAAATAATCAAATTTGGATTTTAGAAATATGAAGCTCAAGCATACTTACTGATTCATCATTAAGGTTTTATTCTTGAGCTAACTATTCATTATTAAGCAAAAGATCAATATTGAGAGGTGATTACAAATGATTATGGCCCTTTCAAATTAAAATGAGCTTTAATCATCCCATGTAAAAACAAAAAGAGATGATTACTTACCTTATTAATTAGCTATTCATTATCATAATCATTATTTAAGCTGTTATTTCCGTGAAAATCATGGCTTGCAATGGGAGTGATATTGGGCTTGTGGCCAAGAAGTGAAAATATATAGGACAGATACTTTGAAGATCTTAGCTCATTGCTTTAATAACTTGACTCTTATTCTCTTAGATTAGTCCAGCCCCAGCTAGATCCTCAAACTTTTTAGCAGCCATATACTTATTTTTATGTGTTCCATTGATCTTAAATGTGGCTTGAACTAAGGCTTAGGTGATGATCTGATTTCTTGTTTATCTCAATAGCCAAAAGATGAAATACATTCTATTTTTATAAATGGGGAATTCCTATTGAAGTTGAGCAACCTGTACCAAAAAAATGACTTAAAATTTGATTTTATTGAAAGCCAATTGATTATTGTTAAATAATCTGTAAATATTGAATG
Source organism: Austropuccinia psidii (assembly GCA_023105745.1). Lineage (NCBI taxonomy): Eukaryota > Fungi > Basidiomycota > Pucciniomycetes > Pucciniales > Sphaerophragmiaceae > Austropuccinia > Austropuccinia psidii. Next base: position 26,283,693 of record JALGQZ010000009.1, on the reverse strand, counting down.
ACCATATGGATGAGGATGGCCCGAGGTGGTCTTTATATATGCTTTGATGTATTTCTCTTTGGTGCAAGGAATTATGATATGGTTTAAGAAATATAAAGTGATAATAAGCTTTTTGATCATATTTTTAAAGATATATTGTTGAAGAGTATGTTTTACAGTTATAAATAATTAATTGTGAATAATAATATGGGTTAGGCTTCAAAGTAAAACTCCAGATGCATGGTATTTGGAATAAATACCAGGGGACTCAGCTGAAATAACATCTAATTTACACATGAAAAACCCAGTTTTTACACTTGGGATTTGGAAGCCAAATTCTGTGTTATTTTACAGTGGTATTTGGTGACTTTGATACCCCCTATCATTTAAATTAAAAGTGAAAATAAAAAAAACTGTAAATAATGATAATAACCATCATGGAAGGTTATTTAAAAATAATAATTCCTTATATTTATTTAACAATTTTCTTTCTTTATTTCTTTCATTATTAATTTGTTTATTTTTTTTAAAAAAGAATTATTATTCATGTTTGATTTTTTTTTGAAAATAATTAATTTTGAGTTCTAATTATTAATTTGGTTTACAATATTAATAAGAGATTTATTAATAAGATTATTAAATTAATAATTATTAAATAAATTAATAATAATAATACAGTTTCCTTTTCAATAATATTGGTATAAAGCTCTATTAAATCTTTATTGAAATTATAGCTGGATTAATATGTTTTATCCTTTTTAACCACCTCCAACCACCCTCAAAGAGCTATTAATCCAATTTATATATTTCTTCACATTTTATATCTCAATTTCGGCTTACACATACCTAAAAACTCTTAAAGAATTTGATTAATTTTTTATAACAAAAGGAAAAAAATGAATCTTTTATGAAGATAGTTCAAATGGATTTATTGAAATTATTTTTAAACCTAATTTAAACAAAATGGATGTGATTTTGAATTTTAAATAACAATCATATCAAATGCTTATGAAAGGAATATTAGGATAAATTATCTATTAATAAGAATAATTAAAAACTTGGGGAGTCTATTATTTTTGATTTTTTTGGGGATGACTTGGCCGATAGATGGGTGCCTCATAATCTATAATTATGGAAAATCCTAATCAGGAATAAATCTTGAGAAGATTGTTAGAGATTAAGCAATTAAAGAAAATTGTTCAGGACAAAAGAACAATTAAGGTATCAATTTTTATTCAAAATAATCCTAAAGAAAAAAAATTGTTCAAAACATAAATGAATCAAATCAGATTTATTGAATTAATATCAACCTTCAATGTATTTAAATTAATATTAATGAGGAAAATGTTAGTAATTTTTAGAATAATTTGAAAATTAAATTATTTTAGTATAATAATAATAAAGTCTATTTAGTGTTATAAATTAATATTTAAAAGATTCAAAAATCCTATTCCAAGTTAAAAAAGTAAAGATAAGTGTTAAAATAATATTCATATTTATCTATAAAGAGTGCTTAGAAGTCTGAGGATTTTTTAAAAGTAACGAAAGTTATTTTTAATCAGAATTTGAATTTAATGTTAATTATTTTATAAATTTGAAAATAAAATGCCAATTTAATATTTGATCTAGCTGGGATCATAAAAAATGAAACATATAAATGATTAAAATGTAAAAAAGGTCAGGTGGTGATAGTTAAATATAAAAAACCTGCGTTAATATATGAATAAGTGCTATTTCTGTGATTTAAGCTGATATAATTGGGATTAGATTAAAATCAAATATTTTTCTATATATAAATAAAAAGAAAAATATCATGGATGAATTAAAATATAATTTATATTTTGAATATGTAAAATTTGAAAATAATAATTATAAGATAATAAATTTAACTTAAGAATATCAAGTTAATGAGTCAGAATAGATATTTTGGAAATCTTATGAGTGAAGGTAATAATATCCTTGATATAAAATATATGAAACTAAATTGAAAATTGGATTTACTATGATATTAATTTAGAAAAAAATAGAATTCTTTTTGGGGTGTTTTTTGGTAGATTTAGCATTGTATTAACACGTTTCAAGTGGAAAAGAGGTTCCTTTACCTTATAGGAGGTGTTATATTGAGAACTTAATGATGTAACACTTATATATTTCTAGAATTAGTAGTGGAATATGTAATATTTAGTTTACCTACCAGATAAAGCTGTAAATTGAGTATATCACATTTTAATAGAAAATAATTAAGTTTTACTTTCCTCTAAATATTTTTTAAAGGAAAAATATTTAGAAATACTGATTTTCAAAGCTTCAAGAAAAATTAAAAAACAAAAATCATGAACTTAAAAATTATTAGTATCAAAAAATAATTTTATGAATATTTAGTTGAAAAACTAAATTAATAAATTCTTAAGAATACCAAATATTTTTATTAAATAATTCCAATTATGGATTAATTTAGAAAAAAATATCCCGAAAATTAACATTATAAGTGAAATTCCTGAAAAAATAAACTTTAAGAGAAAAAATGCTAAAGCTTTACTAGATTAGGTTGATAAACTGAGTACAAAGTTTGAAATAATTCGATTTTTTTTGATTCGATGATTAAATTAGTTAAAGGGTTGAAATAATTTTAAGAGATATAAGAATTGATTTTTTTAAATTTTACAAAGTCTCAAACTTATTCAAAACTTGTTCTTGAGATATATTATTAAATTTTTAAAATCTAATTCACTTAATCATATGAATAAAAATATTTAGAAATAAAACAAAAAGATGAGACCAAAACAATTCTTTCATAGGTATAAGTTCTCATTAAAAGGAGTAAGAATATATATAAAATTGAATGTGAATAATAAAAACAACAGAGAAACTGATTATTGAATCATTTGTAACTGTTTTGACTTTAAAAAGGGATTCTTTTTTGCATTTTAAATCCATTAAAGCCATTATTTTCACTAAAGGGTTGGGAATATTTCGGAAAATTTGAAAAGAGCTCTTGAGTAAGTTAAGGATGTTTTGGTGAATCTAAATCCATATAAAGGTTATTTTAACCTTATTGGTACGAAAACCTCATGAATAAAGTTTCAGACCATTGTGTTTGAGCCATTGTGGAGTTACTTCAGCCTTGGTGTGAAATTCGAAAATCAATTCCAATTATGATAGGGAAATAACCCAAAAAATGAAAACAGAATATGGAAAAAAGATGGATTGTTTTATAGCTTGAATTTTCATTTGAAAAGGAAGGAAATTATTCCTCATAATTGAATCTGAATAATATTGAGTACAGAAAAGCCAATTTTGAAATAATCAAGACCCTATTTATTCTATAAGGGCTTGAATTTTGGTATTTCTAGTCATCTTATACATTTGAGCCAGCTTTTGTAATAATAAGGTTTGGCTTTAATGGATAATAAAGCTTTCAAATGTGTTTAAGAACCCTTTAAAACAGCCAATAAGGTTTTTATAATTTTATTTAATTTGAAAATACAGCTAAAATCTTGAAAAACAGTCCAGATTATCTGTTTGAAATCCAAATTTCACAATAAAATCTATAAAAATATCATTTTATTGATAAAGGCAAAATATAATTCAATATTTCAGTTTTTTTTTACTAAATGGCTATATTAAATTATTTTTGAGGATTATGGAACCCTTTGAGCCAAGATTAATTCCCCTTTAAAAACGACCCTTTCAAGTTTGTTTCTATCTTATTTCATTCAATTAAAATAATTTATTGATACCAAAAAGGTAGCTTAATCTAATTCTACATCTAAGAAACTGTAATGGATAACACCTTGTACTTAAATCCAAAGTAATTCATTAAAAACACATGTAAACTCAATTGAACTTACTTTAATTAATCAGAAATATAATACACAAACTAAGCCTAATTTATAAGACTAAAAAGGGTGTTTGATACTAAATTTAGTGAGAATCAATAAAGTTTCTCTGTTTTGATGAGTATCATGCATTGAGTATTGAAAGGATTCATTTAATATTATTTAAATATGAGCTACTGAAATTAAATTTTTCTTTAAATCAAGTTGATTTTAAAACAGGTCTCCAAGGGTGATATTATTTATGTATTTTCATTATTAGTAAAAGGAATAATATTTTTTCGTTATACTTTTTCTTTTAAAAACATTCAAAAAGTATTTTTTTGTACTTTTTTTGTATCTTTTTTTGTATTTTTTTTGTATTTTTTTGTATTTTTTTTGTATTTTTTTTGTATTTTTTTTGTATTTTTTTTGTATTTTTTTTGTATTTTTTTTGTATTTTTTTTGTATTTTTTTTGTATTTTTTTTGTATTTTTTTTGTATTTTTTTTGTATTTTTTTTGTATTCTTTTAGTATTTTTTTTGTATTTTTTTTGTATTTTTTTTGTATTTTTTTTGTATTTTTTTTGTATTTTTTTTGTATTTTTTTTGTATTTTTTTTGTATTTTTTTTGTATTCTTTTAGTATTTTTTTTGTATTTTTTTTGTATTTTTTTTGTATTTTTTTTGTATTTTTTTTGTATTTTTTTTGTATTTTTTTTGTATTTTTTTTGTATTTTTTTTGTATTTTTTTTGTATTTTTTTTGTATTTTTTTTGTATTTTTTTTGTATTTTTTTTGTATTTTTTTTGTATTTTTTTTGTATTTTTTTTGTATTTTTTTTGTATTTTTTTTGTATTTTTTTTGTATTTTTTTTGTATTTTTTTTGTATTTTTTTTGTATTTTTTTTGTATTTTTTTTTGTATTTTTTTTGTATTTTTTTTTGTATTTTTTTTGTATTTTTTTTGTAATTTTTTTTTATTTTTTTTGTAATTTTTTTGTAATTTTTTTTGTAATTTTTTTGTAATTTTTTTGTAATCTTTTTGTAATTTTTTTGTAATTTTTTTGTAATTTTTTTGTAATTTTTTTGTAATCTTTTTGTAATGTTTTTGTAATGTTTTTGTAATTTTTTTGATTTTTTTGTAATTTTTTTAATTTTTTGTAATTTTTTTGCAATTTTGTTTTTAATTTTTTTGTATTTTTTTTGTAATTTGTTTGTAATTTTTTTGTAATTTTTTTGTAATTATTTTATATTTTTATCAGATATTTTGAAATAAAGTGATATTTTTGTATTTTTGTTTCTAAAATATCTTTGTAAAAGAAATTGTATCTTCAAATTTTCCAATCTCTTTTACTTACTGGGAAGAAATAAGAAATCTTTGTATTTGAATTAAATTTTATAAAGTGAGAATAAATTATTTTTATTTTTTTATCTCAACTTTTTATTTATATTTATGATCTTTTGGGTATCTGAAAATACCTCTAAGGCTCACATGCCCTTTCTGAAAACAAATAACACTAATTTTGGATTTTTTTTAGTTTTCTTAGTTCTCCTGAGCAGTTTAGTAGACTTAAATATCTTATCCTTTTCTTACCACCCCTTTTTAAAGGTTTAATAAATTTATATGTCAAGATATTATTTCAAATTATGTCCTATGGGCTCTCTATTTAAAATTACTTCATTAAATTGAGAGGTGTAAATAGAAAAATTATTATGAGGAATTTTACAGAACAAGAATACTTGTAAGGTTTATTGCGATTCAAAGTAGCTATAGGGTTATTATTGCATCACTCTACAGAATTTTATCTATGCAAGTACTAAATGAAAAAAACTTCTTAGGAGGAATATTCAGATTTTTGCAGAATGTTTAAGATGTTTCTATGAAAAAAATAATTAAGATTATGAATTACCTCATAAGCCAAAATTAAATAAAACTTCAATAGAGTGAAATTAATTGATTTAATTACACTAAGATAAATTTATCATAATTCTGATGCAAAAATACTATAGTATTAGATATATTATGAGCTTATTAGTATAAAGTGTGATTAAATAATGATAATAAGTGGAAAATTACTTGATATAAGTGATAATTGAGGTTTTCAGAACCTATTATACTCAAAATATGAGTATTTATTAGAAAAATATCAAATTAAAAACAATATCATATGAAAATATAATTAATAATTATATAAATATACTATTCATATCATATAAAGACATATAAAATGAATTGAATGGAGATTTATTATAATAAATGATTAGTATTTGCCACTATACTTGGAAATAATTTAATAGCCTTAATCTAAAGTAATATTACCCAGATAATCAATCATAAATGATTGAAAAGTGAAATTATTCCATAGACCTACATGTAAAGAGTTTTTTAGTGTTAAATCAGTACTTCAAATAGTTGTATAATAAAGGGGTATAGAAAATAATTTGTTTTTTTACATTTCTAATAGTAATAATTTATGCAGTATATTAAGACAAAAGTTTTAAGAAGGGGTTTTTACTAAAAACAATAACACAATAGTCAAGTCTGGGGGGAATAAAAATAAGAGGTAGAATTTTTATGTTGAATAAACTACCAATAATTACCTTCATTTTAAGAATAGATTTTTGTTTATTTATTTAACAAGAATCAAGAAACACTCCACTAATTGAATAACTTTGGATCTCAATTAAGTCATATTTCCAATCTTAAGCATTCAATTCAGACTTTAAGGTGTGGATATGAAACTTTGATTTAAAAATCAAGTGCTTTTCCTGTCCTCATAGTTTGTATAAGGTAAATTTGATTTGAAAATAGTAATTTTTAAGAGTTTTAATAGAAAAAAGGCCAAATTAATTGTTTTTAACTTTATGAGTATGAAGGAACAATATTAACAAGATTTGCTGTTTTACCAACAACAAAAATTTATCCAAAAATACTCTACAAGAGATATTTTATGGCGACAAAAGAAATTCTTTCAAGAGCAATCTCAATTGGAATTAATTGGGAAAAGAAATTAAAAAAATTAATATGAGAAAAGAGTCTCCAAAATTAATATTGAAGAGAAAAAACACCCAAAAGAGACCAGAGTGAATTTGGAAACAAAGTGAGAAAGCTAACAGTGATGAAAGATGCTGTAACTCACTTTTGGGGTGGTTCAAACATAAAAAATGCTTATAAGAGGTACAAACAGTGATCATAATCATCTTTAACCTGGTTGAAGGGTTTAAATTGATTTAGTAATTGTGGCTGGAATCTTTTATTGATTGGTTTAACTGTGTTTAAACTAATTATAATAGGAAAAGATTTTAACATGAAGAGCAAAGTGGGGAAAAGAAGACATTTTTTTATAGCCACTAATTATATTACTCCAAAAGTGAAATTTATTCTAAGAAGTCGTGAGAAACACACTGCAAAAATAAAAGCCAATTATGGCATCATTGAGCCCTGTTTCAGACCAAAGGGGGCTAGTTTTGGCCCTTTTGGTCCCTTAAATCAGCCATTGCTATAGTAATACTTGTTTTAAAGCCTTAGGAACACGTCATTATGTGTGTAAGAGACCTTACAACCATTGAAATCTATTTTTAATAAGTTTGTTTTAGCTTAAGCATTGTCAACCTGTGACTCAAAACAGAGCACTAGCATGACATCCAACATACCATAAATAATGGTATGACAAGTATTGAACAAACATAGTCAATACAGGTAATAAATAAGAGGAAAAAACTCCTCTTAAATTAAACACCAACCTTATCCAAACAGAATAAAGAAACCTACAGGAGAATAAACAAGTCAAAACCCTTATTTTCACCTCTCATCTAACTTATGCATATTTAAGTTATTCTATACCAAAATGGTATTTTTCTTAAAGCTCACATAGAGAGCTACACAATGGTATCATCCATGTTGCTGTAACACCACTACAACTGGAGATACCATATGACCTTTATTTTAAAACCAAGACCCCCCTGAAAGTCAAAGAAGGCTTGTACAAAACTGTACAAAAGTATAACCAAATTAAAGATCTAAACAAGAGCTTTAATTTGAGACACCTTAGACCTCTCTATATCTTAAATTGACTGAGGGATCTTGGTTCAAAGGTTTAACAACCAAAATACAGATATTCTGAAAACAACAATGTAAACAAACCCCTGTATATTTGGCATACACTCATACAACTGTACAGTGTAATATCCCAAACTGTAGAGCTAATCAAGCCCTACAAGACTGTATCATCAGAATACAGATATCTTCCAAATTGAAGAAGATATCTGGTATGGAAGTTTTTGAAGCCTCATACTGATGTAAAAAAATACATCCAAGAACTTAAAACCCCTATAGCTTTTGCTATTCTAAAGAAGGGCAAACATGAAGCATACAAAATTGAAGAGCTCATTAAGCCCTTCAATTCTGTGCTCTTGGTTTCTTGATATCTTAAGAACTTACTGAGATATCTTGATTGGAAGGTTTTTCTAGCAATACATGACTGTATCAAACTTGTATCAAACAGTATTGCTCTCATACTTAAAATAATATACTTATGAAGATATAACCTCTCTAAAATCATCATTATTGATCATACAGACACCAGAACAACATCATCCAAGTGCTGACGTGGCAGGTGAAAAGTTTTTTCACCCTGTATTGATCCAGAATGATCATTTGTGGTTCCAAAACCACAATTCTGCCTCTATTGACATCAGAATTGACGATCCAGAACAACAGACTGATCATTGGAGTGAAAATTTTCACTCCTCTGACGCTTGAAGAGTTAATAACTCTTGAAAGTCTTGAAAGATATAAAAAGAAGGGTTTTTTCCTTGAAAAACCATCATCTTTTATCTTATTATCCATATTCTTACATGACAAAACTGTTATCAATCAGTAGTGTCCTTAGAATTATCATTAAAGATATAATTAGAATATAATTATTGTAGTACTTCTTTACAGTCAAAGATATTAGAGTATTGCAACCCAGGTCCTCAACAGACTCATCACCACTGTTACCACATAGCAGTAGGACCTGAAAATTTAAATTTATTTGTTTTTTGATGTGTCACAGTCATAATACTAGCTTGTAACTACATTTTATAGCTACTATATAGACTCACCCTGACACGCATAGTTATACCCTCTTGAAAACAGATAAAACTGCCATGGTTGGTATCAAAGCCTCATCATCAATTGACTCACAGACCTGGTCACTCAATTCCACACCAAAATTAATCAACTTTCTGCATTAATTTTCACATCCTATTCCTGTCAGAAAGGAATTCAGGGGATTATGGAACCCTTGGAGCCAAGATTATTATTCCTCCCCAAAATTAATCTTTCCATTTTTTTTCTTTAATTCCTCATCATGTATTACACTAAAAATTCACATATGTAATTAAACTGTAAATTTAATGTAAAAAACTGTAATTATTGATTCCACATAGGTAAATCCAAGTTCACTTATGTAATTCATGTTCAGATATTGACATTTCAATTGAAAATACTTCAATTCCTCATAACTTCTAAGCTAAACACCACATCTCCATTTTAATACAAAAATTGATGGTTAACACAACATGTGGTGTGAATTAAATCAAATTTTTAGTATTTACATATTTTAACACAGAAATTACTAAAAGCTTATTTTAAACTCATTTAGAGTTGAGTTACAAAATTTTCACCCAGAGGTGACCCTACCTAATTTTTTATGAGTAATTCAATGGTGAAATAATTTTCATAAGTATATAAATTTGAAAAATATTTATAGTAACTTTTATCAAATTTTTTCCAAAAACTATTTTAATTTTAATATTTTTGATAAAATTTTATTTTTACTTAATTTTTTCATGTAAAAATATATTCCTACATTTTGAAATTTTGTTATAATTTTATTGTTAAATTTTCATTAAAATTTTTATTTTTGTATTCAAATTTTATATTAAAAATAAATTTCTTAATTTTAATTATGAATTATTTTCATTATTTGTTGTCTGTTGGGTATGTAAAAATACCTCTAAGGCTCACATTCCCCCACCTAAAAGAAGAATATTACTTTGTAATATTTCTATTCCTAGCATTTCTGAGCCTTCTGAGAGTTTTGGCAGCTTCAAATATGTCTTTTTATTTCAACCATAAATCTTCACAAGCTGGGTCATTGTATTTGACTAGGTATTCTTTTACCTTTTTAGTCCTCAATTTTCTTCCTTTGGGAACTTTAATAATCTTCTTGGCTCCAGATTTTTTAACAGGAGATATAGGCTGGGAAGCATTATTCTTAGAGGGGAATTTCTGAGAATCCCCAGCTTTGTGAGGTTTTATCAAGCTTACTGGAAATGTAGGATTCCTGTTACTAAGCTCTTCAGCTAATTTTACTACAACTGTATTATATCCATGAAGGGCTGGAAAATGGTATTTAAGCTTCTTTAATCCTTTGATTTTATTGAAGTTGGTAGTGGATAAAAGTACCAAGTCTCCCACCTTGAAGTCTGGAGTAACATGAGACTTATTCCATTACTCTTCAGCATATGAAAATGAGTCCTCCATGCATCTCACTGCATCATTTCTGGATTTTTCTAGCATTTCTTTGGGGCTAGAAGCTGTAGAATGTATCTCAGCCAAATCTTTAATCAAAGAGTCTTGAGAAAGTATGTGATTCTATCCTTTCTATAAAATAGAAGAAGTTTGATTGGTACTAGCATGAATAGATGTTTTATATGCTAGTTCCAGTGCAGGAAGAAGGATCCACCAATAATGGGTAAATACATCACAATCATTGAGCTCTAGGGCATAGGCACAAAATTTTTGACCATGTATTCCAAGGTCTGAATAATTATTTCAGCTAGGCCACCACTTTGTAGGTGGTAAGCTGTAGAGAAAGATTAATTGGTCCCAAAAAGTTGGTGAATATTTTTCCATAGTGCTGAGGTAAATTTGGGATATCTTCCACTAATGATTTTTATGAATATTCCAGTCCATGATAATACTCCATCCCATATTAGAAGAGCTGTAGATGTGGCTGTATCATCTTTGTGACATAGAAAAAAGATAGGGTCTTTACTAAATCTGTTAAAAATCACCAGGAAGGAATGATGGGTCCTATCACCTCCTGGTGGTAGACCAGTTATCCAATCAATATGGAAAATTTCAAAAGGTCTACTGGGCTCTTGGATTTTGATCATATTTACAAATCTTTTTCTGAAGATTTATTTGATTTTTGACATCTGTAAGAGGTTTTGCAATATTCTGAAACACTCTTTTGCCACATTGGCCACCATATGCAGGTATCAATTTTCTCTCTTGTTCTATCCTAAGATAGGTGTCCTGAGAAGGGGCTTTAATGAAATTATTTCAATACAAGATTGAGTAAGGACCTGTCCACAAATGTCATGACACACATATGGTTTTTCTTATGGTAAATAATACCATAAATTAAATTAAATCTTCCTTAATAACCTTTTCCATATTTCATCCAAGGAATGTATCAAGAAGTTATCTTTAGAATCTTTAGGAAGTTTTACATAGGATTCTGAAATTCTTATCTTGAGTATAGCTGTTCCTTACTTTAAAAAAGGTAGTGTTTAGGTCTGTAACACTGATTCCTCATATTGGGATTTGTGGAAAAGCTTTTTCTGGAACATAATCAGGATTCTCAATATCATTTGATAATGGCCATATGTTTAGTACATCTGAAGTTTTGTGAATATTCCCATTTTTGTGTAAAATGGTCATATTTCCTCTATATTCCTGTATTTATGTTTGAAATCTGAGAGCATGTCTGTTAGGCGTTTTCATGTTCAAGAGAAATTTAACAGTGGTACAATCCGTTATGACCTCAATAATACATCCCTCAAGAAATTAATGTCGTTTCAAGGCCCAGATGATGCATAAACATTCAATTTGACTTTCTCCATGTTGGGATTCAGTTGTTTTGATTTGGATAGATATGAAACATATGGATCCTTCCACAGGTTTTTCATTGATGATTTGGACTTGATGAAGTGCAGATCCTAGTAAATCTCCTGATGCATCAATGAAAACCTTATAGGGAAGTTTAAAGTCTTGCATCAGTAGAAGTAGATAATTGGTCAAGGCTTTTCTCAGGAATTCAAAGGCTTTGACTCCATCAACAGTCATTTCAAATACTGTATCTTTTTCACACAAACAACAAAGAGGTCTTGCTATGGATGATTTTTTTTTTCAATATGCTATCTGTAGTATCCTAAAAGCCCTAGAAATTACTAGATTTCCTTTTTGTTCTTGGACATAGGCTATAATAGAATTGCTTGAAACTTATTTTTGTCAGTTCCAAGGGTTAGACCAGAGACCACATGTCCCAGGGATTTGAGTTCTTCAATTCCAAAATGAAGTTTATTGAGAGAAATTTTCATATTTACTGATTAGATTTTCCCCAAAACTCTGGATAATATAGCTATATGTTTATCCCAAGTCTTTGAAAAAACAATAATTTAATAAATATGAATTACTAACCATCCTCCCAAATGTTTTCCAGGAGAGATTTCATTAATCATTCCTTGGAAGTGTGAAGGTGCATTTTTGATACAAAAAGTAATCCTCAAATATTCATACACTCCACAATGGACAATAATTCTCAAATATTTCCTTTCTCTTAGTGTTACCAAATTATGGTGGAATCCCTTAAGGGAATCCATAGCTCTGATGTACACTGATTGAGATATTTGAGAATGCTGATTTGGATTTTTTTTATGGGATATCTGTCTGGGACATTTTAAGTATTTGAAGCTCTCAAATCCCCAGCCATTTTGGATTTTAAATTATGCCATGCCACTATGACAGGTGCAGGTATTTATACTTATTAATTGCGGCCAAATTTTCTTATTACATCAAGGTCCAAGAGTTTTACAATTTGAAGCTTAAGGGATTCTCTTGACTTTGGGATTTCTGGGTATGAAGCCCTTCTTAAAAGTGGTGGATAAGGTCTCTCAATGTTTATAATTTGAACTGCATGACAAATAATCTCCCCAAATAGCTCTTTATCTGATTAAAAAAACTTCCTTGTGGTCATATAAAAGGTAAGAGAGTTCATTTTATCGTATGCCAGTAAGATAAAGACTTACTTCAGCTTCATTCACTTGTTCTGATACAAACCTTTCTAACTACAAGCTAACTGCTGATACTTTATTTAATGTATTTTTCTTTTAGAAGGTAAAAAGGTGAATTTCTGATGCTTATTTTCACCAATAGTAAAGTACCTGTCATTGTTGCTATGTAACTCTATAACATACATGATCAAATAATTATGCTCCAATATGAAATGAGTACTAGACAAGTTTTCCATATAAACAAACTCAGCAGCTATTCTCAAATTTCCATTATTATGTGGAGATATAACAGTAGTTTCAAATGTTCCCAATTGTTTCATTGTATTGCTTGCAATTTTGCATCTTATTCCATCAATTGGCAATAATTTATTTTCAAAATTTAGCACACAGTTCTTAAGAAAAAACTTCCCAACACAAAAGCAGAAAGCTCCTTGGTAAAATGAAATTTTAGTGGGTTTTTTATCAAAAAACCCTTCTACTATACAGGAATTTAGAGCTGTATAACCTGTCCCTCTGTTTCTTTTGGTTTTCATAACTTGTGAATCTTGAATTTTTGATAGATCAAGTTGAATGTCACTCAACTGTGGTAAGTGGGAGTAAGATTAAATGATTTCAAATGTGAAATTGATATCTTCTATATCTTTTGAAGATTCAGAAAATATTGATGATTTATCAGCTGAATTTTCTTCATCCACATCATCTTTGTCATAATCAGGTTCTTTTTGAATGCTGATTTCATTTTTATTCCCTCTTTTTTGGTATTTATTAGCCAAATGTGTGGTACTTTGGAAAATATGACACTTTCTCATTGTTTCTGCAGATTTATATTTCATATCAATAGAGTTTTCTTTGGGGTTTTTGTCCACAGAATCTTTTCAAGGTATATCAAAACTTGTTTTGAGATCTCAACAGTTATACTATGTAGGAATTCAAGGGCAGGATGAGGAAACCTTTTCTGGCTGTGAAAAGGCCCCTTTTTATCCTGAAATGGGGGTGGAAAGGCTGCTAGACCTTTCCACATAGAGGAAGTGAAGATTTTTCACTCTCTAAGACAGGCTTGTGGTTTGAAAAAGGCCTGTATAGCCTCTATTGGGATCAGATGTGGTTTTGAAACCACATCTGGGCAGTTTTCACCAATACAGGGTGAAAATTTTTATCTGGGGACCACACAGCTTGATTCTGACGTGTATGACACATAGAATGCTGTACAAAACCTGTATGGGACCCCAGTATTGAATTAAATATGAGGTATTGAAGTAAAAACAAGCTTCTTTGTCAGTTTGACCCCTCATAATCATGGTTATGGGATATTATCCCATGGTAAGGCTGTATTGGCCAAACTGTGGGATTTTGACCTTAAAGCAGCCATAACTTTTTCGGTTCTTGAGATATAAACCTCAAAATTGGTTCAGTGTGTAGCCCTGTATGTGATCTACACAATGGTACCTTATTTGCTATGGCTATCATCAAATATGGCAAAGTTATCCCATGTACAAGATTTTCGTACATATGCATGTTTTAGGAAAAAAGCTGTATTGGGCTTGTTTGCCTCATAACCTTTGTTCTAGGTGAGATATGGGGAAATAAATTGCATCATCAGATAGCCCTGATTGTGCTCTTTCTAAAAAGACCCCACTTTAAGTATCTCACACTAAAACTGTAGAAGTTAGATGAGAGGTAAATATTTTATTCAACCTTATTTGGCCTGAATTCAACCATAACTTCTGTAATACTGGTGCTGGCTCAGTTTTGTTGGTACCATTGGATAGCCCTGGCTTAAAGCTTCATTTTGCACACCCATTTGATGGGGTTAGGCTTCCTACTCTGTATTTCAGATGAGAGGTGAAAATTAAGGTTTATGCTCAGCAACAACTTTGAGCAGGAATAACTTTGTTATTCTTTGTCCTATGATGATGAAACTTGTATATTTGGAAAGGGGTGAGATTCCTCTTTCTTTTGATATCATTTGAGCAGATTTGGCTCAGCTCCATGCTTTGGTGGTATCTTGGCTATACCATTGGTTTATGGTATTTGGCTGTCATGCTTGTGCTCTGGTTTTGAGTCACAGGCTGACAAAATTGATCATCTCAATTTTCTACACATATTATTTGATTTTCATTTATTGCCATAATTCTATTTTTCCAGTATCATATGAAACTATTTGTTTAAATTTAATTGTAATTTTGATACTTCTTCTTGGGAGGTGTAAAAACACTTTTTCAAGAAAATGGTATTTGTCTTTAATTAAGTTAAAGAATTTGTAATATAATTAAGAATTTTCTTATCATCTTCTTGGATTAAACTTATGAATTTGTTTATTCTTGTTTCAATCATGTCACTAATATTAAATCTGGAATATTTATTTGTTAATTATTTCATAATGACAGATTGTTCACTTATTTTGTTTGCAAATGAAGTGTCATTATTTGATGTTTTGATTGTTCTTAAAAACTTTCTAAAAGAAGGATTTTTCCATTTATTTGGTTTAAACTCAGATTATTTTTTTTAAGATTGTTAAAAATATTTGGATTTTTACCAGAAATATGACTTTTCATGTCATTTATGGCTATATACAAGGCCAGAATTTCATTCAAAATCTCAGAAATTATTTCTGATATGCTAATCTGGCTTCCTCTCTCTTCTGAATTTCCGTAATAGTTCTGGCCACCTGAAACAAATTTTTCATGGTATCTTGTTAAATCTTTGGGATTATGTAGCCCTGGCTGTATGGTTTTGTGACTGGTTCTTTGTTTTTATCCTTGTTCTGAGTTTGTGGCTTCTTTTTCACATTGAAATGGCTACTTATGGCTAGTAGAGTTGGTTTTGGAGATTTTTTGGGCAGTGAAGGGTTTTGTTCCCTCCATTATTCTGTTGAAAGAATCATGTTATTGTTTTCCATCAATGGATGCCATCCATTCAGTAACTTGAAAGTATTGGGATGGCCCAGAAATTTTTTTCACAGTCAGGTAAGAGTTAATGCAGCTTTTACAAAGGTATGCTAGAAGTCAATACTGTTTGTATTGAAGTGGATTGTTGTATGCCTTTTGACTTGCTTTTTATATGTAAAACAGAGCTTCTTGTGGCAGTTTAAGCTATGTTTGAAGGAAAAACAGTGTTATCAGTTTAATAATGGCATCATTTACCTACCCTTGTCCTTCTTTAACTGATTGCCTTCTTCCAAAATCACATATATAGCCTTTTTAAGATCTGCTTGAGGGGTTATAGCTGGCTCCAGATCATGTTGAAGGCATAATTATCAGCAAAAAGCTTAAAAATAGTAATTTCATGTCAAAAACTAACTATTTGACAAATTCTCTTGGAGATTATTCATGATATCCAAATAGATTAATTAACAAAACATTTGTTCCGGTTGATTATTCTGAGTTATAATAACTGCACTATTATGGTCAGAATTAACCTTACTGGCTGGGATAATACTAGTGAATGTTGATGCTGTTTAAATGTTTTCTTGTCTTACCACATTATCAGATACTAAAATTAATGGAAAAACAGAAATTATTCAAGTAAAAACAAGATTTTCCAAAAGAAAAATGAAAAGTTAAGGCACACTTATAAAATTAAAAAAGGAATATTTTTATGGATTTTTGAGATTATAAGTATCTTTTATGGGTTTTTAAGTTTTTCAATATAAGAAAAATATTTTAAAAAGAGGTAAAATATCATGGATGGGCCCCAAAATGTAAGGTGTGGATATGAAAATTTGATTCAAAAATAAAGTACTTTTCCTGTCCCCATAATTTGTATAAGGTAAATTTGATTTGAAAATGGTACTTATTGGAGGTTTTGAGAGAAAACATGCCAAATTTATTGTTTTCAACTTTTTCAGTATAAAACAATAATATTATAAAGACTTATTTTTTTACCAAAAATAAAAATTTATCCAAAAATAATCTACAAGAGATATATCATGGCTAAAAAAGAAATTTCTTCAAGAGAAACTTAAATTGGAATTAATTGAGCAAAGAACTGCAGGAAATTAATAATTGAAATGAGTCTCTAAAAATAGTATTACAGAGAAAAAACCCCAAAAAGTGACCAGAGTGAATTTGGGAAAAAAGTTACAAAATTAAAAGTGATTAAAGATTCTTTAATTCACTTTTAGGGTGGTTCAAGGGTAAAAACTCTTATAAGAGCTACAAACAGTGATTAGAAGGATGTTCAAACATGCTTCAAGGATTTAAAATGATTTCATAATAGTGGTTGGAATATTTTATTGATGAGGTTGTCTTTGCTTATGTGAACCTTTGAGATATGACCACATACCCAAAAAATGTCACAAGAAATATTTAATATAATTATACATTAAAAATAATTACCTTAAAACTACAAAAATACCATAAATTGGCATAAAACTTGGTCTAACTTAAAAACCGATAAATAAAAATGTGAAATAAATTGAACCATTGGATTCCCCATGGTAAAATACACATATACCATTTTTATGGAATATCTGTAAAGTCAATATTTAATAAGTTATAAGTAATAATACCTTATAAAAAACACAAATCCTTATTTATTTCAAAAACCAATAAAACAAAATGTGAAATAAATGGTATCATTGGATTTTCCATAAAAATCCACATATAAAACAATTAAGAAGCTAAGATTCAAAATCAATACTTAAGGACTTAACCTGAATATATGCACTTTTTTGGTCAACACATATATTCAAGGATTTTAGCTAATATCTCTTGAAATATGCATGATAGAGTGATGAACCAAAAATAAAGTCATCACGTAATTACTGTAGGAATACAGAAATGAAGTTTATTTCACAAGTTATAAACAAGGTTGAAACCTGTAAGGAATTATTGATTAAAATCAACAGAGCTGTTGACCACTTTGTTGTGAAAGTGGTCCAAACTTAGAAAAAAGTAGACAGTTGGATTCTACTAGTTCATTCGTGAAGAATGATGTATTTTTTATTATAATATTCAAGGTATAACCCCTTGAAATCATAGTTTGAAGTTTAAAATATTAAATTTCAACAGAAAAGATGAGTTACAAGAAAAATCATCAAAAATGGAGTTTTGATGATTTAATAAAATGCTCTTGGAAGCATGATAAGGTTATGACAAGCTATTAGAATTCACTCTCTGAATTTCTTTAGCGTGTAAATCTTAAAGGTTATTAAGGATCAAAGTTTGAGCTTAATTTGATCATTTATGATCACTCACTGTAACCTTAAATTAAGTTTAACAGTCATATGAGTGATAAAATTGGTGAATACTATTAGTTTATTGTTAAAACTAATAAAATCCACGAATTTTGGGGTTCTTCCAAGCCTTTGACGTCATCAAACTTAGAGTTATAGTAATAACTCTAAATAATGGCGCAATAATGATGTAATATGGTTTGATCATGATGTAATCATCACCAAAACTTAAAATATTGATCAATTCAAGTGGATATGATCAGTACACGTCTACTGGAGGCCTGTTGGACTCTAGGAGGGAGGTATTTACTATAAATAGAGCTGTTTTTACTCTGTTTTCCCCTCAGATGCATCAAAAACATTAAATCAATTAAATTAAAAGGTAATATCTTTATTCTTTATACATAAATCCTTTATATTATTAAAGAACAAAGATCATCTTATTATAATCATCAATTTTGACATGATTAAATCATTTATTTAATTGTTTTTGCTAAAAATCTCTCTAAAATCTCATTTCCATGTAAAAATCAAGAATATTTGTAATTTTCTCTCTTTTTTATTGGAAATACAATTTGGATAAGTTGTATTTACATTATTTGGCGTAAAATATTTCATAATTATTATATTAAGTATTAAAAGTAGGTTATTTTCTCTTATTATAATAATTTTCTCTTTATTATTACTTTAATAATTCTTTAATTAATATAAATAGTATTTATATTAATTTATAGCTTTAATATTGGTAATATTATTGTTATTAATTGTTTTTTATTAATAAAAAACAATTTTTTACGCCTTTATTATTTGTTTGTAGCAATAATAAAGTGCCATTAAATATATTAATTATTTTATATTAATATATTTATTTTATTATATTATATTTTATAATATAAATTATATTATCATATTTAATTGATAATATAATTATTTTTACGCCATAATTATAATAATTCTTTATTATTATAATTATTTTTATCTTATTTATTTCATTTAAAAGGACATTAATAGTACAATAAGTAAAATATTAGTAATTTTTACTTATTGTTTCATAGTCAAACCTTACATTTGGGGGCCTGGCCATGATATTTACTCTAAAAGACCTTTAAAAAGATTCTGATTGGATTATCCAATAATAAATTATACTTATAATCATAAAATTATATAACAATTTTATATTTTATTGATTTTAAAAGCTATTGAGGCATTTGGAAAGCAATTGTACTGTCTTACACGTGGTGTTTCACATCCTTAGACTTTCAAAAACTTTCTTTGAGTGACTCCAGTGATTAAAAAAGATATTTTATAAATTAAAAATAATTTTATATTATAAATTAATTTTATAAAAGAATCATATTCATTTTTATTTTATTCTTTAAGAAATAAAAACATAAAAAATAATAAAAATATTAAAAACCAATAAAAAAGTTATTTTATTCATTTTAATTTCATTTCTTAAATTATTTTCATCTTTTTTACTAAAAAAAAAGATATAAAAGCAATTTTTACGTGGAAAATTGCCATATCTTACCAAAAAATAACACTTTTATATAAAAGACTTATATTTATTTGTCTTTTTTAGTGTTTGAAGACAACCCAACAGAGGACAACCAAACCAATGTTGAAAGATTGGTGGAAGAAAATTGTCAAAGTTCTCCAACACCAATAATTACCAAGAAAAAGAAAGCCAAGAAATTGGACTTTCCAGGACCCACCATTCAGGACTCTGAAGGTGAGTACCTCATTTACAAATTGCCATAAGAAAATTCCTGTTCTGAAATCCTCTTATTTCTTATTTTTCTTATAATATGACTACCAGAAGAGGCTCCCAATACTCCATCAAGTCAGATGGAGCTGGACTCAGAGGTAGAATTGATTCCTCAAAAGGGAAAAGGAAGGGCAATATCCCCAGTGGAACAGAATCCACACAAGGAAGTGCCTTATCCCAAAGGCAAGTCCCAGAAATGCCCATGATATCTGAACCTGAATTGGAACTAAGTATGAGTAACTCAAACAGGTACAAATCACATTCAGAGGGCTCAAATAGACATTTACATGAGCCAATACAAACAGTATTACACAGTGTACAAGGACAAAGATTGGGAAATGTTGCCCCAAATACACAAAGAAGTGATGAACTCCTGGCACATCCTGAAAAAGTTCCTCAAAGAGGAGGAAATAGTGAGATACTCCAATGGATGGAATCCACTATCATCCAAACCTCAAATCAAAAAGATCAAGGAGTATCATGCCAAAAAGAAGGAGGCAACCAAGGAAGAAGCCCCAGTAGCTTCTACCAGAAAGCCCCAAGTAAACCCACTTCCCCAAGAAGGGAAGAAGAACAAGAAAAAGAATTGGAGAAGACCATATTCCCCAAGGTACAGGATCCCCAAAATCCAAAAAGATGCCATGGACAATGTCTTCAACATGGCCAGAACTTTGATGGAATTCAAAGACAAAGAGGAACAAAGAATGAGACAACCCCATTTCCCAAAGAAATAACCTTGTCTCCTGATGTTGTAAATACTTTAACAGAGCTTAAAAATAGTATTTTACCTCTTAAAGACATTAAAAATAGTTTATTATCTTTCCAAGAAATAAATAATAGCTTATCATCTTTAACAAAACTTGTTGCACAAAATAAGAAAGAAATTGATAACATAAAATTTATGATTGAAAATAATAAACCAAAAGTATTAATTGACAATACTCAGAAATTAATACAAGTACAACAAGAGTTGTACAAATACATAAGTGATATCAAAGAAAAAACTTTGATAATCAATTATGATGTGAGTATTGACAATCTTACAGAAAAATTAAACAAATTAAGTATTTCTGTAGAAAAATTTGAAGAAAAGACTTCATCACACCAAAAATTACTTTTGGACCATGTGGAAAAGAGTGATGAAGCAAGAATGCATCTGAAAGATGACATTCAAAGTGAAATAAGGCTTATTACT
This sequence comes from Austropuccinia psidii, assembly GCA_023105745.1. NCBI lineage: Eukaryota > Fungi > Basidiomycota > Pucciniomycetes > Pucciniales > Sphaerophragmiaceae > Austropuccinia > Austropuccinia psidii. The sequence goes on along the minus strand of JALGQZ010000009.1, from coordinate 26,262,693 downwards.
GAAAAAATGGATAAAAATAATGAGGCTAACTTAAATATGCCAAAGTTATCAACACCATTTTCTCACATAAGAAGCCCTGTTAAACTAAAAGAGGAATTAACAAATCCATTCATAACAGACTTGAGTCACCAAGACAATAACCAAGTCTTAATGAAGGAAGCACCTCAATTGAAAGAATGGCCAACATTCACAGGAGAAGGTGAATATGACCACATGTCATTTATCAAAACAATTGACATGCTACAACAAGATTATGCCATACCAGATGAATTAATCACTGCAAGATTACATTCATTGTTTGAGAAATCTGCAAAAATATGGTATTATGGCATAAGGCAAACAAATGGCAAAAATACCTGGTCTTGGTGGAAACAAGAAATAATCACCAAGTGGGCTAATGATGCCTGGAGGTACAAAATAGAAAATGCATTTGAAAATTCTTTCTTTGACCCAGACAAAGACAAACCTTTAACTTGGTTCTTGAAAAAAGTTGAAAGACTTAATGCATTGTACCCAGAAATGTCACAAAAAATGGTGCATATGAAAATACTCAAGAAATGTGGAGGTGAGCTAGAACATTCCCTAAGAAGCAGGTGTATAGAACCATGCTACACAGAAGAGTATATTAATGCACTAGAAGACATAGTGACAAGAACAAAAATTGGCAGGACTTGGAAGAAATTGGACATTAAAAGCCCAAATAAACCATTTATCAAAAAAGATAAATCAAAAGAATCCTTCAAGCCCAATACATCCAACAATAATGAGCAAAGAAAATGCCATAAATGTGGAGGCATTGGACACTTAGCCAATAATTGCCTTATAAAGGCAAAAATTAATGAAATTGTGGAAACAGAAAACCACAATGACAAAGAAGAGGAATCTGACTCTGAAAAAGAGACAGAAGAATCAGAAAGTTCTGAAAGTGATGAAATCAATATAATTAATGCACAAATTAATAATATTGATATAATTTATGAAGTACTGGATGTTAACTCAAACTTACCACAAGTTGGGACATCTGACACAAACCTGACAAACATACAAGATGCCAAAATTTATAGAACCAAACCTGCAAGAGGAATGGGATATACAGCTGGAAAATCAAGTATAAGTATTATTATGGTTGATAACCAAGAAGGAAAAGTTAACTAAGATACAGGAAAATATTGCACCTGTGTTGGTAAAAGTTATTTAAAAACCATTGTCCCAGACTGGCAAGAAAAAACTTATGCCAATACAAGGTGTCAAATTTAGTAGTGCAAGTGAAAGCATGAAGCCCCTTGGAATAATTGATTTAACACTAATTTTCCTCATCCCTCACAATGTGTCAGAATCAAAGTAGATTTTGTAGTAATGGACAACTGTACTAGTAATCACTTCATACTTGGGAATGAATACTTATCAATTTATGGTATAGATATCTCTAACCAAAAGGATAGATATTTTACCATAGGAGACAACAAAAGACAAAAGTTTGGCTTCTTAAATAACAAAAAACAAATCACAGTTATTAAGAATGAAGAAAAAATTCCAGAAAAGGAACTTTTTATATCTGACCAACTTAAAGAGGCAGAATTCAATCAAGAATTAACAGAAAAAATGAAAGAAAAACTGATTGACCTCTTATTTAAGTACAAAAATGCCTTTGCAACTGACAAAGAGCCACTAGGTGCCATAATTGGACATGAAGTGGATATAATTCTTAATGTGGAAAAACCTTACCCACCTTTACTAAGGAGTCCTGCTTACCCAGCTAGTCCAAGGGCTAGAGAAGCCTTAGAGGCACACATTAAAGAATTAATGGACCTTGGAGTATTAAGAAAGGCAGGACATAATGAACAGGTAGAAGTCACTACACCTGTCATTATAACTTGGCATAATGGAAAATCAAGGATGGTAGGAGACTTCAGAGCCCTGAACACCTATACCATTCCAGACAGGTATCCAATACCCAGGATCCATGAGACATTGACACAATTGTCACAAGCAAAGTTTATCACAGCCATGGATGCCTTAAAGGGTTTTCATCAAAATGTCTTAACAGACAATGCCAAAAAACTACTAAGGATAATAGTCCACTGTGGAATTTTTGAATACTTAAGAATTCCATTTGGCATAAAAAATGCACCTTCCCATTATCAAAGAATAATGAATACCATATTTCCTGAAGAATTATCAGAAGGATGGTTAATTATCTATATTGATGATATCATAGTTTGCTCAGAAACTTGGGAAAATAACCTTTCAAGACTAGAAAGGGTACTACAAAAAATAGTCCAAGTGAATATGAAAATTTCCTTGAAGAAGTGTCATTTTGCATACAGTGAATTAAAAGCACTAGGACATGTTGTATCTGGACTTAGTCTAGGAATAGACAAGAATAAAGTAGCAGAAGTACTACTTAAGCCAATGCCTCAAACCAAAAAAGAAATGCAATCATTTCTAGGATTTGCTGGTTACTATAGACAGCATATAAAGGACTTTGCAAAAATTAAATCCTTGTATAAGCTATGTGACCAACAAACAGTCTATGAAATGACAGAAGAAAGAGTCAAGGCATATGAAGAATTGAAAAATTCCTTAACAAATTCCCCATTTCTTCTAATGCCAGATTGGAAACTACCCTTCAAACTTTACATTGATGCTTGTGGAGAAGGACTGGGTGCTGCACTACACCAGACACAAATTATCAATGATAAACCAGTGGAAGGACCAATTTGTTTTATTTCAAGACAGATAAAGCCAACAGAAGCAAGATATGGAGCAAGCCAAATGGAATGCCTCTGCTTAGTGTGGGCTTTAGAAAAATTACATTACTACTTGGATGGAACAGTATTTGATGTGATTACAGACTGTAATGCTGTAAAATCTCTATTAAATATGAAAAATCCAAATAGACATATGCTGAGATGGCAAATTGCTATCCAAGAATATAGAGGAAATATGACTATTGTTCATAAATCTGGTAATATTCATAAAAATGCAGATGGTCTTAGCAGATGGGCTCTAGCAAAAAACCCTGACAATCCAGCATGGGTACCACAAGAATAACACCATATAGAAGGAATATGTGTTACAGATATTGGCACAGAATTCTTTAACCAAGTTAAAGAAAGCTATAAGATAGACAAAAATCACCATATCTTAAGCCAACTTCTAATGAAAGACTGCAAAGACCCATCACTTTCATCAAAACTAGATGAAACATGGAAAAAGGCATATGATGAAGGAAGATTCCACCTCCTTGATGGAATCCTTTACCATAGAACAAAACACACATGTGTTATGGCCTTAACAGATAGAACCCTGATAAACACTATTTTACATGAGTGTCATGATAGTGTTGCAGCTGGACACCTTTCAGAAGACAGAACACTAGAGAGGGTGAAAACCTGCTCTTGGTGGCCAAATTGGAAGAAAGATGTTATAGAATACTGCCAAACCTGTGACAGATGTCAAAAAGCCAGCAGAGCCACAGGAAAGAAATTTGGAATGATGATCCAAATCCAAGAACCAAAATCCCCTTGGGAAATAGTTCATATGGATTGGGTAACAGCATTACCTCCAGGAGGAGACAGAAGCTATAATGCATGCCTAGTATTGGTTGACAGGTATAGCAAAACTCCCATGTTCCTACCATGTCATAAAGATGACAAAGCTATGGACACAGCCATAATGATATGGAATAAAGCTATTAGCCATACAGGCTTATTCCAGAATATTATAAGTGACAGAGACCCAAAGTTCACTTCAGCATTATGGACAAATCTCCATAACTTGTTTGGGACAAAGTTATCATTCTCAACAGCTTACCATCCTCAAACTGATGGTTTAGCAGAAAGAATGATACAGACCTTAGAGGACATGATCAGAAGATTCTGTGCTTATGGGCTAGAATTCAAAGATTCTGATGGTTTTACCCATGATTGGTGTACACTAATACCAGCTCTTGAACTGGAATATAAAAAATCAATCCATTCTTCTACTGGCAAAACACCAGAAATGCTAGAAAAAGGTTGGAATACAAGACTTCCTTATGATACCCTCAAAAAGGACTTAGTGGATATACATCCAACAGCAAGCAGCTTTAAGATAATTCTTGACAAGGCAAGACACCATGCAAACAGATGTATGCAAGACTCTCTCAAATATGCAAAAGAAAGATGGGATAAAAGTCATAAACCACCTTATTTCAAAATAGGAGACTTGGTCCTAGTATCAACCCTTAATTTCAATAAAATAAAAGGCCCAAAGAAATTAAAAGATTCCTTTGCAGGACCATTTATGATAAAAGCACTTCATGGACCCAATGCTGTGCAATTGGAACTCACAGGTGAACTAATGAACAACCACCCAACTTTCCCTGTAAGTCTGATAAAACCATACAGAAGAAATAAACTCCCACTTGTAATTGCCCCCTTGGAAGAAGGAAAGGAAAAGAAAATAGTAAAAGTCCTTAAAGAAAGAAGGACAAGAAACAAAAAAGAAAGAGAATACCTTGTAAGGTATAGAAATTCAACTCAAGAAGATGAATGGCTACTTGAGAAAGATATAACAAATGCTGATAAACTACTAAGAAGATTCAGACATGAAAGAAAGCCTGAAAAATAGAAAAGTTAAGCATTATTGAGCTTCAAGACTAACAAAGTCTATTGAAGAGGTAGGACAGTGGATGATACCCTAATTACACATATCAGATTGTGGTACAATCTTTTTTGGTGGTAGGGAATGTGAACCTTTGAGATATGACCAAATACCCAAAAAAGGTCACAAGAAATATTTAATATAATTATACATTAAAAATAATTACCTTAAAACTACAAAAATACCATAAATTGGCATAAGACTTGGTTTAAATTAAAGATCAATGAATAAACATGTGAAATAAATTATACCATTGGATTCCCCATGGTAAAATACACATATAGAATTTTTATGGCATATCTGTAAAGTCAATATTTAATAAGTTATAAGTAATAATACCTTATAAAAAACACAAATCCTCATTTATTACAAAAACCAATAAAACAACATGTGAAATGAATGGTACCATTGGATTCTCCATAAAATTCCACATATAAAACAACTAAGAAGCTAAGCTTCAAGATCAATACTTAAGGAATTAACCTGAATATATGCACTTTTTTGGTCAACACATATATTCAAGGATTTTAGCTAATATCTCTTGAAATATGCATGATAGAGTGCTGAACCAAAACTAAAGTCATCACTTAATTACTGTAGGAATACAGAAATGAAGTTTATTTCACAAGTTATAAACAAGGTTGAAACCTGTAAGGAATTATTGATTAAAATCAACAGAGCTGTTGACCACCTTGTTGTGAAAGTGGTCCAAACTTAAAAAAAAGTAGACAGTTGGATTCTACTAGTTCCTTTGTGAAGAATGATGTATTTTTTATTATAATATTCAAGGTATAACTCCTTGAAATCATAGTTTGAAGCTTAAAATATTAAATTTCGACAGAAAAGATGAGTTACAAGAAAAATCATCAAAAATAGAGTTTTGATGATGTAATGAAATGCTCTTGGCAGAATGATGAAGTTATGACAAGCTATTAGAATTCACTCTCTGAGTTGCTGTAGCGTGTAAATCTTAAAAGTTATTAAGGATCAAAGTTTGAGCTTAATTTGATCATTTATGATCACTCACTGTAACCTTAAATTAAGTTTAACAGTCATATGAGTGATAAAATTGGTGAATACTATTAGTTTATGATTAAAAATAATAATATCCACGAATTTTGGGGTTCTGCCAAGCCTTTGACATCATCAAACTTAGAGTTATAGTAATAACTCTAAATAATGGCGCAAAAATGATGTAATATGGTTTGATCATGATGTAATCATCAACAAACCTTAAAATATTGATCAATTACAGTGGATATGATCAGTACACGTCTACTAGAAGCCTGTTGGACTCTAGGAGGGAGGTATTTACTATAAATAGAGCTGTTTTTACTCTGTTTTCCCCTCAGATGCATCAAAAACATTAAATCAATTAAATTAAAAGGTAATATCTTTATTCTTTATACATAAATCTTCTATATTATTATAGAACAAAGATCATCTTATTATAATCATCAATTTTGACATGATTAAATCATTTATTTAATTGTTTTTGCTAAAAATCTGTCTAAAATCTCATTTCCACGTAAAAATCAAGAATATTTGTAGTTTTCTCTATTTTTTATTGTAAATACAATTCGGATAAGTTGTATTTACATTATTTGGCGTAAAATATTTCATAATTATTATATTAAGTATTAAAAGTAGGTTATTTTCTCTTATTATAATAATTTTCTCTTTATTATTACTTTAATAATTCTTTAATTAATATAAATAGTATTTATATTAATTTATAACTTTAATATTGGTAATATTATTGTTATTAATTGTTTTTTATTAATAAAAAACAATTTTTTACACCTTTATTATTTGTTTGTAACAATAATAAGGTGCCATTAAATATATTAATTCTTTTATATTAATATATTTATTCTATTATATTATATTTGATAATATAAATTATATTCTCATATTTAATTGATAATATAATTATTTTTACGCCATAATTATAATAATTCTTTATTATTATAATTATTTTTATCTTATTTATTTCATTTATAAGGACATTCATAGTACAATAAGTAAAATATTAGTAATTTTTACTTATTGTTTCATAGTCAAACCTTACAGATTAAGATAGTTATCAAAGGAAAAGATTCTAACATGAAGAGAAAAGTGGAGAAAAGAATACATTCCTTTATAGGCACTAATTCTCTTACTCCAAAAATAAAGTTTATTCTAATCAGTCACAAGAAACACACTGAAGAAAGAAAAGCCAATTATCAAATCATTGAGCCCTGTTTTGGACCAAAAGAGGGCTGGTTTTAGCCTCTTTAGTCCCTTAAATCAGCCATTGCTGCAGTAATACTTGATTTAAAGCCTTCAAAACATTTCAGAATATGTTTAAGAAGCCTTAAATTAAGTGAAAACTGTTTTCAATAATTTTATCTTAACTTAATGGTAGTGTTACCCCCTTGGAAACAGTTAAAGCTTCCCTGGTTGGTATCAAAGCCTTATAATCAATTGAGTAATAGACCCTGTTACTCAGTTCCAGGCCAAAAGTGATGAAATTTGGTGTGAATTTTGAAATCTCACCCCTGTCAGAAAGGAATTTGGGGGATATTGGAACCCTTGGAGTCAAGATTCCTTTTCTCCCCAAAAATTAATCTTTCCAATTTATGTTTTGTTTAATTCCTCATCATGTACTATACTTAGAATTCAAACATGTAATTCAATTGAAAATTTAAGGTAAAAAACTGTAATTATTGATTCCACATCTGTAAATCCAAGCTCACTTATGTAACACATGTGCACATTTGGACATTTCAATTGAAAATACTTCAATTCCTCATAACTTCTACACTACACACCACACCTAATTTTTAACACAAAAATTGATGGTTAAAAACACATGTGGTGTTAATTAAATCAAAGTTTTGAATTTTTTCAGATTTTCATACAGAAATTACTAAAACCTCAATTTAAGCTTATTTAGAGCTAAGTTACAGAATTTTCACTCAGAGGTAACCCCACCTGATTTTTTATCAGGGATTTGATGGTGAAAAATGTTCATAAGTATATTTATTTGAAAAAAATTCATAGTAGTTCTTATTAGATTTTTTCCAAAAAATATTTTCATTTTAATATTTCTGATAAAATTTTATTTTTAATTAATTTTTTCATGTCAAAATATATTTCTACATTTTGAAATGTTGATGTAATTTCATTGTCAAATTTACATTGAAGATTTCATTTTTGTATTTGAATTTTATATTTTAATTTTGTTTTTATATTAAAAATAGATTTATTATTTTGAATTTTAAATCATTTTAATTATTTGTGGTCTTTTGGGTATATGAAAATGCATCTAAGGCTCACACAGGATAACTTGAATGTATCACCTATAGCTGCCACAATACTTCAACTTAGATTAATTTTGATTTAATAAACTATATTAAACAGAATAAGTCCAAATTACAATGATTAGTGTATAATTAGTTTTTATCTCTTATGCATAGTTGAAAATGCATTAAGATGATGTGAATAAATTGAGCCCTGATAGTTGAAATACTTTTTATTCCTATTTAGATGTGGAAGTGAATTTCATAGCCTGATTATTCAAGAAAATAAGATCAAAGAGAATTACACTATATCCTCAAAAGTGCATTCTTGATGATTTTTCTAGTGGGAAAATTGTTTTTGACTATAATTCTCAATATGAAATATTTTAAAGTTGATCAAAAATGGCTATAATAATAATCTTATGTTATAGAATCTAATTACATCAATAGGAAATGGGTAGAATATCATTATCTGAATAATGAGAAGTACAAATAAAAATTTATAGAATTGAGCTTTACTATTATACAATGTGATATCTCTTTCAATAATGATTTATACTTAGTATATCTTATCTTATACTAGATTTATGTTTCACTTATAAAATTATATATAATTAGTCAGATAATATCATATATTGTAGATAAATGCACAGTCAAAAATTTGATAAAATTGAAGTATGTGCAAAATAACTTAAAGAATTCCAAGATGTTTTGTTTTCATACTTTTCTTAGGTAATATAAATCCTTTTAAATACTACATCAAAAGCCTTTTTTAGCCTCAAATACAGAGTTTAATTTCTGAATTTTTCAAATCAAACACTTCATTTACTATAGTATTTCAGGTATCAAAAACATATTACTTTTTAAAACAAAATGAATTTTTAATCCAGTACTCTTTCAACCAATTTAGAACATCCAATCAATAATTAAAAAATTGGATCTCCAGAGACTCTTGAATAAATATTCCAAGTAAATATATTCTCATTAAAAAAAGTGTCTCTACCCTTAATTGAGTACAAAAATTTACAAGAAATATACCTGTAAAACTATAATTTGTGACTTAAGGTTATTGCATTATTATCAAGCCATGGAGCATGACTGAGATTAATAACTTGGAGAAAATTTCCTTTTGCTACATGAAATGAGCTAAGTATGATATTTAAAGTATCAAACCCTCAATACCACCCCATCTACATATACATTTAATGACTTAACAAATATTTCTGAACAGAAATTGCAACAAATATTCCACAATACTTATTTCTCTTTTGATATACTAGCTCCAATTATTGAACAGGATAAAGTATTCTGCAATTAGTCTAAGCCTAGAAAAGGGGCTTACTCAATAAAATTAGCAGGATGATTGTCTTTAGCTAGAAAAAATGGTATTTCTTCAGCTCTTGGAGAAATTGAGATTATTATTTTAGTAATCTAAGGAGCCATTATATCATATAAATTATGTGTATTAATTCTCTATGTGGTGGGAAACAGTTTTGAATTTCTGCAAATAGTGTAACCCTTTCTCTTCTCGTATGCTAGAATAATCTGAAACAACTTTTAAAGTAATTCTTAACTATCTTTATTTCTGTTCCAAAATTAATTCAATATTTCTAATTGTCGCAAGGTCAAAGAGATATATTCAAAAGACTCTCATCAGGCCTTGCATGATTTTGAGATATGGTTAATTATAACATTGAAAAAACAAGACAATATAAATACCAGAGAAATAGGTGAAGTCAACCAATGAAGCCACTAATAAATTGAACATTTGATAACCCAGAAATAAAAAGAAACTGATAGAAATACTATAGTAAAAATGGAAAACAATCATAATAAAATTTGTTTTGATTAATTTAAGTGTATGAATTTTTTTTAATTTAAATGAGTTATTTTGTGAAAAATATGCTGTAGATTAAATTAAGCTATAATAAATCTCCAGAGCTCTGGATAAACTTTGATAGCTTGATGATTATGATGAAACTAAAATAATATTAGGCAAATCTTATTAAATATTATTGATCGAATCTGATAATCCTAATAATAATGATACTTTTTGAGGGGTTTAGATACTTTTCTTATGATAAGGTATATTTTCAATTGATGATAGAATGTAATATGGTATAATTTAGACCATTGTTAGGTAATATTATCTATTAAGTACTAAAAGAACTACGATAATCCCTGATGGATGAGGGGTTTTCTTTCAAAAAAATATTAAGAAGTTGATTTTTCTTGAGTGCATTTCACTTTGGTTCTTAAAAGACTACTTCTTTATGATAATTTAGTGCATCTATAATATAATCAAGACAACTTTAAATTTATATTGTTTGTAAATAATTAAAAATGAGAATATTTCTTTATGGATGGGGGGATTTCCCCCAGAAAAAGTATCAAGAAGTTTTTTTGTTGCATGAAATAAATTTAGGACCTGTAAAAAACAGAAAGAGGGAGAGAAGACCTCTAAGTATAATTTTTGGGAATTTAATGGGAGCTCCAAAGAAGAACTGAATTACAATTCTTACAGGTCTCAAATATGGGAATTTATCATTGTATGTGTATTATTAGATAAGGTTTTGTGGAATAAAATAATGTGTCATGTATTATCAAAGAAGGTTAAGTTGTGTTTAACAATGTTACCTGTAGCTTAATGGAGATTTTGATTTGTGAAAAACCTTTATTTTTCATGGTAAGAGAGCAAATTAAATTTCATTTGCTCTGGATTCAAGTGAATCTCCACATCACTCATCTTCTGATGAGTACTGGGAAATCAATTTGATTACTAGTAAAATCTTATTGATTCATAGGAAATACTAAATTTATTTCTGATAATATTCTATCTCCTTAATTCTCATGTAATTATCATTTGAGATATGCATATAGAACTTTTCTTTTCTCTGATGAAATTTTAAATGATTTATTTTAATTCGTTCAGTATTCCTACATGAATATTCAATTGTATTATTGATACAATATAGTAATTAATATTCTCTTCTTTATTGATTGAATCTTACTTATTGAATTGAACTATCTTTTATATCTAAAAAAACTTTTACCAGGAATACCAAGGTCATTTTTACAGAAATGGTTCATAGATACCTTATAAAATATTTGGAATTTTCTGTTTCTAATTCTATTCAACCATGATGAACTACTGATACAATATTTCCCTTCTGACATCGGAGATCAACCCCAAACTACACCAAATCATAAGTAAAAAATTGAAATTTATTTACAATAGGAATCTTATAAAACTCTGCCTCTTCCATGAAAGATTATTATATGAATGATAATTCTATTCTAGAGCATTTTGTAGAAGTATTATTAAGATAACCATTTATGATGCTTTTGTTAAAAGAATGAGTATTGGAAATCAATGAATAGTAATTGAGAATTTGTTCATAATTTTTGGAAAACAAAGCCCTCACAATTTTTAGTGTTTGATGGTACAGTGGGATTTAACATCATAAGTATTAATTTTTGTGTCCACTTATAAGAATTTTTAATTTAAAGTTTTTCTTAGATGTAGGTATATACCCTCAGGTTAGAAAATATGGTGCCTTGAATTAAATGAAAGGCTTCCACAAACTTATAGAAATAACTCCTCTTATGGTTCATCAAGAAAATGTGGTCAAGGAATACCACACTACTGTATCCTTAGATTCTTACTAAGGTAAAAAATTGGATCTATGATGAATTCAAATTTGAGAAAGAAGAGTGAAAGCTTATAGGTAACAAAAGAGGAAGGCTTTCTTTTATGTGTTGCATTTATAGACTTTAGATCAAGATCTTTTTCAAAAAGAAAAGAAAAGGATGGTAAGGAATACTTCAACCAGAAGAAAAGGTAAGCTCAATTTTTTAATTTTGATAAAAGAAGAAATGTTCCCTGACTATGAGAAATATATATTTCCAATATAAAGTAAGTTGGTTCTTGGTATAAAAAATAAATTTATTTATATGCATTTGAGATGTGCTAGATCATTTCTTGATTCATATTTTTATCCAAATATCAAGATTTATAGATGACCTAGAAAGATTCCTTCAAAATATCTACAATTAATTTCTGATTCATCAATTGAAATATTTTGATTAGTTTTTGCATAAACCAAAATCGATTATGAAAAAAATGAAGATAAAAGTACTTCCAAAATCAGTATCGCAAGATATTGAGTCTGCATAGAGAAAAAAAATAAGAATTATGTAAGGCTGCTAATTAAATTGAAGGAAATGAAAAAATAAATTTTTTCAAATAGTCGCAACACGTGAAAAATTAGATGGCTAGATATGTGAATTTACATGAATTTATGGCTCACGTTTGTAATAAATGGCTTGAGCTTTTGAAGAAAGATGATTCACCCATGTTGAGAAATCATTAAATGACACAGGTTTCAGGAGATAATTTGCACATTAGGGAAAAATTGAAGTTATTAGTCCATAGTGGTACCATTCACAATTAATGAATTTTCTTGAAACATAAATTATTTCAATATAGATTACTGAAGAGAATTTTCATTTATCTTTTGAATGAAAATTCATAAAAAGCTTCAGTGTTTTTAATGTAAGTATTTGTTTTTGGATAATTCAGATTTATTTATATTTCAATAATAATAGATAAAATTGAATTTTTCTATCAAAATAATAAATCGTATGATTCATGAAAAAACTTTGATAAGGGTTTGAGACTCTAAGAAAATATGAAGAAATTAAATATCAATCTGAAACAGAATTTCTGAGTATAAGAAACAAAGGCCAATATAAACTATCTAAATTGATTTTCCTTTTGTATTCTTTTTTTCTCTCTTTTTCCTGTTTCATGGAGTGTTTTTGTAAATTGGACTTCATTTGGTGATAATTACAAGAAACACTTACCAAAAGTAAACAACTTTCTGTTGATTTTTAAAGAGGAGCTAAAATGAGTAATAGAATTAGTTTCCTTAATTTCACTTGGAGTTTTTCATAATTGATGTGTTATTTCAAAAAATCTCCAAAAAGCTTTAATTATTATGGGCTTAATGAAAAAATTATCTTTTACTTGAGATATGGAAAAATAAGCTCACTACCTAAAAGGAGTTGGAACAGGTCAGAATTTATCTTTATTGATGAAGGAAAAAAAAACATAATTCCAAGAGCCCAGATTTCTTTTACCTTGATTTAATTTCTTATAGAATCAATACTTGGTTATTTTGGAATTTGAAGAAGCTTTAGAATTGAATTTCTCTTCTGAATCTTTCAATTTTAATATATCTTGGTAAGATGGCCATATTTATTATTTTTTGATTTTCATTTGATTCTTAGTTTAATAAATACTCCATTATTTAATGTATGAAAGTGTCGTTATAATTAAACTGATTTTTATATTGATTGTCTTTTTTTAAAATAATCATTTTTTCATCCTGTTTTATTTAATAAAAGCTGTCTTCTTTAGCAGAGTCCAAGACTTTACAGAATGCAATACCACTCATGATTCCTCCAATCAAGTTTTTATTATTGATACTTTGTTTTCTTTTGTCCACTAAGTTTTTAATAGTATGATAAGTTAGTGTCACATGGTGGAATTTGATCTAAAACTTGCCAGTATCAATTGGTCTTTCAACTGGTTTAATAGCCTTTTCGGCAAGAGTTCCCTTTGTTGAGGTCTGGCAGACAGCATTGTGACAATAAGCTGGTTACCAATGTCATGAGTTTAATTCCAGTTGAAGACAAGGAGGGGTCTCAATCAAACAACCAGAAATTGCTTGGCTTTCTACTCCATTGGCATACAAGAGCTCCTTGTAGGCTCCTGTTGTCACTAATGTAGCTCCATGAGGATGACATGGGTAATACCATCAGTTAAATGCACTTTGGGATGCAGTGCTCTAAATCCAGGGGTACTGTCACATGGTGGAATGTGATCTACAACTTTCCAGTATTAATCGGTCTTTCAACTGGTTTAATACCCTTTTCAGAAAGAGTTCCCTTTGCTGAGGTCTGGCAGACAGCATTGTGACAATAAACTGGTTTATTGTGACAATAAACTGGTTTATTGTCACAATGCTGTCTTCCAGACCTCAGCAAAGGGAACTCTTTCCAAAAAGGCTATTAAAACGGTTGAAAGACTGGTTAATACTGGCAAGTTGTAGATCACATTCCACCATGTGACAGTTAGTGAGAATTAAAAAATTCTGATTTTTCCTTTTGAGAAAAAATGAACTTTATAGAAAATAACTGGAAAGTTATCATTTTGCATTTAATCAATCAATATATGAGAGTTAGCATTAGCACTTGTGAGTTTTAATAAGAGAAATGATTGAGTTTTTTTCCCTTTCTTATTGATATGATTGCAAGATACTTTCTTTTATCTTGGAATTGAAGCTATCCAATCTATTTTCAACTTTATTTGTACATTCTTTTTTAATCCCTGTAAAGTGATGTTAGCTTATGATTAATTAAATGAGAATTTCCATAAGTAGATTCTTCAAATTGATCACTTAATGAATTTGTTTCAATTCAATTAATATTATTATGGAATGATGTAGGATTCAGAATGGCCATGCCATCATTAGATTTATCAGATATTCCCTTGGAAAATTGAGTTGGAGATGAAGTGGATGAAGGTTTTTTTCTTAAGTTGAAACTAAAAGTGGAAAGAGGGGAATGAAAGCAATAAATCAACTATTTACCAAGAAAAAACCAATGTTAAATTTCTAGATTAGAAAAGAAGAAAATAATTATCAGTATATTATGACTATTTGAAAAAAGAAATCAATATAATAACAAGATTTAGAAAACTTTGAATTAAAACAATGTGAAAAAAAGGTTAAGAATCAATTGTAATACATTTTTTCAATTATTTTGATTTGATTTTATTATCTGTTTTGAATGCATTGTAGCAATTAAAATGATTCCTTATAGGTTGATGAGGGTTGGAGGGTGGAATAAAATGTTAGTGGGCTGGAAAATAAAGGTGGTGGATTAGAGTATAATGGTGGCAGATTGTATTATCATGAGAGAAATGATGTGTGATATTTATTTTTAAAAAACTCATGCATTTATGATCCACAAATTTAATAAAAAACTAATACAGTGAAAAATGTTAGTAATTTAAAAGGAAACAAAGAGGCTTAAATATTTCTTGATGAAGATTTGTGAAAGAGAAATGTAAGATTTATTCAAGTAGAATAATATTAATATTGAAGTGAAAAATATCTTTTTGAAAAATTATACAGTTTATCATTTTGAGAATCAATTAGGGAGTCTTTTTGGAATGGACTTGATTGTATAAATTTAAATTGGAACAGATTTGAAATGGTTTTTTAATTTAATTTCTTCTAGAAAAATATCTTTGCAAAAAATAGCATTTCTTCAATTTTGTTTGAATTGAATAGCATCAGTTATTTGTTAAAAAAAGATTAATTCATTTTATTCCTACTCTTATATTACACTTCATCTTTAATAAGGCCATTGATAAATTGGAATAAAATTGAAGATTCTGGATAAATTCACTTTTTATCAAAAATAATTCATATAATAGTAATAAATTTGAAGTAAAAATATAGAAAACTCCTTCTCTATGTGTAAGGTTTGACTATGAAGCAATAACTAAAAATTAAGAATATCTTACTAATTGTACTCTGAATTTTCTAGTTTAAATGAATAATAAGATTTAACCTATTTATAATAATAAAGTAATATCTTAATTATGGGTTAAAGATATTTCTATTATTTAAAAATAAGCAAATGATATAATAAAATAAAGATGTTAATATTTAATAAGTTAATATATTTATGACAGTTTATGAATTTTACCAAAATTTAATAAATGCATAAAAAATTCTTATTTCATAATGAAAAACAATTTATAGCATCAATATTACTAATACTAAATTTGTGTATTAATATAAATAATATTTAGGAGAATGATATCTCCACGCCTCCACCTACAGATTAAAATGTGGATTCAGATACACCTTCACACCTTTCATGGATGTAGTTTTCTAAATCCACTCATCCAAGTGATTACTAACTCCACACCAAATTTTTATTACTCCAAAAGAAATATACTTTTGCAGTTGCTCACTTTCAATTTTGATGTTCATATGAGTCTCTAAGAAATGTTTTGATAGCACAGCATATGTCAAAGTACTTGCAACAGTTGTCCTTACATGAAAAAAATAACTGCCATAAGGACAGGAAAATAAAGTTCAGTCAGACCTTTGAGTGAGAAAAAAGTATGCTTTCTTTGTTGTAACTGTAATTAATAACTTTAAAATAAGTGGTTCCAATTTTTTTCATTAAATAAAACTTCTTATAAATTAACATACACTTTGCATGTTTATGTCCACTGTAACAGATGATATAAAATGATATTCCATTACATTTTTCTTTTGTCCAATAGAACGTAGACAATCAGTAGCTTTATCTTCAGAAGCTGAATTATAATGAGGCTCCCAGACATATATTAGATAGAGAAATTATATTTAAATATCCCCTCATGGTCACATAATTATAATTCATACCATTATAAATACAACGTAAGCACAAGTTATATTCAGGCCAACCCCTGAAGCCCCTATTGAAGCCCCAAGTACTTCTACATCATTTTTTCCCTTGAATTTCTGAATTTCTTCCTCTTGTGTAGCTTTACCTATTGTTCTGTCAACATGAGTAAAAATAATCTTATTGTTTTCTAATACAATTCCAATCCTACCAGTTTATCACCAATAATTTTGAATCAAAAGCTTGATAACTATAAAGGGAGAGGTAACAAACAGAAGTTTCATAGACAAAATAAGGGAAAAAACAAAAATCACAAATCAAGAAATGTTGTAAACTGTGAGAAGATCACTAATTTTGGGGTTGAACATTTGATGTTGTGGTGCAAAAAAAATTTTCAGGGGCCACTGAGTTTTAGTGCTTTTTAGACATTTTTTGAAGTCAAAATGTGTTCTTATGGTACTATTCACAAAGCTCCCTTCTATCTGTGTACCATATGGGGAGATCATACCTTCAATGTCATATATACTTTCACTAAGCAAGTGATAATTGAAAAAAAGGCAAAGCTTGTTTATATACTTGAAGAACATTTCTGAGCCTTGGTGAGATGATGATAAGAACTCCTCGTAAATCTCATTATATCTATTTAATTTCCAATATGAGAAAGGTCCATTGATATAATCATGATTAATTTCAGGTATATAATTTAAAATGCTGTAATTTTTTCTTTGTAGAGAAAGATGCCTCAATAATAACTGAAGGGGGATATCATTCCTTTTTTTGAGCTTGTCCAATATATTTGGTGCCCAGTTCTCCTGTTTTTTATTTTGAGGTGGTGTGATGAAGGTTATTAGGATAATTAAGTAATTTATACTGTTTTTAATAGGAATTCCTGTCAGGAAAATGAGTCTGGATGTTTGGATTTTCCTAATTTCTTCAAGGAATGTTGACTCCTGACTTCTTATGTGACTAGTTATGTCAATGTAATTTATATATATTTAAGCAGAAATCTGCAATTTATAAATAATAAGTATAGAAACTCACGGGACCTCATATAAGACAGCTTGGTACCACTTAATATGATAAATCCAAGAGCTTTCTATATTATTAGGCTAACCAAGCTCATGGGATAACAAATTATAGCTGGACATTACAATATCAGATTCAGACCATTTTTTAAGTCCAATCTCCTTTCTTTTCTTTCATGATAGGTGACAAGATTTAGTCTGAATATGTCTGCATGTAATTTGAATTAATCTTCCAAATTCTTTATCAAACAAGGTAAAAATATTATGAGTGTGGAATTTTTTTATTAAGAAACTGAATGGAGGGTGTAATATCCCTTTTGGAATCTTGAAGAGTCATACATATGAGTGATATGCACTGAATTGATTGGCCTAATCCCATGCCTTCTGAAAGCAGACAGCCCAAGGGAGTATGGCTTAAGGACTCTTGGAGGTTTTTTACTTGCTTTTTTGTGATGCTATGCAATAAATTTATTCTCCTAGTTGAGGATGATGGTTTATTTAACCAGAGAGAATTTTTTAATTTTCTTTTTGGTGTTTCTCTATCCAGGAGGAATGATAATCCTTGCTTTTAATGAGGCTTGAGTGATATTTTCAAAAATGGTATTAGGGATTGGATTTGTGGAAGGTCATTCCCACTGGGAATCTTCAGGATCTGTGAGTGCAACTCAGGTGACAATAATATTCTCTGAGAAGAGGAAACAAGCTTGGGATCCATGTGTGAGATAAGTGAACACCCACAATGTTAAGAGCTGTTGTATATGGCTGGTTGGTGAATTAATAATGAATTCTGCCTAATGAGGTCAAATATATTTATCCTTGATGAGTAAAATGAAAAAATAAACATTACTATTGTATTTGTGATTTTTATCTTGTTTTAAAGGTTAAACTCAAGAAATCTTCCAATTAAGACTTCCTTGTTGGGGTTTTCTTTATATTAGTATGCCACATGAAAGTAGGACCACAGGATATAAATAGCTCTGGGTCACACAATAATGGTAACAGTGCAGAGGTGATGTCCAGAAGAAGGCTACCATAATATTTGTTTTTATGTTGTGTATACAAGAATTAATTTTGACCTTTATAACATAAGAAAATTAAATCATACTGTGAAAAATCTTTCTGAATGGGATTAGTGAGGCATAGATGGGTTTTCAATATAACAAGGAAATATGGCTTGGAAGAATACATCTTTGGAAAAAAATTCAGTTTGATCTTGATGGGAATGAATGGTAAATGCAATGAACTGAAGAGCAAGAATATATACTAAATCAATTCCTATACTAATCAGGCTGGCCTGTGGCTTGAAGGTTCTATTTGTACTATAAAGCATTTCACATGAGGTCCAATAAGATATTGTTTGAGTGACACATGGGATTGAAATTGTTATTTCTTATTCATTACTTGAGTTGATGGCAGATGATGATATTATTTGACAATAAGAATCTTAATAATAATATAATGAGATGAATGCTGTCATTTTTTGCCACACATGACTTCTCACTTAGGGAAATCGAGGCTTATATTCACATATTTTTGATAAAGTGGATGGTTTATTAACATAATCATCATTTTATATTAAGCTAGATTAGAGAAAGAATCACATCAATTTATAGAGGAAAGGAATTTTATTCCTGGAGATGTCAATATAATTATATAAAGCTCTTCATGAGAAGAATCTTGCTATTTGAAGTCAGGACTTCAAACAGAATGCATTAAGGACATTACAAAAGATACCTAACTACATATATTTCAAAAATTTCACCAAATGAAAATCTGTATTAAAGCTTGCATCAGAAATCCCACTTCATGCATAAGTTTCCTAGTCTAAGGTTGAAAAGCTACAACAAAAGAAATGGAAAATAACAAGATATTTATATTTTGGAAAGCTTCATTTTCTCTGATGTCTTTATTTTGAATTTTGAATCCTTTCTTGATGCCCATATGTCTTCTCTTCCTGGGTTATTGGATCCATAAATATAAGGCTTTTAGCTCTTGAATATAGCTTGGAGTTGATTTGGAAAGAGTAGCTAAAGTTAGTTATGGTGGGAAGTTCATCGAAAATAGGAGGTGGCTCAGTGGTCTGGTCAAAAGTAGTTGAAGTTTTCCAGAGAAGCTCAATAATGCCTTTTTTGGGAGAAAAATCCAAAATTGTGCTGTATTCAGGAAATGAGAGGCCATGTCCACAGGAGTGGATGGGAGATGAAATTGATTGTATGACTGTTTTGTAAAAGAATGTGAAGAAACCACAACTACAAGTATTCACGTCATTCTCATCTCTATGGACACAATTATGAAAACCATTGGTTTCTATGAGTACATTGGAGAAAGACCATGTTTTTGGGTGAAACATTGGATTACACTCCCCTTCATGCCATTCAGGTCGCAGGGATTCTTGCATTAGTTAATTATTCTCATGAGAAGCAGACATGGAAATAATCTTGATGAAGGAGGAAACAAATTTTTCAAACCTAGAAAGGGTCATCCATTCTTCATTATCTTCCTCTAATATTTTCTGATTCAATGTGGTATTCCTGGCATAAACACCTAGTAAAAGAAGAAGAAAATCAACAAAAGAAAACTTGAAGAGGATTTGATAAAGACTGACAAAAGGAGTTACCATTATCACTTCCAAAGTGAAATCCAAATCCTTTCATATGACCATCAATAAGATAAATATTGGATTTGATATCAGGACAAGCTTGGGATAATTCTTAAAGTGATATTATTAATTGACTTAATGAGGTAAAAGTTGGAGGAGGATTACAAAATGGATGCAAGTGATAAATGAAGAGGGGCTCCTGATTTTCTTAATTGAAAACTACTTAAGGATTTGGGGTTTCATTTAAAGATGGTAATAAGAGGTTATTTATTCTATTTGTCTTGGGCTTAACTGGAACTATACTGAATTAACCTCTTCTTCTTGACTCATGGCTCAAAATTTGAGTGAGTAACTTTTGTGCAATTTGAAATCTTCTATGTGAATTATTAGATTTCTTATTTTAATATGAGTCATTTTTGGATAAGGGGGAATAATTTGCAGCTGATAAAATAGTCCTTCCCATGAACTGATCCTCAGAATTCAAGAATGACTCATCCTTTTCTGTTTGTGTTGTGTAAAATTGAGTTTTTAAGAGTTATTGGATGCATTGAGTCACTAATTGATGAAGAAAAATAATTTACAGCTGGTGAAATAGTCCTTCCCATGAAATTCTTTTCTTAATCATTGAGTGACTCCATGAATTTTGGGAGTGTAATGAGTTGAGATAGTTAATTTTGACTCATGATGGGTGAAACAGCCAAGAGAAAAGTTTGAATCTTTCTCCCAGAATAATTTTTGAGTCATTAATAAGTTGAGATTTGAATAAATGAAGAACAAAAAAACTAATAAGCAAGCTTGATAAATAAAAAAACAAGTAAAAAATAATTCAATCAAAATTGAAATGGATTGCTTGGGCTGCAAGAGCCCAAGTACACTTTAGAAATAAAAAACAACAACATAATTCATTTAAAATTTCTCTCTTGGGCTTTAAGAGACCAAGCAAGCTAGTTTGAATAAAAAAAATTATAAATAATTAAAATTATTAGGCTTAAATAGCTCAGTGAGGCTCTAAGAGTCCCAGAAAGCTATTTCAAATGAAATTTTGTTTTTTAGTTTAATGAAAGAAAAATATAGATAATTAAAATGAATTAGACTTAAAATTATTGAGTTCAAATAGCTCTGTGGTGCTTTGAAAGCCCCAGCAAAATACCTTTTTTTTAAATTTAATAAGAAAAAGTATAAATAGTTAAAAATAAACATATTTTTTTTAATTTGATAAAAAAAACTTATAAATTATTAAAATTAACAAAAACATATCTAATTGAATACAATTTTTTTTTCAGTTGAATAAATAAATGATGATTAATTGAAAATAAAAAAAAATGAGTTTGAATAGCTCAGTGAGGCTGTAAGTGCTCCAGAAAGCTATTCTAAATTAGAAAAAAAATGTAAATTATTAAGAATAAAATAAAATTGTTAAAAAAATATAAATTAAAAATAATTCTTTTAAATAGCTCACTCAAGCTAATTTCAATTCAAGAAAAACATAAATTATTTAAAATAAAACACTTAATTGAATAAAAAAGGAAACCAAATTAAAAGAAGTATAAATTATTCAAAATAAAAAAATTAATTTTTTTTATTAAAGATAAGAGGGAATTGAAAATATTTATTTTAAATAGCTTTATGGTTCTCTTACAGCCCCAGAAATATGATTTATATTAAAAAAATATATAGATTATTCAAAATAAAATAAAATAAAATGAATAAAAAAAGGAGAATTGAAATTATTGATAATAAATAGCTTGGTGGCGCTGTATGAGCCCCAGCAAGCTATTTTGAATTAATTTTTTTATTAATTTAATAAAAATAAAATAAAATTGAAAATATTGATTTTTGAAAGCTCAGTGAGGCTGTAAGAGCCCTAGCAAGCTCTTTCAAATTACAAAAAACATTTTTTTAATTTAATAAAAAAATATAAACTATTAAGATTAAATTAAATCTTAAATCCATTTTTTTTTCAATTTAATAAAAAGAATGATTCATTCGAAATAAATACAAATTGAAAAATTTATTGAATTAAAATAAAAAAAACTCACTTGGGTATGTTTTAATTACAGGTTTTGGTTGAGAGGATTACTTTATATTGAAGAAAAACATATTTCAATTTGAAAAAAAATAGGTTTCTTTTGTTATATTAATAATGAAAAGAATTATGAAGACAACATGATTTTTCTGCTGAGGAATGAGTTGAAGTCAATTTGATGTGAATGACCTGATTAGTTAGAGCTTCTGCCTCTCAAAATGGCTGAGAGGTTGCATGTTTGATCCTGAGCACTGGCTAGACTCACCCAGGGCACCTGGGCTGTGAATATGGGTGGTTGGTAAAAAAATATTTGGAAAACAAAATACAACCCATTCTTTCTTGGTGGGACAGGTAGGCTCTGTGTGCTCAAGCCCCTCAGAAAGTTCCTGGCATCACTTTGCTCATATATTTCCATTTTTGTGCTAAAGTCACATAAGCACAACTATTTTCTATGGTGATACTTTTGGCACCAAGTTGTTTCCTGTCCACTTTGCACTCAGGAAACAAAAAAACACTGGTTAATCTTATAATAAGCTTGGCACAAAGTTTTTCAAAGTCATGACTCTGAACAGTAAACATATTTTGCACTCAATAATTATGCATCGCAAGCAACAGGTAATGGTCGAGGCTCTTTTACACCTCTTTAATGGCTTTGTCAATAGAAACCTTTTTAGGTAAGTTAGTTATTGAATTAGATTTCAAAGGGTGTTTTTTTCATGGTTCACTAAAATTTAGAGAAAAATATTCTACAAGGCAGTATTTGCTTGGGAAAATAGTGAAATATGATTGATTTGAGAAAAAGCTTTCAAGAAGGATTTAACATATGTACTTATTTTTGAGTTTCCAAATATCTTCAACTGTCAAGGATTCTTTTCTTTGAGGATTAATGTAACTTACAGAAGCTGAAGGGCCCCTTTGGTTGAATTAATGTGGTAATCAGCTGAGCACACCAGAAGTCCACATACACCCCCTGTAAGGAATGCTGTAATCAGATTGTAGCATGGCCTTCCAGCCCTCATTTTATCTTGAATTGTCACAAAAGCTTGCAAGGTATCCTGTACCCTCTTTACTAATCTCTTTCCAATATTCTGAGTAGTTTTAGAATCAACCTTAGTATGCACCTGGACCCAATTAAATGCACTCATGAGCTGGAGGATATGATCAACCAAGCCAGTCAAAATGGGTGTTGAAATGCCTTTTAATATAATACTAGTACCTTCTTGACTTTAATTGTGATGTGGAGCTAGTGGTACCTTGTTGACACTCAAACATGAGCCCAAATATTGCAGGGCACTAATTTCAACAGACAAAAAATCACTGGAAGTTGAATCAGGAATATTGAGTGTAACCAGAGGGTTCTGATCATCTATTCAAAGCGCAATGGCTTAAAAAATAATATTTGAAACTTGCTACTTTTGATGTTGACTTGGTTGAACAAGATTGTGCCCAAATAGATACAGTGCATGGAGGATTTTGGGTAAACCCACTGGTATGGACATGTGATCTTGAAATAATGGAAAGTTCCAAATTGTCTCGTAGAGTAACGGCTCCACAGATTTTGGTGGAAACATATGCAAGCCTATAGAAAAAATGAAATTAGCTAGATAACCAATATAGATATTTCTGAATTCCTCTTTAACAGATTGATGGATCTCTTCAAACCACTCTTTCATTCTAATGTACCTACCACTATTTTAGAAAATCCCACATTGGATCCTTGTCAGAAATACATCCTTTGGAAGAAGTTATTTTCACATCATGAAGGTCATTTGATTGAGTAAATGAAATTTGATCCAATCTTCCCTTTTTAATACATGATATGAAATGAGAATGTAATCAGCTTTGTTTCCATTTTCCAATGTAATTTTTATTCATGAATGACTTGGATTTAGAGAGAGTGAACAAGCAGAAGAATCCATTGATGGGTCACCATTTGTTTTATTCAGTAAAATTTCATCCTCAGCCACTGTTCTTTGAGCTGCTATAAGAAAATTTCCATGGGGAAGGGTAATTACTTCCAGAGTTCCCAAAGTTGGACTTTGAACAATGTTTTAATGATTATTGGTTATGCCTCCAATCTCAGAACTTTCATCTGGGTGATTAGTTTTTGTGTTTATTTGACATTGTGGGATGAGATAAGCCAGTACCTTGAGGGGGAAATTATTGGTAAGTCTGTTTTGAATTTCAGAATTTTCCCATAGCCATGGGTGCTAAGGTGTATCAGCTGCCCCTATAAATAATACTGAATAGTCAGCCTACAGAGAATCAAAAAATAAAATAGGACTTTTGGCTTCAACAGATAAAGAAGACTTATCAGTAGTATCTAAATAAGACCTATCAATAATTTTATAGCCAAAAATCTGATGTAACACTATCATAAACTAAAGACTACTACTTGATTTCATGTTAGTAAGATCAATAAAGAGTTCTTTTTTGTGTTTTATTTTTTTTGAATATGATTATTTGTTGAATATGAATACTAATAATAAGATTATGGGCTTTAATACAAATAAAGATTCTTTAATAAACCTTTTTTTAATACTACATTTATATCACTACTACTATGCTTCTGAGCTTTTCACAATTTTCGAACTATTATTATTAACTAAAGCTAAGCTCTTGAGAAAGGCTGATGAGCTTTTAACTACAGTTATACTACTATTCTTCACTAATACTAATATTCTGAGCAAGGCTACTGAGCTTTTCATGACTAAAACACTACTATTACTCTAGATATCCTGCTAGTTCAGGGATGGTTGAGATCCTCAAAGGTAGGTGCTTTTTCCATTGTTCTTTTTTGGAAAATGAGCCAGAGAAGACCTCTATTTATACCTTTTGGGCTTCCATAGAGATTCTCAAAACAGGGGACTTAGAAAAATCATACTTAAGATTTTTTAGCTTTTGAGACATGTAGCTTTGGTGTGGAAAAATGTTTTCTGGAAGAATTTTTCTGGTGATGTTTTTTCTTATCAAAATCATGTGATGTAATTGAGATAATTTAGCTGGTGAGAGCTTATTATTTGATAAGAAAGTGGGGAAAGGACAGCTTCTGATAATTGTAATTTCTTCTACTCATATGAAATCTTTGAGAGAATTTGGCTGGTCAGATTTTCCTTTTTGGTGACTTTGTTTTGTTTTTGCTGAGATAACTTTCCTGGTGGTGCTTTTCTTATCAACATAATGTGATATAATTGAGATAAATTGGCTGGTGGTGTTTTTTATTATCAGAATAATGTGATGTTATTGAGATAATCTGGCTGGTGCGATTTTGTTTTTGGTGACTTTGTTATGTGTTTTCTGAGATAACTTTTCTGGTGGTACTTTTCTTATCAAAATAATGTGATTTAATTGAGATAAATTGGAGGGTGGTATTTTTTCCTATCAAAATCATGGGATTACATTGAGATAATTTGGCTAGTCAGATTTTTATTTTGGGCAACTTTGTTATGTGTTTGTTGAGATAATCTTGCTGATGGTGCTTTTCTTATCAAAATCATGCAATGCAATTGAGATAAATTGGCTGGTGGTGTTTTTTCCTATCACAATCATGTCATTTTATTGAGATAATTTTGCTGGTGGTGCTTTTCTTATCAAAATAATGTGATTTAATTGAGATAAATTGTCTGGTGGTGTTTTTTCCTATCAAAATCATGGGATGTTATTGAGATAATTTGGATGGTGAGATTATTCTCTTAAGTGGAGAAAGTGGGGAAAATACAGTTTTTTGCTATTAAGTGAACTGCCATTAGATTTGAAAAAGGTGGGGAAATTGGTAATTTCTATTTTAATTGAAATTCTTCTGGTTGAAACTTTAATCTTCTTGATTTTGCCCAAGGACTTCTTTACAATTTGATTTACCTTATTCCAGAGTTCTGAAATTTGATTTCCATCTCTGGAGCTATTCAATAATTCCTATTTCCATCTCCAGAGTTATTCCCTAATTCCTATTTCCATTTCCAGAGTTATTCCACAATTTTATTTTCTTCTTGGAGTTATTCCTAAATTTTCCCCTGAGTTATTCCCTAATTCCTATTTCCATCTTGGGAGTCATTCCCTAATTCTTCTTTCCATTTTCAGAGTTATTCTACAATTTGATTTTTATTCCTTAAAGTTATTCAGGCATTTCTCTATAATTATGAAATATTCTTTCAATAAAGTTATTCTGCAATTTGCAAAATCCCCCATTTCTTCTGTGAAATTGCACAATTTTTTGCTCCTTTCTTCTCCAAAAATTCCATAGTTTCAATCCATAATTACTCCAAAGTTCCCCAGCTTGATTCCTATTTCTTTTTTGAAAAATCTATAGTTTTATCCCATAATTCTTCCAAAATTCAGCAACCTTATTCCTATTTCCATCTCCAGAGTTATTTACTAATTCCTATTTTCTGAAATTACTCCACATTTTCATTTTCTTGCCCCTGAATTATTCCACAATTTTTCTTTTATTGTGATATTTGGTAAGCTTGAAACTGGTATAATTGGTATGGAATACCACCTCCCCCTCTTCATTTAATGCTGTCCCCAGCATTCCAGTTGAGCGCTTACTGATATAAATCATATTCTGCATTATTTTCAATTTCTTCTTCCTCTAATGTTGAATCTTCAACTTCACTTTCTTCACTGATTTCATTTTCTAATTCTGAATTTATGTAAACTATCTGTTCCCTTGGATAAAATATCTTGACATGGTTTTCTGCAAATTTCCTTGTATCTTTAGTACCATCCAGTTCTTCCAGTTCATAAGGTCCATTATTAACTTGACTTATAACTCTGAGGGGTCCCTTCCAATGGTTTTTAAAGAGTAAACCCCACTGTGATTCAAGGGTCTTTTTGTAAAAGAATACAAAATCCCCTGGTTGAAGTGGCTCTCTAAGCTTGCGTGCCATCCTTTTGTCAAAGTGTTTAACTTATTTCTTTCTTGAATCTCTCAATTTACTTTCTTCTTTTAATCTTTTTTCCTCTTTTGCTGAAATCTGTATTGCTCATGCTTCCAATAGCTCTTCCGTTGTTGATATTTTATTCCACTATATGGCTGTGTATGTGTTTCTTTGTATGTCAATTGGTAAAACAGCCTTCTGACCAAACTGAAGTTCAAATGGTGAGTATCTTGTTGTTTTTTTGCCGAAATTCTATCTTCCAAGGTTACAATTGGTAAGTGATATTTCCATTTAGATCCACTTTCACCACCAATTCTCACAAGTGAATCCTTTAATTGCTTATGGCCTCTTTCAACCACTCCTTGTGATTCCTGGTAGTAAGGTGTAGTTATTCTGATTCTTGATCCTTCTCTTTTCCAGATTCTGCTCCTTCATCTATGGTTACTTCTTTGGGTGATCCATAGCTACAAATACCTTCTTAATTTAACCATTCTGAGATTGATTTGGTAGCTAGCCTAGTTAGCTCCACAGTTTCTGGCCATCCTGAAAAGTCATATCTTGCCACCACTAAATATTTCTGTCCTCCTGCCTTAATATGGACTGCACCCATACTTACTATTTCAAACAAAGTGGATGTTATATATGTCTTCCTGTCTTATTTTTTTTGCAAATGACTCCTTTTCTGAAATTATTTACATGATTTGACCTATTTATTGACTATCTTTTTAATTCCTTCCCACCAACATCTTTTCTTTATTATTCTGTATGTTCCATTTTCTCCTTGATGACCCAATTTTTCATGAGTTTTCACTAGAATTTGTTTTTGAGTTTTTTAATTAGATACAACTATTTGTGGCTTCTCTCGATTTCTTCTTTTCAGATTCCCTTCTTCCAGATAGAAATTTATTGATCTTCTTTTAATCCTCTTGAATTTCTCCTCCCCAATATTTTGCATCTTTTGCAAAATAATCAAATATTCCTGGATATGTTTTCCAAATACCTCCTGTTGTATTGAAATTTAAATATTTTTTGTTTTATTTATTGATAATTTTTCCACTATGCTTGTATTTACTTCTTTTATGTCAAATCCTGGATGGGGTTTAATCCATTCTTCTTTGTAAAAATCATCCCTTTCACTTTCATTCTAATTTTCCCCCTTTGGTCTTCTTGAGAACCAATATAGAATAGTAAATTTATTCCCCAGTTTGTGTACAAAATCAAAAGAAAAAAGATTAATAAATTCTATCCATCTTGCCATTGATGCATTTGGTAAACATTGTGTGTTGATCATTTCTATCAAAGCTTTAGCATCTACTTGCAGCTCTAAATTTTTTCCCCATAATATTGTTTGAAGTTTTTTTGAGTATTCTCGAAACACCACACAATTATAATTTATGCTGAGAGTATCTAGATTCCAGTTGATAAAAGGTTACTGATTCATATAGTACCAGTCTATCCTTTCAATTCTCATCCTCTTGCATCAGAGATGCACCAGCTGAAATATAACTTGAATCTATTTCTAATTTTATCTTCCCTGACCATTTTTCATAATTCAATGTCTTCAAAGTAACTTCTTCTCCTACTATCTTCCTGATTTTCATAAAAGCTTATCCACATTTTTCATCCTATTTCCATAATACATCCTCCCTTTTCAATCTTCTGAATGGTGCTGCAACTTGTAAAATACCCTTGTTAAACCTTATTACATATGCAAATAGACCTAAAAATCCTCTAAATTATTTCTTTGTTGTGGGTATAGGCCAATTTTTTATCATGTTTATCTTCTTTTCTGAAATATTTCTTCCTCTCAAAGATACAACATGCCCTACAATATCAAGTTCTGGAACACAACATGAAAACTTTGATCCTGAAATTGTGATCCCTACCTCCTCTATCCTAAAGGGTATTTGCTCTAATGTTACTGAATATTACCAAATGATTATTCTTATTAGTTGATTCTCCTTCAATGTTTCATGCTGGTATGTTGATCTGGGTCCTTTAATCCCTCAATCATCTATAAATACTCCAAGGTGCTCTGGTATTTCCTCCTGAATTATCCAAGTTATTTGTTTTTGATAAACTGCCACAGAGTTTGTTGCACCTTGAGGCAGTCTAGTAAGCTGAAGTCTTCCAAGTGGTTTTTTCAAAGGTTGTAAGGGGTATTTTAGTAATATAAAGTTCACTCTCATCATATCCTCCCATAATATCTCCCAATCCATGACATGCTCTTCCTGAAAATGATCCCAAAAACTCATCAACATTTGGTGGTAATCCTCCCTCCTTGGTTGTGAATTTATTGAGTTCTTGGAGATCATGAACTATTCTAAGTTTTACTTGTGGCTTTTCCACACAAAATATTGGGTTGTTATAGCTTGATATTGATTTCTCATAGAGTACTGTATTTATTATTTCTCTGAATAGTTCAAGAAATTGAGGTAAAATTGATTTTGGTATTGGTATTGGTTTCTTTTGCCATGGCTCATGTGGTATAACTGGTATTTTATATGGTTTCCCATAAGAATATTTAAGTACACCTCTTTCTTCACAAAATGCTATAGCCTTTTCCCTTAGTAATATAAATTTTTTTAATACATTTTTTTCTTCTTCTGATAACCATCCAGATGGTCCAAAATTTATCAGTGGAATTCTTACTTCTGTAAATTTTAATGTTGAAATAAATATAGGCAGGTTATCTGATAAGGGTGTTTTATATGGATCTCTTGATAACTCAGGTCTTTCCAAAGGTAGATTCAGATCTTGAGGCTTAGCTTAATTGACTGGTCTAACCTTCTTGAGTACTGATTCATAGTTTTCTGCATTTTATTAAGATTCCATGATTATTAACCTGGTTTAAAGTCTCAAATAATAATATTATTTCTCTTTTTTTTTTAATTTTCAATTTTTAGTGAAATGAAAAAGTCATTTGGTATCTTTTTTTCCCTTTTGTGCATAACTAAATTTGACCCATAGCTTTAAGTCATGCAAAGACTTTACCTCTAGGTGGATAAAAACCAGTATATTAGGTATAAAAAATTGTGCAGTTTAACATTATACAAGGACATTTGGAAACCCTAATCCACAATTACACAAGGAAGAATTTTACTTTCTTACTTGAAGTATTCATTATTATTTCCTTCACTTTTGTTGTTACTATTGACATAGTCACCATTTGTTTACTTTTCATTATCACTTGAGTTTACTTGCATGTTCAGCCCTCTGGTGCAC
This sequence comes from Austropuccinia psidii, assembly GCA_023105745.1. Lineage (NCBI taxonomy): Eukaryota > Fungi > Basidiomycota > Pucciniomycetes > Pucciniales > Sphaerophragmiaceae > Austropuccinia > Austropuccinia psidii. The sequence continues at coordinate 26,232,538 of JALGQZ010000009.1, read as the reverse complement.
TACACCTGTAGTTTAAAATCATACAAGGATTAATCTTGGCCATCTGGGAACCTCCCTGTAGTTTAAATTAATAAAAGGACTAATATGAGCCTTCAGGTTGCTACCCTGTAGTTTTAAAGTAATACAAGGACCAATTTTAGCCTTCAGGTTGCTACCCTGTAGTTTAAAGTCATACAAGGAATAATCTTTTTATTTCTTTTTTTAAGCATTCTGTTCTATTTTTTTAAAAAATACCCTTATGTTTTTTCATTTTATTTTATTTGTTTTCTTTTTTTATTGAAATTTGCTTTCTTTTTTTCTTTTTTTTTCTTAAAATTTTGTGTTTTTTTAGTTGAATTTTTTTTATTTTTGTTGAAAATTTTTTTATGTTGGATTTTTTTTTCAGAGAAAATTTTGAAATTTGTTGATAGATGCGTGTTTTTGTGAGAAGTGTTATTATCAGTTGAAGTAGCTTATTCACCCCTGGAAAATAGGTGACATACATGGTTGTACATCACCTTGACGTATGCATTGTGGTTTCATGCATACAGCATTTAAACTTTATTATGTCTTTGCTCAGGTGACATAGGCATGGTTGTTTTATGTAAATGGCCCAGCTGTGAAACCTACCATTACACTCATCAGCTTTCATTCTTTACTTTTTTTTCATTTTAATTTTTACTTAATATTAACTTCACTTTCAGGTTTTTATTTGTTGTTTTATTTTTATTGCAGCTTTAATTTTGATTTCAATTTGATTGTTAGTTTTATTTTCACCCTTAGTTTTCCCTTGATTTTCTTCTCCTTTTATTTTGATTTAATTTGTACTTGATTTGTATTTATTTTTAATATCATTTTTAGTTGTTTTTTATTTTATTTTGGTTTTGTTTCTATATTGTTTTTCTTCTATATTTATTATATTATGTCTTTATTTTAAATTTAATTTTTTCTTAATCTACTTTGGTTATATTTGATGATCTTATTTTATGTTCATTTTTCTTTCAATTTGATTTATATTTTTTATTTTATCTCAATTTGCATTTTATGTATGTTGTTTGAATTATAAGTTTTTTTGAGTTTACCTTGCAGTGATCTTTCAGGTATTTGACATTTTCTTTCTTTTTTTGACTTTGTTTCAACTTTAATTCTATCTTATTTTTTTCAATGTTGTTTTAAATTTGAACTTCTTTAATTTCCATTTCCATTTCATTTAAGTTCAAATGAATATCATTTGAATCTTATTTGAATTTTATCATATGATTTCATGTCATTTCATTTATTTTCTTCAATTTGTTTATTTTATGTATTTTTTTTATTTTTTTTATTTATTCCATTTATTTTATCTATTTGATGTATTTTATTTCATTTATTTTACTTATTTTATTTCATTTTTTATTTATATTTTTTATTTTCTTATTTATATTATTTATATTTTAATACTAGCTTTATTCATTTATATAAGCTTCATTCATTTATATTATTTATTTTATTCATTCTACTCATCTTATTTGTTTCATTCATTTTCTTTCATTGATTTATTCAGCTTTTTTCATGTATTTTTGGGTTTGTATTTTAATTTTAAATCCTTTTTATGTCTTTTTTTAGAGTTTTTTGACATTTCCATTTTGATTCTATGTTAATATTTACAGTTATTTTTCCTTTATTAAGATTGTAATCCAATTTATTTTGATTTCTACTTTCATTTCCATTATTTTACTTTTTCTTTGAATTTTTGTATGATTGGTGTTTTTTCTAATTTAATCTCATTTTGATGATATTCTTATTTTGTTTTATTTGAAATTCAATTTTTTTATAATTTTGTCTCAATTCTTAAATCTCAATTTAATTTCATCTTAAATTCAGTTTTTTTCCAATATTTTTTTAATTTGATTTTATTTGATTCTTCTGTATTTTTATTCCATTTTTATCTTTTTTCTATTTTATTTTATTGGAATTTTCTTCAAATTCTGTTCTTTTATATTAAATACACTACTAGTACTAGTATTCATATATGTGTATACTGGCATACCCTCTACCTCACCAATTTACAATGAACATTGTTATTACTGATTAGTTTTGTTACCTCTTCCCTTTATGAGGATCCTTTTTCTTTCAATAAAATATCAATTTTAGATTTTTATTTCTCACTTCCAACTTATACTCACATCACATTTGGATATTCAATTTCATGGCTTTCTAACATAACATCATGGATTTCTGCACCTGTCCAAGCTTCCTAAAGTACAAAATAACCATCTCCAATGGAAAAAATTGCCAACGACTTTACATCAACCACCACACCTGAATACGTCATTGGGAAAGGGAAGAAAAAGACAAATTATCTTCCATTGAACATGGGGTTTCCAATATATTATTCACTTGCAAAAGGAAACTCACCGAAAATTCATCAACAAGTGATGTCAAAGAGCTCAGTTACCAAGACGAGGTTGATTGTGATAATGGGAGTATGAGCCATTCAAGGATTAGATGTTTGTTTGGCTCTCTTTGATTTCACATGAATTTTGATACCTACCTGATTTCATTCTCATTCCTTTATCATGTGGATCTATCTCATATGTGGAATTAGTAGGGAGAGCTTCTGTTGTGCAAGAGACATGATTGTTTATTTAGCTCAAGTTGTTGCTCAACAAGATTGTGCTATGAAAGGTCAACTATGTAGGATACCATATGAGATCTATAAAATATCCAAAGGATCAAAATTGAAGTTTGAATTTGAATGACATGTGTGTTTTCCACAATTTTACTCACTTTACATTATTTAATTAAACCCAGAAGAATTTATAACAAGCCAACCATCTCAAGCAATCAATGCTATACTGAACCTTTCCACCCCTGAAAATTACATCCACTCCCCTACATTCTGTGAGCCTTGAGGTATATTTTACATACCAAAATAGTCCACAATTATGTTAAAATTAAAATCTGAACTATGCATAACCCATAAGTAATGCATATATTAAACATTAATCATTTTGGATTTTAGAAAAGATGAATAGATTTTGTGTGAGTAAGTAAATCCATGGATTTAAGACCACATTTGGATTCTACACAAAATCTGCCTATGGTAACTAAATAGAGTGATTAAGCTTAAATTAACTCTATGAGGTGAGAATATGGAAAATAATTCAATACCACATAAAATAATTGTGAAAATTGTTGTTTTACTCAATTTCACACCAAAATAATGGGAATGTGAGAAATCCCATGTTACATATACACTAAGAATAGTGTTATGCATGTTTGGTGCATTTAATTTTATGGTATTCTTACATAAAGTTTTGATGCAACAATAGTGGATATCAGTCTTGAAGCCTGAATTTCTATTTTTGACATGGAAATAGCTAAGGGGGACAAAAGACATCAAAGAGAGCCAGTGTACCCAACTTCTGAGGCCTCTGAGGCGTGTAAAGCTTCAAAAGATGGTATCCATGGCTGATCATGACCCAATTAGTATACTAAAACCTTTTGGGAACTTGGTTACCAAGATAAAATCTCATTAAATCATAAGAAAATTGCAAATAAGCGGTAAAGAGCAACATAGACTCCTTTAACCATGTTGATTCTTAATTATTTTCCATTTATAAACCTCAAAAGAGTAATTAAAACCCTTTTTGGACCAGTATCCATTGATTCACCCCATAGCAACCAGCCATATAGTGCTATTTGCAATTCTACATAGAAATGAGGTAAAAACTTCTAAAATTGATTAAGAATACAATTCTGAATTAATATTTCTGAAAATTTCAGGACCAATTTAAAACAGTATTATCCATAAATAAACCAAAAAGAATTTCATTTTCAAAAGTAAAATTAAAAGTTTTTCTTACAGTCCATTTTTGATAATTCCACGTGAAACACTGAATCTTAAAAAATTCACAGAAAATACAACCTTTGACAAAATTTCCAATAATATTGATAACTTTCAGAAATTGATGTTCATTTTCAATTATAAAAAGATTTACATTTTTTACTCCTTTTATTCTTAACCATATTTGGGTTGGTAGTCACATAAAAACATCAATTAAGTAATCATGATAATCTTACATGACAACAGATGATGCAATTATTAATCCAAAAAGGATTATTGTTTTATCACTCACTTGTTTTTCAGTTTGCTTCATGGAATTCCTCTGTGAGCTGTTGTTGACTTAAAAGAGGCCTCCTCTTTCTGTTTTTTCCAAATAATCTTATTATCCAATTATACCATTATTACCAACAAGTAAAAAATAGTTACAGCTTTTCTTAAGTGTTTCAAATCTTTCAGTATCAATAAGAAGGAAATTGAATTTTAGAAAATCAACTATATATTGTTTTAATCTTGTTATAAATCAATTTTTACCTCCTAAATTCACAATTACCTGCCAAATCTCTCTAACATATTCTTTCTAAGGTTCACTGAATATTAGTGAGTGATTTATTATTAATTATTGAAGTTTTTCTCTAGTATTTGTTTTCTTCAATAATTATAATTATATATTAAGATAATTTTATTATTTTGATAAAGAAGTTTTCTTATTTAAATACTTCTTGTAATTGATTTTCGTAGACAATTACTGCTTACTGTTATCATCACTAGTAGTGTATAACAACTAAAAGAATTAATTAATTGATTGATTATTTAATTGGGGCTATAATAATATTTTATTATTTCATTTCATAAGAAAATTCATACTAATTTTGAACAATAGTAATATTATCAGCATTTTCATAGACACATCTTACATATTCACTTTATCACCAAAAAAGGGCCTTCCAAAAGCCATATAAGAAAGCATGGCCAAATCCAATTACAGCTCAGATACATCTTTGTAATACTCAAGAAACATTTATTTCACAACCAATCCTTCCAATCCTCAAGGTATTAAATTGAAGATTGAATAATGGGACCAAAATTTGTCATATCGTCAAGGTAAAGTTGTTTGTGATATTTAACAAGATAATATCTGGCAAGAAATGTTTTTGAAAAGCTCCTCAGCCCCAATTCTTCAATTAGGATTTGGTCTATTTGTAGAATGGTTCAATCCCTGTGGAAACAAGATTTCAGGAAAGCAACTTTCAATTGGTATCTTAGTGCTCTATTATTTTAATCTTCAATCACAAGAAAGGTTTCAGAAAGAGTACACCTGCTTAGCTGGTGTAATCCCTTCACCAAAACAGCCTTATATGATCAAAATTAATAATTTATTGAAGCCTCTAAATCGGGAAATGATTCAATTAAACAATGGAATTGTGATTACCACCCCAAACTCTACACAAGGCAAAAGGTTCATTATTAAATTGGTAGGTTGCAACTCACAAATCTGGGGGATTGATGTCCCATTCTGATAAATAATTTTGCTCTTGGTGTGAGCTTCAAAACCAAGGGGCAGATAAACTAAAGCTTGGAAATCTTCATAAAAGAACTAAGGTTCTGGGTGTATCATGGAAATGGAAGGATGCAAGAACAACAAGAGTACAACAAAAAATTTCAAATACAAATGGGATTTGATGGTCAGAAATCAATTTTTCCCATACTTGGGCCCAGTCAAAAATATATATTGTCAGGGCTAGTTCACAACTGGTACAAAGGTGCTTTGCAGCACCACCTTTGTTATTGATGGGGATTTGATTTAAATTAGATATGGCAACAAATATCCCCCTCAGATTCTCATTTGGGATCAGACCAATTTTGGTCAGAAGATGAGGACAAGGACAAAGTAAAAGGCTACCTTTTAGAAGCCCTCATTGAGAACATTAGGAAGAGACTCAACAAAGTAATTGTTCCCCAAGGTGTAAGCCTTATACCATCAACAATAGGTACTCCTAAAGCTGGAAAGCTCAAAGAAAACAAGTAGTCATCATTGTTTGGGATTTACCTCCCATTAATTCTTTTGGGTCTATTTTGGGATGTCGGACGTAGTAATCATCTAATTCTGTTCAATATTGGTGCATTGATTCAATGCACCAAGATTGTTGGAGCAAGTGATGTCACCAAATAAGATCCTAATATGTTTTCTCAAGCATATCAAATGTATAAGCACTCTTCCAATATGCTATTTCCCAACATTTGCATCACACCTAATCACCACTATTCAATGCACATTCTGGAGCAATTATCAAGGTGGGGCCATTTGAATGGTGTCTGTGAGCATGGTGGGGAAAGATTAATTGGTCTAATCCAGAAATTCAAAACCAACTCATTAAATGGTATGTTAAAAATTGAACTTTGTTATGTCTTTCATATTTCTTCTTTAACTGATATGAGCTATCTCAGGGGCTGTTGAAGAAACCATCATGGAAAGACTTGGCCAATTGCAGAGGCTTGAGCAATTCAATCCTTTAATAGAGGTTCCCTTGAATGAATCTCAATCACCCAGATTTAATCAAAAAATACTAGAAAATGTTTCCTATTTACAGCTGTTGAAGCATCTCCAAAAATCACACCCTCAGCTGTGCCATTATGATGAGCTTCCTCATCCAGAAAGCTTTATGGTTTTGAAAAATTTGGTATGTGAACCCCTTTACATTCCATGGCGCTTTGGATTGAAAGCTTCAAGGCAATAACCCAACAATATAATATCTATTGACAATGGAAAAGGGGAGCTGGAATTTGAAAGGGTAGCACACATAATTGTTGTAGACAATTAAAATATTCATAAAGGGTGATTGGCTGGAATCAGTTCAAGAACGAGAGGTAGGATTTGAAGATGTTGACTCATTTCTGGCTTCATGGAATGTCAAGAATTTGAAAACCATAAACAGACATGGATATGTAATGCTATCACAGATCTTTGGGCTGGGGGCATATTTGAACATTCTGGCATGGTCATTAGGCTACAAAGAATTCTCTATTATGGATTTCCCAATTAAAAAGCATTTTGGGCTGGATGGAGGCTCTCAATTGATCTTATTTTGATATAAATGAGAAATCTTTCTTTTTAAAATGTTATTTTATGGTTTTTAATATTCAATCTCACTTGCCTTTTTTGTTTTATTATTGGGAAAAAAACATAAATTTAGAGCAAACAATTAATTTTCATTTTTTTTCAATTTGAAACAATAAAATTTCAGGAAGGGAATAAAATAAAACTATTTTTCTAATTCTTTCCAATTAATAAATACATACTATTTAGGGATACCAAACCCTGAAGCCCAACAACTTAGCTTTTTCACCTTGGCACACACAACAATTTTCCAGTCTTTCATAGCTCATAGCTCAAATATACACCTCTGCTAGTTACAAGAAATTGATTTTTTCAACACCCATAACAAGAATATTACTCCACAACAAATAATTTCAAGACCCACTCTTCAAGAAGATCAAAAAATTCAAGCCACGATAAAGAATAGCAACACCGCTTAATAAAATTATTTATCAGAAAAATCTATTATGGAACAAAATTATCACCAAAAAGCATGTTTTATGATCTATTTACAGTTTCAACCAATTGAATGATCAAAAGAAACAAATCCCAATACAATTACCCAAGTGTTTGCTTTAAAAAACTTTCTTCTTTTTGATAGTTGATTTGATATCCTCATGAGGCCCATTCATTTGGAAGGATTTAAAAACTTGCATTATGATGCTGATCTATGATTTGGTTTTCAGTGTCTTCCATTTCAAAATTTTGATTCATAAGATTTTCCAATTCTCCACTTTCTTCTTTGGCCTCATATATTGGACTTTTTTCTTCAAAATTCTCTTCAAAATATGCAAGTTGATCACTTTCTTCAGTAAATGAATCATCCATCTCATCATAATTTACTATTTCATGTGAAAGATTGTAGTCCTTAATGACTTTCTCCCAGTATTTTTGAGTGAACCGTTTGTCCCTGAGACTCTCATTTTGGTGTTGCTTTTCTAGGAGTGATTTTGTGGCATCTGGAAAAAATTAAATGCTATTTGAATCAGCAATGATTCTATTTTGGCCTGCCGTGCGGTTAGTAAACTGATTGGAATTTTAAAAATCAATGGGAAGGCCTTCAGGTGCATATGTGCCTATGGAAGAACAACCATCTTTTGGGAGAAGGCATTCATGTCTTTGAGTTCTATTAGATTTTTGAATTTCTTCCACAACTCTCTGGGTAAATTGGTTTGCTTTCTCTGACCTAAATTTCATTTTTTTAATGATATACTTATTGGTTGTTGGATATAATTTGTCTTCTATGTGTGCATCATTATTGGCTAAGATGTTTGGGTATTTCTTTGGAACCCTTGAGCAACACCAAATTTTTAATGAAGAGTTTTCACCTAAACCAAACACAAAAAAACTGTGAGACAAAGTGAACTATAGCCAATTGAAATATTGCATACACACCTTTAGTCTTTCCCTTATAATTGCTTTTTGTTCTTCATCTTTAGCATGTTTTCCACTCTCTTTGGCTTCTTTATTGTGCTTCTGAGCCATGTAGAAATGGAAATAGTGATTCTATACACTAGTTAGTAGTTGAATGTTTTATAGATAAGTGAAGTTGACATTCATGAACTCATATGCTCTTCCAATTGGAATCTGCAAAAATGATTGGATAGTACTAATTCTGAAAGATTTTTTGTATAATGAATCACTTGGGTTGTTAAGATCAGGAGCCCAATGACAGATTCCAAGTTTGGCCAAAGGTGAACTAATGTACTAGATTGCAAAACCACTCATATGTACATTAAAATTACAGAATTTCTTTCAGCCTGGATTCATGCCTCTTAATGTGAGAATTGCTTCCAATGGAACCAATGGTGGGAGAGTTGTGCTTTCAGAATGAGCTAACATTTTTTTAAAAGAAAAATGGCTATTGAATAATCAGGGGATATGGGCACAGGTTTAAAATATATAAGGCCCCATAAAGTCTTGATGTGTTTGTAAAATGCTTTCTGAAAAGAAAATTAATGAGAAAAATTGGGCAGATATCTGAGAAGCAAAGCTAAAAAAATCTTTCTGGGATATTGATATTCATGAGCTGATGAGGGTTTTGTTTTTGCAATGGGGATGAGGTTAAAATTTCTTTAGGAATAGTTGTTCCAGCTTTGCGTGGTATCATACTTGGAGTTTTTGAGGTCCTAGCTAAAGACTTGAAAGATGATTTCTTTGTTTTTCAGGTTTGTCTGAGTTCAAAGTGGAGCTTAGATGTTTGGATTTTTCTTTTGCTGATGGAGTTGTTCTAGAGGTACCCCCCTCTTACATGTTGAATTTTGATAGCAGAGATTCTGAAGTCTTTTTGTGACTTTTGAGCTTTTTTTCAAGGTCTAGAAGTTTTTGGGTTTGTTGTTCAATAGTGAGGCTGATATTACTATCATTTAATGAGGAAATCCCTTGTGCATAGTAGTTTTGATTATGATTGAAGCTCATAGTTTATATTAATTTAAATATGGATAGTTCATGGAGAAGTCTGGAAATTGATGAGGTTTGTTTGAGTGGGCTGAACTGTGAAGAGCTAATAGATAAATTTAAACAAATAGTAAATATAGTAGAAAACTGATAGAGTGAGGAGAGAGGAGAAATTTTAATCTTTGCAAAAGAGCAAGCCAGAAATGAAAATAAGCAAATAAAGAAAATTTTACTAAGTGAAGGCATAAAATAAATTAGAGGAATAAAGAAAGAAAAGTGTATTGAAAAGTACAGGTAAGAAAAAGTGATGCAAGAATATATGGGATTAAAATTCTGAGTATTGAGAAGCTTTAGTAGGCCTTTGAAATGGAGAATCCATTAACAAAGAGATATCTCTCAAAAATTCTATGAGGACAAAGGCAATGGATAGCTGTATTATGCCCAAAGTTTAAAAATGCTTTTTTTATTTAAAGCTTCCTATATACAACAATACAGTAATATTTTTGAGCTGTTCACAAAGAGATGATTCTTTTGTACTGAATTACTACCCACACACAGTAAATTTTACAGAAAATTAATAGTTTTTCATAGTTTTGAAGAAATGAAACACAAAGGATCCCACAAGAAAAACTTTATTGAGAAATGAAAATTTACTTTTACATTTTCAATCCAAAAAAGTTTCTCTTTTACAATTTATTGTGTTATAAATGAAAGGAATGATAGTTACAATTATAATAAAATTTAAAAAACCATTTTTCTAATTAACCCACCTAAACAACAGGCCTATGTAGAGGTGATGTATGACTGTGTATGTCACATGTTTGCCAGGGGTGAGTGTTTAGTAAATTAATTTTGCTTTTCAGTTCCACCTTTGAAATAGGTTCAATTCCCCCCTCTGGCAGTAATTATTCTTCTGGACCTTTCAGTTTTGGGAATAGGGTAACCATGCTAGGTAGCATACACTGGGCCTTGAGAAAGCCTGGTGATGCAAGTTGGTATTGTTGTTTTCCTTATTTATGGAAAACCCAATTAATGTTTGTAACCTTGTTTTGATTGAGGGGGCTTAAACTTGATTATGATTTGAGAATTACAAATTCAATTTCTTGATGGATTCTTTCCTGTGAAAGACTTGCTAAACTCAACTTGTTGGGGCTTTAAGTCATTATCCAAAGGAAGGTTGTGTTGTCTTTTTTTGTTTCTTTTATTTTCAATTGTTGTTATTAAAGTTTAGTGTTGATTTTCTCCTATTTATTTCCATTTGATGAGAATATTTTATTGATTTAGCCTCTATTTTTTTCTGTAGTAGATCTTCTGAAAAGGATATACATTTATTTTGAATGCTGTGCTACTAATTGTGGCTTCATTATTTGTTTTGGTAAAAATATTTTTTTTGTGGCTTTTAATATGGGAATTAGTGCCTTGAATTCATTTCATCATTTTCCGAGTTTTGGGATTGTTGACCTTGCATAATTCAGATTTAAAGTAAAATTTTCTCAATTGAATTGAATGATCTGCATTTGCTTAATATTTGTGTTTGATGATTGAAGTTACTCTTGAAGATAATTTTGAGATATAAAAGCCATTTTTTCTTCACAATTATTGTTCTTTTATTAGAAACGTTTTCTGCACTTCTGTTTTACTTCAAATTTCTAAGTGTTGGTTACTAATGAATTCTCTGTCTTCAACCTTTTTTAATGATAATTCTTCTTCCATAATTGATTATTGGGTTGATAAATACTTCCCTGTTACTAAATTTTCCAATTCTCCTCCTGCTTTACAATCCACCACACCTCTTGATACTCCCCCAGATTTTCATAGGCTATCTTATTTTACCTCCCCCCTTCATTAAACAAAATTGATGCTGATAAATTTTCCTCTTAATATATAACACAGAAATCTCCTCCCACTCTTGAGCCATTAAATGACCAAAATTCATTAGATAATTTTAAAATTAGTTCTTCACCTGCATTATTTGTTGAAGATTCTTTTTCATTTATTAGTTTTGATAGCTTATCTTCTTTGACTTTAATTTTGAATAGTTCTGTAGATGTTGAATCTTCTTCTTTATCATAAGCCTTTAATTCTGGTCTTGATTCTTCTTCACCCCATAGTAAGCTTGAATCTTCAACATTTTCTTTTGATAGTGAATTTAAATTACCACAGTCCATTAAATTGGAAGCTACTTCTAGTGGCCTTGATATGCTGGATTCTTCCCCCTTCAATATTCCACCTCCATCTTCTTCCCATGAACCCAATCTTGATGAAGTAAAAGAGCCTAATTTTTCTTCCTTGGCCACCAAACCTTTCCCTGAGAAACCTGCTTCTCCTCAAAGCGTATATCCCAAGCCTGTGCAGAAAAGGAAGCCAAATTAAATCAAAAGAGAATATTCTTTACATCCTCAAAGAAAATTTGTTATAAGTAAATCCAATTCTGTATTTTTTTTTCATATTGATTCCCAAAAATGTATTTCTAATTTAATTTTAAGTATGAATTTGACTTCTCTTTTATTATTTTTTTTAGTGCCTTCTTAGCCAAATAATTATTCTTTTTTTAATAGTTTATATTGGTCTGTTGATGACATGATATTTTCACTTTTGAATAGAATGGTAAATTGGTACTTTCTCAAGAGCATTGATAATTGATTATAATTTGGATGAGAATAATGATGAGTGAAATCCCTATTTGTTTAGCACTGGTAATAAGAGACCCCCTTTTTTTGCAATTTGATTAAGTCTGGTAAGATCCAATTATTAATAAACATGAGTTTACATGAATAAAAAATCATGTAATTATATTTCATTTTCATTTTCTTTCTTCTCTTTTTTTAAGGAATTCATTAAGGTAAACAGGCCCACACTTCCCCAAACCTTTTCCATTTTGTTCCAATTTGAGGTGGCATAAGAATAGATGACCATCCCTGTTTTTTTGAAAAGAATTATTAACTCAAATCATGCTACTTGTAAATTTTGGAAAATATTGAGAATTTTGAGCTTGAATTCTTGTCTTGAATACTAATACATAGCCTAACTTTCAATAACTTTTTCTCCTTATTTTGGTGTGAAATTCAAAATTCATAACATGAGTGCAATTTTTTTTAATTTATAGCAATATTTGTCTGAATTATTTTTACAATATTCTTCTTGAGTCTTGATATTAATCTTCTTTTTTCTTCTTTAATCTTTCTAAAAGATAAGTCATCCAAATCAACTTACAATCTTTGTTATTAAAATTATAATTGTGAACCTTGAGACTGATAATTCCTGGTACAAACACCTCTTCCCATAAAAAATCCCAATTGGCATCTTGTATTGAATAATTTCCATGCTTCCCCAAAATGTTTCCTTCTTGTATTTCAAATAGGTCCGACAAAAGTTCTCTTGAGGCTTCCAAATCCCCTCAAAAGCTTTTTCTTCACCATCATGCATCTGTTGGTTTATCCTCTTCCCAATATTTGTTTCCTATATTTCCTCTGATACCATCATATGTTGGTAATTCTAAGAATTCCAATATTGAAATAAAAAATCCAGGAAGTTCTTTTAAATTTTGAGATTATTTAACACTTTGAATTTTCTCAGGAAAATTTAACAACTCTTCAATTTCAAGGTGTGGAATCCATATCTGAAATAAATCCTCTCCTTCTTCAACAATTGGGTTTTCCCAGTAACGTTCTTCTTCAACCTCTTCAACTTTGTAGTTTATATCTGTCAATCATCCTTCATTCCCATTCATTTTGAGGTTAAATTTCAACCTCCATGATGTTATAGGTCCTTTATGAGATTTGGTGACATTATCAAGTTTTAAGATAAAATAATGATTCCCCTTTGAGAAGTCAATTCCACCAATAATTGAGAATATTTCAGATGAGATCTTTTTTTAATGAAGTAATTTAAACAAATTTAAATTCCTCTTTGATAAGGCAGAAGGTCACTGCCATTGATACTGATACAGATAAGAAAGGTTTTTCCTAAATAAATTTTATAATTTGACTATTTTTTTATGGTCATTTCTTTTCTTTTTGATTTTTGAGGAAAATGAATTTCTTAATTTATTATTGAGAGCTCAAAAATCTTCTGTTGTGAATTACTGAAAGACATATGTCTTTCAATATCTCTTCAAATAGATTGTTGTGTTTTTCTCTTTGCATATTGCCTTTCCATTCTGAAACAAACCTTTGACATCATGTATAAACATATATGTAAAGTCACACCAGTAGATATTCCCAAATCATCTATATTCAAATTCTCTTGAGCCTGTAAAATTTTTTTAAAAAGTCCTTCTATTGTCATTTGATAATATCCATAAGGCCTCTTCCAGTAAGGATTTCTGAAATTTCCTTTGATTCCAGTAGTGGTTAGTAATTCCAAAGAGCCAAAATTCGTAATATTTGATCCTGGTAGTCCTGAAAGATGTTTACTTTGAATTGGTGGTGAATTGAGCACATAATTGTACAGCTCTTTAAATGTTACCATTGGAAGCATTACATAACCTTCCTCTTCCTCATTCTCCACTATGATTGGTTGTATGTCATGTTGATTCTGGGTGTCATTTATCAGTTTTTATTTAACAAATCAGCTGTTTTTGAGAGTGAGATATTGGAAAAACAGAACAATTGCTCATAGGCATCCTAAAATTCATTTCTAATTTTGTTTTGAAGATTTTATTCTAAAGTGGTAAAATCAGATAGCCTTTGTGTATTTTCTGATAATTCTCCTTTCTCTAGGTATTCAAATTTATATTTCCAATTTAAATTCTTTTGTTGATATAAAATCAAGTCATGTTCTGATCCTACCAATTTTCCTTATTCTAACACTGTTTCCATTCTTTGTTTGATCCTCCTTGTCATACCTTTATCCTGAACTTGATCCATGCAGTCTTCAGGAATTCTAGAACTTTTGTTCTCCAATTATTCAGCTTTTATTTTTGTCAATGGCTGTATTGTGTCATATTTTGGCTCTTTATTCATTAAATTTTTTCCAATATCACTAATTTACCCTGTTTCTTCCTGAAATAAATTGAGATAATCCTCTGAAATTCCTGATGAATTTGCTTCAGGTGGCTTGAGATCCATTTTAAATTTCTTCTGTGGGCTTTTTCTTTCATCTGTTCCATTCATTCCCCTTAGCTTAAGTGCTAGCCATTTCTCTGGCTCTTCTATGGCCATGTCCAAATTTCTTCTCATCTTCTTCAGCTCCTCTTTGATTGTTTCTATTGCTTCACTATCTTTTACCTCCAGTTTATCTTCTTCTGGCTTATTTCATTTAGATTTTCTATCAGCTGCATGGGTAATACTTTCTTTTGATGAATATGATATGCTAGGATTTTCTTCAAATACTATCTCGTTAAAGCTTTCAAGTACTAATAAGTACATGAATATTTTTTCTTCATTACCAAAAGTAACTTCAAGATTTTTAATATAACCAATAAGCTTCAAAGATTTATCTGTTGATTTTGATGTCTAAGAGCTGATGTTTAATTCTGCCTTAATGGATATTTCCTGAGTTATAATATTTAAGTCATTTTTTCATTGAAAATAGCTCAGAAGGGTATTTTACTTGGTCCAAGGAATATTTTTTTCACTCTTGTTAGAGATTCACTTTCTGTTTTCTTTATTTATTCTATTTTGGATAATTCTGTGTGATTCATTGACCATTTTTTAATTTCCAAAGAAGCACAAATCTCCATACTTCTCGGTAGAGGAACTTTCAAGCCCATAGCCTGAGGGTTTAATATTGGTAAGAATAATTGACATCTATCTTCCTCTGGATAACTAAATATTTCCCCTTTCTTGTGTGAAAATTCCAGTTTAACATTATTATCTGCTGAAAATGGTTTTCCAAGTGTGGTGTGTATGGCTCCTTTTGCTATGAATAAATGAGCTTCTTTTTTCTTCTTCTGTTATCATAATAATTGGTGTAAATTCTGAAAGTCCAACCAAAGATGTTGTATGTCTACCAATTGCTCCAAGGTTTGTATTGAGTTTTCCACTTGTAAGTGAGGCTTTAATAGCAGTTTCCTCCAGCATTATATTAATTTCTGATCCAGTATCAACCAATTCCATTGTAGGATATCCTTCTCTTCCAATAAATACTTCCATAAATCCAAGTGGGAATCCATAATTCAATATTGGTGTATCATAGTCCATTAGCTTTAATGGAAGTATTCTTTTCTGAATATTTGATGAATTAACTGATTTTATCATGTCTTTTTCTTGGGTAGTTAAATTTTTTAATTTGTCAATAAAGGTTGGTGACATTGATAGTATTTCTTCAAGAGTAAGATTTATCTTTTGTTCAAGTATTTTATTCATTAAATGTTCAATTATTGGCTTTGGGTTATTGACTGTAGATTTTACTTTTCTCTCTGATTCCATCTTTTGTGAATCCTGTTTTGGTATCTCCTTATTACCATTGTTGGAAATAATTTCAATATATTCAGCATCTCTTTCCTTTCTTTCTTAGTTTTTCTTGTATTTTGTTGGAATTAAACCTCTTATTTCCTTTTCTGCCTCATATTCCTCATGGTAGGAACCTGGTATCTTCTTTTCAAGGGATTTTTGTGTTTCATTCTTATCTTCTTTCTGAGTTTGGCTTTGACTTTTCTGTCTTGAAGCTCTCTGTCTTGTCTTTCTATTTCCAAAATTTATTTGAAGATTCTCATTTGATGGTTATATTTGAGGAGGTTTCCAGTTTACCTATTCTTCTGTTTCAGCTATAGTGGCTGCCTTCTCATCTTTACGATCATCAATTACTGTTGTTTCTTGCTGTTTTGGGGGTTTACTTAGTTTTCTATCATCTTTCTATTGAATGCCTCATGTTCTTTGAAAAGCTGTCTAACCAATTCTTTTTCAGACATAGGGCCTTCTGTGGGTACTCTATAAAAATTTGGAAAAAGATATGTTCCTCCAAACTTCAATACAATTATTTTCTCCAATTTTTCTGTGATATTATTATATCTTATTTCAGAATGTCCCTCTTCTAAGCAGTAATAGCACTTTAGTGGCTTTCTTGGAGCCATTTGAGCTGGTATATATGGTTGATAACCTGAGGATATGGGTGGTAAAGGATATCTTGGCCTGAATGGCTGTGAGTTTTGTGTAATTTGCTGATCTTTATTATTGCTTTCTTGTGTTTTCTTTGGAGATTCAAATACTTCTGAAAGGTATTTGAGCTGATTCAATACTTCCCTAACTGATTAATACCTGGTATCCTTTGATTGATTTTCTTATGGCTGAGGATTTTTCATTTTTTGGGTAAGATCTTTCATTTTCTTTAAGACTTCTCCCCAAATTTAATCATCAAACCTAGCTTTCTTTTCTGTTGACTTTTATTGTGAAAATTCCTTCTTCTGGATTAATACTTTGGATTGTAAGTCCTGTTCAATATCTAGATTCAAATTTTCTCATCTTGGAATGATATAACCAACATCCAAAGTTTTCACTGTTGCTTTCTTATTTATCATTCCTTTATCAATGGACTCTTGAACACTTGAGGAAAGACTAGCCAAAATTTCTTGATTGTGTTTAATATCTCCTTGTATATATTGATATCTTTTGATATAATTAATGATGAAAGAATATTCCCCAATGAAAATTTTATATTGAGTCCTGTTTCTAATTCCCCCTTCTTGTTGGATATTTGTAAATAGTTGATTTATTGATTATAGCTGATATTCTTTCCCATCTTCTCTTGATATCCAATTTTGATTTATACCAATCTCCAGTCTCATATCTGGGAATTCCTTCAATATTGTAGGTAATTTCTTGAGCTTTAGTCCAAAAGGATATCTGTCTTGTGATCTCCCTTCCACTTTCTGCTATATTTTCCACTCTTTTAATGAATATTTCTATTTCCTTTCAACAAAACCATGAATTATAATACTTTGTCCTAATATTAACAATGGGTGTGCTATTTCTAGGAATTTCCTGTTCTAATGGGCTTGAAGCCTGTAAATGTATATTTAGCCTCTTTGGTAGATCATTTGGTCTTTTTGAAGTTAATGGAGTTGATGAGGCCATGGGTCTTGAAAATGGTGATGGTAATTGGTCTTGTCTAAGAACTATGGGAATGGTTGTTGTTTCTTATATTGGGCTGTTTTCTATGGTAAAACTTGGATCTTTTATCTTCCCTTATTTTTTGAGGAGTTCAATTAATTCTTGTTGATTTTCCAACACTCTTTGATGAAGTTTTTCTACATCAGAAATATCTTCTTGTTCTTTCATGGGCTCTTTATTGATAATTTCTTCTTTGTACTCATTGGCATTATGTGTTATCTTTAATGATGGTGCTGAATCCATATTGATATCTTCTTTTTTAATTTTCTGTTGTTCAATTTCTTTTTCAATTTCAAATATTTCCTTGAGTAATTTTTGAAAATAATCTGTAGCTATTTCTTCTTGGTTCTGGGTGTACAAACTGGTATACTATGAGGTATAGGTGATTCTTCTCCAGGTGGTGTTCCTCCTTCTTTTGGATAATAATAATGAAATTATTTTAATGAAGAGATTTATGGTGATGATGATTTAGAGCTTTTCTGGTTCTCTGATTCCAGATTGAATTGATAGGCTTGTGAGTTTTCCTGATTGGTAAAGGGATTTTTATGGATTGAATTTGCAGGTGTTTTTTTGATAATTGATGGCTCATTGATGGTTGAAACTGTAGGCCACTGTTGAGACACCAGATGTGGGGAGTCCTTTTGGTGTGGAATGAAATAAGGCAGTACCTTGAGGGGGAGATTATTGGTAAGTCTATTTTGGATTTCAGAATTGTCCAATAACCATGGGCGTTAATGTGTACTAGCTGCCCCTCTAAGTAATATTGAATAGTAATCCTAGAGAGAACCACAAAATAAAGTAAAATTTGTGGCTCTAACAGATAGAGACAACTTATCGGTAGTCTCTAAATCAGACCCATCAATAATTTTATAGCCAAAACTCTGCTGTAACACTATAATAAACTAAAGACTACTAATTGATTTTATGTCAAAGACTAATAAAGATTTATTTTCAATATGAATACTAATAAGAAGACTATGGGATCTAATACTAATAAATATTCTTCAATGAATCTTTTTTTTGAAACTATGTTTATATAACTACTACTATTTTTCTGAGCAAGGCTACTGAGACTTTCACTATGTTTAAAATACTATTCTTCACTAATACTAACCTTCTGAGCAAGGCTACTGAGCTTTTCATGACTAAAGAGTTACTATTACTCTAGATATCATGCTAGTTCAGGGATGGTTTAGATCCTCAAGAGTTGAAACTTGTTCCATTCTTCTGTTTTGGAAAATGAGGGATAGAAGACGTCTATTTGTACCTTTTGGGATTCCATAGAGATTTTCAAAACAGGGGACTTAGAAAAATGATAGTAGAGCTGTTTTAGTTGGCGAGATGTAGATCTTTGGTGTGGCAACCTGTTTTCTGAGAGAATTTTGCTGGTGGTGTTCTTTCTTATCAAAATCATGTGATTTAATTGAGATAATTTGGTGGGTGAGAGCTTATTTTTTACCAAGAAAGTGGGGAAAATACAGCTTCTGATAATTGAACTTTCTTCTACTCATATGACATCTTTGAGAGAATGTAGCTGGTGAGATTTTTCTTTTTGGTGACTTTGTTTTAGTTTGCTGAGATAATTTTTCTGGTGGTACTTTGCTTACCAAAATCATGTGATGTAATTGACATAAATTTGGTGGTGGTGTTTTTTCCTATCAAAATCATGTGTTGTTATTGAAATAATTTGGCTGGTGAGATTTTTCTTTTTGATGACTTTGTAACGTGTTTGCTGAGATAATTTTTCTGGTGGTGCTTTTCTTATCAAAATCATGTGATTCAATTGAGATGAATTGGCTGGTGGTATTTTTCCTATCAAAATCATGTGACATTATTGAGATATGTTGGCTGGTTAGATTATTCTCTGAAGTGGAGAAAGGGGAAAATTCGGTTTTTTGCTATTGGGTGCACTACCATTGGATTTGAAAATGAAAAAGTAAAATTATCAAGAGTTTCATCAACAAATCTTACAATTTTCACCAATTCAAAAGAAATTTTGAAATATTTCTTGTATGTCATTTTATATGTGAAATTTTTAAAAATTAAATGAATTTAATTTGGTTTTATAATGGAATATTACAAGCAAAAGTAAGAATTTGCCTTTGTATATAAATAAATAAAATTAATTCAAATTTTAACATTTTTTTAAGCCTTTGAAGGATATGGAAGTATATAAGGTTTCATATTTTTAATAATAATAATAATAATGAAAGTCATTTTATATAAATTTGAAATGTAGAGGGATTATTTCAAAAATATTAATTTGGAATGAGATATATATTTCTTGAGAGAAGTTTTAATTTCAAGTATCTTTTAAAAGTTGTTGAAATTTTCAAGGGGTTTTGTTTGTTTTATATTTTGAATTTTTCAAGTCAGGAATAATTGAACAAGGGTTGAGATACAAAATTATAATGATAGAGAGTTATCAAAGAGCTTTAGTATTATAAACTAAACTAAATGCATGATCAAATTCTTATATTTTTTCAGGATTACTTCATGATATAGAAATAATACAGCAAAGACTATGAGTTTTACCTGGGAAAAATAGTTAGTTTTAATATAAACACCTATTTTAGTATACATAATTAATGATGAGCTATACTCAGAGTATAGGGTAAATCATTTATCAATTTATTTATTTTAAGGTATAATTAAAAAAATTATTTCAGTTCTATCCAGGAATATTTTAAAGGAATAACTGACAAAAACAGGTGCTCCATGGAAGAATTAATAATCAAACTATAAGGATCCTTGTGAGTGAAATTAAGGTCTTCTTTTATCACATCTGATGACTGAGGAGCTCCCTTATGCCTTTTCTATTTCCAGTATTAAAGGGTTTAGCTCCAGAAAGACTAATTGTGGCCTTATAACCTAATGAGGGCCTTGGAAGGGCTTGGCTTTCCTGGTTTGTGGCTTTAGAGCCACAAAAACTTGATTTTTGGCCCATAAAGGGTGAAGAACTCTATCATGGGTAATTTCAAAGGTCTTAGGACATGCCTTGTGCATAATAATTTTTACAGGAGACCTTCTTGAGGACACCTTTAGTCATATGAGACATTTTTGGATCATATGGACCTTCAATTACATCATAAGCGGTGTATAACCTGGTACATATCCTATAAACTCAATTATGGCTATTAAATATTCCAAATCTGATATATCAGCCATTTTTTTAGATATGGGGAAAAGAAGAATAAAGAAAATTTAATACTTGATAAGATGTTCAGTTTTTTCTATGTATTTGTTTCTCCTTGATTACATAATCTATGAGGGTTAAAAGGCTCTTTTATTTTCACAAACTCTGTTTTAGAGGTGAAATACTTTCCATGCAAGATATATTGGTCAGTTTTGATGATATAAATATCTTGATCTGGAAGAATTGAAATGGAATGATGCTCTAATTAGCTTGATACCCCCAATTTAATTCCCTTTATTAAGCATGGCAGAGCTGTAGAGGTTTTTAACCTGGTTAAACCTGTATTTCTTTCTAAAACCTCCAGCAAATATATCTCAGTCAGCTTTTGAGATAAAGGGTTTGTAAGTGGATATACTTAAAGAATAAATTGAGATATTCAAGAACTGTATACTTCTCATAGGTTCTATAAAATCCTTCCTTTACTTCTAAAGGCATTTCTTCAACATAAAATTTCAAAATCTCTAACTTCTGAAGTAGGAGTGCTACTGAGAAATGGTTTGAACCAACCTTTTTAATTGAAAACTCAAAAGCTAGATGGGAGGTTATAATAAATTCTTAACTTAGTGGGTACTCAGTTAAAGCCAAAAATCTTATAGTTTGACCATTTATTATCCAATTTGCGTAGGAATGGTGTAGGGGATATTTCCTCTTTGGAAATGTATTCACTGTATTTGGTATTGATTGATATCAAATCATGATTTTCTTGGAAGTGGGTCCATACAACTCAAAAATCAATGAGAATCTTAATTCTATCAAGGGGATGATTCATTCCTCACCTGGAATTTTGAATACACAAGTATCCAGATTTCAGAGGACAGTGCCTGAATGGGATTAGGGATTCAATATATGTGTGGACATCATTGGAGATTTATGTAGTCAAAATACCAAATTTTCATATCCTAAAATGAAGATCATAATTTGAGCTGTTCTGCTTTATTATTATGTTCATTAAGTAAGAAGTCAATTCACCCAATATATTATTTTTGTTTTTTTAATTTCTAATTGTTAAAAGAAAAACGTCATTTTAATAAAACTTTACAACTCTCCCTGTTTTTTTCTCCTGGATTGGTGGCTTTGATACCAATATCCTAGTTGATCATAATGAAAAAAAATCCATGAATTTTTGTGATAATACAAAAACTATGCATCTTTTGAGAATGTTAAGTAAATATTTTCATATAAACTATACAGTGTAAAACAATTGAACTCTTGCTAATTTCAAATACTTCACCCACCAGTATTTAAGCTGATACCAAATTCGAATTAAGATTGAGCCATGATCAAAGGACTTCCAATTAAATTAAATCAGTTTTTCATTTGAACTTGATATTCTAGACAAGTGTTTGCATATATGAGATGAATAATGATAACATACTATCTGAACTCTTTATCAGTGTGGAATTCCATGGATATTTAAATAGAGGACACTCCTATCTCATTGCAACCAATCTCTGCAGGAAGATCTTGATAGTACTGTATATTACTCACAGAATTAAGTGAACACTATCTTTCCAACTGCAGGATGACGTCATTTTCCCCAATTTCCAAACCTTATCCTGATCATCAATCATGCTGATTATTCATGCAATACAGTTGCCGATATCTCCCTCCGTCTTTGTTTGCCGACGGTTGAACTTAACTCAATCTAATCTAAACTTTAATGCAGATCCTTGACCAATTTGACCAAATTTAGTGTAGCACCGTAATTTTTTTCCTTTTGTGATAAACTTTTGTTGATGGGCGAATTAAAATTTTGGTATATTAATCCTTGACAGTGACTGCTCTCCGCCTCATTCCGGCTTGTCAAATTTACCCAGATCATCTTATTTTCAATTTTGTTGATCTTGCTTGTCCAGCGTCTCCGTTTACCTTCTCGTGCCCCTCTTCGTATAAATACCTCCCTTCTTGACCTCGCTGGCTGTTGGTATCAAACTTCCCATCCAATTTTAAAATACCAACAATTCAACCTCTTGTCTGCAAAAAATGAAATCGGTGGCACTAACTGTTGAGAAAACGCCACCCCTAGGGTCAAAGAAAAAAGTTATTATCATTGGTATATAATTTCTTGCCGTTTTGAACCTTTTCTTCCATAAAAATTACAGTTGGATTAATTGTCATTGAGTAATGTACAATTGAAACAAAAGCACAACTTACCAAAGTTGCTTTGTCTTTTCAACACTACCACTTCCTATCACATTTATTATTAAGGCGCGGGGGTTGGTGGTTTAGCAACTGCAGCAAGATTAGCAAAAGCTGGACTAGATGTTACAGTCCTAGAGAAGAATCAATTTAGTGGCGGACGATGTAGCTTAATAGAAAAAGATGGTTTTAGATTCGATCGAGGTCCAAGTTGGTACTTCTTTTATTCAATTAACTTCTGGATTTCAAGCCAAAAATCCCCCATTTCACCATAGTTTCAATTCCTGAAATATTGCCTTTTCTGCTTTGTTAATCGATTATTTATTTGAACAGGTTTTTATTTGATGCCAGAAATCTTCGAAGATTTATTCGACGATTTGGGTGAATCAGTTGAAAGTTGGTACCAACTCAAGAGATGCGATCCAAATTACATGTTTAGTTCCTTCTCATTTGCTGCCCTTTCCTTATTCTTTATCTAATCATTTTCCATATTCGCTCATAAATTTTCCTTGATCAAATTTTTGCTAGCGTTCATTTTGATGATAAGGAAAAGTTTATCCTCACATCTAATATGCCAAAATTAAAATCGGAAATTGAAAGATTCGAAGGAAAAGATGGCTGGGCAAGGTTCTTAAAATTTATGTCAGAAGTCAGTGACTTGCTTTCCGCCATTCTGATAATTAATTAGACATTAACCAATTATTTTGCATCCCATCCTTCTTCTAACAGTCTCAAACCCATTATGAGGTTAATCTTACTTGTGTTTTTTAAAACCAATCTGAAAAACTCAGACACTTTACTCTCAAACTCATCCCACCCTTGAATTATGATGAATTTTAGCTTTCCATAAAAGAAGTCTTGTTAAACAATTTTCCTTCCTTCAGCTCAATTTTAAAACTGCGCCTCGTCAGGTGAGTTGTCCTCCAAAAGAAAACATTCTAGTCTTGTTTTCTACTAACCAACAAGGTCTTTCTGCACCTAATAAGCGCTGCTTTCAAACTCCATGTTTTCGATAAGTTGCATCGTCGAGCAAGCAACTATTTTTGGACTGAGCGGCTTCGTCGCGCCTTTACCTTCTCTAGCATGTATCGTTGGTGTACCACTTTCATTACCATCCCCCACTTGTATTCGCATCTCTCCGCTGTATTAATATAATTAATTCTTTTCATGATTCATCACAGTGGGCATGTCCCCTTATTATGCTCCAGCCACTTACAATCTGCTTCAGTACACTGAACTCGCGCAGGGTAAGCGATCATAAATCAACTAGTTGAATATTTCTGAAAATTTATCTCAGGCTAATCGATAATATCTATCAGGAATTTGGTACCCAGTAGGTGGTTTTCACGCTTTACCCCGATCGCTCGAGTCCATCACGAAGAAAAATGGTGGGCGGGTGCTATACTCAACATCTGTCAAAAGAATCTTAATATCCCAGGACAAGCCATCCAGTGCCTACGGAGTAGAATTAGAAAATGGTGAACAAATTCAAGCAGACGTGGTCATTTCCAACGCCGATCTCATCTGGACTTATACCAATCTGCTCCCGCAGACTTCTTACAGCAAGTCCTTGGAAAAATCGAGCTTAACTTGTAGCTCCATATCGTTTTATTGGGCTATGAAGCGAAAGATTCCTTCGCTTGTCACCCATCAAGTTTATCTTGCTAAAGAATATAAAGAAAGCTTTGATATAATTTTTGATGGACACTCCCTCCCTCCTCAACCTAGCTTTTATGTGAACGTTCCCAGTCGGATTGACCCAACAGCCGCCCCAGAGGGTAAGGACGCAATGATTGTACTTGTTCCTATCGGACATCTACATGCAAGCAACATTGACAAAGATTGGGATAAAATCATCAAATATTCAAGGGATTTTGTAATTCAAACAATTGAAAATAACATTTTACAATCCGGAGAGCTCAAAGAAGGTGAAAAGTTTGGTGATTTAATTGATTTTGAAATCATCAACACGCCTCACACATGGGAAAAGGATTTGAATTTATTTAAGGGCAGCATCCTTGGCTTGTCTCACAACATATTGCAAGTCGTCAACTTTCGCCCTCCCATCAAACATAATTCAATCAAAGATTTATACTTTGTTGGCGCTTCCACTCAGTCAGTTTCATGAACATCATCTTAAGCTATCCTTTTTTGTATGAAAGCTGGCTAATTCACAATTCACTCCCTTTGATGGTGACCATACAACAGTCCAGGAACAGGGGTACCTGTGGTAGCATGTGGCTCGAAGCTAACGTCGGAAATGGTTCTGAGAGACTTGAACATTGATATCCCGTGGAATTTGACCACTCGTAGCAATCGATTGATCAAGGAAAATATGAAAAACCTCAATCAAACTGATCGAAGTCGAACTTTGAACGAATTATGCCAACCATGGCCCTTGAAGCTAAAAGAAAACAGTAGTTGGATCTTGAGCTTGGTCCTGGTTTTGATGATTGTCTTGATGCAGATGAATCTAAAAGAGCTCTATGGATTCTAAACCAAACTTTACAATACCAATTGGATACCTCGATATTGAGTTCATAGAAGGCGAGTGTATCAAGAACTGTAAATGAAAATTAGAAAAAGTTGCTAAATCGAACAATTTGAAAGTTCAAGTTATTTGTATGCCTTGAGTTACTCTTTCATTTTTAAACTTCTTTTGAATTAAGTTTCACCATGAGACTACGTTGTATTCCCTCATCATGATTAAACCAAAATAGTATATGGGTGTCAGAATCAGAACCCCCAAAAAGAGATTCATATAACATTTCATAAAGCAAAAAGGTTTCCTAGACGATGGGAGCAGAATGTAAGAACGAAAGTGGATAACTTTTGTCTCGAGTTTGTGCTGAGCGTACGCTTTTTATTTGTGGACGGAGGCGGTTCATGTTTCACGTTGAATAACTTTCACTTGTTACCAGAAATGCTGCATCACTTTTCATCACTTACAAGAAGAAATGAAGCTTTAGTAAATGACGAAGATAATGAGATTTAGCTTACAGATGTTTTGATTTTCGAATGATAAAGGGTTTCTTTTCTTTGCAAAAGCTGTTTGAAAATTGTTATAGCGTAGAAGAATGAGAGTGAAAATATACTTATGTTGAACCTGTTCCCTTGCAGTTTTTTGATGGGTCTATCCACCTATAATCATCAAAGAATATACTTGGAACTACATCCATCCCATCCTATGCTGACAACGCACCTCCTTCCAAAATCAAATGAAAAGATTTGATGTCAGGCAATATATATAACTTACAAAATAATAATATATCAAAATAAAATAAGTCAATTTTAATTGACATTTCTGAAGTTATCATATAAAAAATAGGTTTCAAAATTACCAAAACCCACACTCGAAATCCTGAGTTTTTTTTTGCCAAATCCCACATTAACTTTTTGGGATTTGGGAAATCCTACACCTCAAGAGGTGTGGGATTTTGAGGAACAAAAATCCAGGTTTTTTGGTACCAAATCCCATTTTTAGATACTAAAATCCCACCTTTAGCTTCACTTAAAGGCACATTTTTACAACACACAACTCAGTAAGGGCATGTTAAATTGCATAAAACTTCCCTTCTCTTGCATAAAATCTGAATATGCTGGTCATTTATTAAAGTATTTGATTTTGAGTTGCATTTGCTATAGATCGTTTCTTCATTGTACCATTCCAAAGGCATTGCAAAGGCTACCTTTGCTTCAGACATTAAATTCACTGCAGTTCATCAATGTTTTCAACTGTGAGAGTGATTCTGATATCCATAAAGATATAATCTTATTAGATATGATAACATCACAAACATACATGAATCCTTGTAGAAGCTATCCATCAAATTACATGTATAAAATGAATTATTTACAAACATTATCATGTGAAAGGTTTCTCCAGATTTGTAGGACCACACATGAATAATTTGAAAAATGGATTGCGAAAATTTAAGATTATAAAAACTTTCAAACCTCATCACAAAACAAACAACACAATCCTGCCATACAATTGGCTGTGGCACTATCAAGGTTAAGATCAAATGGAAATGGGGCGGCTTTGGAAAATATTGGAATGTTATTTGGAATTAGCCATGGGGCTATTGTGTTGGACACTCAAAGAGTGATTCAGATATTAATGAAGTCAAAGCAAAAGATGATTGTGGCCCACAATAGAAGAGCACAAAGAGATTTCTCAAGTAATGCAGGTAGAAGGATTCCCTGGGTGCATTGTATTTTTTGATGGGAGTCTCATACCATTATCACAACATCCCCCCAATGATAGTGAAGCCTATTTTGATAATCAAAAATGGGTAAGTTTTTGAATTTTTATTCTTTATTTGATTTTTACTTATTGTTTAAAATGAAGGTATTCTATTTCAATACAACTGGTTTGCAATATAAACAAACAGTTCAATTCTCTACATGTGGGTTTTACTGGGTCACTTCATGATTCAAATGTATATCAAAATGTTAAAATCTCACAAAAACCTCAAGAAATTTATGAAAAAGATCATTAATTACTTGCCAATTGAGAATATGCAGGCTATCCTTGGGTTGCCAACCATACTTTCAATTAATTTCTAGCATAATAAAGGGTCAGACTTGAGCATGCAATTGAAATTTTGAAGGGGAGGTGGCTTTCTCTAAGGGAAATGAAAAATCAAATGAGTGATAATCATTAAATTGAATACTTTGTTAGTTGGGTCATTTCTTGCACAATTTTACATAATATGTTAGCACAAATTAGAGATTAATGGTTTGATTTATATGAAGCTGATGATCCACCACAAGAAGAAATTCTGTCCAATAACAACAATGGGGAAAATGTTGTAAATATGCATGAAAAAATTAAACCAATTACTTTGGCATGGAAAGAAAATCAATTTTGAATTTCATAAGGAAAAATTACTTATGTACTTAGTTTAATGGCATACAACAGAGTGAAAATGTTATTGAGAAAAGAAAAATATTTACAATTAATACTTTTTAGCTCTTTTTTGGCCCTGCATATTTCTTTCATGGTAACCATTGACTTTTTCATGAATTTTGGTAGGTGTCATTTTTAAAAATGTCTCACCAACAACAAATAATTGATGGTTTATTTGAAAAGAACATCCAAAATGAGTTATCTCATAATTATTAACAATTTCTGGAGGAGGTTTGGATGTATGATGAACCATTGATTATGTCTTCCAAAGAATTTCAATGACTCCTGGTTTTTTTGAAAAATCAATCTCCATTTTAAATTCAGGGAAGTGCAAGCCATGCCCAGATGGGGTGAAGACAGTTGAAAGGGGATGGAAATCTTTTTTTAGGAAAAAAAGCAAATATACCATAATTGCAGGCATTGAGATCAGTTGAATGTTTATGTGGCTTTTTTAAAAATCCATCTTGAGTGAGAATGACATTTGTAAAAGATTTGATTTCTTCCTTTGTACTGGAAGAAGTCCATTCCAGCTGACTGAAGTCTGATAATTTGGCTGCTTCAATTAATTGTTTATTTTCATTTGCAGCTAATTTAGAAAAATGAGATAATATTGAGTGAATGAATTCCTCATATTTTTGAAGTTTGGACCATTTCTTATGATCTGTTTCAATTTTATGGGAGTAAAACCAGGTTTTCAGGAGTGAAAACCTAAGAATTTTGAAGTTAATTAGCAATTGCTAAAATAAAAAGGAAAAATATCACACATCTTCAGATTTTCTAGAATCAGAACTAGGATGAAAGCCAATACCTTTCATAATTCTACCTAGTCCTTGTTTGGTGGTTTAATTTCTTGGCTATTTTGGGATAAGGTCTTTTAGGATTTGAGAGTGGCCAGACAAATTTTCAAAAGGGGTGATTTCATAAATGACAACAGATAAGAATGGCTTCTTTGTTTTATCAATTATTACAGAACAATGGGGTAAAGTGTTTACTGATGGAAGTTTTAACCATGACAAATGGGCTGCTTTCTTATAAATTGAGTTGGTTGAGAATTATTTATATTCTCTGTTAAATTGGCCCTGGTGAGACATGATCTTTTTTGAATCATGGAGGTGTTGTCTTTGGATTTGGGTAAGCTTTCTTTGATTATTTTTTTGGTATTATTGTCCTCATGATGGCCTATATTTGGTTGAGTCCTAACCATGACATCAAGAGGAGGAATAATATTTCATCATCTTTCAAATCATTCTTATTATGTGCTGAATCTGGTTTAGTGCTAACCATGAACTCATCATAATTATTTTCAGAGTGAGAGAGAAGAGGAGGTTCTTTTTGATTTGAATAATGAGGGAAGGGAGGTGAAATTAAATGACATGGCAGAAATAACCCTTATAAATAATCCACCCCTATATTGACAAATAATTGAGAAAGATAAAAAAAAGAATTAAACAGAATCATCAGCATGATCCAATATCATCATTAAAAGAAAAAATTCAAAAAATATATATAAAAAATAAAAATAAGAATCATGAGTTATTATTAGGATACATTAAAAAAATATATATTAATCAGTTAGGATCATCAGGAAAAAAGATAAGAAAAAAATAGTAATGGTTAGTGTAAAAAAATGCAAAAAAGAAATTGAAAGAAAGAATGATCAGGAATGATCATGAGAAAAAAATAGAAAAAAAAGCATTGGTTAATTATGATGATCATCATAACAATTAAAAAGAAAAAAAATTGAAATTAAAGATGATAATTAAGGATCATGATCAAATAAAAACATATCAGCAGTGATGATCATCAGAAAACAAAAGAACATTGGTTAGTCATGATGATCATCAGAAAAATAAAAAGAACAAAAAGTAAATTGAAAATAAAGATGACTAATAATGATCATGATTAAACAAAAGAAATTAAATAAAATTCATCATCAGTGATGATCATTAGAAAAGAAACAGAAAACGAAGTCATGGATTAATTATGATAATCGGCAGACATATGAAAAAAGAAAAAAAAATCAAATCAAGGATAAAAAAAGGATAAGAAGCTGTCACAACCATGGAAATTCACCTCCTTGGATCTCTGCATGGCATATCAAGCCACATTCCTTTTATGGCCAATTGGCCATATCCATCACCAGTGGCCAATATGGCCACATCATCATCTTATGGACCATTTATGGCCATTTGTCTTTTGGGGCCTTCATGACCCTTCACCTCAATCCAGAAGCCATAGTGGCAATTTATGCCCAATTGGGTATTTCTGGTCATTTCCATCAAAGCCAGGGGAAATGGCCCAAATGGCTGTTTTGGCCATTTGGGCTCATAATTCACATTTGCACATTTCTGCGCATTTGCGCACTTTGACGCAAAGTGTCCAAAAGACACTTTACCACCCTTTGGGCCAGCTTTTGGCTGAGAACCCAAAAGTGGTGAAAAACCCCAAAGGACCCAGAAACACCTTTCCAATCTCTGAAGCCATCACATCCATCTTTTTCCCTCTGTCTTTCCATCTCAAGACCTTTGGACATCATCTTCTTTCCAACGAACCAATATGCCATAAATGATGTTATATATCATTATGCATCATTTTTCAACAGAAATTCAATGGTGGCAATATCAAATGGTCATTTCAATATTCAAACATATCATCATGTCAT
Source organism: Austropuccinia psidii (assembly GCA_023105745.1). Taxonomy (NCBI): domain Eukaryota; kingdom Fungi; phylum Basidiomycota; class Pucciniomycetes; order Pucciniales; family Sphaerophragmiaceae; genus Austropuccinia; species Austropuccinia psidii. The sequence continues at coordinate 26,202,279 of JALGQZ010000009.1, read as the reverse complement.
CAAGGCACCCAATAATTCAGAGGAATCATCAAGGCTCAAGGGAAAGTGTTTCAGTGTCAAAGACCAATCACGCCATCAAGACGTCATTGGATAATTTCATTCACAGTATTCCTCCAAGGCAATACTGTTAAACCATTCTCAAGGGATTCAAGAGGCAGTTCATTCATTCATTCATTTGTCAAGTGTCAAAGCTCCACTCAATCTATCTTGGCAACCACCTTCATTTCAATACAGTCTGGATCCATCAAGAACTGTATTTCATTTTCAAGTATGGAAAATTCATTCAACCCATTTCAATTTCAATATTAGATAGATGTATCAATTCCCAAAACAATCAATACAGCCTCAAGGATCAATACAGATCAGTTTTCAGCCTGAAGAACTCAAGCTCCCAACTTTTCACATATACTGGCTACCCTTTCCACCCTGGGGGGTTTTTCCCCAGTTAATTAATATACTTTGGTTTTATTTTATCTTTATTTATCTTACCATTTTTGTTAAGTGAATACTGATATTATCAAGTCAGTCATTTAGCACCTTTTCTCTTTTCTTTCTTCACCTGTCAATGGATATTTGGTGATCATATCCTTACTAATTCCATTGTTCATTTTGGCAGGTTGAAACAGTGATTAAGGACTTACTTGGTTGTCTCTTTGGCCATTTGGCTTCTCATTTCTCTTATTGCATCTCATCTTTGTACTTTCATCCTTCTTCGGGAAATTTATTCTTTTATTTTATTTTATTTATTCTTTGGAGTCTTCCAAGTGAGTTCCCTGATTGCTGAGTGCCAGGCCACTCTTGATTTTCTGTCCAAGAGCCCCTGTGACAGAAACATGGTCAGTAACTGTCATTAATGAGAGATTAAAAAAAATAGACTTTTTCATGTTTGATGATGAAATCTATTTAAAAAAAGTAAAAAATAAAATGAAATAAAATATATAAAAATGTTAATGGCCTCTTGGGTGCCATTAACCTGTGTAAATTTAAGAGAAAGCTTTAAATAAATTTTACTAAGAAAAGCCCTAGAACTTCCCAGAGGCCTCTTTGGAAGGTTCTAGGGTGAGTGAGGGGTGGATGGTAGCAGGTGGAGGTGAATAGGAGGATGGTGGATGGGGGCTGAGACTGAGTTGACAATGGTGAATATGGTCCTTTTCACAAAAAAAATTGAATAAATAAAAATAAAAAACATCAGGTTCAGTGAAAAAGTTTGGAGTGAAGGAGTCAAATTTTTACCAGGGTTAGTTTTTCAAAAATGTGTTTTGATGGAGATGATTTCCTTTTTATTTAAAAAAACTTCAAATTGGAAGGGGAAATCCACTTGTATTTGAAAAGAATTCCCAAAAAAAGAAAAGAAGTTTGGAGGGAGACTCAAAATTAAATTTAAACAAACTTGGCCATTGGTCTTTGGCACATAAAATCTCAACGCAAAAATTTCCCAAATTTTCAATTTTGTAATACATTGCAATTCAATTGCAAAATATAATATCAATTGCAACTTGGTGCCCCAATTGATGATAAAAATCAATTATATTTGACAGATCACCACATTTTAAAATGATAAAACAGCATATAAATAATGTGTTATTTTTTATTGATTAATGTCAGAATGCACTCCAGCTCTGCAATTGGCGTTCCTGATTACAATGCTGCTATAGTGAGATCCATCTGTAATTGCCTTTCCTTCAGTTCCAATTCCCAATTCCACTTTTATTTTTCAAATTCATACTTCTTGGTGTGTTGTTTCTCATCAAACTCCATTTGCTTTTGTAAATTGACTTGTTCAAACTGTTTCTTTTCCATATTCCTCACTTTCTCTTCATGCCACCTGTCCCTGTCCCAATCCAAAAAAGAATTTTCACTGGCTTCATGGGATAATAATTATGGCTTTTGTAAGTAAGATTGATCAGAGTAACCATAAATTCAAAACATACCATTTTGCTTTGATTCAAGCAAATTTGCATATGTAGGTGCAAACATATCCATTGGCCTTTTCCTAGATCCACTCCTGTCATTCAAGTTGGTCATAAATGCTTGATTAAGCTTTTGTGTTGAATGAATTATGGATTTACTTTTCTGGTCAAAGGGGAAATAATCAACATTGGCTTTCATAGATATCAGGCTTAAACATACTTACTGATTCATCTGGAAGGTTTTTCACTTGAACTAAGTAATCATCATTATTAAGAGGTCATTGCAAGTGATTATTCTCCTTTAAAGTACAAATAAGCTTTAATTATCTCAGTTAAAAAGAAAAAGAGATGGTAACTTAACTTATTAAGAAAAATATCATCATCCTCACCATTTAAGCTGTCTTTTTCTTGCAAATAAAAGCTTGCAATGGGAGTGACAATGGGCTTGTGGCCAAAGAGTGAATCCATTTCAGCATAGCAAGGAAACATAAATTTTAGCTTTCCACCCATTTATTTGCTTCATTTACTCTCATCTTCTTTGTTTAGTCAAGCCCCAGTTGGATTTTCAATTTTTTATTTCCATATAATTCTTTTTATATTTTTTCCATCAATCTTGGATTTTTCTTGCCCTAAGGTTTAGGACATGTTGTGATTTTTGGTTGCCTCAATGGCCATAAGCTTAAATCAATACTGCTTTGATAAAGGTGCCCTTCCAATGGATGTTGAACCACTAGTACCAAAACATGATTTGGAATTGTATTTTATTGAAAGCCAATTGATTATGGTTAAACAATAAGTATGGATTAAGTTACCTGATGAATGAGGAAGGCTAGAGGTGATCTTGATATCTGACTTGATTTTTTTTGCTTTGGAACAAGGAATTATTATAAAGATGAAGAAATATAAAAGGACTTTAAGCTTTTTGGTTTGATTGTCAAAAATAGAGTGTGGAAGAATATGTTATATAGTTGTGAATTGTGAATACTCATTTGTGTTAGGTTTCAAAATGAAATCCCAGATGTGTGGGATTTGGTGAAAATACCAGGAGACTAAGTTAAAATGCCATGTAATTTACACATGAGAAACGTAGGATTTAGTGTTGGGATTTGGAAGGCAAATACTGTATTCTTTTAAGGTGGTGTTTGTTGACTTTGACACCCCCTAATATATTTTTTGATAGAAACTGTTTTTAAATATGTTCATACAAGTACCCAATTTAAGCAATATTTTAAAGAATTAATTTCAGCAATTATGTGTTTTTTTGCCTTGACAATATATTTCCATTTTTTTCAATTTTTTCAAAAACAATTAAGGTATTAAAAAACACCCCCCCCCCCCAAAAAAAAAAATAGAAAAAACATATTTCATTCCTATTCTTAGAAGCAACTAGGCCAAAATGGCCACAATATCTATTTTGGAAAGTTAATAAAATAAGATTTCACTTATCAAATTTCATTTTGTGAGTTGTCTTTTAAGGAGGTTTCAGATTTTTCCAAAAAAAGACCAGATTTGCAAACCAAGAAATCTGAAAAAACTTGATGTGCCTCAAGGAGAAAGGTTTCAAACAGAGTAAAAAAAAGGAAAAATCATGAAGAAATGATAAAAAAAGTCAAAATTTTACATACGAATGTGTAAAACAACTTTAATGAACTTGAAAATTTACTATATTTAAAAGTTATAATAAGCTTTATTAAATCCCTTGCAATAAAAAAACAAACTCTATTTTTGAGATATGAATTTTAATTTCAAACTCATATTTTGTATAAATATTTTTCATCTTATCTTCAAATCACATTGGTATATTAGTCAATAATGCTTGAAAAAAAATGTTTTTGGGTATTGAAAACCTGTTAAAAGAAAATTAATTTGTTTTATGGTAAACAAGATTTGATTTTCTGGTTTCCCAAATTTTATTCAAGAAAAAAGCTTTAAAGTATCAATAAATAACTATTCCTTTTACCTGATCCTATTTTTTTCTTCATTTTTTGTTTAAGAAAATGAGAACATCTAATAATTACCCATCAAATGAACTAAAAGGTTTTTAGAAAAAAGTTATTCAACTGCCTTCAAAATTTGAAAAAGAATAATGAAGAAATTCTTTTCAAAAGAGCTTTTAAATAAAATAAGATTAAGTTAATGTAAAGTTTACTCACAAGCAATGATAGACCAATGGCATTTTCCATCTATATGTACAAGGCTTGGTACAGGAGAATTCCATGGATAAAGGAATTTCTTTAAAATGAGAATATGAGTCTTTCAAGGTCTTTTGCAAAGTTTATTTTATTCCTAATCAAGATCAAGATAATAGGATAACTTAAAGCCAGGAAGAAAAAATAAATGATGAAATGAGAGCCGAATATTTCTATTTCATTGATAAAACACTGAATGTTACTCTGAATATAATTAAAAAGTTGTTAAAAGATCACTTAATAGTAAATATATTATCTCAATCTGTAAGGTTTGTCTATGAAAATCTTGATAATAGTAACAAATTTAAAGAGTGCTATGACTGTCCTTAGTAGAAGATATAATATAATTAAATATTATGACCACAAATTAATATAATTATTGAGAGTAATTATATTTATCTTAAAAAATAGCTAATTATTATTAAATGATCTAATAATAAGAAAATCTTAATAATTATAACAAATTATAATTATTCTATTATTATTGTAGTCACTGAAAGGTATGATAATAAGAAATATAAAAGCTCTTAATGAGACAATTTTATGTGGAAAATATTAATATTTATCCACTTATAAAGAATATAAATATTATTTATAGAAAAATATCACACACACTGTGTAGAAATAAGTATTATAGAGGAACTCTATACAAAAAACTAATGATAGATAAAAGAGATATAGAAATTCAGAGAAAGCTTACTTATAATATCTATTTAATCCAATAAGTCAAACCACAAAATCTATACTATTAAATAATGATGATAAGTTAAAAAGACTGCAAAAATCAATATTTGAAAGGAATAGAATAACTGTTTTATGATAAGATAATATTTAACACTTTTTAGAGGAAAAGTTGTGGATTTAAAAGATATTTTAAGACAACAATTTTATATAATCAAATATATTATTAATGATCACAACAACATAATATACATTCTATGATTCAAATTCTTTATTTATAATTTATAAAGAGTAAATTAACTTAAGAATTAATCTAATAATATAAGATCTTATATTGATTAAGATACTACCTGTTCAAAATGTCTAATTGAGTTAAATGATGATGATGGACAGAAACAGTTATGCAAAGGCTCTTTTTATGACTTTAGAGAATCTATCATGATTTATATTGAATATAGAGGATTTTCTCAGGTAAAAAATGAAGGAAATTCTTAAAAAGAATATTCTTAGCTTAAGGTAATTTACTTTTCATTCCAATTTAATGTTACCAGTATTATTCTTAAATATGAGTAACTTTAATCCTGTTTAAAGTTAATTATTTTAAGTTTGCATATAAAATAAGTTTATTTAAATGAAATATCATCACAGGAGAAACTTAAAAATCAAGTTTCAAGTGAAAATCTCTTGAACTGGATTTTTATTCATTTTTAAATAAATCTTAGTTTTTGTTAAGAATAATTGAAAAGTTTAATTTCGAGTCCAATTAAAACTTAATACTGTTTAGAAAAGATACTTAAAATTTAATTTATACACAGATACAATTGAATCTCAAGTTTTGTGAAATTTTCAAGCAAATATATTAAGAATTTAATTTTCAATGAATTTTTGAAGTTATTGCAATTTCTCCATGTAAAATAGAAACACACACCAAAACTTACTGATGATCAAGTTTTAACACTTACAGCTTTGATGCTCAAGCTCATTTAAGCATTTAAAGTTTGTAAATCCTTGATTACAAGGCTGCACATGGGAATTTACCCTTTGGCAGCTTGTAATTCCTGTCCAAATTGGGATAAAGCCAGTTTAAACTTTAATTTTCAATAAAAGTCTAATCTTCAAGTTTAAATAAGGTTTAAAATCCTCAAATACAGGTGGAAAACTTCAATTGAGTCCTTGCAGATCCTAAACGCTGGGTACCCTGGCTCTATTTGGCTTTTTTCCATCGTCCCACCTTTCTGTGTGGATTTTGCGCTTTTATTTATTTAAAGTCATACTATGGCTTTAAATCAATTTAAATTGAGCCCATGCAGGATTTGTATCCTGTATGGAAATTCTTAGCCAATTCAGTGAATATACACCACACCTCAATTTACACTAAAATTTTGTAAGCTTGCATAAACCTTATGCGAATTTAAATTTAACCTTATTTAAGCTTAAATTTATCAATTCTTTAAAGAAATTTTAAATGGCCAAATTGTACTGTGAGATTCTCCAATCTTCTCATACCACAAGAAATAGGCATTTTTGAATATAACACCCTATGGGTCTACCCTAGGTTATTTTTGGTGTAGAATTCAAAAATGACATAATGCTCATAGCTTTGTTTATCAAAAAGAAATTTATACTTTTTTTTGTTATTTTTTATCTTGAACTACCTTGATACTTCTGCTGTCAGGCTGAGTCTATGATAAAAGGGTAATAAGACTATTTACAACTTTTAACTATGACTGTGACATGGTAAAATTTAAATAAAAGGGTTTGATAATAAAGAATAAGGGTTTTTAAGTTGAATATTAAGGGCTTTACTATTATGAAATAGTGGTGGTGAGCGCTGTTGAAAGCCTTGGGTGCAGCTTTACCTGTTGGATGACAATGATAAAGACTACAATAATTAATATTATAATTATACCTGGTTATATTCCAGACGTATAGCTATTTTTGACAGTTGTACTATGTAGGAATGTAAGAGCAGGATGAGGAAAGCATTTCTGGCAGTGAAAAGCCTCCTTTTTATCCTGAAATGGGGTGGAAGGGCTGTTAGACCTGCCCACGTGGAGGAAGAGAAGATTTTTCCATTCTCTGAGACAGACTTGTGGTTTGAAAGGACCTGTATAGCCTTTATTGGGCTCAGTTGTGGTTTTGAAACCACATATGGGCAGTTTTCACCAATACAGGGTGAAAACTTTCATCTGGGGACCACATAACCCTCTTCTGATGTGTATGACACGCAGAATGCTGTACATAAACTGTATGGGACCCAAGTATTGACTGACTTATGAGGTATTGAAGTATAAACATGCTTCTTTGTCTGTTTGACACCTCATAATCATGGTTATGGCATATTATCCCATGGTAAGACTGTAATGGACAAAATGCGGGATTTTGACCTTAAAGCTGCCATACCTTTGTCAGTTTTTGAGATATCAACCTAAAAATGGGTTTGGTGTGTAGCCCTGTATGTGTTCTACACAATGGTACCTTATTTGATATGGTTATGAAAAAGTTATCCCATGTACAAGATATTTTGTACATATGCGTGTTTTGGGCAAAAGCTGTGTTGCGCTTGTTTGCCCCATAACTTTTGTTCTAGTTGAGATATGAGGAAATGGATGGCCCCATCTGATATCCCTGACTGTGCTCCTTCGAAAATAACCCCACTTGAGGTATCTCACACTAAAACTAAAGAAGTTAGATGAGAGGTGAATGTTTTGTTCACCCTTATTTGGCCTGAATTTGACCATAACTTCTGTAATACTGGTGCTAGCTCAGTTTGGCTGGTACCATTGGATAGCCCTGACTTAGAGCTTTATTTTGCATACCAATTTGATGGGGTTAAGCCTCTTACTCTGTATTTCAGATGACAGGTGAAAATTAAGGTTTATGCTCAGAAATAACTTTGAGCATGAATAACTTTGTTATTCTTTGTCCTATGATGATGGGACTTGTATATTTGGATAGGGGCAATTTTCCGCTTTATTTTGATACCTTCTGAGCTACTTTGGCTCAGCTCCATGTTTTGGTGGTATCTTGGCTATACCATTGGTTTATGGTATTTTAACTGTCATGCTTGTGCTCTGGTTTTGAGTCACAGGCTGACATACCCTCCCTCTAAAAAAGGCTCATCATTGATGAGACTGTTCAGTCCTCCTAGAGGCTCTGGATCTCCTCAAATGAAGGTTCCCATCTGGTATACCATCTTCTACCAACCATTTGTCTTTAGCAGCTGTTTGGTTCTTGAATCTGACTAAGTATTTTCTTTGATCCTCCCCATTAAGTCTGATCTTCCTGGCCCTGATGATTTTACTCACAGGTCCAGGGGAATCCTCCACTTCCACTATATCTGGTGGTGTGGGGTTTTTCCTCCTGGAGGGGAATTTTCCCTCCTCTTTTTGGAAGTATGGCTTGGCCAAACTCACCGGAAAGACTGGGTGCTTTCTGGAAAATTCCTCCGCAAGTTTGACTTCCACTGCATTCTTCCTTATCAATTTAATGATAGTGAAGGGCCCTACAAATGAGTCTCTAATTTTCTTAAGTCCTTTAAGATTATTAAAGCTCAGTGTAGACGCTAGCACCTGGTCCCCTTCCTTAAAGTCAGGTTCCATGTGTGTCTTGTCCCACCTCTGCTTATTATATTCTTTTGCCTCAGCTACGCATTTGAAAGCTGTGTCACAAGCCCTCTTCCACATATCATGGAAGTCTTTGGCTGTGGGGTGGAGGGTCATAAGATTATTCTTCAAGTGATCCACAGGCATCAGGGGATTCAAACCTTTCTCTACCACTGCAGGTGTTTTTACTGTGGTAGAGTGCTGACTTGTATTATAAGCCAGTTGGACTACTGGTAGAAGGGTAACCCAGTAATGGGTGTATCCCTCATGGTCCTTGTATTCCATGCCATAGGCACAGAACCTTCTAAGGATGTCCTACATTGTCTGTATCATCATCTCAGCTAGGCCATCTGTTTGTGGATGATCAGCTGTGGAAAATGCAAGCTTGGTGCCAAGCATGTCATATCAGTCTGTCCAAAACTCAGATGTGAACTTTGGGTCCCTATCAATAATGATTATCTTAGGGACTCCACAGGTGGATATGATTTTATTCCAGAATAACAGAGCAGTATCCATGGCTGTGTCCTCTTTATGGCATGGTAGACACCTCATGCTCTTGCTGAACCTATAAACTATGATCAAGCAGGAATTTTAGTTTCCTTTGCCTCCTGGGACAAGTCCTGTGACCCAGTCCATATTGATGGTTTGCCATGGTTGTTTGGGTTCCTCTATATGTTGAAGTAACCCATATTTCTTGCCATTTTTCCTATTTTCCTTTTGGAATCTTTCACAAGTGTTGATGTAATCACTCAACTCTTGTTCCCACTTGGGCCACCAGCTGTGCTTGCTACCCTCTCTCTGGTCCTGTCTTCACTCATGTGTCCCATATAGGGGCAGTCATGACATTCCTGTAGGATCAGAGAGATGTGGTCTCTGTCTACCACTGTGAGTGCACTTGTGTGCTTCTCTCTGTGGTAAAGCAGGCAATCCACAAGGAAGAAGTTATTATTCCTGTAGGCCCTCAACCAGGGTTCTTCCAGCTGGGATTCCAGTTCTGGACTCCTGTACTTATGTTGAAGGAGTTGTAGTAATATGCCACACTGTTTGTGTTTGGCATAAGACTTCAGTACTGCAATGAAAAATTCATTGTGCAGTTCTGAGGAGCTTATTCCCGGTATGGGAGTTTCTGTTCCTTCTGAATCAGTGTTCCCACTTTCAAGGGTACCAATTCCTGGTGCCAATTCAGAGAAGCTGAAGTTCTTCCTCCTATCTATTTCCATGAAATGGATAGGGATCTTGGCTGCAACTTCAGGGTCATAAGCTGGATTTCTCTTGACATTATCCAGTGGCCATCTGCTAAGGCCATCTGAATTGGTATGACTTTTACCTTCTTTGTATATGTTGGTCATATTCCGTCTAAATTTTTGGATGGCTATTTGCCATCTCAGCATGTGTCTATTTGTAGTCTTCATGTTAAGTAAGGACTTCAAGGCTGTGCAGTCTGTGTAGACTTCAAAGACTGCACCCTCCAGATAATAATGGAGTTTTTCCAGAGCCCAGAATAAGCATAGACATACAGTCTGGGTGGCCCCATACCTGGCTTCTGAATCTTTCAGTTTCCTAGAGATGTAGGATATTACTCCCTCTATTGGTTCACCATCCACAATTTGTCTTTGGTGAAGGGCTGCTCCTAAGCCTTGGATACATGCTGCATCTATATATAGCTTGAATGGTAGTTCATCATCAGGCAAGATGAGCACAGGTGCATTTCTGAGTTCATGTTTGATCCGCTCATATGCATCCCTTCTTTCCTTGGTAATTTCAAAAACTACATCTTTTGAACATAACCTGTATAAGCTACTAGTTATGTGGGAGAAATTCTTGATGTGGTTTCTGTAGTAGCTAGCAAACCCAAGGAAAGATTGCATCTCTTTGATGCTCTTTGGTACTGGCTTTTGCAGTACTGCTGCTACTTTATTCTGGTCAATTTCCAGACTAAGGCCTGAGACTTTATGTCCTAGAGCTAGTAGCTCTTGTTGGCCAAAATTGCACTTTTACAGTAAAATCTTCAGATTGATGGATGTAAATATGCTGAGCACTCTGTCTATGTATTGTACATGGTCTTCCCATGTCTCTGAGTATATAATGATATCATCAATATATACCACCATCCAGCCTTCCAATATTTCTTCTTGAAATATTGTATCCATCATCCTTTGGAAGTGGGCTGGTGCTTTTTTGATGCCAAATGGCATCCTGGTATACTCATATATGCCCATATGGCATATTATTCTGAGTAATTTCATGGAGTTTGGTTTAACTCCCCTTTGGTGGAAACCTTTCATACAATCCATTTTGTTTATGTATTTGGACTTTGCCAATTTATCCGAGGCATGAGGTATCCTGGGTATAGGGTACCTGTCTGCTTTTGTGTAGTTATTTAGAGCTCTGAAGTCTCCACACAGTCTAGACTTTCCATCATGCCAGGTGATTAGGACAGGAGTGGTGATTTCCACCATTTCATTATGTCAAATCTTCCTGATGACGTCCATGTCCAGGAGTTCATTGATCTGTTTTTCAATTTCTTTCCTGGTTTCCAGGCTTGCCGGATAAGGAGGTCTCCTAAGCATGGGTGGATAAGGTCTTTCCACATCCAGATATAAACCTATATCATGGCCTTTGATCTTGCCTAATGGTTCTTCACCAATGGCAAATGCTGGTCTGTTTTTCCTCAGCATCTTCTGTAAACCTAGTTTTTGTTTACTGGTGAGGGTAGTGCTAAACTGTCCCTCCCTGAATTCATTCAGAAGTTCTTCCAGTGGATCTTGAGAAGATATCTGGTATATATCAAGTGAAAATTTCTTTTCCTTGTTGGTACCAATGGTAATGTGCCTATTTTTACTGTTGTAAATATCTATGCCATACATCCTCTGGTAATCTGTTCCCAGTAAGAACCCTTGGATGTGGGCATCATCAAGGACTACAAACTCTGGGTTGAGTCTGATATTACCTTTCCTATGGGGTATAATTATATCTTTGATAATTGTCCCAATGGAAGTCATCTTCCCTGATGCATTTTTAAAGCTCTTTGCCTTGGTGGGCAAGAGCTGTTCTTCCCAATTTGGGAAGTGGTTATCTAGATACTTTCTGGCCACTATGGAGCAGTTTGCTCCACTATCAATTATCAGTGGATGTTGAGCATTGTAAATATAGACAGTCACTTTTGTGGCTGTTCCATGTATATATGCCCTCTCTTTGGTTGGTGTAACCAGGAATGTTTGTGTATCTTCTGTATGTTTGCACAAGTTTTTGTTGGCAGTATCCTGTGGCATGCCTGCTTCTGACTGTATGTACTGCATTTCTAGTGGGGTTTCCTCTTGGTATTCCACCAGAAATTCTTCTCTTGAGTCCTGATAATCATCAGATTGTTCTCTGATGGCATCACCCATGGAGTCTGATTCAGAATCCTCTGTTAGGGATTCCTCCTCTGAGAGTTTCTCAATGGCATAGACCTTTTTCTTTGCCTTTGGACAGTTGTTGGCATAGTGGTCTATTGAACCACAATTGTGACAATAATTCTTATTCATTTCCACTTCTGCCACTCTTTCTCTGGGTTTGTCTTTAAACTCCACCCTGAGAGGTTGTTTCTCTTTGAGACTACTGCTTCTATATAGGCTGAATTTCCATATATGAGTTCTTTTCCTTATATCTTGTAACGTATTAGCAATTTCATCTAGAGTGCAATTTTAGTTGCATCTGCACTTTACTGCATGCTCTAGTTCTCTTGGCAGCTGTTTTAGAAGTTTGTGATTCCTCATTTGGATGCTCATCTGAGGATAAATGGCTTTAAGTCTTTTTGACTGTCTAAGACGCCACTCCTATGGATCTTTGTCCACAGAGTATTTGTCATTGTCAAATGAAATTGTCTTTTGCCATATCCAAGCTCCATTACTGTACTTTTGGATGATTTGACTCTTCCACCATGGGTAGCTCCTTCTGCCTGGATTTATTTAATTTCTGTGTACCATATATTAGCATGACCTTTAAATGCTGTATTTAGTCTAGCAGTAATCCAGTAATCTGGTATGATTGGTACATCAATGAAGAGTCCATAAGTATAATCTATGAGTTACATATGATCATATTCTCCTGTTCCAGAGAATTTGGGCCAGCTTGAGGCCTCAGTAAGCTGTTTCAAGGCTTCCTTCTATGAATAAGACATGCCATCTCCACCCTGGTATTGTGATGGAGATCTTGCCTTATTCATCAACATGGCATCTGGTTGATATGGATTATCCATAACATGGCCTTGTGGTTGGGGCCTCATGTCATGGTAGACATTAAACGATTTGTTTATGTCTTGATACAGACAATCCCTGTCCCTTTTGCTGTGGTGCTGTTCTTCAAAAGCTAGGTTCAGCTTTTTGTTGGTCTCTTCAGAAGCTTTTCTCAATTGAGCATGTCTTTCTTGAAGAGTCTTAACAGTTTTATCCATGGAGGCTGTTAATTTTTTCATCCTCTCATGGCTTGCTTCATGTTCTGAAAACTGTTTTTGAGTTTGCTCAGAATATTGGGACATTTGTAACCACAGTGAATCACTGTTTAAGTTACTCTCAGGTGTGATAACATTATGTTCAATCTGAGTGGGGATAATATTTCTATTGATGGGACTACTGATTCTAGAGTGGTTTACAACTACTTCTGGTTCTTGTGTAATTCTTTCACCAAGTCCAACAGCTTCTGGATCATAGGGTCTGACTCTTTCCTCCTCTGGTTGAAGGAGGTTTTGTTCTTTCCCTTGTTTCCTTGTCTTCTCCTGGAAGCTTCCTGGAATTGTGAAGAATGGTGACTCTTGGACACTGATATGTTGGGTTCTGAATGGTGTGAAGCCACTGGAGAGCTGATTTGGCCTGCTCCTTGTGAACCTGAAGGAATCTGAGTAGGCCCTGTCTGGGTTAGCTGTTCTTCTATAGCTTGGATAGTGGCTTGATTCTCCCTTATCCGCTGTGCCCTTTCCTCCAGGAGTCTGAACTGCCTGGTAGGATTCCAACCTTTGGTGATTACTATAAGGTCCTTGAAGTCTATCTCTTTCAAACACATCTTCTGGAAACTTGCTCCAAGTTCTGCCCAGTGAGATGCCAGGTTGAACCTCTTGTTGTCCATGCTCCATTGAAATAAATCTTTGAGGAGTTGGTGGAGCTGAAGAACTTGATGCATATCCTTCCAGTCCTCTGGTTTGAGGTTCCTGTTGAATTGGAGTGTGAATATCAAGTTTGATATTATCTCCCTCATTGTTTTGCCATCCACAACTGTGTCCAAGGTATTCTCTTCCAGGTCTTCTGGTTCTGGACAATCCTTCTCTGTCCTCTGGTTGGTTCCCTTGGAAGCCAAGGTCTGTGAGGTATACAGGTGACATATCAGTGCTTGCAAGTAGTCAAAAACTTTGTGTTCTTGAGGTATTTACCTTTGACTGTGTCTTGTAAAAATTTGTTGTCTACTGCTTTTGGAAATTTACCTTTAGAGGTTACAACTGGGTTAATTATAGTAATCTTCCCTGTACAAGATGTTAAGGTTGGATTACCTTGCATTGATGCGGAGTTTTGTGGGTTTCTACTCCTCTGGGTGCCTATTAGTGTCCACTTCTTTGCTGTGATCAGGACTTCACTGAGCCTCTTTCCTTTGCCCTTGCTGCCCTCTGGTTCTGAGGGTGTCACTGGTTTGGTGGCCTGTGACTGGGTCTCAAGTGTTATGATGTTTTCTTCCACTGAATCAAAACAGGAAAAAAGGGGGCTTAATGTCAGTTAAGACATCTCAAACTGCTGTTTGCATGTCTAAGAATGGCCTCTGGGCTTTTATATTACTACAATGTGCCCTTGTACAATGACAGTGTAATTGAATTAACAATTCCACATCAGAAATACAGCTTACAGATACTTGGTATACTGCCTGTATACCAATATCTTACAGAGTACTTGTAATTAGCAAGTATAATCTGTCCAAAAGTGGTGTATAAGAGGGTAATTGAATTAAAAATATGCCCAACCACACCTCAACTGTTGGTTTATCAGTAAGAGGTTTCTTAAGTTATTTAAAAAATAGGACTGTATTGATGGCTCAAAAGTGTTTTTATATGTAAAACATGCCAAAAATAAGGGTCTTGTGGTTATCAGCCATGGGACAAATATTCTTATAATAGGAATATAAAATGGTGTATACACCAATTAATAAGAAAAATATATAAGATATATATATTTTTAAGAAAAGTACGCCTGAAAACGATAAAGCAATTGTCAGAAATAAAGAATATAAGAGAAAAAACTCACTTGTGATGGCCCAAATAAGTTAAAACACGGCCACACCCCCAAAATGTCAGGGTGAGTCTATGATAAAAGGGTAATAAGACTATTTACAACTTTTAACTATGACTGTGACATGGTAAAATTTAAATAAAAGGGTTTTTAAGTTGAATATCAAGGGCTTTACTAGTATTGAATAGTGGTGGTGAGCGCTGTTGAAAGCCCTGGGTGCAGCTTTACCTGTTGGATGACAATAATAAAGACTACAATAATTAATATTATAATTATACCTGGTTATATTCCAAGAGTATAACTGTTTTTGACAGTTGTACTATGTAGGAATGTAAGAGCAGGATGAGGAAAGCATTTCTGGCTGTGAAAAGCCTCCTTTTTATCCTGAAATGGGGTGGAGGGCTGTTAGACCTTTCCACATAGAGGAAGTGGAGATTTTTTCACTCTCTGATACAGGCTTGTGGTTTGAAAGGACCTGTATAGCCTGTATTGGGCTCAGATGTGGTTTTGAAACCACATCTGGGCAGTTTTCACCAATACAGGGTGAACGATTTCATCTGGGGACCACACAGAAACTGTATGGGACCCCAGTATTGACTGACCTATAAGGTATTGAAGTATAAACATGCTTCTTCATCTGTTTGACACCTCATAATCATGGTTATGGGATATTATTCCATGGTAAGACTGTTGAAGTCTATCTCTTTGAGACAGATCTTCTGGCAACTTGCTCCAAGTTCTGCCCAGTGAGATGCCAGGTTGAACCTCTTGTTGTCCATGCACCATTGAAAAAAATCTTTGAGGGGATGGTGGAGCTGAAGAACTTGATACATATCCTTCCAGTCCTCTGGCTTGAGATTCCTGTTGAATTGGAGTGTGAATGGCAAGGTTGATATTATCTCCCTCATTGTTTTGCCATCCACCACTGTGTCCAAGGTGTACTCTTCCAGGTCTTCTCTGTCCTCTGGCTGGTTCCTTTGGAAGCCAAGGTCTCTGAGGTATACAGGTGACATATCAGTGTTTCCAAGCAGTCAAAGACTTTATGTTCTTAGTGTATTCACCTTTGACTGTGCCTTGTACAAATTTGTTGTCTGCTGATTTGGGAAATTTACCTTTAGAGGTTACAACTGGGTTAATTATAGTAATCTTCCCTGTAAAAGGTGTTAAGGTTGGTTTACCTTGTATTGATGAAGCGTTTTGTGGTTTTCTACTTCTCTGGGTGGCTATTGGTGTCCACTTCTTTGCTGTAATCAGGCCTTCACTGTGCCTCTTTCCTTTGCCCTCGCTGCCCTCTGGTTCTGAGGGTGTAACTGGGTCTCAAGTGGGATATAATTCTCTTCCACTGAATCAAAGTAGGAAAAGATGGCTTATGTCAGTTAAGACTTCTTAAAATGCTGTTTGCATGTCTAAGAATGGCCTCTGGGCTTGTATAATGCTACATTATGCCCTGTATAATGACAGTGTAACTGAATTAACAATTTCACGTTGGAATTACAGCTTTTGGTACCCTGTTACACTGTTTGTGTACCAGTATCCCACAGATTGACGTGTGATCTGTATAAGTGGCTCTGTATAAGTGTAATTCAGTCAACAATACACTTAACCACGCCTCAACTGTTGGTTTTACAGTCAGAGGTGTCCTTATTTAATAAAAAAATACAGGACTTATTGATGGCTTATGTGTTTTTATATGTAAAACACGCCAAAAAGAAAGGTCTTGTGGGTATTAACCACATGACAGATACTCTTAAAATATGAGTAAAAGGTGGTACATAGACCAATTGAATGAATATATATATATAATATATATATTTTCAAAGGAAAATACGCCTAAAAAATGCAAAACAATGGTCATAAAGTGAAAAATAAGTTAAAAACTTACTTATAAGGTCCAAAATTCAAAAAAGCATGGCCAGGCCCCCAAAACGTCAGGCTGAGTTTATGATAAAAGTATTAAAATGTATTTACAACATTTAACTATGACTGTGAAATGGTAAAAAGGGTTATAAGAGTTCAAGATGTTTTAATTTAAGAATAAAAGGGCTTTACTGTATGAAATATAGTGGTGGTGAGCGCTGTTGAAAGCCCTGGGTGCAGCTTTACCTGTTGGGTTACAATAATTAATATTATAATTATACCTGTTTATTACCCAAGAGTAAAGCTGTTTTTGACAGTTTACTACATAGGGTATTCAAGAGCAGGATGAGGAAAGCATTTCTGGCTGTGAAAAGCCTCCTTTTTATCCTGAAATGGGGTGGAAGGGCTGTTAGACCCTTCCACATAGAGAAAGTGAAGATTTTTCACTCATTGAGACAGGCTTGTGGTTTGCAAGGACCTGTATAGCCTGTATTGGGCTCAGATGTGGTTTTGAAATCACATCTGGGCAGTTTTCACCAATACAGGGTGAAAAATTTCATCTGGGGACCATATAGCCCTCTTCTGACGTGTATGACACGTAGAATGCTGTACAGACACTGTATGAGACCCAAGTATTGACTGACCTATGAGGTTTTGAAGTATAAAGATGCTTCTTTGTTTGTTTGACACCTCATAATCATGGTTATGGGATATTATCCCATGGTAAGACTGTATTGGACAAAATGTGGGAGTTTGACCTTACAACAGCCATACCTTTGTCAGTTTTTGAGATATCAACCTAAAAATGGGTTCGGTGTGTAGCCCCTTATGTGTTCTACACAATGGTACCTTATTTGATATGGCTATCATTAAATATGACAAAGTTATCCCATGTACATGATTCTTTGTACATATGTGTGTTTTGGGCAAAAGCTGTATTGGGTGTGTTTTTCCCATAACTCTTGTTCTAGTTGAAATATGAGGTAATGGATGAAGCAATAGGATATCCCTGATTGTGCTCTTTCCAAACAGACCCCACTTTATGTATCTCACACTAAAACTGTAGAAGTTAGATGAGAGGTGAATGTTTTGTTCACCCTTATTTGGCCTGAATTTGACCATAACTTCTGTAATACTGGTGCTAGCTCACTTTGGCTGGTACCATTGATTAGCCCTGACTTAGAGCTTTATTTTGCATACCAATTTGATGGGGTTAAGCCTCTTACTCTGTATTTCAGATGACAGGTGAAAATTAAGGTTTATGCTCAGCAATAACTTTGAGCATGAATAACTTTGTTATTCTTTGTCCTATGATGATGGGACTTGTATATTTGGAAAGGGGTGTGTTTCCTCTTTCTTTTGATATCTTTTGAGCTAATTTGGCTCAGTTTCATGTTCTGGTGGTATCTTGGCTATACCATTGGTTTATGGTATTTTGGCTGTCATGCTTGTGCTCTGGTTTTGAGTCACAGGCTGACACTTTTCCTTTTCATGATTATCATAACTAAACTATGATTTTTCTTTCCTGTTCTTCTCTAATGATCATCACTGATTATCCATTTTCTTTGGTTTTTTTAATCATGATCATTATTGATCATCTTTATTTTCAATTTCCTTTTTTTTCTTTTTCTCATGATCATCATAGCTAACCAATATTCTTTTTCCTCTGATAATCATCACTGATGAGCATTTTTTTTATTTAATCCTAATCATTATTGATCATCTTTAATTTAAATTTATTTTTGTATTTTCATTTTTCTGATGATATCATAACTAACCAATGCTTTTTTTTCTATTTTTTCTGATGGTAATCACTGATGACCAATTTTTTCCTTTAGTCATGATGATTACTGATCATCTTTATTTTAAATTTCTTTTTTGCATTTTTTAAACTAACCATTACTTTTTTTCTTCTCTTTTTTCCAGATGATCTTAGCATATGACTATATTTTTTCTTTTGTTTGTTAATTGATCATGATAATAACTCATGAAACTTATTTCGATTTTTTTGATTTTTTTGGATTCCGTCTTTTAATGATTATATTTGATCATGCTGATGATTTTGTTTAATTAATTTTTGATTTTTCTAATTATTTTTCAATATAGGGGTGCATTATTTATAAGGGTTATCTCTGCCATGTCATTTAATTTCACCCCCTTCCCTCATCATTGAAATTAAAAAAAACCCTCTTTCCCTCTCTCACTCTGAAAATAATTCTGATGATGTCATGGTTAGAGCATCTCCACAAGCAGTGCTATACTGTAAGATTTCACAGTTTTCCTCCCGCGCATCCCAAAACCATGCCCCACCAGCATTTCTAAACACAAATTTATTTTAGCTCCATTTCTAAAAATTCCCTTTGGGTTGCCAAATATAGCAACCCAATACCTCCCCAGAACAAATGAAATGTCTTTGAAAGTCAGTTTATCTTGCTACTTCTACCAAATCTCTATTCTGTTTTCTCATAAAGTTTTTGCATAAACAATTTTCTTCATTCAATCTTTTCATACCAAAAGCTCAATACCCCTCATCAATCAACAGCTCAATAAATTCTGATGATTCTGTTGCAACAATTACTTGTTTGTGTTTTTTCAGTGAAGCTTCTCTCTTACTTCATCTTATGAATTTTAATTTCATTTTAGTGTGAAAAATAGATAAAAAACCAAGTCAATAAGCAAACTACATTGATCTAGAAGATATACAGCTGTGAAAGTCATGAATTGAAGTTTCAGAGGACCCACTAACTGGAACTGATCAGACCAACAGCACCTTCTGGTCACATTTATTACAAAGCTATCAGCAGGGAACACCACATACACAATGAAAATCAGTCAGCCTCAAGAGTCATTGGGGTGCCCTTCAACATTCTGTCAACAAATTTAGTGGATGTGTCCAGCAAATTAAGCAAATGAGCCAAAGTGGGGTGACTGCTCATGACCAACTTTCAAAAGCAACAAATTTATATTCCAAGCTCTACAAAAAGCCTTTTCTCAATATGTCAGCATACAACATACTATTAAAGGCACCTAAATGGAATCATCACATGTAAGATCTGGAGGAAAACAGCTTCAAGCTGAAGAAACCAAAGTATTAAAATCAAGAGCCATTAGCTTTGTCAACACCAGTTGAATCTGATACATCACTACCCACTGGCGAAAAGCAAATGAAGATGCTGATTTCTGAGTCCAAAGCAAATAAATGCAAAAGTACTGTTGAAACCCAAAAGAAAATTGCTGAAAACACAGAAAAACAAAGTAAATCCCTGGCTGAGCAAAGTGCAGCACTCAAAACAATTGCCGAAGACATCATCATGAGTAAAGAAGTTGAAAAAATGGATGGGAGGAAGCGTGATTATTACAAGATGAAGCAGGGAATATGTGAGCCTTAGCGGTAATTTCATATACCCAAAAGACCACAAATTCAAAATTAACATATTAATATGAATAAAATAAATTTATCTATATTATTAAAATAAAAATCAAAATATGAATATAAAATTATATTCAAAATAAAAAAATTAATTACAATTTAAAAATAAAATTACATCAAATTTTGAAATTATAAAATTACATTTATACTTGAAAAAATTAAATAAAAATGAAATTTTAACAAAATTGTGAAAAAATAAATAAATTTGGAAAAAAGTTAAATAAAATTTATTATAACTTTTTATCCAATAAATAAACATATAAAATTTATTTCACCATTGGATTCCTCATAAAAAATCAGGTGGGGTCACCTCTGAGTGAAATTCTTGTAACTCAACTCTAAATAAGCTTAAATTAAGTTTTTAGTATTTTCAATACAAAAGTTGAAAATCCCCAAAACCTTAATTTAATTCACACCACATGTGGTGTTAACCATCAATTTTTGTGTTAAAATTGAGGTGTTGTGTTTAGTTTAGAAGCTATGAGGAATTGAAGTATTTTCAATTGAATTCAATTGAAATGTCAAAATGTGCGCGTGTATTACATAAGTGAACTTTGATTTACATATGAGGTGTCAATTATTACTGTATTGTACTGTACAATTGAATTGAATTACATATGTAAATTATAAGTATAATACATGATGAGGAATTAAAGGAAAAATAAATTGGAAAGATTAAATTTGGGGGGGAAAAGGAACTCCAGCTCTAAGGGGGAGATAAACCCCCAAAATCCTTGCTGACAGGCGTGGGATGTCAAAATTCACGCAAAAGTTCATCACTTTTGGCCTGGAATTGAGTTACAGGGTCTGTGGACTCAATTGATGATGAGGTTTTGATACCAACTGGGGTAGTTTTAGCTGTTGCCAAGAGGGTAAAACTACCCTTAAGATAAAAAAATCATAATAAAAACGGTTTTAACTGGTTTCTACGCCTCTGACACACATTCTGACGTGTTTTGAAGGCTCTAGGCCTGGTATTGCTATAGTAATGGCTGGTTTAAGGGTCTAAAATGGCTTAAACCAGCCCTTTTTGGTCTAAACCAGGGTTCAATGATGCCATAATTGGCTTTTCTGTTGTCAGACTGTTTTTCACGACTGAAAAGAGTAAAATTTACTTTTGGAATAAGAGAATTGATGGCTATAAAAGAATGTCTTCTTTGCTCCACTTTTCTCTTCATGTTAGAATCTTTTCCTTTTATTAATTAGTTTAAACACTGTTAAACCAATCAATAAAAGATTCCAACCACCATTTTTAAATCATTTTAATCCTTTTAACCATGTGAAAAAATCATTATAATCATTGTTTGTAACTCTTATAACCATTTTTACCCCTGAACCACCCCAAAAGTGAATTAAAGCATCTTTCATCACTGTAAACTTTGTCACTTTGTTTCCAAATTCACTCTGGTCACTTTTGGGTGTGTTTTCTCTTTAATATTCTTTTTAAAGACTTTGTTCTTTAATTAATTGCTTGCAGTTCTTTGCTCAATTAATTCCAATTGAAATTGCTCTTGAAGAAATTTCTTTTGTAGCCTTAAAATATCTCTTGTAGAGTATTTTTTGGATAAATTTTTATTGTTGGTAAAACAATAAATCTTTATAATATTATTGTTTTATACTAATAAAGTTATAAACAATAAAATTGGCATGTTTTCTCTTAAAAATAATATTTTATACTATTTTTAATTGATTTTTTTACCTTATACAAATTTTGAGGACAGGAAAAGTACTTGATTTTTAATCAAAGTTTCATATCCACACCTTACAGAATAATACTGAAGAAAACAAGGGATGATTTATCAAGACTCAGACATGGTGAGGGCACCAAGCAAATTCAGTTTTTATATTATTTTTTATAATGATGAAGTTTTTGGGATTGTAATTTCTTGGTTATTATGAGTAATGTTTGCCTTATCTTGAGAGTTAGTTGTGCTTGTTGGGAACAAAAACCTTTTTTTTCAAATCAAGTTGTTTTGGTTTTAAAAAATAGAATTATTATTGTACTTAAAATGAGAGTTTTTTATAATAAAAATGATGCTATTATAAAATTATGACACTTTTGAGTAAAGAATTTTCTTTCTTAAAGTTCTTCATGAGAAAATTACAACAACATGTGATAGAAATATTACTAAATTTATTAAGATTTGTTTTTCAAAAAGGTTTGGTTTTCTAAAAGACCAACTGCTTATACAAAAAATAATTTAAATTGAATTAATCTGATAATTGAAATAAATAGATATTATAAATAGTAAACAAATACTACAATTTGAATGAATGAGATTACTGAAATTAAATGGAAAATGGTTTTAATTGTGAAAAAGGTAAAACCAGTTCAGGATAAAATATTCCAATCAAGAAAACAGATACAAAAATAAATAAATTTAAATTAATAAGATAATTTGAATGAATAAAAAGATTACAAATAATAGAAATACACAATTAAATTAAGAAAAAATATTAATAATTAGAGTAAATAAATAAAAAGTAATCAAGTCGAATCTTTCAAATTAAATCATCAAAGTTAAGAAAACTAAAGTTAATAGATGAAATTAATAAGGAGAATCATAGAGATATAATAATAAATTAAAACCAATGAAAGCGCTATAATAGAATAGAAATCTTCAAGATTTTATTGTTCTGATAATAGAAAATTTCAATTAAAGTAATAGAAACTCCATCATTTAAAAAATAACAAATATATTTTGAAAATAATATAAATTTAAATATCACAATAATAAATAAAATTCTATTAATAAAAATAACTTTATTCTTAAAAAAATAATAAAAATTACATTTTTGAAATTAAAACAATCCTATGATTCAAATAATAACAAAAAAATATTACTTCAATAATAATGTTATTATTCAAATAGTAAAAACAGTTTTACTATCAATTGAATAATAATTCCAATGTGATCATTATATCAAGAGTAATTTTATTATCAAAAATAAACCAATTTTATCATTATTTGAATGATAATTTTATAAATGTTCTAATCATAATGTAATTATTATTTTGATAATAATCTTATTATTAAAATAATAAAACTTTTATTATTGAAATAAATAAAAAGTTTTATGATTATAACATAAATAATGGTGTTATTCAAACATTTTTATTCTTTGAATAATAGTAATTTTATTCTGAAAGTAATGAAAACAGTTTTATAATAAAAATAAAAGCAACAACTTCATTATCATAATAATGATAACATTCTTTGTTAATATAATAATAGCAAGGTTATTATCTCTATTGATTATCTAAAATTGTTTAAGGTAAAATATTAATATCTTATTATATCCAATGTTCAAGATTTGAAAAAAATTAAATTCTAATTAGCTTTCTTTACTCATATTTTCTTTGTGGATATTTTAATAGAAAACTTTACACATAATCAATGGTCTCAAAGGCATTCAAATTAAATTAATTTCATTCAAGATTTAATATGTTTGAAAATGTAAATGTGTCACAGGGGCTCTTCTAAATGAAGAGGGCCTGGCACTCATTGAACAGACTTACTTATGGAGGGCTCAGAAGAAATACTCAAATGATAAGAGTAATGAAATAAGATAATAATTTTCTAGTCATAAAATAATAAGAGTTAAAAGATATGAGAGGAAAACAAAAGTAATAATAAAGAGCCAACCACAAATAATCCTGTACCACTGTTTCAACCTGTTCAGAAAAGAGAAAAGGATTAATAAAGGATATGGCCACCAGGACTCTACTGAACAGGTGAGGGAAGGCAAAGACTAACTTAATAAATAATAAAACAATATTTCTTAAATGAGAAATAAAATAATATTAAATAATAAATCCAATATTTTAATTAACTGGGGGAAAAACCCCTAGGCAGATGAAGAGGGGCTGGTATATGTGAGAAATACCAGCCTTGGAGTTTGAGTGTTGAGATACTTGCCTTTATGCTGGAAGAAGTTGGATGTGGGATTGGATCCTGTATTGGTGAATCCAATACAGGTTATACAGTCAATACAGGTATTTGCGCCTGTATTGATGACAGGCCTGTATCTGGTAAATCATGTATTTGGGTCTTGCCTATATAAAGCTGTATTGAGGTCTGAAAACTGTATTTGGAGAATGTTGAATGAAACCCCCTTGCTGATTGGGTTTTGAAGGGTTTCAATGAAGTAATGATTGTTGAAGATGATTGGTAATGCCCCTGTCTCCTTGGCTGTGACATTATCCCCCTCTTGAAAGTGGTGAGCTCTGAGCACCATAAGTATAGTGAGTCTTGATGAGCTTGCAATCAATCCATACATTTCTTTCCCCCAACTCCTTAAATTTATCCCATTAAACTTTCTTCTTCAATCAATACTCAAACAAAATCTTCATCTAATCACTTATATATATCTTCTCCTTGATCTTGATTCTGGATTCCCTCCTCTCCTTCAAAATGCCTTCATTCTTCTTAAATTATGTTCATTCTTGTTTTGAGTGTCTTCACTAAACTTTTCTTGAGTCCTCATGGCTTCTGAAAAGGGGGTGACCTGGGCTTATGTCCCAAGAACACCTGATTTCATCATAAGTTGGAATCTTGAGAGTGTTGGCAGAAATGGCCAATACTTGAGGTTTTGGACCATTTCAGAAGTCCTGGCCAAAATCCCTGATTTTGTGATTAAAGGGTTTTTTTGGCCAATTTGTGCAAAAATGTGCAAATGCGCATATATGCCATAATGGCATATATTGGTGAAAAAATTGAAAAAATGGCCTTATAAAGTGTTCTGGCCATTTTGCGCAAAATGCGCAAATGCGCATATATGTCATAATGGCATATATTGGTGAAAAAATTGAAAAAGTTTGATTAATGATGGAAAAATGGCCTATAACGTGATCTGGCCATTTTGCGCAAAATGCGCAAATGTGCAATTATGATGAAATTGGCCAAAAAGGCCTTTTGAAGCCTTTTGACAAGATAAACAGGCCTTTTGCGCAAAATTGCGCAAAATGCAAAAATTTGCCAATATGCATAATTAAGCATATTTTGATGAAAAATGATAAAAATGAGCTATTTTGAAGTTTTGAGGTTTGATATGGCCATTTGTGCCAAAGTTCATAAATTCATGAAATTGGCCAATTGGGCAATTTGAAGCAGGGTTTTCCTTTTTGATCTTCATTTCTTCCTGAATGTCTTTCTTCTTATCTCCTACTTGACTGGTCAATTGCCATAAATGCCTTGCTGATTGGGTTTTGGATTTCAATTTTGATCTTGAGGAATGAGTTTAAGGCTGACTTGAAGAGGTTTTGATGAGGGTTATCTGTAGCTGGTCTTTACCATAACTAGTGTTTTGCTCTTTGATTATTGAATGAATTGACTCCCCAAGCATGATATGGGAGTGATGACTACTGCTTTTGAAATAAGAAATAAAAATAAAAAATAAAACATACAAGTAAAAGAAAATGAAATAAAAAATAAAAATGAAAAAGAATTGAGAGAAAAAGAGAGTAAAGAAATAGAAATAAGAAAATGCCTGAGGGTTGTCCTTCTTGTGGTGAGTTGCTTGATTTTGGCCAAAATGTTCTGAAAGATAAAATCAAGCATTTGATGCTCACAGTGTGGCCAAGGTCATGTTTTATGAGAAGTAGACCCCTCAGGGATGCATACCAGGAGATGGAACTTACTTGCATAACTTCCACTCCCCATCAAGCACCATAAATGAAAAGGAAATTATGCCATAACATGCATTGTGGTAATGAATGTCTTGAAGGATAATTTATGGCATGATTAAAGAAGAAAAGAAAATAAGAGAAAGATTGGGCCATATCTTGATGAAAGGTCCAAAGTCTTGAGGGTATGATGTTGCAAGGCCTTCTGAGCCTGTCCAAAGAATTGACAAGTGCTCACAAAGTGGCCAAGGTGATGATTACAACAAATTTGGGTAGAATACCCCCTTAAAGGTGCATGCCAGGAGAGGAACTTACTTTCATAAACTCCAATCCCCACCAAGCACCATAAATCAAACTCTTGAGGCATTTGGGCCAGGCTTGTCTGGATACAAAGTGTGAGAATCCTTGACAGGGTCTGGGGAGTTGGTAAGGTTGGAAGCTGGTTCCCAAGTTGTTCTTTCTGGGTCTTCATTGAATCATTTCCACTCCACTAAATACCATAATGAACCTCTCTTGAGTTTTGAGTCCAGAACCTGAGCCACTTCCCATTCTTCTTGCTCTTCCACTATTACTGGAGGTGGTGGCAATTGGTGTTGATTTGGGATAGTTGATTGATTCACTGGTTCTAACAAGGACACATGGAAAACAGGGTGAACTGACTTCCATTGTTGAGGCAACTTGAGGTGATATGCATGGCTGCCAATCTTCTTGAGAACTTCAAAGGGTCCCAACCATCTTTCTGAAAGTTTCTTGGTGGGTCTTTTTGTCTTGATGTTCTTGGAAGCTAGCCATACGTTGTACCCAGGTTGGAAATCAGGTGGAATTGCTCTATTTTTATCTGCATACTTCTTGAAACGCTTTAGTGCTGACTCTAATTCTTCTTTGACAACATGCTGTACTGATTGGAGTTTTGATGATAACTTTCCAGCAGGTGTATCTTGAGGAATGTGAATTGAATCAAAGCTGGGATTTCTTCCATAAATAGTGAAAAATGGAGACTGTTTTGTTTATGAATGTTCTGCATTATTATAGGCAAATTCAGCCAGAGGGAGCCAGGTGTGCCAGTCATCTTGATAGTAACTGACATACATCTGAAGATACTGTTCTAGAATCTGATTTACCCTCTCTGTCTGTACATCTGTTTCAGGGTGAAAGGCAGTTGAAAGATCTCTTGATATCTTGAGCTTCTGACACAATTGAGTCCAAAATGATGAAACAAATAATGAACCTCTACCACTAACAATACTAATTGGAAGACCATGTTTGGAAAAGAAATGATTAATGAATATTTGAGCTAAGTCCAAAGCAGTGATTGTTGAATAAGTTGGAATAAATATTGCCATTTTTGAAAATCTGTCTACAACTACTAAAATTGAATCAAAGTTGCTTGACAAGGGCAATTGAGTGATAAAGTCCATTGATAAAGAATTCCAAGGACCAGATGGAATTTGAAGAGGCTTGAGTAACCCAAACTTCTTATGGTGGATGTTCTTGTTTCTTGAACATTGCTGACATGAGGACACATAGTCCTTGATGATTTGATTCATGCCAGCCCAATAAAAATCCCTCTTGATGAGCTTGAGGGTCTTCTCCTGACCAGGATGGCCAGCCAATGGTGAGTCATGACGCTTTTGAAGAATGTCCAATTGAATTTCATGATTTCTTGGAATGACTACTCTATTGAAAAGAATTTTGACTCTTGAATTTCATTTTGCGTGAGAACATGATGAAAATTTTGAGGATTCTTGCTGATGAAATCAACCCCCCTCTCTGGGTACACGTTGTCCCAACGTGACAAGCCATCTGGTAAAGTGGCCAGCCTGCCTGGGCGGTAAGTGATGATAAAATGGAATTTGGATAAAAATTCAGCCCAACGGGCTTGACGACGAGTAAGGACTTTAGAGGACATAAAATACTGAAGGGAACAATGGTCTGTCAAGACCTCAAGGGAATCAGAAAGAGAAAGGAGAAAAGCTCTCCAGTGCTTGAGAGCCCAAACTATGCCAAGGAGTTCCTTGTCATGAATTTCATAGTTGAGTTCAGCTGGTAAGAGCTTGCGACTATCAAATGCAATGGGATGCTTTCCTGAGTCATTCACCTGACTCAGTATGGCACCCAAGGCATAATCAAAAGCATCAGTCTCTACAATAGTTGGTAGAGATGGATTAAAATGAGAGAGAATAGGAGCAGTGGTGAAAGCTTCTTTGAGTATTTGAAACTGACTAAGAGATTCCTCATTGAAGATAAAGGGAGAATCTTTTTTAAGGAGGGAAGTGAGAGCAGAGATTTTCTTGGAATAATTTTTAATGAAACGACGATAAAAGTTGGCAAAGCCAAGAAAAGATTGGAGGGCCTTGATGTTCTTGGGCTGAGGCCAATTGAGGATTTGTTGAACCTTTGAAGAGTCCATCTTGCGGCCATCACTTGAAACAACATAGCCCAAGTATTCCACACTTGAGGCATGGAATACACACTTTGAGGCTTTAGCAAACAGATTATTGTCTCTCAGTCTTTGGAGAACAGAGGCCACATGTTTAACATGTTCATCCAAAGAGCTAGAGAAGACCATAATATCATCTAAGTACACTACAGCAAAAATATCCAAATACTCTGCAAAGATATCATTCACAAGATTTTGGAATGAAGCTGGAGCATTGGTTAAGCCAAATGGCATAGCCAAATACTCATAACTACCATATTTGGTTCTAAAGGCAGTTAAATGCTCATCCCCCTCTTTAATTCTCAGGAGATTATAAGCACCACACAGATCTATCTTGGAGAAGATAATAGTACTGTTGAATACGGTAAGAAGCTGATTCATTGGAGGAACAGGATACCTGTTCTTCCTAGTGACAGAATTAAGTTTGCAGTAGTCAACACACAAACGAAGACCACCATCCTTTTTCTTGACAAAAAGGACAGGTGCTACTGTTGAGGAGGAGCTTGGTCTGATGAAACCTTTCTCTACATTCTCTGGAATGTAGGCCCACAGTGTTTCTGACTCATTCTTTGATAAAGAGTAGATAACACCAACTGGAGGTAGAAGACCCTCCAGTTCAATATGATGATCACAGGCACGGTGTGGAGGAAGTTTCTCTGCTTTCACTTTGGAGAATACATCCAAATATTTGTGATAAACAGGAGGGACTACCTTCAGCACAGTTTCAATCTCTTCTGGCTCTTCCTCCTCATCCCACTGCCCCTCCAGGGAGGCATGAAAAGATAAAGGAGGAAGGTCCATATCCCCTTGAAAGAGATGAAGTGAAGATATAGCAACATCTTCTCCAACATCTTTTATCTCTTTGAAGACTTCATCTCTTAATGGAAGTAATGACTGAGAGGGAAAAATGGAGGGGTTATGGACAGAAGGAGGAAGGGAAGGTGTCTTAAGTTCACCAACCAGAGCAACACTGTTGACAGCAGTGGAAAAGTCATTACTAGTAGAAGAAATAATACCACTAGAATCCTTATGACTATAATCATAGGTGATCAATCCATTTTTCCAATCAATAATGGGATTAGAATGGTAAAGAAAATCATATCCCAATATTAGGTCTTCTCCCTTGGGTGAATCTATGATAGAGAAATCCCATTCAAAGCTTGGGAAGGAAGGTAAATCAACAACCCACTTGGTATAATGGGTGATGAACAAGGAAGTGGATTCACTGGAATCCAGGATGAAAAGAGGAATCTTTTCAGGGAGCTCTGACATGGTCAATGAGTACTTGAGAACAAAATTCTTTGCAATAAGGGAGTTTGTAGCACCAGAATCAATGAGAATACTATAAAAAATATCAGAGATTGAAGAAAAAATAAGAAATTTTAAAGATTTCTTGACACTAGTATTCAGAGTGCACAATTGTGCTCTTGAAGGAAATACGTGAGAACCATTGAACACATCATGATTCTAACTCAGGCTTTTCCCTGCTTGCTAGGGAAGCCTTTTGATGACCCTTGCCTATTCTCAGGCCTCTTGAAGCATTTTTCAAATGGGTGTTTACCACCAAAATAATTGCACAAGCCTTCTTTAATCCTCCTCTCCTTTTCAGAACCAATTAATTTGTTGTCCTTATTGAGGAGAGCAGCATGAGGCTTGTGTTTGGACACCTGAAAATTCTTCCCCTTCTTATTCTTCTTGTGATAAGGCTTCTTTCAGGATGAACTTTGAGGGGGCTTGGAGGAGTTGGATCCACCGATTGGAGGCTTCTTCTCTTGATAACTACCCTTTTCCTTCTGCCTCTCATGATACCTGGTATGTAATTCCAAGGTGATGTCCATGAGGTCTTGAAGACTATCAAAGGTTTCAGGGTGAGAAGCCAATTGGTCCAACAATCTTGATGCCAAGCCTCTTCTATACACATGAATATAGGCCCTTTCCCCCCAGTCTCCAATTCTTGACATTAAACTTCTGAAATCAGCTATGTACAAGGAAACTTGACCACTTTCCCTCATCCTCAAATTGTCCAACTCTTGTTCAGCTTTTCTGACTTCATTGGGATCACCAAACAGAGTGAATAACTGGGTTTCAAACAACTGCCAGTTATTGAGGAGATAAGAAGGGTCTTCATTGGAGATATTTGAGAGGTAAGGTTCAATCCATTTTCCAGCTCTACCAGTAAGAAAAGAAGTTGAGTATAAGACCTTCTTCCTGTCAGAGAAGAAGTTTGCTGGGTCATTATGGAATATTAATCGACAGGATTTAATAAATCCTCTCAATTTATAAGCTTTAGTACCATCAAAAGAATCAGGTGCCTTCATTGATGGAGTCCTGAATGCAGGGACTTTTAAATTTTCCTTTGGGACAACTGCTTGAGTGAGTTGTCCCATAAACTGTGTCATTTGCTCCATCATCTTGAGGAAATTCGGTTCATCTTGAGAGACAGGAGGTTGATTAGAAAGGGCTAGATTTGGAGCCTTGGGAGCTTCAGGAGCACCTGCCAAGGCAACTGCTACTTCAGTCTCCTCAGATTCTTCCTCTTCCACAAAATCCTCCCCCTACTCATCTTCAGCTTCCCCAAATCTACTTCTAGGCCCTTGAGAAACACCAGGATAACCACCCAATAGTACAGAGAATGATCTTGATCTTCTAGACTTCACACCTCCTCTTCTGGAGGGTGCTGCTCCTTCCATTGGTGGTCCTCTGTCCGAATTTTCACTCAGTTGATGAACTGATGGTGTGCGGTCAAGAGGAGCCCTTGCTGTAGGAGTAAGAACAGCTTGATGTCTCTGGGATCTTGTATTCTTGGCTGGTGGGCTATGCTGAACTGGCATCATGAAAGAAGAATGAATAAAAACTTTGATGATACTTTGAATAAAATAAGGCTTGACCAAAATAATTAAATGAGAATCTTGATGGACTTGAGAAATCAATCAATAGTCTTGAAGTGAATCAATATTAATAAATCTTGAAGAGTGAAGATGACAAAGTCAAATTCTTATGAATGATCAATTTCAATCAATAAGTCAAATCAAGTAAATAAAGTCAATTCAAAATCAAATCAATTAAGTCTTGAGGAATTCAATCAATATCTTCAAAAATCCATTCAATTTTCTTGAGGAATAAAATTCAAATCAATCAATCAAATCAAATCTTGAGGGTAAATCAGCTATCTTGAGGAATCAAATCAGATCAATCAATTAAATCAAATCAGAGTCTTGAGGTCAGTCAATTTCTTGAGCAATCAATCAATCAATCAATAATCTTGAGAAATTTCAAAATAAACCAATGATAAGCCCAATTCAATAACTCCTGAAAAAATAAATCAATTAATCCCAAATTCCAATCAATTAAAGCTGATAGAAAAACTGAATTCAGACAGAAAATGAAAATGAAATTTGATTGAGAATTAAGAGAAAATGAAATGGTCAGCAAAATTTGGAAATGAGAAAGAGAATCAATTTTCATTTGAATTAAATGAATGAGATGAAAATTGATGAGATATAATGAAATCATAAAAATCATAAAAATCATAAAATCATGAAACAATCATAATTGAAGAATGAGAGAAATGAATAAAATGAATTAAAAGAAGAAGCAATTATTAGTTGATTAAAATAATGTCACAGGGGCTCTTCTAAATGAAGAGGGCCTGGCACTCCATGAACAGACTTACTTATGGAGGGCTCAGAAGAAATACTCAAATGATAAGAGTAATGAAATAAGATAATAATTTCCTAGTCATAAAATAATAAGAGTTAAAAGATATGAGAGGAAAACAAAAGTAATAATAAAGAGCCAACCGCAAATAATCCTGTACCACTGTTTCAACCTGTTCAGAAAAGAGAAAAGGATTAATAAAGGATATGGCCACCAGGACTCTACTGAACAGGTGAGGGAAGGCAAAGACTAACTTAATAAATAATAAAATAATATTTCTTAAATGAGAAATGAAATAATATTAAATGATAAATCCAATATTTTAATTAGCTGGGGGAAAAACCCCCAGGTGGATGAAGAGGGGCTGGTATATGTGAGAAATACCAGCCTTTGAGTTTGAGTGTTGAGATACTTGCCTGTATGCTGGAAGAAGTTGGATGTGGGATTGAATCCTGTATTGGTGAATCCAATACAGTTTATACAGTCAATACAGGTATTTGCGCCTGTATTGATGACAGGCCTGTATTTGGGTCTTGCCTGTATGAAACTGTATTGAGGTCTGAAAACTGTATTTGGAGAATGTTGAATGAAACCCCCTTGCTGATTGGGTTTTGAAGGGTTTCAATAAAGTAATGATTGTTGAAGATGATTGGTAATGCCCCTGCCTCCTTGGCTGTGACAAAATGCTGTCAATTATTACAAGATTGAAGATAATTCGATAATCAAACATTAAAGATCTCACCTTTTTGTGCCCATAAGTGCCCAATAAGATTAAGCTTGAGAGCCTGATGGGCTGTTAAGCCTTGTAGGTGTTTGAGGCGAGTGACATAATTAGCAACGACTTTGTGAGCCTTAGAGGTAATTTCATATACCCAAAAGACCACAAATACAAAATTAACATATTAATATAAATAAAATAAATTTATTTATATTATTAAAATAAAATTCAAAATATGAATATAAAATTATATTCAAAAATAAAAAATTAATTACAATTTAAAAATAAAATTACATCAAATTTTGAAATTATAAAATTACATTTATACTTGAAAAAATTAAGTAAAAATGAAATTTTAACAAAATTGTGAAAAAATAAATAAATTTGGAAAAAAGTTAAATAAAATTTATTATAACTTTTTATCCAATAAATAAACATATAAAATTTATTTCACCATTGGATTCCTCATAAAAAATCAGGTGGGGTCACCTCTGAGTGAAATTCTTGTAACTCAACTCTAAATAAGCTTAAATTAAGTTTCTAGTATTTTCAATACAAAAGTTGAAAATCCTCAAAACCTTAATTTAATTCACACCACATGTGGTGTTAACCATCAATTTTTGTGTTAAAATTGAGGTGTTGTGTTTAGATTAGAAGCTATGAGGAATTGAAGTATTTTCAATTGAATTCAATTGAAATGTCAAAATGTGCGCGTGTATTACATAAGTGAACTTTGATTTACATATGAGGTGTCAATTATTAC
Source organism: Austropuccinia psidii (assembly GCA_023105745.1). NCBI lineage: Eukaryota > Fungi > Basidiomycota > Pucciniomycetes > Pucciniales > Sphaerophragmiaceae > Austropuccinia > Austropuccinia psidii. The sequence goes on along the minus strand of JALGQZ010000009.1, from coordinate 26,169,155 downwards.
TGTATTGTACTGTACAATTGAATTGAATTACATATGTAAATTATAAGTATAATACATGATGAGGAATTAAAGGAAAAATAAATTGGAAAGATTAAATTTGGGGGGGGAAAAGGAACTCCAGCTGTAAGGGGGAGCTAGACCCCCAAATTCCTTGCTGACAGGAGTGGGATGTCAAAATTCACGCAAAAGTTCATCACTTTTGGCCTGGAATTGAGTTACAGGGTCTGTGGACTCAATTGATGATGAGGTTTTGATACCAACTGGGGTAGTTTTAGCTGTTGCCAAGAGGGTAAAACTACCCTTAAGATAAAACAATCATAATAGAAACAGTTTTAACTGGTTTCTACGCCTCTGAAACACATTCTGACGTGTTTTGAAGGCTCTAGGCCTGGTATTGCTATAGTAATGGCTGATTTAAGGGTCTAAAATGGCTAAAAATGGCTTAAACTAGCCCTTTTTGGTCTAAACTAGGGTTCAATGATGCCATAATTGGCTTTTTTGTTGTCAGACTGTTTTTCACGACTGACAAGAGTAAATTTTACTTTTGGAGTAAGAGAATTGATGGCTATAAAAGAATGTCTTCTTTGCCCCACTTTTCTCTTCATGTTAGAATCTTTTCCTTTTATTAATTAGTTTAAACACTGTTAAACCAATCAATCAAAGATTCCAACCACCACTTTTAAATAATTTTAATCCTTTTAACCACGTGAAAAAATCATTATAATCCTTGTTTGTAACTCTTATAATCATTTTTACCCCTGAACCACCCCAAAAGTGAATTAAAGCATCTTTCATCACTGTTAACTTTGTCACTTTGTTTCCAAATTCACTCTGGTCACTTTTGGGCGTGTTTTCTCTTTAATATTCTTTTTAAAGACTTTGTTCTTTAATTAATTGCTTGCAGTTCTTTGCTCAATTAATTCCAATTGAAATTGCTCTTGAAGAAATTTCTTTTGTAGCCTTAAAATATCTCTTGTAGAGTATTTTTTGGATAAATTTTTATTGTTGGTAAAACAATAAATTTTTATAATATTATTGTTTTATACTAATAAAGTTATAAACAATAAATTTGGCGTGTTTTCTCTTAAAAATAATATTTCATACTATTTTTAACAGAATTTTACCTTATACAAATTTTGAGGACAGGAAAAGTACTTGATTTTTAATCAAAGTTTCATATCCACACCTTACATTTGGGGGCCCAGCCGTGATATTTTACCTGTGACATATTTTTTTTACTCTTTTTAAATCTTTTTTCTTATATTGAAAAATTTAAAAACATATAAAAAATACTTATAATTCAAAAAATCCATAAAAAATAACTTTTTTTCATATTATAAGTGAGGCTTATATTTTTATTTCTTTTTTGAAATAACCTGTTTTTACTTAATTAATTGGCTTTTTCATTAATTTTAGTGTCTGAAAACGTGGTAAGACAAGAAAACATTGAAACAGCCTCAACAGTAACCAGCATTATCCCTGCCAGTACTGTTAATTCTGATCATAATAGTACTGTTATTGTGACTCAAAATAACCAGCCTGAACCAATATCTTCTGAATTGATTAACTTGGACATAAGTAATACCCTTCAGAAAGCTAAAAATTTGGCCAATAGTAAGTTTTTGACGTAAAAATACTATTTTAAGCCTTTTTTAACCATAATTATGCCTTCAACCAGGTCAGGAGCCAGCTACAACCCCTCAAGCAGCTCCCAAAAAGGTAATAGACGTGATTATGGCAGAAGCCCACCAGGTACAGAAGGAAAAGGGTCAGTTGATGACTTCCAAAAAACTAAATTGGGTCATTCTGAAGCTGATAATACTATTTTACCTTCAAAAAGAGCTGACACTGCCACAACAAGCCTCTGTGGACATATACAAAGCCAGCCACAGTGCATACAACAATGCACTTCAATTCAAGGAGTACCAGATCCTTGCAGACCTGTGGAAGAATTGCATGAATTCTTACCTGACAGTAAGAAAATTCTTGGGCCATCCCAACACTTGCAAATTGCTCAATGGATGGCATCCATTGATGGAGAAGAAAAACATGATGCTTTTGACACTAGAATGGAGGAAAAACAACCCTCCACCAGCCAAACCAGTGCCAAAAACAGCCCCAGTGGCCAGCAGCAGCAATTCCAACGTGAAAAAGCAGCCACAAACTCCAAACAAGGGCAAAGGGAAGGCACCAGCCCCAAAACCTTACAGCCAGGGCTACAGAATCCCAAAGATTCAGCAGGATGCCATGGAAAATGTATTTCAGATGGCCAGAACCATGATGGAATTACAGAAGAAGGAGGAAGCCAGATTAAGGTTACAGAAATGATTTCTGACATATTTGATTCCATCCCAGAGTTGTATAATGCTATAAATGACGTGAAAAAACATCTTTCTGATAAAAATGAAACCATTTGTAACAACATTAAAACAAACAACCTGAGTCTGTGCGAAATTAATGAAACACTTATGTGTTTTGAAAAAGTTTTAAGAACAATTAAAAATTCCAATAATGATAATTCTTCTAACAATAAAATAAATGAACAATCTGCCATTATTAAAGAATTAACAGATAAATATTCTAAATTCAATATTGATGACATAATTGAAACAAGAATTAAACAAGCCATAAATATTATCAAGACAGATAACAAGAAAGTCCTTGATGACATTTCAAATTCATTTACTGAAGTAAAGACATATACCATTGCCTTGAAAAAGTGTTTTGATGCTTCACAAGAAGAAGTATCAAAATTATCAATGAAATTGAATCAAGTCACTGCTGATAATACAAGACAGACAGAGTTATGGCAAGAACTTACACATAAAGAAGACATGTATAAAATTGAAGTAATAAATTTAATACAAAGCTTCCAACATGAATACAGAAATTCCCAAAGGTGTAGCAACAGTAAAATGAATGACATTGAACAAATACTGAACAACTTACCAAGAATGTCTACACCTCTAAATCAAAATGAGGGCACAAGAATTTCAAATCCACAAGTATTGGATCCTGATAATTCACAATTAAAAAATGAATTATCCACTTCTTTTCATAACTTGGAACCATCAATGGGCCAAGCACTCTTGAAAGAAGTGCCAAAACTTAAAGAATGGCCCCACTTCAGTGGTGAAGGAGAGTATGACCATATGGAATTCATTAGAGGTATTGACATGATCAAAGAGGATTTTGAATTACCAGACAGATTGGTAACAGCCAGGTTTAACACCTTGTTTACCAGATCAGCTCACAGATGGTACATCAAAATAAGACAAGCACGTGGACACCAGAGTTGGACTTGGTGGAAAACCCAAATCATCAACAAATGGGCAAATGATGCTTGGAGGTTTAAAGTTGAAACAGCCTTTGAATCTGCCAAATTTAATGCTGATAAAGACAAAGCTTTACCATGGTTTTGCCAACAGAAGGACAGATTAACAGCATTATATCCTGACATGTCAGAATTTATGATCCATAGAAAAATTCTGAGACAATGTGGGGGTGACTTAGAGAATGCTGTCAAAAGCAGGACTACTGAACAATCTTCAGCAGAGGATATCATCAATAGACTAGAAGAAGTAACCACCAGAACCAAAATTGGTTCTAGTAGGGTGAATCTTAAAACAAGGTTTAATACACCTTGGAAAGATTCTGTGGACAAAAACCCCAAAGAAAATTCTAGTAATATTAAATATAAATCTGCAGATACAGTCAGAAAATGCCATATTTGCCAAAGCACCACCCATTTAGCCAATACATGTCCAAAAAGGGGGAAAATCAATGAAATTGACATTGAAAAGGGACCAGATGTTGAAAAAGAAGACATAATTGAAGACAATTCAGATGATAAGTCATCCATATTTTCTGAATCTTCAAAAGATATAGAAAATATCAATGCCACTTTTGACATCATGGAATCTTATTCCCACTTACCACAATTGAGCAATGGTCAAGTTGATTTATCAAAAGTTCAAGATGCACAACTTATGAAGACAAAACCAAACAGAGGAAAAGGTTATACAGCTGGTAACTCCTGTACAACAGAAGTGGTGATTGACAACAAGCCCACTAAACTTTTTCTTGACCCAGGAGCCTTCTGCTCTTGTGTTGGAAAATCTTTTCTTAAGACTTGTGTACCAAATTTTGAAGACCAATTGTTACCAATTGATGGTATAAAATTCAACAGTGCAAGTAACCCAATGAAAGCATTAGGAATCTTTGAGACCAATGTCATATTCCCACACATAAATGAAAATTTAAGGATCACAGTTGAATTTGTTGTTATGGAAAATTGCTCTAGTACCCATTTTATATTGGGAAATGACTATTTAATCATGTATGGGATAGATTTACATAATAACAAAGACAGATACTTTACAATTGGGGACAATAAGTGCCAGAAATTTGCCTTTTTACCATTTAAAAGACAAATTACAGTAAACAAAGTATCACCAGTCAACTTAGAGTTAGAGAAATTCAAGTCTGAACAGTTAAATGAGGCTGAAATAAGCCTTCATCTGACTGATAAACAAGAAAATGAACTTTCTTCCCTTTTGTATGACCACAGAGGAGCATTTGCTACAGACAAAGAACCCCTGGGAGCAATTATTGGTCATGAAGTTGACATCATTCTTAACATTGAGAGACCTTATCCACCACTCTTAAGAAGACCTGCTTATCCAGCAAGTCCAAAATCAAGAGAAGCTCTAGAAATTCATATCAAAGAACTTCTAGACCTTGGTGTAATAAGAAAAGTAGGCCACAATGAGGAAGTAGAAATAAATACACCAGTTATAGTGGCGTGGCATAATGGAAAATCCAGAATGGTTGGGGACTTTAGAGCTCTGAACACTTACACGGTCCCAGACAGATACCCTATACCAAAAATCCAAATTGCCCTTACTCAAATATCTCAAGCAGTGTATATAACCACTATGGATGCCCTTAAAGGATTCCATCAAAATGTGGTAACACCAAGAGCAAGAAGATACTTGAGAATTATTGTTCATTGTGGAGTGTATGAATACTTAAGGATGCCCTTTGGTATCAAAAATGCACCTTCACACTTCCAAAGAATGATGAATGAAATCTTCCCTGAAGAACTCTCAGAGGGATGGTTAATCATTTACATTGATGACATTATTATCTGTTCAAAGACTTGGGAGGAGCACATGTACAGATTATCAAGATTTTTGACAAAGATTCAATCAGTAAACATGAAAATCTCCTTGAAGAAATGTCATTTTGGATTTAAAGAACTTAAAGAACTAGGACATGTTGTATCTGGTTTGTCCCTTGGAATTGACAAAAACAAAGTTGCAGCAGTATTATTAAAGCCCATGCCTCAGAATAAGAAGGAAATTCAGTCATTCTTAGGTTTTGCAGGATATTACAGGCAACGCATTAAAGATTTTGCATCCATAGCAAGACCACTTTATAAGTTGTGTGACAAAGACACAGTGTTTGAGATGACTGTTGACAGAGTCAAAGCTTTTGAGTCTCTAAGAGAAGCATTGACCACTGCTCCACTCTTACTGATGCCAGACTTTAAATTGCCTTTCAAACTGTATATTGATGCATCAGGGGATGGACTGGGTGCTGCACTTCACCAAGTTCAGATCATAAATGATAAGCCTGTAGAAGGACCCATATGTTTCATATCCAGGCAAATCAAACCAACTGAAGCCAGATATGGAGCAAGTCAAATGGAATGTCTATGCCTTGTCTGGGCCTTGGAGAAATTGAACTACTTCTTAGAGGGATGTGTTTTTGAAGTAATAACAGATTGTACAGCTGTCAAATCACTTTTGAACATGAAAACACCCAACAGACACATGCTCAGATGGCAAATATCGATACAAGAATACAGAGGAAATATGACTATTGTTAATAAGGATGGGAATATTCATAAGAATGCAGATGGACTAAGCAGATGGCCATTACCAAATAATATTGATAATCCTGCTTATGTGCCAGAAGAAGCTTCACCACAAATTCCAATAGAAGGAATAAGTGTTACAGACTTGAACACCACCTTCTTTGAAGAAGTCAGAAGCAGCTATACTCAAGATAAGAATTGTAGCATCTTATGCCAATTACTTAACAAAGACTATAAAGACAACTCTCTAATACATGCCTTGGATGAAGTATGGAGAAAATCTTATGATGAAGGAAGATTTCACCTACTGGATGGTATAATTTACCACAGAACCAAGCACACATGTGTCACGACAGTTGTAGACAGGTCATTAATCAATCTTGTACTGAAAGAATGCCATGATAGTCCCTTTTCAGTACATCTGTCTGAAGACAGAACAAGAGAGAAAGTGAAGACCTGCATATGGTGGCCAATGTGGCAGAAAGATATTGCAGAGTATTGAAAAACCTGTGACAGATGTCAAAAGGCAAATAAATCCACTGGCAAAAGACTTGGAAATATGATAAAGATCCAAGAACCAAACAGACCTTGGGAAATTGTCCATATGGATTGGGTAACTGGCCTACCACCAGGAGGTGACAGGAGCTATAATGCTTGCCTAGTAATTGTAGACAGATTCAGTAAAACTCCAATCTTTTTACCATGTCACAAAGATGATACAGCCATGGATACAGCTCTTCTGATATGGAATAGAGTAGTGTCATGGACTGGTATATTTACAAATATCATCAGTGATAGAGATCCCAAATTCACTTCAGCACTATGGACAAATCTTCACCAATTATTTGGCACTAAACTGTCTTTCTCTACAGCCTACCACCCACAAACTGATGGCCTGGCTGAAAGAATGATCCAAACCTTAGAAGACATGGTGAGAAGATTTTGTGCATATGGCCTTGAATTCAAAGATTGTGATGGATTTACCCATGATTGGTGTACTCTGTTACCAGCACTGGAATTAGCATATAAAACATCAATCCATGCCATTACCAATCAGACTCCTGCTATTCTAGAAAAAGGATGGAACCCCAAGTTACCCCAAGATTCCCTGAGGAAAGACTTAGTTGAAATACATCCCACAGCTGCTAGCTTCAAAGGTATGCTAGACAAAGCTAGGAAGCATGCAGTAAGATGCATGGAGGATTCTTTTGAATATGCTAAAGATAAATGGGATAAATCACATGCAACTCCAGATTTCAAAGTGGGGGACCTAGTACTTGTATCCACCACTAACTTCAATAAAATCAAAGGATGTAAAAAGTTGAAAGACTCCTTTGCAGGACCTTTTGTGATTAAGGCCCTCCATGGAGAAAATGCTGTTGAAGTAGAGTTATCTGAAGAACTTAGCAATAAGAACCCTACATTTCCAGTGAGCTTGATAAAGCCATATAAATCTAGTGATGCTGAGAAATTTCCCTTGAGGAATAAGATTCCCCAAGTTATACCTCCTATTGAGACATCTGGAGCTAAGAAAATTACCAAAGTTCTTAAAGAAAGGAAATTAAGAACCAAGAAGGTAAGGGAATACCTTGTTAGGTACAGTGACCCAACTTGTGAAGATGAATGGTTAGAAGAAAAAGATATACCAGAAGCTACCAAACTCCTCAGAAGATTCAGACACACTAGAAATACCAATATTACAAAGTAATATTCTTTTTTAGGGGGAGGGAATGTGAGCCTTAGAGGTAATTTCATATACCCAAAAGACCACAAATACAAAATTAACATATTAATATAAATAAAATAAATTTATTTATATTATTAAAATAAAATTCAAAATATGAATATAAAATTATATTCAAAAATAAAAAATTAATTACAATTTAAAAATAAAATTACATCAAATTTTGAAATTATAAAATTACATTTATACTTGAAAAAATTAAGTAAAAATGAAATTTTAACAAAATTGTGAAAAAATAAATAAATTTGGAAAAAAGTTAAATAAAATTTATTATAACTTTTGATCCAATAAATAAACATATAAAATTTATTTCACCATTGGATTCCTCATAAAAAATCAGGTGGGGTCACCTCTGAGTGAAATTCTTGTAACTCAACTCTAAATAAGCTTAAATTAAGTTTCTAGTATTTTCAATACAAAAGTTGAAAATACTCAAAACCTTAATTTAATTCACACCACATGTGGTGTTAACCATCAATTTTTGTGTTAAAATTGAGGTGTTGTGTTTAGTTTAGAAGCTATGAGGAATTGAAGTATTTTCAATTGAATTCAATTGAAATGTCAAAATGTGCGCGTGTATTACAAAAGTGAACTTTGATTTACATATGAGGTGTCAATTATTACTGTATTGTACTGTACAATTGAATTGAATTACATATGTAAATTATAAGTATAATACATGATGAGGAATTAAAGGAAAAATAAATTGGAAAGATTAAATTTGGGGGGGAAAAGGAACTCCAGCTGTAAGGGGGAGCTAGACCCCCAAATTCCTTGCTGACAGGCGTGGGATGTCAAAATTCACGCAAAAGTTCATCACTTTTGGCCTGGAATTGAGTTACAGGGTCTGTGGACTCAATTGATGATGAGGTTTTGATACCAACTGGGGTAGTTTTAGCTGTTGCCAAGAGGGTAAAACTACCCTTAAGATAAAACAATCATAATAGAAACAGTTTTAACTGGTTTCTACGCCTCTGACACACATTCTGACGTGTTTTGAAGGCTCTAGGCCTGGTATTGCTATAGTAATGGCTGATTTAAGGGTCTAAAATGGCTAAAAATGGCTTAAACTAGCCCTTTTTGGTCTAAACTAGGGTTCAATGATGCCATAATTGGCTTTTTTGTTGTCAGACTGTTTTTCACGACTGACAAGAGTAAATTTTACTTTTGGAGTAAGAGAATTGATGGCTATAAAAGAATGTCTTCTTTGCCCCACTTTTCTCTTCATGTTAGAATCTTTTCCTTTTATTAATTAGTTTAAACACTGTTAAACCAATCAATAAAAGATTCCAACCACCACTTTTAAATCATTTTAATCCTTTTAACCACGTGAAAAAATCATTATAATCATTGTTTGTAACTCTTATAATCATTTTTACCCCTGAACCACCCCAAAAGTGAATTAAAGCATCTTTCATCACTGTTAACTTTGTCACTTTGTTTCCAAATTCACTCTGGTCACTTTTGGGCGTGTTTTCTCTTTAATATTCTTTTTAAAGACTTTGTTCTTTAATTAATTGCTTGCAGTTCTTTGCTCAATTAATTCCAATTGAAATTGCTCTTGAAGAAATTTCTTTTGTAGCCTTAAAATATCTCTTGTAGAGTATTTTTTGGATAAATTTTTATTGTTGGTAAAACAATAAATTTTTATAATATTATTGTTTTATACTAATAAAGTTATAAACAATAAATTTGGCGTGTTTTCTCTTAAAAATAATATTTCATACTATTTTTAACAGAATTTTACCTTATACAAATTTTGAGGACAGGAAAAGTACTTGATTTTTAATCAAAGTTTCATATCCACACCTTACAGACTTCGTTATAAAAATTATGTCTAATTTCAACTTCCGGTATAAACTCTCCAAGATCTAGGCCTGTTTCATCCTCCACAATCATATTGTGGAGGATGATACATGATTGCATGATATTATTAATTTTCTTCTGGCACCCAATACATGCTGGAGATTTAATAATTGAAAATCTCAATTGGAGAACCCCAAAGTGTCAGGATGAAACTATGACAAAGATGTAAGTAGGCTAATTACAGCTTTGACTATGTTTGTGACACAGTAAAAATGATTTTAAAAATGTGTATAAGGTTTTAAGATGGTTTAAAATGGAATTAAAGGGCTTTACTATACTGGGTATAGTGGAGGTGAGGGCTATTGAAAGCCCTGGGTGCAGCTTTATCTGTTGGGTTACAATAATAAAAGACTACAATAATTAAAGATTATAATTATACCTCATTATTTAACCAAGAGTAAAACTGTTTTTGACAGTTTACTACGTAGGTTATTTAAGAGCAGGATGAGGAGACAATTATGGCTGTGAAAAAGCCTCCTTTTATCCTGAAATGGGGTGGAAAGGGTGCTAGACCTTTCCATGTAGAGGAAGTGAAGATTTTTCACTCTCTAGAGCTGGCTTGTGGTTTGAAAACAGCCTGTACAGCCTGTATTGGGCCCAGATGTGGTTTTGAAACCACATCTGGGCAGTTTTCACCAATACAGGGTGAACATTTTCATCTGGGGACCTCACAGCCTGATTCTGATGTGTATGATGCGTAGAATGCTGTACAGAAACTGTATGGGACCCCAGTATTGACTGACTTATGAGGTATTGGAGTATTAACATGCTTCTTTGTCTGTTTGACACCTCATAATCAGAGTACAACTGTATTGGTCATATTGTGGGATTATAATTTTCAAATGGCCATAACTCTGTCGTTTTTGAGATATCATGCTCAGAGCTGACTAATTTTTTTTTTTGTACGGACCATCCAGGAGACACCTCAAGATCAAGTTCCCTCAATAGGACAGTTTTTTGGAAGTGAATTTGGTAACCAAAAATGAAGTACAGCATTTCAACTGCCGCCCCCTAGGGAGTCTCCCTCGCACAAGGACTTCACCACACGGGATTTCACCTGGTAAACACTCCCCCTGTCATCCAGCCCCTAGGGGTCTGGATTGTGGCATACTGTTAGGCCTTGCCCTAGAAGCGTTGGCCCAGGGGTTAGTGTCACAACGTTCGGAGTTGTGACCCCCTGAGGCAACTGTGTGGGTTACTGGGTCTGGGATGTCCTCATCCGTGTCCACATATAGGAAACTCTTATACGTGTGCATTATGGATTGGAGGAACTTAGCCACTGGAACATATCCGTGTGTACCCAGTAGGGGTGGGTACAGATCTGGAACATGTCCAAATCCATTACACCAGTTGGTTAACCACTCATTGTGGTACCCTTTGAGGATACAGCGTTCCTCATCCCCATCCAGAGTCTTTGCCATTGTCACCGTCTTGTCCCTCATGACCCCTCCTATGAGATGTACAAAGAGGGCTAGTTGGTTTGGCAGGGTAGTCTCCCACAACCCCTCCTGAAGCCCAGTGATGGCCTTCTGGAGCAGGGCCAACCTCTGTTGCACAAAATTTGGGCAAGAGAGGAGTATATGGCCCCATTTGTTTGTGGGATCCTCAAAATAGCCCTGTATGAGCTCTACACAATGATACCCAATTTGGTATGGCTATCATTAAATATGACAAAGTTATCCCATGTACAAGGTTTTTTGTACATAGGCATGGTTTGGTCAAAAAGCTGTATTGAGCTTGTTCGCCTCATAACTTCTGTTATAGTTGAGATATGAAGAAGTGGATGGCACCATCAGATAGTCCTGATGGTGCTCTTTCAAAAAAGACCCCACTTCAAGTATCCCACACTAAAACTGTAGAAGTTAGATGAGAGGTGAATGTTTTGTTCACCCTTATTTGGCCTGAAATTGACCATAACTCCAGTAATATTGGTGCTAGCTCAGTTTGGCTGGTACCATTGGATAGCCCTGGCTTAGAGCTTAATTTTGAGTACCCATTTGATGGGGTTAAGCATCTCCTTCTAGATTTTAGATGAGAGGTGAAAATTAAGGTTTATGCTCAGCAATAACTTCGAGCAGGAATAACTTTGTTATTTTTTGTCCTATGGTTATGGGACTTATATTTTCAGAAAGAAGTGAGTTTCCTCTTTCTTTTGATATCTTTTGAGATGATTTGGCTCAGCTCCATGTTTTGGTGGTATCTTGGCTATACCATTGGTTTATGGTATTTTGCCTATCATGCTTGTGCTCTGGATTTGAGTCACAGGCTGACATACCCTCCCTCTAAAAAGGGCTCATCATTGATGAGACTTTTCAATCCTCCTAGAGGCCCTGAATATTCTTAGATGAAGGTTCCCATCTGGTATGGCATCTTCTGCAAACCATTTGTCTTTATCAGCTGTTTGGTGTTTGAATCTGACTAAGTATTGTCTTTGATCCTTTCCATTAAGTCTGATCTTTCTGGCCCTGATGATTTTACTCACAGGTCCTGGGGAATCCTCCACTTCCACTATATCAGGTGGTGTGGGGTTCTTTTTCCTGGAGGGGAATTTATCCTCCTCTGTTTGGAAGTATGGTTTGACTAAACTCATTGGGAAGACTGGGTGCTTTCTGGAAAATTCCTCTGCAAGTTTGACTTCCACTGCATTCTTTCCTATCAACTTAATGATAGTGAAAGGCCCTACACATGAGTCCCTCATCTTTTTGGGTCCTTTAAGATTATTAAAATTCAGTGTAGACACTAGCACCTGGTCCCCTTCCTTAAAGTCAGGTTCCATGTGTGTCTTGTCCCACCTCTGTTTATTATATTATTTTGCCTCAGCTATGAATTTGGCAGCTGTGTCACAAGCCCTCTTCCACATATCATGGAAGTCTTTGGCTGTGGGGTGGATGGTTAGAAGATTCTTTTTTAAGTGATCCACAGGCACCAGGGCATTCCACCCTTTCTCTACCACTGCAGGTGTTTTCCCTGTTGTAGAGTGCTGACTTGTATTATAAGCCAGCTGGACAGCGGGTAGAAGGGTAACCGAGTCATGGGTGTATCCCTCATGGTCCTTGTATTCCATGCCATAGGCACAAAACCTTCTAAGGATGTCTTCCATAGTCTGGATCATCCTCTCAGCTAGGCCATCTTTTTGGGGATGGTAAGCTGTGGAAAAAGCAAGCTTGGTGCCAAGCATGTCATACAAGTTGGTCCAAAATTCAGATGTGAGCTTTGGGTCCCTATCACTAATGATGATTCTAGGCACTCCACAGGTAGATATGATGGCATTCCAAAATAACAGAGCAGCATACATGGCTGTGTCCTCTTTGTGGCATGGTAGACACCTCATGCTCTTGCTGAACCTATCAACTATGATCAAGCAGGCATTGTAGTTTTCTTTGCCTCCTGGGACAAGTCCTGTAACCCAGTCCATGTTGATGGTCTCCCATGGGTGTTTGGGTTCTTCTATATGCTGAAGTAACCCATACTTCTTCCCATGTTTCCTATTTGCCTTTTGGCATCTTTCACAAGTGTTGATGTATTCTCCCAACTCTTGTTCCCACTTGGGCCACCAAGCTGTGCTTGCTACCCTCTCCTTGGCCCTGTCTTCACTCATGTGTCCCATATAGGGGCAGTCATGGCATTCCTGCAGGATGAGGGAGATGTGGTCCCTGTCTACCACTGTGAGTGCACTTGTGTGTTTTTCTCTGTGGTAGAGAAGGCCATCTAGAAGGAAAAACTTGTTGTCCTTATAGGTCCTCAATCAGGGTTCTTCCATCTGGGATTCCAGTTCTGGACTCCTATACTTTTGTTGAAGGAGTTGTAGTAATATGCCACACTGTTTGGGCTTGGCATACGGCTTCAGTACTGCACTGAAAAATTCATTGTGTAGTTCTGAGGAACTTATTCCCAGTATGGGACTTTCTGTTCCTTCTGAATCTGTGTTCCCACGGTCAAGGGTACCACTTTCTGGTGCCCATTCAGAAAATCTGAAGCTCTTCTTCCTATCCACTTCCATGAAATGGATAGGAATCTTGGCTGCAACTTCAGGGTCATAAGCTGGATTGCTTTTGACATTGTCCAGTGGCCATCTGCTAAGGCCATCTGCATTGGTATGACTTTTCCCTTCTTTTTATATGATGGTCATGTTCCCTCTATACTCCTGGATGGCTATTTTCCATCTCAGCATGTGTCTATTTGTAGTTTTCATGTTCAGTAAAGACTTCAAGGCTGTGCAGTCTGTGTAGACTTCAAAGACTGCACCCTCCAGATAATAATGGAGTTTTTCTAGAGCCCAGAATAACATAGACATTCAGTCTGGGTGGCCCCATACCTGGCTTCTGAATATTTCAGCTGCCTTGAGATGTAGCAAATTACTCCTTCTCTTGGTTCACCATCCACAATTTGTCTTTGGTGAAGGGCTGCCCCTAGGCCTTGACTGCATGCTGCATCTATATATAACTTGAATGGTAGGTCAAAGTCAGTTAAGATGAGCACAGGTGCATTTGTGAGTTCATATTTGATCATCTCATATGCATCGCTCCTCTCCTTTGTTATTTCAAAAACTACATCTATTGAACATAACTTGTATAGACTACTAGTTATGTGTGCAAAGTTTTTAATGTGGTTTCTATAGTAGCTAGCAAACCCAAGGAAAGATTGCATCTCTTTGATGCTTTTTGGTACTGGATTTTGCAGTACTGCTGCTACTTTATTCTGGTCAATTGCCAGACTAAGACCTGAGACTTTATGTCCTAGAGCCAGTAACTCTTGTTGGCCAAAATTGCACTTTTTCAGTGAAGTTTTGAGATTTATGGGTGTGCATTTACTTAGTACTCTGTCTATCTATTTCACATGGTCTTCCCATGTATCTGAGTATATAATGATATCATCAATATACACTAACATCCACCCTTCCAGTATTTCTTCTTGAAATATTGTGTCCATCATCCTTTGGAAATGGGCTGGTGCATTTTTGACGCCAAATTGCATCCTGGTGTACTCATATATGCCCATATGGCATATTATTCTGAGTAATTTCATGGAGTTTGGTTTAACTCCACTTTGGTGGAAACCTTTCATACAATCCATTTTGGTTATGTATTTGGCCTTTGCCAATTTATCCAAGGCATGAGGTATCCTGGGTATAGGGTACCTGTCTGCTTTTGTGTAGTTATTCAGAGCTCTGAAATCTCCACACAGTCTAGACTTTCCATCATGCCAGGTGATTAGGACAGGGGTGGTGATTTCCACTATTTCATTATGTCCAATCTTCCTGATGACATCCATATCCAGCCGTTCATTGATATGTTTCTCAATTTCTTTCCTGGTTTCCAGGCTTGCTGGATAAGGAGGTCTCCTAAGCATGGTTGGATGAGGCCTTTCCACATCCATATATAGCTCTATATCATGGCCTTTGATCTTGCCTAATTGTTCTTCACCAATGGAAAATGCTGGTCTGTTCTTTCTCAGCATCTTCAATAAACTTAGTTTTGTTTAGTGGTGAGTTTAGTGCCAAACTGTCCCTCTCTGAATTCCTTCAGAAGTTCTTCTAGTGGATCTTGAGAAGATATCTGGTATATATCAAGTGAAAATTTCTTTTCCTTGTTAGTACCAATGGTGATGTGCCTATTTCTACTGTTGTAAATGTCTATGCCATACATCCTCTGGTAATCTGTTCCCAGTAAAATCCCTTGGATGTGGGCATCATTAAGCACCACAAACTCTGGCTTGGGTCTGATATTACCCTTCCTGTGGGGTATAATTATCTCTTTGATAATTGTCCCAATGGAAGTCATCTTCCCTGATGCACTTTTAAAGTTCTTTGCCTTAGTGGGAAAGAGTTGTTTTTCCCAGTTTGGGAAGTGGGTATCCAGATAGTTTCTGGCCACTATGGAGCAGTGTGCCCCACTATCAATGATCAGTGTATGCTGAGCATTGTCAATGCAAACAGTCATTTTTGTGGCTGTTCCATGTATATATGCCATTCCTTTGGTTGGTGTAACCAGGAATGTTTGTGAATCTTGGGTGTGTTTGCACTAGTTTTTATTAGCAGTGTCCTGTGGCATGCCTGCTTCCAACTGTATGTCCTGAATTTCTAGTGGGGTTTCCTCTTGGTATTCCACTAGAAATTCATTTCTTGGGTCTTGATCATCATCAGATGGTTCTCTGATGGCATCACCCATGGAGTCTGATTCAGAATCCTCTGTTGGAGGTTCTTCCTCAGGGACTTTCTCTATGGCATAGACTTTTTTCTTTGCCTTTGGACAGTTGTTGGCATAGTGGTCTGTTGAACCACAATTGTGACAAGAATTCCTCTTCTTTGCCACTTCTGCCACTCTTTCTTTGGGTTTGTCTTTAAACTATACCCTGAAAGGTTGTTTCTCTTTGAAACTACTGCTCTTATATGGGGTGAATCTCCCTATATTAGTCCTTTTCATTATGTCTTGTAAGCTGTTGGCAATGTCATATAGAGTGCAATTTTGGTTGCATCTGAATTTTACTGCATGCTCTAGTTCTCCCGGCAATTGTGTTAGAAGTTTGTGATTCATCATTTGGATGTTCATCTGAGGATCAATGGCTTTAAGTCTTTTAGACTGTCTAAGACACCACTCATATGGATGTTTGTCCAATGAGTATTTGTCATTTTCAAATGACAATGTCTTCTGCCATATCCAAGTTCCATTACTGTACTTTTGGATGATTTGACTCTTCCACCATGGCCAGTTTCTTCTGCCATGGATTTCTTGCATTTCTGTGTACCATATACTAGCATGACCTTTAAATGCAGTATTAAATCTAGCAGTAATCCAGTAGTCTGGTACGCTTGGTACATCAATGAAGAGTGCATAAATATAATCTATGAGCTCCATATGATAATATCCTCCTGATCCAGAGAATTTGGGCCAGCTTGAGGCCTCAGGAAGCTGTTTCAAGGCTTCCTTCTCTGAATAAGACATTCCATTTCCATCCTGGTATTGTGATGGATATCTTGCCTTATTCATCAACATGGCATCTGGTTTGATGTCATCTGGTTGATATGGGTTCTCCATAACTTAGCCTTGTGGTTGGGGCTTCAAGTTATGGTAGACATTAAACAGTTTGTTTATGTCTTGGTCCAGACAATCCCTGTCCATTTTGCTGTGGTGTTGTTCTTCAAAGACTGTATTCAGTCTTTTGTTGGTTTCTTCAGAGGCTTTGCTCAGTTGAGCATATCCTTCTTGAAGATTCTTAACTATCTATTCCAAGGAGGCTTGAGTTTTTCTCATCCTCTCTTGGCCAGCTTCAATTTCTGAAAACTGCTTTGCAGATTTCTCAGCATATTGGGACATTTGTAACCACAGTGTATCACTGTTGATGTTACTCTCAGATGTGAAAATGTTATTTTCAGTCTGAGTGGGGGTAATGCTTCTATCACTAGGACTACTGATTCTAGAGTGGTTTATAACTACTTCTGGCTCTTGTGCACTTCTTTCACCAAATCCAACAGCTTCTGAATCATAGGGTCTGACTCTTTCCTCCTCTGGTTGAAGGAGGTTTTGTTCTTGCCCTTGTTTCCTTGTCTTCTCCTGGAAACTTTCTTGAATTGTGAAGAATGGTGACTATTGGCCACTGATCTGCTGGTTTCTGAATGGTTTGAAGCCATTGGAGGGCTGATTTGGCCTGCTCCTTGTGATCCTGAAGGAATCTGAGTAGGCCCTGTCTGGGTTAACTGTTATTCTATAGCTTGGATAGTGGCTTGATTCTCCCTTATCCTCTGTGCCCTTGCCTCCAGGAGTCTGAACTGCCTGGTAGTATTCCAACCTTTGGTGATTACCATCAGGTCTTTGAAGTCTATCTCTTTGAGACAGATCTTCTGGCAACTTGCTCCAAGTTCTGCCCAGTGACTTGCCAGGTTGAACCTTTTGTTGTCCATGCTCCATTGAAAGAAATCTTTGAGGAGTTGGTGGAGCTGAAGAACTTGATCAATATCCTTCCAGTCCTCTGGTTTGATGTTCCTGTTGAGTTGGAGTGTGAATGGCAGGGTTGATATTATCTCCCTCATTGTTTTGCCATCCACCACTGTGTCCAAGGTGTCCTCTTCCAGGTCTTCTGGTTCTGGACAAGCCTTCTCTGTCATCTGGCTGGTTCCTTTGGAAGCCAAGGTCTCTGAGGTATGCAGGGGACATATCAGTGTTTGCAAGCAGTCAAAAACGTTATGTTCTTAGGGTATTTACCTTTGACTGTGCCTTGTACAAATTTGTTATCTTCTGATTTGGGAAGTTTGCCTTTGGCAGTTATAACTGGGTTAATAATTGTAATTTTCCCTGTACAAGTGGTTAAGGTTGGTTTACCTTGTATTGAAGCAGAGATTCATGGTTTTCTACTCCTTTGAGTGGCTATTGGTGTCCACTTTTTGGCTGTAATGAGGCCTTCACTAAGTCTTTTTCCTTTGCCCTTGCTGCCCTCTGGTTCTGAGGGTGTCACTGGTGTGTTGGCCTGTGACTGGGTGTCAAGTGGTATGAAATTCTCTTCCACTGAATCAAACAGGAAAAAGGGCTTATGTCATTTAAGAATTTTTAAAAGGCTGGTTTTGCACGGCTAAGAATGGCCTCTGGGCTTGTATATTACTACAATATGCCCTTGTATGATGACAGTGTAGTTGAATTAACAATTCTCTCTCAAAAATACAGCTTATTGATATGTGGTATACTGTTCGTATACCAATATCGTACAGAACACTTGTGGTTAGCAAGTAGAATCTGTCAAAGATGGTGTATTACAGGGCAATTGAGTTAACAATGTGCCCAAACACGCCTCAACTGTTGGTTTATTAATATGAGCTGTCTTGATTCAATTAAGAATTAAGACTGTATCAGTGGCTTAAAAGTGTTTTTATATACAAAACATGCCCAAATTACTGGTGCTGTGGTTATTAGCCACGTGACAGATACTCTTATGAAAATATGAGTATTTTAAATAAAAGATAAAAAAAAGTATATAAAATATATTTTTATGAAGAAATGACGCCTAAAAAAGGTAAAACAAGTTTCAATAAATGATCAAAAGAGAAAAACTTACTTGTAATAAGTCCAAAAAGGTTTTAAAACACGGCCAGGCCCCCAAAATGTCAGGATGAAACTATGACAAAGATGTAAGTAGGCTAATTACAACTTTGACTATGTTTGTGACATGGTAAAAATGATTTTAAAAAGGTTTATAAGGTTTTAAGATGGTTTAAAATGGAATTAAAGGGCTTTACTATACTGCATATAGTGGAGGTGAGGGCTATTGAAAGCCCTGGGTGCAGCTTTATCTGTTGGGTTACAATAATAAAAGACTATAATAATTAAAGATTATAATTATACCTGATTATTTAACCAAGAGTAAAACTGTTTTTGACAGTTTACTACGTAGGTTATTTAAGAGCAGGATGAGGAGACAATTCTGGCTGTGAAAAAGCCTCCTTTTATCCTGAAATGGGGTGGAAAGGGTGCTAGACCTTTCCACGTAGAGGAAGTGAAGATTTTTCACTCTCTAGGACTGGCTTGTGGTTTGCAAACAGCCTTTACAGCCTGTATTGGGCCCAGATGTGGTTTTGAAACCACATCTGGGCAGTTTTCACCAATACAGGGTGAAAATTTTCATCTGGGGACCTCACAGCCTGATTCTGACGTGTATGATGCGTAGAATGCTGTACAGAAACTGTATGGGACCCCAGTATTGACTGACTTATGAGGTATTGAAGTATTAACATGCTTCTTTGTCTGTTTGACACCTCATAATCAGAGTACAACTGTATCCTGTCATAATACAGCTGTATTGGTCATATTGTGGGATTATAACTTTCAAATGGCCATAACTCTGTCCGTTTTTGAGATATCATGCTCACAGTTGGTTCATTGGATATCCCTGTATGAGCTCTACACAATGATACTCAATTTGTATGGTTATCATTAAATATGACAAAGTTATCCCATGTACAAGGTTTTTTGTACATAGGCGTGGTTTGGTCAAAAAGCTGTATTGAGCTTGTTTGCCCCATAACGTTTGTTCTAGTTGAGTTATGGGGAAATAGATGACACCATCAGATAGCCCTGATTGTGCTCTTCCCAAAAATACCCCACTTCAGGTATCCCACACCAAAACTGTAGAAGTTAGATGAGAGGTGAATGTTTTGTTCACCATTATTTGGCCTGAAATTGACCATAACTCCAGTAATATTGGTTCTAGCTCAGTTTGGCTGGTACCATTGGATAGCCCTGGCTTAGAGCTTCATTTTAAGTACCCATTTGATTGGGTTAAGCTTCTCCTTCTAGATTTTAGATGAGAGGTGAAAATTAAGGTTTATGCTCAGCAATAACTTTGAGCAGGAATAACTTTGTTATTTTTTTCCCTATGGTTATGGGACTTATATTTTCAGAAAGAGGTGAGTTTCCTCTTTCTTTTGATATTTTTTGAGCTTATTTGGCTCAGCTCCATGTTTTGGTGGTATCTTGGCTATACCATTGGTTTATGGTATTTTGCCTGTCATGCTTGTGCTCTGGTTTTGAGTCACAGGCTGACACAAAGGCTCTCTCAAAATATTTTATTGCTGACTCCTGCATCTGTGCAAAGTACTATGAAAAAGCAAATATTCATTAGTAATCAAATAAAACAGTCATTAATACCAATACATACCTGTCTTTCGGCCCCTTGTGGCTGACTGATGGTCTTCACTAATGTGGCCCAATCAGGTTAAATACCATCAGCAAGGTAGTATCCAATTTCATAGTTGGATCTGTTGATGGTATGTCTGCATGGTGGAGCATTTCCAGTTAAGATTTGATCAAAGAGTGGTGAGCCATCAAGAACATTGAGGTCATTGTGAGAGCCTGGCATGCCAGAAGCATAAATCTTGAAATACAACTGCTTCAAGTATCAATGGGGGTGCCTTTTAATCAAAATTAATTTGAAAAACCTGAGTAAAAACCAAATCTATTGAAAAAGAACAAA
Source organism: Austropuccinia psidii (assembly GCA_023105745.1). Classification (NCBI taxonomy): domain Eukaryota; kingdom Fungi; phylum Basidiomycota; class Pucciniomycetes; order Pucciniales; family Sphaerophragmiaceae; genus Austropuccinia; species Austropuccinia psidii. The sequence goes on along the minus strand of JALGQZ010000009.1, from coordinate 26,148,708 downwards.
CCTTGTCCTTTGCTTTATACTTTCCTGCCCAAGCACGGGGGCAATTTTGCCACACCCAGTGCATACAATAAACAGAACCAAGCATTCCAGGAAATCCTCTCTTCTCCCCCATGTTCATTAAGTGCTCAATGTTGTTTTGATCTGGATATCAAAGGTATGTTGGTCCATAGAGTTCAATTATTCCTTCACAGAATTGGTGTAAGCTGCTGAGTGAATTTGTTTCAGATAATTCCAGGTCTTAATCCACTTGGTCTGCTGAAACACCATATGAAAGCTGTCGCATGGCAGCAGTAATCTTTTGAAGGCCAGTGAGTCCAATATTTCCAGCTGCGTTTTTTGTTTGCTTGCAGTATGGATATTGATTTCATAATTCTGATACAATTTTGAGAAATAAAGGTTGTTGCATTTGGAATCTTTGTTGAAAGAATTGATTGTTGTATATTGGATATTCACTGAAATAATCCTTGTACAGTCTCTGAGCACCACCTACTTCATTACAAAAGTGATTACCATGCTTTCCAGGCTGGGATCCTCCATGAGAACATTTGTAGGATTCATCCAAGTAAAAAATGTCAGATAATTGTTTATTGGTGAGCAAAACCTGTGTTGTTGTTGTTTAAATAATTTTGATTATTTCGAGAGTATTCATTTGATTTAATTATTTGAAAAGCAAGGAGTGAGAAAAAGGAAAAAACGGTGAGGAAGAAAAAATAAAATAAAAAATGTTGGAAGATGAAAAAACACTTTATGTGAAAGCCAGTTTTTAGCTATGGTGAAAAGTGGCACAGCAATCTGGGAAGCTATTGCACAGCTTGGGGGAGATATTCAGTGATTTACCTCCATGTGGTTTTGCACCCCTTGTGAAGATGCTCTTAGGACTAACCCAGATTTAGCACATCATCAGAATCATTTGAAAGCTGATGAAACCATTATGCCTCCTCTTGATTTCATAGTTAGTACTAAACCAAATATAGAACATGATGAGGACAATAAGAACAAAAAAAATTATAAAAGAAAAATTACCCAAAGCAAAAGACAATATATCCATGATTACAAACAGATCATGTATCACCTTGTCCATTCCAAAAGAGTATATAAAAACTTTTCAACCATCTCAATTGACAAGAAAGCATTCACTTCCTCATGATTTAAACTTCCATCCATAAACACTTCACCCCATCCTTATGTAATAATTGATGAAAAAAGCCATTATTACCTGTCATCATTTATGAAAGCACCCCTTTTGAAAATTTGTCTGGACACTCTCAAAGCCTCAAAGGCCTTATCCCAAAATTGCCAAGAAATTGAAAACAATAAACAAGTACTAGGTGGAATTATGAAAGGTATTGGCTTTCACCCTGGTTATGACTCCGGAAAATCTGCATGTGTGTGTTTTTTTTCCTTTCTACTTTAGTGATTAATAATTAATTCTGAATATTTTAGGTGTTTATTCCCAAAAGCATGGTTTTACTCCTCAGAAAATTGGACCAGATAATAAGCAATGGTGCAACTTCAACAATATGATTAGTTCATTTACTAAAGAATATATCATTTTTCTCAATTAGCTGCAATTGAAAATCAATCATGAATGGAAGAAGCCAAATTACCAAACTTCAGTCAACTGGAATGGACTTCTTCAAATCAAAAGGAAGAATTAAAATATTTTACAAATGTCATTGTCACTGAAGATGGATTTTTCAATAAGCCACATCAATATTAAAATGATCTCAATGCCTTGACTTATGGTGTATTTTCTTTTTTATCCAAAAAATATTTCCATCCCCTTCCAACTGTCTTCACGCCATCTGGGCATGGCTTGCACTTCCCCAAATGGAAAATGGAGATTGACTTTATAAAAAAACTAGGAGTCATGGAAAATTTTGGCAGACCTTATCAACGGTTCATCATACAACTAAACCTCCTCCAGAAATTGTTGATCATGATGAAATAACTCATTTTGGATGTTCTTCTCAAATCAACCATAAATTATTCAATGTAGGTGATAAAGTTTGAAAAATGACACCTACCAAAATTAATTCAAAAGTCAAGTGGTACTATGACAGAAATATGCAGGACCAAAAAAGAGCAAGAAATTATTAATTGTAAATATTTTTATTTTCTCAATAACATATCCACTCCATTTTATGACATTAAAATAAGTACCCAAGTAAATTTTCCTGATGAAATTCACAATTGATTCTCACTCCATTCCAAAGTAATTGGTTTAATTTTTTCATGCATATTTACAACGTCTTCCCCATTACAGTTATTGGACAGATTTTCTGCTTGTGGTGAATCATAATATTCAGATCAATCAAACCATTTCTCTCCAATTTGTGCTAACATATTACGTAAAATCATGCAAGAAACAACAAAACTAACAGAGTATTAAGTTTCATGATTATCCTGCATTTGATTTTGCATTTTCCTTAGAGAAAACTACCTCCACTTCAAAATTCCAGTTGCATGCTCAATTCTGACCCTTGATTTTTCTAGACAGTAATTGAAAGTACAGTTTTCTTCATTTTGTGCCAAATCTTCCTTATACACTGGTACAGCACAGGGAGAGCTTGAATATGCTGAATTGGCAAGTAAGAGCCAATCTTTTCCATAAAATTCTTGAGGTGTTTGTGTAATTTTCATATGTTGATATACATTTGAATGATGAAGTGACCCAGTACAACCCACATGTAGAAAAGTGAACTGTTTGTTTATATTGCAAACAAGCTGTATTGACATAGAAAACCTTAATTTTAAACAATCAGTAAAAACAAGAAAAGAATGAAAATTCAAAAGCTTACCTCTTTTTACAGTCAAAATAGGATTAACCATCATTGGGGGGGCGTTTTGATAATGGTATTAGACTCCCATCAATAAATTCAATGCACCCAGGGAAGTCTTTGGCCTGAATAACTTGAGAAATCTCTCTGAATTGTTCTATTGCTACCCACACAACCATCTTTTGCTTCAGCTTCATTACTACCTGGATAACTCTTTGAGCTTACAACACAATGGCTTCATGGCTAATTCTGAATAAAGTTTTAATCTTTCTAAAAGAAGCCCCATCGCTATTTGATCCTAGCCTTTTTAGTGACAGGGCCAATTGTATGGAAGGATTGCATTTTTTGTTTTGTGATGAGTTTTGAAAGTTTTTATCATCTTGAACTTGTGCAACAAATTTTTCAAATGATTCATGTGTGGTCCTACAAAGATGGAGAAGCCTTTCAGATGATAATGTTGGTAAATAATTAATTGTATACATTTAATGTGATGGATATGTTCTACAAGGATTGATGTATATTTGTGATTTTATCATATCTAATAAGATTGTATCTTTCTAGATATCAGAATCACTATGAAAGATGAAAGCATTGATGAACTGAATTGAGTTTAATGTCTGAAGTAAGGGTGGCCTTTGCCATGGTAAATGAAGAAATTATTTATAGAAAATGCAATTTGAAATCAAATACTTTGAGAAATGACCAGTGTATTCAGATTTTATGCAAAAAAGGGAAGTTTTACACAACTTAAAATGCCCTTACTGAGTTGTGTGTTGTAAAAATGTGCCTTTAATTGAAGCTAAAGGCTGGATTTGAGTATCTAAAAATGGCATTTGGTACCAACAAACCTGGGCTTTTGTACCTCAAAATACCAAACCTCTTCAGGTGTGGGATTTCCCAAATCCCAAAAATTTAATGTGGGATTTTGCAAAAAAAACTCAGCATTTTGAGTGTGGGATTGCATAACTTTGAAAACCCTTAATATCAATTTAATACAATAAGTCAAACAAAAACATTTATAGTATCAAATAATTCTTCCAAGTTAAAAGCATGCCAAAAATCAACATTTGAAAGGAATAAAACAGCTTTTTTATGATAAGATATGATTCAAGACTTTTTATAGGAAATTTGTGGATTTAAAATATATTTTGAGAGAAAAGTCTCATATGATAAAATCTTTTATTAGTGAGTACAACAATGTAATATAAACTATATAATACAAATTCTTTATTAATAATTTATAAATAGTAAAATAACTTAAGAATTAATTTAATAATATAATATTTTATATTGAATAAAATATTACCCGTTTAAGCTGTCTAATTGATTAGAAAATGATGATGATGAACAAAAACAGTGATGTAAAGGCTTTTTTTATGCCCTCAGAGCAGCTCTCATGATCTATAATGGACATAGAGGGTGTTCTAAGGTCAAAAATGAAAAACCATGCTTAGAAATAACACTCCTAGCTTAAGGTAATTTATTTTACATTCCAACTTGAAGTTACCAGTGCTATTTGTAACTCCAATTAGCTTTAATTCTCTCAAGTTTAGATATGAAAGAAGTTTATTTAAATTAAATTTCAGGACATGAACAACTTAAAAATAAATTTTCAAGTGAAAATCTCTTGAACTGGATTTTTAATCATTTTTTAAAGGAATATTAATTTTCTGTAAGAATCATTGAAAAACTGAATTTAAGGTCTAATTACCAATTAATAATTTTTAGAAAGGATAATTCCAATTTTATGTATCCACAGAGGAAATTAATTCTTAATCTATGTGAAATTTTCAAGCAAATCAATTAAGAATCTAATTTTTAATGAATTTTTGAAGTGATTGCTATCTTTCTACATAAAATAGCAATACACACCAAATCTTAACTTTTGATAAGTCTTTAGAACTTATAACTTAAAATTTTAAGCTTTTTTAACCTTAATTAAGCTTTGATAGTTCTTAACATCTTATTACAAGCCTGCATATGGGGATTTACCCTTTGGCAGCTTGTAATTCCTGTCGAAATTGGGATAAAACTAGATTAAACTTTAATTTTCAATCAAATTTCAACTTTCAGGCTCAAATAAGGTTTTAAATACTCAAATACAGGTGGAAAACTTTAATTGAGTCCTTGCAGATCCCAAAGGTTGGGTACCCTGGCTCTACTTGGCTTTTTTCCTTTGTCCCACCTTTCTGTGTGTGTTTTTTCCTTTTATTTATTTAAAGCCATACTATGTCCTTAAAAAAATTCAAATTGAGCCCAAACAGGATTTAAATTTTGTATGGAACATTCTTAGACAATTCAGTAAATCTACACCACACCTCACTTTCAACTAAATGTTTGGTAAGTTTTCATAAAGCTTATGAAGCTTCAAGCTTAGGCCTTTTTAAGCTTAAACTTAACAATTTTTGAAAAAATGTTTCAATGGTTCAATTGTACTGTGAGATTCTTAAATACTCTAATAACATAAGACATAGCAATTTTTGGGTATAACACCCTAAGGGTCTACCCTAGGTTATTTTTGGTGTGGAATATAAAAATGACATAATATTTATAACTTTGTTTTTTTTAAATTAAGGTATACTTTTCTTTGTTATTTATTATTTTGAATTCATTTCATAAGTCTTTTTAACAATAAACAAACCTTATAAAAGGCTATTTGTGGTATTATGGGTATGTCATAAATATCTCAAAAACTCACACAATCCATTGGGAAGCTTTTGTTTTGAGGTAGAAATAACATGGGAGTAGGCTATCAATATTCTTTTACATTAGAAAAAGTTTTATCTATTATCTCATAAAGAGACACTTTTCAAATTTTGAAGGGCTTTACCTGGATTGGGAAGTCATAATAATTGATGAATTTGCATTTTATCTCAATTTGTGAGGAGGAATTTGTAACTATCCCTAAAGATTCTTAAATTGGTTACTTATGTTTTTGGTATATATTCTTCTGATTTTTATTGGAAGAAAGATCTTCAAGAAAACCTGCTTTTCTTAGCTTGATCCCAAAATAAAATAAAATATGAACCATTTGCACAACATATTATGAAGGTTTTCTATAAAGAAGCTCTAAATGCCAATGGTAAGATGACAAAAGATCTGTAAGTGACTAATAAGTACTGTTATTTCTTAGTTTTGAACTAAAAATACGAAATAATTTTATGATAATCAAAGATAATTACCCCATATATCAAGAAGTATGCTTCAATGCAGATAAGAAAATTCACAATACCTCAAAGAGAATTAAATTAGAATTTCTCCCATCATAACTACCTTTTGTCAAGAAAACTAAGAGATATGTACATGAAGAGCAACCAAAATAATGATTGAAGCTAGTTGAAGAAATTAAAAATTCCTTTTTTGAAACCATCAATACCAAAACAAGTAGGATTTCTTTCTTCCTTTTTATGAATTCTATGGGAGTTGTTTAGAGATTTCATTAATTAGTTGTGCAATCTTACTGAAAATCTAATATTGAAGACAAAATAAAAACAGAGAAAAAAGAAAAATAATAAGATATCAGAAAGTCTTTAATCTTAACAGTATTTCTATGTATGTGATTCAAACAAGATGTGAACAATTATCATAAAAGAAAACATTTACACAACAGGGACAGTTTTATGTGACTAGTTAGACAATAATATATTTTGTCCTTTATGTAACTTGAAAATAGCTATAAATGTGGAATGAAAATGAACAAGATATAATTATAATATAACTTCTGAGAAAATGAAATATTACCTGCATGAACTTCAGTATGAAGTTTTTTTAATAACTGGAATATTTCAAGATATGATTAAAACAGCCTTTCATGATTAAAAAATCATCTTTTCAACAAAAATTACCTGGAGCATAAGTGAGTTTTTATTATTCTTTTGAGGACCATATTTGTCTTATCAAGAGGGTATTGTATAGAATTTCCCACACTTGACAATGATTGAGAGATGAATATATATTATAGAGTTGATGTTTATAAAGTAAAAAATAAGAAAAGATTTAATCAACCTTTGAATGTACATATTAATCTTAATTAGCTATTTTATTACTTAATTGTCTTCCAAATGAGGCTATCAATTAATCAGTGATTCACTAAGAATTATGTGATATTGAAATGATATCTCTCAATTAAGTAATGAAAGGAATTGAAATTTGATAAATTAAAACTGATATATATTGTTTAGGAGAACCATTTGTTGCATAAAGAAGTTTTTCATGTCTTAATTTGCTCCTTAAACTTTTGGTTGAGATAAAAAATAAAAAAAGCTTGATATTTAAATATCAGAAATTATGAAATGGATTTTGGAACAAATATCAAAAAGTCTCAGCTGTCATCAAATATTTCAAAGTCAAAAATGCCAATAATTCTAATTTTATAAAAATGTCTTCTGAATCAAAACACACCACCAACACTTTTTTAAAGAAATTCTGTGGACAGGAATGCATAGTTTTTGACAGATAAACAATTAGAATCCTTGGAGGTCTTAAAGAGTAGTTGATAAAAGAAACCTTTCAGATGCAGGTACCAATTACATTGGGGAAAAGATTTTTAAATTGAATTTTTCAGGTAAAGAGAAGCTTCTCTATTCTATCAAAATGTTAAAAAATGGACAATATATGTTTTGTAAAAGCTTTTTTTCATCATTAGTATTTTCCATACACAAATATTTGTGTCCCCAGTAGTTTGTTTTTGTGACTTTTGTTTCAATAAAGAGTATTTGTTTTGGTATTTGGTTTGAATTAAAGATAATTAAACCTAAGATTCAATCATGATCAAATAATATCATAAATGGAATAGTAATTCAAGAATTTTCAAACAAAAATGTAAATTCAAGCTCAAAGATGAGCAATTCGGCCATTGTTTCTCATTAGAAATTCTTCTTTAGCCTTCCCATGGGTGCTGGAAGCTATGAAGAGGCTTAAACATATCATGATAAAATCATTGTAATCTTTTGTCAAAACTTAGATTATATCACAGGTATGCTACCAGGAATTCAAATTTCCATTCTAGGTACTGGGAAAAAAATGAAATATGTTGTAAGGTTTACATTGAACCCTACTTTTTTCAGGAGGAATATGTTTAATTTGAGATTTCTTTAGGTAGGAAAGAGTGACAGGTTTCTCATATTATATAGGGTGGTGTTCCCAGAAATTATATTATCTGCTTTGAAGGAAATCTTTCATTATAAACTCTGTTTCACCACCTACTATACACCACTACTAAGGATGAATTTTAATTCTTCAACCAATAAAAAACTGAAAAATGTGAGTTTTTTTGAACAGGTGATATTCCAAAAATCAAATTGCACAATTATTTTAAAAAACATGGGATCACTAAGCTTATTACCATTTGCTTTCAGTGATGTATCATAAAACAAATCTTCCATTTCTAAAGAGGTTGGGGGTTGGTTTATATTAGTTAGTGCAGACAGAATCCATAAGCTAGCTCTGAAATCCAGAGGTCATTCATACTTGGTAGTGTAAATCCCCCCATAAATGGCTTCAAAAGCCTGGGGGTGGTTTTCTCCCACCAGTGGGAAAATCCTTATGACACCACCTCCAACACTGTGGTGTTGATTCCAAAAACCTGGTTTGAGAAAACCCCTAAACCCAAATAACATAGGCAGGGGTCCTATCACCAAAAAAACACCAAAACCAAATTCAAAAAGCCAAGGGCTTTTTGCACTAGCTGGTGCAATACCCCCCAAAGCCAGTTGTAAAAGGTGGGTGGTTGTGCACACAAGCCTTTGCAGTGCTAGAATATTCCAGGTGGCCCCTGGTGGCACCAATAAATAAAAACCCCAAGGCATAATGGATTATTTCTCTCTTCAGAAAGGAGAGAAGACAGGCTTTCCAATGGAGGTTAGAAAGGGAAACCTCATGACCTGCCACATGGGTTATTTTAACCCATGACAAAGTAAGAAAGTAATGCAGATGAAAGCCTTACCAAAACCCCCCAAAATCAGGTGAAATATGGCTGTGTAAAGCACCTGGACATAGACATGGGGGTGTGCAGTCGTTTATGAAATACATCAGTCTATAAAGTATGCTACTTACAGCAAATGCACATTTATATTACACAAAGTGTACATGGTACAATGTCCTTTCTTTTGAGTATTTCTTTGACTAATAGCAATATGTAAAAGGTTGGTTTCGTTTTGAAAACTTCATAAAGATTTCTCAGCATGTGGAGCCACAAAAGGATTCCTTACTGCATGATTCAAACATTTTCATTAAAAACTGAAAAAGAACATATGATCTTTTTACACATGAAGCTGCTAAGTATAAGATCTTCAAGAAACATGAAATACCTTTCTTATTGGGGTTCTCAATCAATAAATTTATTAATTTTTTGTGCCTTTGTTGTTTTTTACGCAAAATCTCATCTTATTTCATATGCTTCTTTTGAATTGCTCCTTTTTTAGTAAAATCTAATCACTAAATTCTGTGAGTTTTTTCCACTCATTGTGGGTACTTCCCTCAATCTTATCATCAAATACACATGTTTTATTTGATTAGACTAACTGTCTTGAGTTCTGTTATTATATTAGCTTTATCATTAGCCAAATCTGCTTATACTCCTTTAACATACAATAATATTTTCTTTGCTCTATTAACTACTTTTTTCATTTATAAATCACCTATTTTCTCCATAAGTACCCCCAGGGACCAATATGTAATTTTTCAATTACATCCTCAATCGATATTTTTCATTAGTATCACCTATGAGCTCTAGATACTATAAAAGTTCTTCTTAATATAAATTTGAAGGATCAAGTGAACCTGATCTATTACAAGGAGTGAGTGAACAATATTAGCATATGAGGAATGTTTAATGAAAAATAGATATCCACAATCAAAACTCAGCAGCCCTTCTCAACAAATTCAACCTTCAAGAAGACAAAAGAACAAATGATAGTTCTTAATCCAAGGGGAAGGTAAAAAAAATCCCAATATTTTATTAAGAAGTTTTTAATAAGCATAAACCACAGAAAGATACCTCACGTAATTTATTAGAAAATAATCAAAATAAAAAGCTTAATACTACATGTACACACAATCAAATGATTCAGAAACAAATCTCTATCTCATCTGAAAGGAAAATCCCTAACCAGCTTCTAAAAAGTGAAATTCCTGAGGAATTTCGGACTAAACAGGTAACATAATATTATTGTTTGGCTTTAGTATTTATTCAAACTAACGTATTGGATCAATTGAAACTCCAGAAAGCATTCTGCGATTAAATAAAGCTTTTTTGGGGCCTAATCTACCAAACCTCTGTACCCATGTCCCCTGACTACACCATGTTTAAATAATTCAATACTCACTTCTCCTTCTTGAGTGAAATTGTGACTAAATAGGAAAACTCCAATAAAATTACATTAGCTTGCTTAGAAGAGATACTAGCTTTAAGAAAAACTCCATCAGGGAAAACAAATTGGAAACACCATAATTCACATAACAAATTTCTCAGTTAAATACTTTGTTGAATCTCTAGAGAGACTTGGTTTTTGTCATTAGGCTCCAGATCTCAATGAGGCAAGTGATATTCTGTATAATTGTCAGCCTGTGACTCAAAGCCAGAGCACAAGCATGACAGCCAAAATACCATAAACCAATGGTATAGCCAAGGTACCACCAAAATATGGAGCTGAGCCAAATTATCTCAAAAGGTATCAGAAGAAAGAGGAAACACACTCCTTTCCAAATATATAAGTCCCATCATCATAGGACAAAGAATAACAAAGTTATTCATGCTCAAAGTTATTGTTGAGCATAAACCTAAATTTTCACCTCTCATCTGAAATATAGAGTAAGAGGCTTAACCCCATGAAATGGGTATGCAAAATGAGGCTCTAAGCTAAGGCTATCCAATGGTACCAGCCAAACTGAGCTAGCACCAATGTTACTGAAGTTATGGTCAAATTCAGACCAAATAAGGTTGAACAAAACATTCACCTCTCATCTAACTTCTACAGTTTTAGTGTGAGATACATCAAGTGGGGTCATTTTGGAAAGGGAACATTCAAGGCTTCCTCATGGTGTCATCCATTTCCTCACATCTCCACTATAGTAGAAGGTATGGGGAAAACAAGCCCAATACAGCTTTTTTCCTAAACCATGCATGTGTATAAAAATCTTTTACAAGGCATAACTTTGCCATATTTAATGATAACCATATCAAATAAGGTACCATTGTGTAGAGCACATACAGGGCTACACACTGGTTCAGTTTTGAGGTTGATATCTAAAACACTGACAAAGGTATGGCTGCTTTAAGGTCAAAATCCCACATTTTGTCCAATACAGTCTTACCATGGGATAATATCCCATAACCATGACTATGAGGTGTCAAACAGACAAAGGAGCATGTTTATACTTCAATACAGCATAGGTCAGTCAATAATGGTGCCCCATACAGTTTCTGTACAGAATGCTACCTGTCATACAGGTCAGAAGAAGGCTATGTGTTCCGCAGATGAAATGTTTCACCCTGTATTGGTGAAAACTGCCCAGATGTGGTTTCAAAACCACATCTGAGCCCAATACAGACTATACAGGTCCTTGCAAACCACAAGCCTGTCTCAGAGAGTGAAAAATCCTCACTTCCTCTACGTGGAAAGGTGTAACAGCCCTTCCACCCCATTTCAGGATAAAAAGGAGGCTTTTCACAGCCAGAAATGCTTTCCTCATCCTGCTCTTGAATACCCTACATAGTAAACTGCCAAAAAAAGTTTCACTCTTGGGTAATAAAGAGGTATAATTATAATCTTAATTATTGTAATCCAACAGGTAAAGCTGCACCCAGGGCTTTCAACAGCGCTCACCACCACTATTCTATAATAGTAAAGCCCTTGAATTTTCTTATAAACCCCTATTTCTCCATAAAAAACAGTCTTATTTTAATCTTTTATCACGTGTCACAGTCATAGTTAAAGCTGTATATAGCCTAATTACTGCTTCATCATAGACTCAACCGGACATTTTGGGGGCCTGGCCATATGTTTTAACCTTTTTGTAGCTTATAAGTAAGCTTTTCACTTATTTATCACTTTCTGACTATTGTTTTACATTTTTTAGGCATATTTTTCTTTGAAAATATTTATATTATATATATATATATATATATTCATTTAATTGGTCTATGTACCACCTTTTACTCATATTCTAAGAGTATCTGTCATGTGGTTAATACCCACAAGACCTTTAATTTTGGTGTGTTTTAGATATAAAAACATCTAAGCCATCAATAAGTCCTGTATTTTTTTATTAAATAAGGACACCTCTGACTGTAAAACCAACAGTTGAGGCGTGGTTAAGTGTATTGTTGACTCAATTACAATTATACAGATCACACTTGAAAACCACAAGTGAATCTGTGGGATACTGGTACACAAACAGTGTAACAGGGTACAAAAAGCTGTAATTCTGACATGAAATTGTTAATTCAATTACACTGTCATTATACAGGGCATATTGTAGTAATATACAAGCCCAGAGGACATTCTTAGACGTGCAAACAGAATTTTAAGAAGTCTTAACTGACATAAGCCCTCTTTTTCCTACTTTGATTCAGTGGAAGAGAATTATATCCCATTTGAGACCCAGTCACAGGCCAACACACCAGTGACACCCTCAGAACCAGAGGGAAGCAAGGGCAAAGGAAAGAGGCACAGTGAAGGCCTGATTACAGAAAAGAAGTGGACACCAATAGCCACCCAGAGAAGTAGAAAACCTTGAAGCTCTGCATCAATACAAGGTAAACCAACCTTAACAACTTGTACAAGGAAGATTACTATAATGAACCCAGTTGTAACCTCTAAAGGTAAATTGCCCAAATCAGCAGACAGCAAATTTGTACAAGGCACAGTCAAAGGTAAATACCCTAAGAACATAAAGTCTTTGACTGCTTGCAAGCACTGATATGTCACCTGTATACCTCAGAGACCTTGGCTTGCAAAGGAACCAGCCAAAGGACAGAGAAGGCCTGTCCAGAACCAGAAGACCTGGAAAAGGACACCTTGGACACAGTGGTGGATGGCAAAACAATGAGGGAGATAGTATCAACCCTGCCATTCACACTCCAATTCAACAGGAACATCAAACCAGAGGACTGGAAGGATATGGATCAAGTTCTTCGGCTCCACCAACTCCTCAAAGATTTATTTCAATGGAGCATGGACAACAAGAGGTTCAACCTGGCATCTCACTGGGCAGAACTTGGAGCAAGTTTCCAGAAGATCTGTATCAAAGAGATAGACTTCAAATACCTTATGGTAATCACCAAAGGTTTGAATCCTACCAGGAAGTTCAGACTCCTGGAGGCAAGGGCACAGAGGATAAGGGAGAATCAAGCCACTATCCAGGCTATAGAAGAACAGTTAACCCAGACATGGCCTACTCAGATTCCTTCAGGCTCACAAAGAGCAGGCCAAATCAGCTCTCCAGTGGCTTCACACCATTCAGAAACCAGCAGATTAGTGGCAAAGAGTCACCATTCTTCATAATTCCAGGAGCTTTCCAGGAGAAGACAAGGAAAAAGGGGCAAGAACAAAACCTCCTTCAACCAGAGGAGGAAAGAATCAGACCCCATGATCCAGAAGCTTTTGGACTTGGTAAATGAAGTACACAAGAACCAGAAGTAGCTGTAAACCACTCTAGAATCAGTAGTCCCATTGATAGAAATATTACCCCCACTCAGATTGAACATAATGTTATCACACCCGAGAGTAACCTAAAAAGTGATGCACTGTGGTTACAAATGTCCCAATATGCTGAGCACAATCAAAAGCGGTTTGCAGAGCTTGAAGCAAGCCATGAGAGGATGAAAAAATAAACAGCCTCCATGGATAAAATTGCTAAAGCCCTTCAAGAAGGACATGATCAATTGAGCAAAGCCTCTGAAGAAACCAAAAAAAGACTGAATCTAGTCTTTGAAGAACAACACCACAGCAAAAGGGACAGGGATTGTCTGGATCAAGACATAAACAAATTGTTTAATGTCTACCATAGCATGAAGCCCCAACCACAAGGCCTTGTCATGGATAATCCATATCAACCAGATGTCATCAAAACAGATGCCATGTTGATGAATAAGGCAAGATCTCCATCAGAATACCAGGATGGAGATGGCATGTCTTATTCAGAGAAGGAAGCCTTGAAACAGCTTCCTGAGGCCTCAAGCTGGCCCAGATTCTCTGGAACAGGAGAATATGATCATATGGAGCTCATAGATTATATCAATGGACTCTTCATTGATGTACCAAAAATACCAGATTACTGGATAAAAGTGCATCAGGGAAGATGACTTCCATTTGGACAATTATCAAAGAGATAATTATACCCCATAGGAAAGGTAATATCAGACTCAACCCAGAGTTTGTAGTGAGTAATGATGCCCACATCCAAGGGTTGTTACTGGGAACAGATTACCAGAGGATGTATGGCAAAGATATTTACAACAGTAAAAATAGGAACATTACCATTGGTACCAAAAAGGAAAAGAAATTTTCACTTGATATATACCAGATATCTTCTCAAGATCCACTGGAAGAACTTTGGAATGAATTCAGAGAGGGACAGTTTAGCACTGCCCTGACCAGTAAACAAAAACTAAGTTTACTGAAGATGCTGAGGAAGAACAGACCAGCATTTGCCATTGGTGAAGAACCATTAGGCAAGATCAAAGGCCATGATATAGATTTATATCTGGATGTGGAGAGACCATATCCACCCATGCTTAAGAGACCTCCTTATCCAGCAAGCCTGGAAACCAGGAAAAAAATTGAAAAACATATAAATTAACTGCTGGACATTGATGTCATCAGAAAGATTGGACACAATGAAATAGTGGAAATCACCACTCCTATCCTAATCACCTGGCATGATGGCAAGTCTAGACTGTGCGGAGACTTCAGAGCTTTTAATAACTACACAAAAGCAGACAGCTACCCTATAACCAGGATACCAAATGCCTTGGATAAACTGGATAAAGCCAAATACATAACCAAAATGGATTGTATGAAGGGTTTCCACCAAAATGGAGTTAAACCAAACGCTATGAAATTGCTCAGAGTAGTATGCCATATGGGCATATATGAGTACACTAGGATGCCATTTGGCATCAAGAATGCACCAGCCCATTCCCAAAGGATTATGGACACAATATTTAAAGAAGAAATATTGGAAGGCTGGATGGTGGTATATATTGATGATATCATTATATACTCAGAGACATGGGAAGACCATATAAAATATATAGACAGAGTGCTAAGTAAATGTACACCCATAAATCTGAAAACTTCACTGAAAAAGTGTAATTTTGGCCAACAAGAGATACTGGCTCTAGGACATAAAGTCTCAGGTCTTAGTCTGGAAATTGACCAGAATAAAGTAGCAGCAGTACTGAAAAAGCGAGTACCAAAGAGCATCAAAGAGATTCAATCTTTCCTTGGGTTTGCTAGCTACTACAGAAACCACATCAAGAATTTTTCCCACATAGATAGTAGTTTATACAAGCTATGTTCAAAAGATGTACTATTTGAAATTACCAAAGAAAGAAGGGATGCATATGAGAGGATCAAAAATGAACTCACAAATGCACCTGTGCTCATCTTGCCTGACTTTGAACTACCATTCAAATTATATATAGATGCAGCATGTAGCCAAGGATTAGGAGAAGCCCTTCACCAAAGACAAATTGTGGATGGTGAACCAAGAGAGGGAGTAATATCCTACATCTCTAGGCAACTGAAAGATTCAGAAGACAGGTATGGGGCCACCCAGACTGAATGTCTATGCTTATTCTGGGCTCTGGAAAAACTCCATTATTTTCTGGAGGGTGCAGTCTTTGAAGTCTACACAGACTGCACAGCCTTGAAGTCTTTACTAAACATGAAGACTACAAATAGACACATGTTGAGATGTCAAATAGCCATACAGAAGTATAGAGGGAACATGACCATCATATACAAAGAAGGTAGAAGCCATACCAATGAAGATGGCCTTAGCAGATGGCCACTGGATAATTTCAAGAGCAATCCAGCTTATGACCCTGAAGTTGCAGCCAAGATCCCTATCCATTTCACAGAAATAGATAGGAGGAGGAACTTCAGATTCTCTGAATGGGCACCAGGAAGTGGCACCCTTGACAGTGGGAACACTGATTCAGAAGGAACAGAAACTCTCATACTGGGAATAAGCTCATCAGAACTGCACAATGAATTTTCCAATGCAGTACTGAAGTCTTATGCCAAACACGAACAGTGTGGCATATTACTACAACTCCTTCAACAAAGGTACAGGAGTCCAGAACTGGAATCCCAGCTGGAAGAACCCTGGTTGAGGGCCGACAAAGATAACAAGTTATTCCTTGTGGATGGTCTTATTTACCACAGAGAGAAGAACACAAGTGCAATCACAGTGGTAGACAGAGATCACATCTCTCTGATCCTACAGGAGTGTCATGACTGCCCCTAAATGGGACACATGAGTGAAGACAGGACCAGAGAGAGGGTAAAAAGCACAGCTTGCTGGCCCAAGTGGGAACAAGAGTTGAGTGAATACATCAACACTTGTGAAAGATGCCAAAAGGCAAATAGGAAACATGGGAAGAAGTATGGGTTACTTCAACATATAGAGGAACCCAAACACCCATGGGAAACTATCAATATGGACTGGGTCATAGGACTTGTCCCAGGGGGAAAAGAAAACTACAATGCTTGCCTAATAATAGCTGATAGGCTCAGCAAGAGCATGAGGTTTCTACCATGGTATAAAGAGGACACAGCCATGGATACTGCTCTGCTATTCTGGAATAACATCATATCCACCTGTGGAGTCCCTAAGATAATCATTCGTGATAGGGACCCAAAGTTCACATCTGAATTTTGGACCAACTTATATGACATGCTTGGCACCAGGCTTGCATTTTCCACAGCTTACCATCCACAAACAGATGGCCCAGCTGAGAGGATGATCCAGACAATGGAGGACATTCTTAGAAGGTTCTGTGCCTATGGCATGGAATACAAGGACCAAGGGAGATACACCCATGACTGGGTTACCCTTCTACCAGCTGTCCAGCTGGCTTATAATACAAGTCAACACTCTACCACAGGAAAACCACCTGCAGTGGTAAAGAAAGGGTGGAATCCGCTGCTGCCTGTGGATCACTTGAAGAAGAATCTTCTGACCATCCACCCCACAGCCAAAGACTTCCATGATATGTGGAAGAGGGCTTGTGACACAGCTGCCAAATTCATGGCTGAGGCAAAATAATATAATAAGAAGTGGTGGGACAATACACACATGGAACCTGACTTTAAGGAAGGGGACCAGGTGCTTAAAGGACCTAAGAGAATGAGAGACTCATTTGTAGGGCCTTTCACTATCATTAAATTGATAGGGAAGAATGCAGTGGAAGTCAAACTTACAGAGGAATTTTCCGGAAAGCAACCAGTCTTTCCAGTGAGTTTGGTCAAGCCATACTTCCAAACAGAGGAGGAAGAACCCCACACCACCAGAGATAGTGGAAGTGGAGCATTCCCCTGGACCTATTAGTAAGATCATCAGGGCCAGGAAGATCAGACATAATGGAAAGGATCAAAGACAATACTTAGTCAGATTCAAGCACCAAACAGCTGATAAAGACAAATCGTTGGCAGAGGATGCCAAACCGGATGGGAACCTTCATCTAAGAAGATTCAGGGCCTCTAGGAGGACTGAACAGACTCATCAATGATGAGCCTTTTTTAGAGGGAGGGTATGTCAGCCTGTGACTCAAAACCAGAGCACAAGCATGACAGCCAAAATACCATAAAACAATGGTATAGCCAAGATACCACCAAAATATGGAGCTGAGCCAAATTAGCGCAAAAGGTATCAAAAGAAAGAGGAAACACACCCCTTTCCAAATATACATGTCCCATCATCATAGGACAAAGAATAACAAAGTTATTCATGCTCAAAGTTATTGCTGAGCATAAACCTTAATTTTCACCTCTCATCTGAAATACAGAGTAAGAGGCTTAACCCCATCAAATGGTACACAAAATGAATCTTCACGTCAGGGCTATCCAATGGTACCAGCCAAACTGAGCTAGCACCAATATTAATGAAGTTATGGTCAAATTCAGACCAAATAAAGTTGAACAAAAAATTCACCTCCCATCTATCTTCTACAGTTTTAGTGTGAGATACTTAAAGTGGGGTCTTTTTGGGAAGAGAACAATCAGGGCTATCTGATGGTGTCATCCATCTCCTCATATTTCAACTATAGCAGAAGGTATGGGGAAAGCATGCCTAATACGGCTTTTTGCCTAAACCACGCATGTGTATAAAAATCTTTTACATGGCATAGCTTTTCCATATTTAATGATAACCATATCAAATAAGGTACCATTGTGTAGAACACATACAGGGGTACACACAGGTTTAGTTTTGAGGTTGAGATATCAAAAACTGACAAAGGTATGGCTGTTTTAAGGTCAAAATCCCATGCTTTGTACAATACAGCATTACCATGGGATAATATCCCATAACCATGATTATGAGGTGTCAAACAGATGAAGGAGAATGTTTATACTTCAATAACTCATACGTAAGTCAATACTGGGGTCCCATACAGTTTCTGTACAGTATTCTACGTGTCATACAGGTCAGAAGAAGGCTATGTGGTCCCCAGATGAAAGGTTTCACCCTGTATTGGTGAAAACTGCCCAGATGTGGTTTCAAAACCACATCTGAGCCCAATACAGACTATACAGGTCCTTGCAAACCACAAGCCTGTCTCAGAGAGTGAAAAAATCTTCACTTCCTCTATGTGGAAAGGTCTAACAGCCCTTCCACCCCATTTCAGGATAAAAAAGAGGCTTTTCACAGCCAGAAATGCTTTCCTCATCCTGCCCTTGAATACCCTACATAGTAAACTGTCAAAAAAATTCACTCTTGGGTAATAAAGAGGTATAATTATAATCTTAATTATTGTAATCCAACAGGTAAAGCTGCACCCAGGGCTTTCAACAGCGCTCACCACCACTATTCTATAATAGTAAAGCCCTTGAATTTTCTTATTAACCCCTATTTCTTCATGAAAAACACTCTCATTTTAATCTTTTATCACGTGTCACAGTCATAGTTAAAGCTGTAAATAGCCTAGTTACTGCTTCATGATAGACTCAATCTGAAAATAATGAATCATGAATAATCAGTTCTATACAAACATTTTGTCAAATAACTATGAGTAAAGTGTATGAGTACATGAATATGAATTGGATAAACCTTGAGAATATTCAGATACTCACCAATTTTTAGAACCACTTTATTCACTGGTATATGGAGTTAAAGATTCTTGGAGAAGGCCAAATAATCTGGGAAGAATGCAAAAGATAAAGAAATAACAGCATCTTTGCAATACAGACTTAGGGTCAGTAAGATCATATTCTAAATATGAAAAAAAGTTGCTGACCAAGTTGATATTTTGTTCTTAAGCTTCTAAATATTCAGTATAAATTTTCTGTTGCCAATATGTTTCCAAACATAGATCAGATAATCATAGCAGGTCTTGAATTTCACAGCAAGGTGGATTTGATCCAATAAGAAATACATATATGATCAATGAAATGGAATGCCATTCTGAGAAGGCCAAAATATTCATGCGCAGGGTTGACAAAGAGATTTTCAAAGCTGAAGGTACCAGTAGGAATAAGAGCCAAAGGAGTCAAAATCATATTTCAAAAGACAGAATGACATCAATAAGCGAAGTGAGTCCTAAAAGCCTCCTCATTGAATTCTATTATTTAACTATACCCTGATGAAAAGCTGAATGACAAAAAAATTCAATTCCTCAAATTGGGAAGAAGTAATTGAAACCTATGTCATATCACATGAAATACAAAATTCAAATTAGGTGGATACTGAAGATAGAAATGATATGGAAGGTATAGATTATGAAGAAGAAATAAAAAATCAAAAAGTTCGTCAATTAGAACAGTACAGTCACCTGTTGTACAACAATGTTGAAATGAAAGATACTGAGAGTGACAATACACCTCAACAATCAAGAAAAGGCCTTTTAGACTTCCAAACAAATGGTGGGAATATATAAATATTTGTTTATGTACTGTTTGTTGCAGCTAAATATAAAACAAATTAGAACATTAGCTCTCATATCTGTGTTAGTTATCACATTAGAAATTTTACAGTAAATGGATTGTGATTTGAAGTGCTTTGGAATCAAAATAAGGTTTTTTGTGGTGCAAATAGAAATTTGGTTTGGTTTTATGAAAATTGTTAAAAGAACATATAAATTTTTGATTTTTTGGTTTGATTATACAATTAAATATTTCTGAAGGTTTAAAGTGATTTATCTCAGTGTGATCGTCAAATTTGTAAGGAAGAATTTTTAAGATAAACATTTTTTGAATATGAAACCAAAACGTGAGTAGTTTCAAACATGAGTTAAGCTATAAGACTTTGAGATTCATATAACATGAAGTCAAGAGATCTCAGAGGAGGACTTCATGTTATTAATATAGAGAGGAAACACTTAAAATATCCTAATTGAAATGCTCCAGTCCTCCAATTTTGTCAATGATGAAAGCTAGCATACTTGAATATTTGAAGCCCAAATACCATTAAGGGACTTTTATGTATTACCCTACCCCCAAAACTTCTCACATTGATATGGAACCAACCATATACTTCATTTCCAAATGTTTGAGTTGCACTGATTTAAAAAATAAGCTATCCCTTAAAATACTACCTATTGATTTTTCACAGAGTCCATAAATTGTACCATCAAGATGGGCCCATTGTGAATTGTATAATCTCCTAAGTCAAGAATATGAATGATCTTGGAAAATTGAATATCTGACTCCCCTTTCCTAACATAAATCATATCATTGGGGGATTGCCTAGAAATTTTCATTCCAAAACTCCATGAGAGATAAAGGCGTTCAGCTGAAAGACATCCAAAAACCGCTGAGCCAGTTGGATGTGGTGATTTTCAATACTCATGGAGCTGGGGCTGTAATTTTTGTAGATTACTCAAGAGATGGATATATGAAACATTGTCTAAAATATTTTTCTTTCTTCATGAAGAATGGGACTTTATAGAAGGAACAAAGTGTAATTGAGGATCAACTTTTTGAAGCCTGTTCAGCTGGCCAAATTCCTTCATGATGGTTTGTTCAGAACTTCCTAGAATCCCAAAGAAAAAACCTATTAATTTAATCAAAAATATTTATAATTATTTTTAGGAACACCATTTAATTTATTGGTTTTGAGTTTTGAAGTATTCAAAACAGCCTCTCTCCACAATATTCTGATATCCCATTGAGTGGGCCCAATATTGATAGCTGTTTGGGTATGTGCATAGAATAATGATGAGTAAAAGTAGTTTGAACATTTGGGAATAGTAAATTGGAGGTTTTTTATATGCATTGTAAGCCTGAAAAAACAACTGGCCATCTTCTTGGGTTGTGGGTTGGGCTCCAAAAATTCTAGTGCATTGAACCAGTTCCCTAATTTTTATAAAAAGAAAATTAGGTTTTGGGCCCAGATCCCCAAAAATATCTAAAATAATTAATGGTGGGTAAACTCTAAATAAGAGAAACAATTAATTTGATTTTAGATTTTACATTTTGCACTGTACCTATTCCACCTGGCATATGATAGATGCCCTCTGAAACAACTAATTCATTCAATCACTTTCTGAGTTTTTTTGTTATATATTCAGGAAGATAAGCTCAAATATGAAAGGTATCTTTATTTTCAGGTTGAAAATTGTCCTCCACCAGTATATCTGATCCCAATTTGGATACTTCTGATTGTTTCGCTTCATTTTTCATTTATTCTGAATCAAAGCCCCATCAATATTAAAAACAATTCTGGAGAGCACCCCCATACCAGTTGTAAAGAACACCTGAAGAAATGTTTGTGCCTGTATCCCAATAGGGAAATTGATTAATCCCAGACCATTTGATCCCTGTATAGTGAGCAAGCTCTTGTTGTACTTTGGTAGTTTTTGTGTCATGCCATCTATGAGATGCACTTAAAAACGCCCTTGCTTTTCACAGCTTTCCAACTTTAAAATCAGATTGCTCATCGACTTTCAACTCACCAGGAAAAAGAATATTTTTATGAATGTGAAATAAATCCACCAACTTTGTAAGTTGCTGCAATATCTCCAATTAAGCCAGCTAAATGGAAAGTAATCTTGTGTCCATGTGGATGATTTGGGGTATTAATATTGATTCCGTTATTCAATTTGATGATATAATCAATAAATGGCTTAAAGAAATTGGTTATTGTAATCCTATCTGGAAGGTTTGGAGAAGGCGTATCAGCTCAGCCAGACAGGTATGCTTCTGTTTAAATTTCTATCTTGGTTGCAGGCTAAGGCAATGGAGAGATAGTATTCTCATTAAAACTTGCTTACCGAAAATTTGGCTTCCTCTTGGGTGGAAACAGTCTACCAAAGGACTAAGGCTTGATTCAAAATTTTGGTTTGAGGATTATTGAAATGTAAAAAGGGTTCTCCGAATTACCCTTGTGCTACATTGGAAAAAAAGCTGTTTTGGTAGATAGATAGTTCCCATTTCCAGTCATCAATTCCTGGAACATTGGGAAAACACTCTATCCAAAAAAGTAAAAATTGTGAAAAGAAATTTCTTGAGGTATATGAAGATGTTTAGGTCCTTTTAAATGTATTTTTCCTGGTCGGAAATATTGATTTTTGGAGGTAGAATTGTATGAAATAAAGTGGATACCACCCAAAGGTTGTATTTTATGTGGGCGGAAAGTTTTTATGCCAAATGAAGTACCAGAAAAAGTAGTTTTGTGAATAAAATGATCTGGCGCCACTTCAACATCCTAAAGTGAGTAGCAGTGCAGGCAGCACACATGCTTGTTGAATATAAAATAACGACTAAATGTTTTTGAGATGGTGAAAACATTGCATGGTACATTAAACTGAGGAATTTGGTCCAAAACGATTTGAGAGGGACAGTGTTGAAGGATATTGACAAGCATATCTTGGGGTTTTTGGCAATTATTTATGGTAAGTCCACAAGAAAAATATTACCACATGATTAAATGGGAGAAAGGAGAAAAAAAGGAAAAAAGAAACACCTATTTAGACTATAACATGAATTTGATATTAAAAATGAATTGAAACATACAAATGATGGTTGATTTGATAGCCTCTTCATTTCTTGAAGAAGTTTTATGTGAGTTTCTATTTGATTATTAATGGTTGATTGAGGAATTCATAGTAAGCTCTTCATAAGGATTGGAGCAAACAAATTATTAACATGAAATTAAGCCTGTTTTGATGAGTTCTTTCCCCAGAACCTTTTTCAAGTTCTGAAATCAACAAAAAGTCTATGGAAAGTTTGTCCATTGGCCAAGGTTACAGAATTGTTCCTGCAGCTTGTACAGGTGCAAAATCCCATGATGTATATTTTTGAGAAATTGAATTTTGAAAATTTGTTGAATGAGTGCAAAAAGTGAATAAGAGAAATTAAAAATGAAAAATTGAGGAAAGATTTTGTGAAAAAAGGAGATAATATAAGTTTTGGAATTGCAATAGAAGAGAAAATACGGGGAAAAGATAGAGAGGGTAACAAAAAAAAGGAGTTTTGTAATTTTAAATGTAAAAATTGAGAAGCACTAAAGATAGAGGCTTCAGGAAAAAAAAGAAAAGAGCAATGGTGGAATTGTAATAGTAGATAAAATCAGGGGGAAAGATATAGGCTAAAAAAAGAATGAATTTCAGAATTGTAGTTTTAATTTGTAGAAAACCATGTAAAAGAAGGATAGACACCCATGGAATAGTGAAAATTAAGTGATGTAGGAGATGTGGCAAAGAAATTGACTTAATAGTGCATATGTCTATGCATGACTGCTTGAAAGCGTCTGGGTGACATACAACTGCGCATGTCACCTAATCTCTGGAGGTTCAACTAGGAGAGAAACAGTCTGATGTTGGGAATTCATCCACAAACATTGTGTTTAACCAAAGAAAAATTCAAAAAGAAATTTCTTACTAGTTTCTTTCAAAAAACTATTTTTGTACTGGTTTTCGCAAAAAAACTACTAATACAGAAATGTTTTTTTTCAAAAAAAATGTTCTTGTACTAGTTTTTTTAAAGAAAGTATTTTTGTACTAGTTTTCTTTTTCAAAGAAACTACTTTTGTGCTATTTTTTTTGAAAATATCTATTTTTGTACCAGTCTGTTTAAAAAACTATTTTTCAATAGCTTCTTTCATCCTAACTTTTTTTTACTAGTTTTTTTCACTAGTTTTTTCGAAAAACTATTTTTTTACTAATTTTTACTAGTCCTTTGAGAAATACTATTTTGAAATAGTTTTCTAAGAGGGAAAATTCACTAGTTTTTTTAAAAAATCATTTTTTGAGAAAAGGTAGCTATCTGAAAAAAGAATAATTTTTTTAAAGGAAATTTCTCTTTTTGCAAAAAAGCTATTTTTTGTCAAAGAAAATAGATAAGTCTTTAATATAAAAAAACTTTTTTATAATTTTAAACGAAAAATTTATGTTTCCAGGAAAACTTCACTTTTGCATAAAAACTATTTTTCTTCAAATAGGAATGCTTACAAAAAGACATTTCTTTGACAAAAGTATGATTTTTGTCAAATACATTTTTTTTTTACAAAAACTATTTTCTGAGAAAAATCACATTTTACAAATGAATTTTTCCTTTGAAAATGCTTACTTTTTCTCAAAAGATATAGATTTCTTTGCAAAGATATTTTTTCTTTTAAAAAACTAAGTCATCAGAAAAAATTGAGTTTTTTAACAAGACAATCTTTCTCTGTTCAAAAATAATATTTTTTTTCAGTAGAGCTATATTGTTTCAGACATACTAAGAAATCTCAAAAGAATATTTGTAAGAGTCATATTTTGGGAAGAAACCTAGTTTCTTTCAAAATATTCAATTTTATTCACACTGAATCATTTGATTCAAAACTATAGGTTTTCAACAAAAAACCAATTTTTTCTTGAAAAAATGACCAATGGCCTTCAACTTAATAAAAAATGATTTTCCTACTAAGTAATGCTCTTCTAAAAAAGAATCTGATTTTTCTGGATGCAGAAAAAGTTATTTATATATCAAAAATACTTTTGAAAAATGATTTCAAATATTGCTCAAAGTAAAAGACTTTTCCTGTCCAAAAATCAACTTCAGATAACCTTTCTTAGCTCAACAAAAATATGAAAATATATAAAAAATATTAGAGTATCACTGAATTAATAAATTTTCGAAATTGAAATGGGATGGTTCAAAAAGAAATTTTGTAGCTTAGATAAAAAAAACTAACATTTAATTTCTTTGCATAACACTTACATGCATAAAATAATATTTATGAATATGAGATATAGATATTAAGTCATATCTGTGAAGAAAATTATACTTTAAATCAGGAAATTCCTAATTTACAACTTCTTTTATTCATACAACCCAAAAAAAAACAGAAAATAAATATGAAATTGGTAATATGTATATAATTATTTATTGCTTCAAACTACTTGTGACACATCATTTTCTTCGCCTCCATTACTTTACTATATCACTGAATTTACTTTCAGTGATCTTAAAAAGAACTCTTCTCTTCTATGGGATTCAGTATGGTCATCTTAAAGGTTTGGAGAAATTTCTTTGTGTCAGCTTCCTGAACAAAATATGAATATTAACTTCAGTATATTCTCAGAACACAAAATGAATTAACATTTATTATATAATTAAGAATATCTAAATTTATGTAAAATATACTTGCAAATTATTCCCTAGTAAAATTGCTGACCATTCTGTAAGTCAAAGGAAGTAAAAAACTACTGGTTAGAAGCTTAGACCTATAGAATAAAATTCAGTGAAATTTGATTTTGTGTGATTCTTACTTTGGGATGGATTGATTAGTGTAATCAAGTCCTTCTAATGAGAGAAATGAAAAAACTGGTATTCTTCCTAATAAGAATAATACAGGAATATGCAAGTGAGATCA
Organism: Austropuccinia psidii; assembly: GCA_023105745.1. NCBI lineage: Eukaryota > Fungi > Basidiomycota > Pucciniomycetes > Pucciniales > Sphaerophragmiaceae > Austropuccinia > Austropuccinia psidii. The sequence continues at coordinate 26,122,906 of JALGQZ010000009.1, read as the reverse complement.
TGTGAAAAAGAAAGTCACATATTAGGAACAAAAAGAGTATTCCAAAGAGTTCTCCTGGTGATAATGTGTGACTTTCCAGAAAGCTACACCAAAATGGTCTTGGTGACAGCAGAAAGAATTCTATTTTAGAGCTTAAAAAAATTATTTTTAGATGAATGCCATGTTTTTGTTTCATACCAGTAAATTCAGAGTTGATAATGAATAATCATACATTTTCAATGTGAAAAATAATGTTTCAAAGTTTTCCAAGAGCCCTTTTTGAGAATGGAAGTACACTTGATACATTTATTTCTCATTGAATAATTATCCCAAATGCACCTGATAGACCATATATATATATATATATATCAACAAATTATTATTTTATAGGGGTTTAAATTTGGTTTTTTAAAAAAACAAATTCAAGTCAGTTTTGGTCAATTAATTAGAGGAGTTTGATTCCTTCTTTGAAAAGAATTATCCAAAAAAATTGATTTATGGGAATTTTGTACAAAACAATTTCCCTTAATTTTTCTCAATATATATTTTTTATGGTTAAACTGATCCAAGTTCTTAATTTGGCCAGTTCCATTATTTCAAAGAAATAAACGTGTAAAATATTAAGAAAATCCTCAATTTTGAATATCTATTTCTTTTGAAAGAAGTGTATTTATCTTGGATAAATTATTGTTAAATAATTGTAACTTATAACTAGCTCGATTAAACAAATTCTTGAAATTATTTCAATTCAATTTGAGCTTGAAAATTTCAAAAAGCTTGAAAATTTCAAAAATTAAATAAATTATAAATGAAATTGAAATTTCTTGAGGTGAAAGGCCTTGTTAAAATCAAAAATACAGAGAAAGCCATTAATGGTAGGAAACACAGAAGGATCTTAGATCTCAATAAAGAACTAAAAGGGGATATTTAATAATAAAATTTACACTACAACGTTTGATTACATAGTGCAAAAATTCAGGAAAACGAGTTTAGATAGCAAATTTGCAGCAGTGAACATAATAATTCAAGACTTCAGGCCAATAGAAAACATAAAGTAATATTTAAAAATAAGACACTTAATATTAAAACTACCTTGAGTCTACCAAAAGCATTATTTTACTCATAAAAGAGTAAGAAAACACAATATTTCTGAAATCAGTATTACTTAATACTTTGGACAGAAAGTGATAAAAATCAAAATTGAATTGAACCTAAACAAAGATCACAAATAGAAATTTCAATAAATGTTTAAAAGTATTCCTAAAATAAACAGAATGATAACTGGTGACTATATCACAATAAAGAAATATGGTGCAACGAAAAAGTCATATTACACCACATAAGAGATTCCTACTAGAAAAATGACCTAAAGCTACCAAATTACACAATGATTTAAGGGGTTATGCAGTTTATGAAATAAAGGGTTCCATACCTGGGGATATCACCTAATCTCCCAAATTATACAATAAAAATAGTCTTTTATCTCATGATAGGAAATAGAGATTGTGTAATTGGCAACACACTTAAATTAAAATGATGGTATCATGAAAGATTAAACATAATAGAAAAATCACTTAAGCCAAAAGATCTGTTGGTTTCCAAGTTCTGCTTTTAGAGTGACATAATGGTAGGCCCAAAGTTTGATCTTTTTGTATGAACCTATTAATAGGAATATTATTAATAAGGAGTAATATTACTTCTTTAAGAAATTTCAAAATAGAGAAACATTATAGCCTCACATTAAATGTTCAACCAACTATTTATTTATTTTACTTCCTATATACTACTGGTACTATGGCAGTAAGAAGTAAGTTTCTAGTAAGATCAATTGAAACAAGTGTATAATGATAAATGCTTTAAAAAGAATATAAAATTATTTTTAAATGAACTCCCATTTTTAAAGAATGATTATAGATAATCCTCACAGAAAACTACACAGCTTGGAGTAAAAACTGAATAAATAAAATAAAGAAGTTCATAATAAAACCAAAAAAATACTTGAAATTATTTCAAAAAAATTTTTTGAAAGAGGATTTGTGGATTTAGATAATCAAAAGTTGATTAAGATATCCAAATGCCAAGGACTTTGTAGCCATGAATCTATAATAATTAGTCTGTTGTTTGATTTCATTTACCTTAGTAAAGCTCAAAGCTCTCAGTGTCTTAATAGAGACATAATAGCTCATTGGATTGAGTATACTAGGATAACATGGTTTGACTGGTTTATTATGAAGTTATTTTTGCAAAAATTGCCATGGAAAATTGAGAGAGAAGCTTATCGAAAGTAAATAAAAACCCTTTTATTAATCATTTTACCATTTGTTTCCATGTAAATCTACCACAATTGTCTAATTGTATCACTTTACAGGGTTAACAGCCTAGCTATCATCACGAAATGGTGAGTTCACTTCTTTAAATATTAGATATCTTAAACGAAGAATTATCTAATTAAAGCTATAAACGTATTGGTAATTCAATTTTGGGTTGAATTTGATATGAAACTTTGAAGACTGTCAGGGTGGGTCTATGTGAGAGCTTAAAGATTGTAAATAAAAGATGGTACGGTGACTGTGAAAGGGTATAATTATTGAAAATGGTAATAAAAGGGGTCTAATTTGGTAAAATAGTGCCTATGAATGTATTCAGAACCCTGGTGGCAGTGTTTGAATATCAATTGAAAATTTAGTCTACCAAAATAATTCTTAATTATAATTGTACATATATTATTCCAAGGGTATTACTGTTTTAAGACAGTTTCACAGTGTATGAATACCAATAATAAATGATGAGGTCCTTTTCAAGTGATGAATAACATCATTTAGTTTCTTTTGAAATCTTTGAGGGGCTGGTAAGCTCTTTACATGTCTGAAGAGTGAAAATATCTACTATGAATGCCAAATTGTGGTTTTATGCCATAAATTCTGACATCAGTATAGTAATAATTATTCTTTTGGGACGACAAATGATCATTATGGATCAATTCAGAGTAATAAGCCTTTCAAAGGCCACTTCAGCACTTTTATTCCACATCCAGAGTGTTTGTATCACTAATATTAGCTATTATGGGAAGTTGAATACTTGAGCTACTATTAGTGTATGTATTAGACCAGTTACAGATGGCACAGTTTTGGTTCAGATAAGTATTACTCAAGACATTTCTAGTCCAGATGTCTCAGTAAATATTTGGGATATCAAGAAATACAAGGGTTTATAATGTAAGGAATTGATAATATCTTCAATTCTAAATGATTGATTCTCACCTGCCTCAAAAATAGAAGAATCCATAAGGGCTCAAATGTTTTTGAAGTATTTTTGTATATATGTATGTGGCTTTAAAATTACCAACACAGATATCTCTGTCAATTTAAGAGCTGATATGATTCCAATGAGACCAAATTTTAGGGATTGACAAGCTATAAATTTTGATATACTATATAGCACAGCTATTCTATGAGTATATGGAAAAGATACAGGGTTTTATTTAAATTACTATTCTCAAAAATGCTGTATTATATTTGAAAAATGTTTAATCAAGATCTCTTAGCCAATTTTGGTTCTGAATTTCTCTAAGGTATTCCAAGTACAATTTTCACTTAAATATTTAATTTGGCTATATCTTTGTCCAGTTTCTTACAAGCCCTCTTACCCCTCTAAGGTGTTTTCTGTTGGTCAAATGTATTAATATGATATTTCTTAAAGGAAGGGTGCTACTAGAAAACTGCTTTCACAACTATGTACCCCTCACTGAGAGATAAAATAATAAAACCATTCCTATTGGGCTTTGAGTCAATAGTAATAAGATATATGCAAGTTGAAAATGAATTCTTTTCTTATTTGGTGATCATTCACACTGAAAGTAGCTATATATTGACCAACTAATATCCCTTTAAAGCTAAAAGTAGTTAAATCTTGGTTAATTAATACCAAATTATTATAAGAGCTGTATATTATTAGCTTGAATATTTCCCTCTTTAGAATTATATCTGTATAGAATTTATTTTCTTATTATTCTTCAAAATAAGATATACAAGGTTACTAATATTATTCATGATATATGGATTTCATGCTGCTGAGTCTTTTGGAGTCACAGGCTGACATAAACTCCCTCTAAAAAATGCTAATCTTTGGAGAGAATATTGCTTTCTCACAGAGGCTCTGAATAATTTCAAATGAGAATTTCAGTCTTTAATATTTTCCAGATTTACCCACTGTTATTTTTATGTTTTTTAATTCTTTTGTTTTATCAGATACTACTTCTTGGAATATCCTGAACTTGATTGAGGCTGTCAGGCTTTAAAGATAACTTCCTCTCTTTTTCTTCCCCAATGGTCAAATGATGTTATGTGGATTTATTTATGATTATACCATAGCTTATGTGGTACTTTTTTCCTATTACAAATCCATGAATCTCAGAATTTTCAATTACCACAAGCTCAGTGTGTAATATGCAATTTCAAAAAATGTGTGTGTTATTGTAATTACTGTTTTCATGTCTTCAAGTTATCTTGTTTTTATGAGGCACTTTTGAAGCTTTTTTCTTTTCTTTCAACTCTTTTTGCATGCCAAATTGGGAAGTGTTTGTTCAAGTACTTGTTGGCTACTAATAATAAAGTTTTTATTGTGTCAACAATAAAAGGATTCTTATTCTAAATTTTGATATCCAAAATTATTTTTCTAAATGGAATAATTCCACCCCCATTTAGGGTGGCTTTCAGATATTTTTTGGCATCTGGGATGTTCCCACGAAGCTCTGCACCACCTTTGCATTTACTAAGGTTAGGTTTGGAGGAGTCTTCCTGGAAAGATTTTGGTTTCTTATCCTCATACTTCAATGAATATTGTTAAATAAGCTTCAAATAACTGCATGAATCCGCTCAGCTTATTTCCCATAATTTCAGAGTCATATTTGTACTCCATGTGCTATTTTCCTGTTTCTTCCTCTATTAAAAATATTTTTTTCCCTTGAGACAATTATTTGAATATTGGTCAGAAGATCTGCAGTTATGACATGTGTTTGTTTTAATTGGTTCCTCCTCACCATTGGTAGTTTCTATGTCTTTTGTCATGGATAGCCTTTATTCTTCGCTGTTATCATGTGCCTTATATGGTGAACTACTTCCAATTGTTTCCTTGTTTCTGACATATTGTATGTAACTTTCTATATTTTCATTTATGTTCATTTTTCTGCATCAGCACTCTACTTCCTGTTATGCGTCTCCTGGAATTTTTTCACAATCTTGTGACCCCCATCTCTATTTTCATGTTTAGCTCAATAGATTTGAGTCTTTTGGTTTGTTCAAGACAAACTTCATGAGGGTCTTTCTCTGTAGAGTATCATTCACCCTCAAAACAGATGGCCTTTTGCAAAATTAAAGAGAAATTTCTTTTTTATAATTATATGGCTTCTACATGATGGCCAGTATTTCCTGCTATTTATGTCTTTCATTTCAGTCTAACATATGTTTGAATTCAGCTTTGAGTCTTGCAGTGATCCAGTAGTCTGGTATCTTTGGAAAATCAACAGAAAAGTTAATAAATATAATGAATGAGTGTAACAGCCATCTTCAGGGGTAAAGGTTATTTCAAACTTATACCCACTCAATCTCACCAAACCAGAAAATCTTTTCTGTGCATGAGCATCCAGTTTCAGAAATCTTCTGTTGCAATACTCATACAGTTAGATTCAACAATACAGCCTGTCACTACTTGTACAGGCTGGATTCACCAACTTCACCACACCTCTTGCACAGACCCTGTACATCTATACAGGGGATTTATTACCCAAATCAAATTAAATTATGATTCTTCTCAGGAAAATTTACTCTTTGGAATAAGGCTGGTGGATTCTCACATATAACAGACCCTCTTCCACCCTCTGGAGGTTCTCTTCAGTTAATTGATATATTTGATTTACTAGTTGATGAATATTCCTATTCTTACTTTTTGGAATATCTTATTTATTGGTATTAAGTTAGTATTTTCATTTTCTCACCTGTTCAGTAGAGCAGTGGTGGCCATACCCTTATCAACCCCTCCCTTTCTTTCTGACAGGTTGAAAAAGTGGACTTGAAGTTGTTTGTGGTTGGCTCTTTTATTCCTTACTCTTAGTTATTTGTGTTTCTGCTTTTCTTATATTCATTTTATTAGTAATCCCAACTATTATTACACTCTTAGGGTTACTATTTCCTATCCCACTTGAGCCCTCAATAAGTTAGTCCCAGTTTACTGAGTTCCAGGCCCTCTTCAGTTAGAAGAGCCCATGAGGCATTATATTAATTAGCTCATAATTGCTTTTTTCTTTGCTTATCATTTTAATGGAATGATTCAATCATTTTTCAATCATGACTGTATTATGTTTTATGAATTTTCATAATTTTCTGATTATATAATCAATTTTCACCACATTCATCTTATTTATATGAAAATAGACTTTTTCCTCATTTATTAATACTTTCTGATCATTTCATTTTATTTGAAAATATTAATCAAAATTCAAACTCTCTTTTTTCTGGAATTCAGGTCTTATCAGGCTTTAATTTTATTTATTAATTGATTCAAATTGATTAGAATGATTTATTCATTGTTTCAGAAACTTATTGAAATGAATTTATTGTTGCTTGATTTTTGAATTCTTCAAGATAACTGATTGATACTATGTAATTGACTTGATTTACCGATTTGATTTCAAATAATCAAGATATTGAACTAATTCGTGAAGATATTGATTGAGTTGTTGATTTTCTCAAGACCTTGACTTTGTTTTTAAGATATTGACTTATTGATTGATTGGATTCTTCAGTACTCTGTTGATATTTGATTTGTTTTGAATTTATTGGTTTATTGATTTGAAACTCTTCAAGAAATTTTATTCATTAATGAGATCTTAAATTTGTTGTTTTCACTTCTGAAGACTTTTCACATTGATTTAACCTCAAGAATGTCAATTGATTCCTCAAATTGATCAAGAATTCTCTGTTTTCATTTTTTATCTGGTAAAGCTTTATTTTTTATTCACAGAGTATCATCAAGTTTTTATTTCTTATTCTTCAATAGCTCCTGTACAGCACAGCCCGCCAGCCAAGAATACAAGATCTCAAAGAAATACAGCTGTTGTAACCACTACATGAAGGGTTCCTCTTGACCACACACCATAAATTCACAAATTGGGTTCCAATTTGGACATAGGACCAAAAATGTAAGGAGTAGCACCTTACAGAAGATTAAGATCATTCTCTGGCCTTTTAAGAGGCTATCCTGGTATCTCTGAAGATGCCAGAAGCAGATTGAAGGAGGTTGAATATGGAAAGGGGGAGGAGTCTGTGAAAGAGGATGTAAGGTGTGGATATGAAAATTTTTATTAAAAAGCAAGTACTTTTCCTGTCCTCAAAATTTGTATAAGGTAAGAAATGATTAAAAATAGTATGAAATAATATTTTTAAGAGAACACATGCCAATTTTATTGTTTTTAACGTTATAAGAATAAAACAATAACATTATAAAGATTTATTGTTTTACCAACAATAAAAATTTATCCAAAAAAACTCTACAAGAGATATTTAAAGCTACAAAAGAAATTTCTTGAAGGGCAATTTCAATTGGAATTAATTAGGCAAAGAACTGTAATAAATTAGTTGAAGAACAAAATACTTTTTAAAAAGTTATCTAAAGAGAAAACCTGCCCAAAATTGATGAGAGTGAATTTGGAAACAAAGTGACAAAGTTAATAGTGATGAAAGATGCTTTACTTCACTTATGGGGTGCTTCAAGGGGTAAAAATGATTATGAGAGTTGAAAACAATGATTCAAATGATTTTTTCAAGTGGTTAAAAGATTTAAAATGATATAAATAGGGTGGTTGGAATTTTTTATTGATTGGTTTAACAGTGTTTAAACTAATTATAAAAGGAAAAGATTCTAACATGAAGAGAAAAGTGGGGCAAAGAAGACATTTTTTTATAGCCATCAATTTTCTTACTCCAAAAGTAAAATTTACTCTTGTCAGTCGTGGAAAACAGTCTGACAACAGAAAAGCCAATTATGGCATCACTGAACCCTGTTTTAGACTAAAAAAGGGCTGGTTTTAGCAATTTTAGACCCTTAAATCAGCCATTACTATAGTAATACTTGGGCTAGAGCTTACAAAAACACATCAGAATGTGTGTAAGAGACATAGAAAACAGCTAAAACTCTTTTTACTAAGATTTTTCAGCTTGAGGGTAGTTTTACCCTCTTGGCAACAGTTAAAACTGACCTGGTTGGTATCAAAACCTCATAATCAATTGAGTAACAGATCCTGTGACTCAATTCCAGGCCAAAAGTGAGGAACCTTTGCTTAGATTTTGACATCTCACGCCTTTCAGCAAGGAATTTGGGGGTCTGGCTCCCCCTTGGAGCTAGAGTACCTTTCCCCCCCAGGATTTGTCAGGATGAGTCTATGATGAAGTGGTAATAAAACTATTTACAACTAAAACTATGACTGTGACATGTGGAAAATAGTTTAAAAATGATCTGTAAAGGTTTAAGATGGATTTAATTTAAAATAAAAGGGCTTTACTATAATGAATATAGTGGTGGTGAGCGCTGTTGAAAGCCCTGGGTGCAGCTTTACCTGTTGGGTTACAATAATAAAGATGACAATACTTTAATTTAAGAGTATACCTGATTATTAACCAAGAGTAAAACTGTTTTTGACAGTTTACTACGTAGGTTATTCAAGAGCAGGATGAGGAGACAATTCTGGCTGTGAAAAGCCTCCTTTTTATCCTGAAATGGGGTGGAAAGGGTGCTAGACCTTTCCACGTAGAGGAAGTGAAGAATTTTCACTCTCTAGGACTGACTTGTGGTTTGCAAACAGCCTGTATATCCTGTATTGGGCTCAGATGTGGTTTTGAAACCACATCTGGGCGGTTTTCACCAATACAGGGTGAAAATTTTCATTTGGGGACCTCACAGCCTGATTCTGACGTGTATGACGCGTAGAATGCTGTACAGAAACTGTATGGGACCCCAGTATTGACTGACATATGAGGTATTGAAGTAAAAACATGCTTCTTCATCTATTTGACACCTCATATTCATGGTTATGGGATATTATCCCATGGTAAAGCTGTATATGACAGCAGGTGGGTTTTTGACCTTAAAACAGCCATAACTTTGTCGATTCTTGAGATATAAACCTCATAATTGGTTCAGTGTGTAGCCCTGTATGTGCTCTACACAATAGTACCTCATTTGATATGGGTATCATTAAATATGGCAAAGATATCCCATGTACAAGATTTTTGTACATTTGCGTGTTTTGGGCAAAAAGCTGTATTGAGCTTGTTTGCCCCATAACGTTTGTTCTAGTTGAGTTATGGGAAATAGATGACACCATCAGATAGCCCTGATTGTGCTCTTTCCAAAAATACCCCACTTCAGGTATCCCACACCAAAACTGTAGAAGTTAGATGAGAGGTGAATGTTTTGTTCACCATTATTTGGCCTGAAATTGACCATAACTCCAGTAATATTGGTTCTAGCTCGGTTTGGCTGGTAGCATTGGATAGCCCTGGCTTAGAGATTCATTTTGAATACCCATTTGATGGGGTTAAGCCTCTCCTTCTAGATTTTAGATGAGAGGTGAAAATTAAGGTTTATGCTCAGCAATAAGTTTGAGCAGGAATAACTTTGTTATTTCTTGTCCTATGGTGATGGGACTTATATTTTCAGAAAGAGGTGAGTTTCCTCTTTCTTTTGATACCTTTTGAGCTTATTTGGCTCAGCTCCATGTTTTGGTGGTATCTTGGCTATACCATTGGTTTATGGTGTTTTGGCTGTCATGCTTGTGCTCTGGTTTTGAGTCACAGGCTGACATACCCTCCCTCTAAAAAAGGCTCATCATTGATGATACTTTTCAGTCCTCCTAGAGGCTCTGAATCTCCTTAAATTAAGGTTCCCATCTGGTATGGCATCCTCTGCCAACCATTTGTCTTTATCTGCTGTCTGGTTCTTGAATCTGACTAGGTATTGTCTTTGATCCTTCCCATTGAGTCTGATCTTCCTGGCCCCAATGATCTTACTCACAGGTCCAGGGGAGTCTTCCACTTCCATTATCTCTTGTGGTGTGGGGTTCTTCCTCCTTGAGGGGAATTTGTCCTCCTCTGTCTGGAAGTATGGTTTGACCAAACTCACTGGAAAGACTGGATGTTTCCTTGAAAACTCCTCAGTGAGTTTGACTTCCACTGCATTTTTTCCTATCAACTTAATGATAGTAAAAGGTCCTACAGATGAGTCTCTCATCTTTTTACGTCCTTTGAGATTGTTGAAGTTCAGTGTAGACACTAGCACCTGGTCCCCTTCCTTGAAGTCAGGTTCCATATGTGATTTGTCCCACCTCTGCTTTTTGTATTCTTTTGCCTCAGCTATGCATTTGGCAGCTGTGTCACAGGCCCTCTTCCACATATCATGGAAGTCTTTGGCTGTGGGATGGATGGTCAGAAGGTTTTTTTTCAAGTGATCCACAGGCAACAGGGGATTCCACCCTTTCTCTACCAAGGCAGGTGTTTTTCCTGTGGTGGAGTGCTGACTTGTGTTATAAGCCAGTTGGACAGCTGGTAAGAGGGTAACCCAATCATGGGTGTATCCCTCATGGTCCTTGTATTACATGCCATAGGCAGAGAATCTTCTAAGGATGTCCTCCATTGTTTGGATCATCCTTTCAGCCAGGCCATCTGTTTGTGGATGGTAAGCTGTGGAAAAAGCAAGTTTGGTACCAAGCATGTCATATAAGTTAGTCCAAAATTCAGATGTGAATTTTGGGTCCCTATCACTAATGATGATCTTAGGGACTCCACAGGTAGATATGATGTTATTCCAAAATAACAGAGCAGTATCCATGTCTGTGTCTTCTTTATGGCATGGTAGACACCTCATGCTCTTGCTGAACCTATCAACTATGATCAAACAGGCATTATAGTTTTCTTTGCCTCCTGGTACAAGTCCTGTAACCCAGTCCATGTTGATGGTTTCCCATGGGTGTTTGGGTTCTTCTATGTGTTGAAGTAACCCATACTTCTTCCCATGTTTCCTATTTGCCTTTTGGCATCTCTCACAAGTGTTGATGTATTCACTCAACTCTTGTTCCCACTTGGGCCACCAAGCTGTGCTTGCTATCCTCTCTTTGGTCCTGTCCTCACTCATGTGTCCCATATAGGGGCAGTCATGGCATTCTTGTAGTATCAATGAGATGTGGTATCTATCTACCACTGTGAGCGCACTTGTGTGCTTTTCTCTATGGTAGAGAAGGCCATCTATAAGAAAAAACTTATTGTCCTTATAGGCCCTCAACCAGGGTTCTTCCAGCTGGGTCTCCAGTTCTGGGCTCCTGTACTTTTGTTGAAGGAGTTGGAGTAGTATGCTACACTGTTTATGTTTGGCATAAGACTTCTGTACTGCACTGAAGAATTCATTGTGCAGTTCTGAGGAACTTATTCCCAGTATGGGAGGTTCTGTTCCTTCTGAGTCAGTGTTTCCACTGTCAAGGGTAGCACTTTCTGGTGCCCATTCAGATAATCTGATGTTTTTCCTCCTATCTATTTCCATGAAATGGATAGGGATTTTTGCTGCAACTTCTGGGTCATGAGCTGGATTGCTTTTGACATTGTCCAGTGGCCATCTGCTGAGGCCATCTGCATTGGTATGGCTTTTACCTTCCTTTTATATGATGGTAATGTTCCCTCTATACTCCTGGATGGCTATTTGCCATCTCAGCATATGTCTATTAGTAGTCTTCATGTTTAGTAAAGACTTCAAGGCTGTGCAGTCTGTGTAGACTTCAAAGACTGCACCCTCCAAATAATAATGGAGTTTTTCTAGAGCCCAGACTAGACATAGACATTCTATCTGGGTGGCCCATACCTGGCTTCTGAATCTTTCAGCTGCCTTGAGATGTAGCAAATTACTCCTTCTCTTGGTTCACAATCCACAATTTGTCTTTGGTGAAGGGCTGCTCCTAGGCCTTGACTGCATGCTGCATCTATATATAACTTGAATGGTAGTTCAAAGTCAGGTAAGATGCGCACAGGTGCATTGGTGAGTTCATATTTGATCCTCTCATATGCATCCCTCCTTTCCTTGGTTATTTCAAAAACTACATCTTTTGAACATAACTTGTATAAACTACTAGTTATGTGTGCAAAATTTTTGATATGGTTTCTGTAGTAGCTAGCAAACCAAAGGAAAGATTGCATCTCTTTGATGCTTTTTGGTACTGGTTTTTGAAGTACTGCTGCTACTTTATTCTGGTCAATTGCCAGACTAAGACCTGAGACTTTATGTCCTAGAGCCAGTAACTCTTGTTGGCCGAAATTGCACTTTTTAAGTGAAATTTTCAGATTTATGGGTGTGCATTTACTTAGCACTCTGTCTATGTATTGCACATGGCCTTCCCATGTCTCTGAGTATATAATGATATCATCAATATATACTACCATCCAGCCTTCCAATATTTCATCTTGAAATATTGTGTCCATCATCCTTTGGAAGTGGGCTGGTGCATTCTTGATGCCAAATGGCATTCTGGTGTACTCATATATGCCCATATGGCATATTATTTGGAGTAATTTCATGGATTTTGGTTTAACCCCATTTTGGTGGAAGCCTTTCATAATATCCATCTTGGTTATGTATTTGCCTTTGGCCAGCTTATCCAAGGCATGAGGTATCCTTGGTATAGGGTACCGGTCTGCTTTTGTGTAGTTATTCAGGGCTCTGAAGTCCCCACACAATCTAGACTTGCCATCATGCCAGGTGATGAGGACAGGAGTGGTGATTTCCACTATTTCATTATGTCCAATCTTTCTGATAACATCCATGTCCAGGAGTTCATTGATATGTTTCTCAATTTCCTTCCTGGTTTCCAGGCTTGCTGGATAAGGAGGTCTCCTCAGCATAGGTGGATAAGGCTTTTCCACATCCAGATATAGTTCTATATCATGCCCTTTGATCTTTCCTAATGGTTCTTCACCAATGGCAAATGCTGGGCTGTTCTTTCTCAGCATCTTCAGTAAAGTTAGTTTTTGTTTACTGGTGAGGGTAGTGCTAAACTGTCCCTCTCTGAATTCCTTCAGAAGTTCTTCTAGTGGATCTTGAGAAGATATCTGGTATATGTCAAGTGAAAATTTCTTTTCCTTGCTAGTACCAATGGTGATGTGCCTATTTTTACTGTTGTGAATGTCTATGCCATACATCCTCTGGTAATCTGTTCCCAGTAAAAATCCTTGGATGTGGGCATCATTAAGCACTACAAACTCTGGGTTGAGTCTGATATTACCCTTCCTGTGGGGTATGATTATCTCTTTGATAATTGTCCCAATGGAAGTAATCTTCCCTGATGCACTTTTAAAGTTCTTTGCCTTAGTGGGCAAGAGCTGTTTTTCCCAGTTTGGGAAGTGGGTATCCAGATAGTTTCTGGCCACTATGGAGCAGTGTGCCCCACTATCAATGATCAGTGGATGCTGAGCATTGTCAATGCAAACAGTCATCTTGGTGGCTGTTCCATGTATATATGCCATTCCTTTGGTTGGTGTAACCAGGAATGTTTGTGCATCTTGTGTGTGTTTGCACAAGTTTTTATTAGCAGTGTCTTGTGGCATGCCTGCTTCCAACTGTATGTCCTGGATTTCTAGTGGGGTTTCCTCTTGGTATTCCACTAAAAATTCCTCTCTTGGGTCTTGGTCATCATCAGATGGTTCTCTGATGGCATCACCCATGAAGTCTGAATCAGAATCCTCTGTTGGAGGTTCTTCCTCAGGGACTTTCTCTATGGCATAAACCTTTTTCTTTGCCTTTGGACAGTTGTTGGCATAGTGGTCTGTTGAGCCACAATTGTGGCAAGAATTCTTCTTCTTAGCCACTTCTGCCACTCTTTCTCTGGGTTTGTCCTTAAACTCTACCCTGAAAGGTTGTTTCTCTTTGAAACTACTGCTCTTATATGGGGTGAATTTCCCTATATTTGTCCTTTTCCTTATGTCTTGTAAGGTGTTGGCAATGTCATCTAGAGTGCAATTTTGGTTGCATCTTCATTTTACTGCATGCTCTAGTTCTCCTGGCACTTGTGTCAGAAGTTTGTGATTCCTCATTTGGATGTTCATCTGAGGATCAATGTCTTTAAGTCTTTTAGACTGCCTAAGACACCACTCATATGGATGTTTGTCCAACGAGTATTTGTCATTTTCAAATGACATTGTCTTCTGATTTGACTCTTCCACCATGGCCAGTTTCTTCTGCCATGGATTTCTTTCATTTCTGTGTACCATATACTTGCATGACCTTTAAGTGCAGTATTCAATCTAGCAGTAATCCAGTAGTCTGGTATGCTTGGAACATCAATGAAGAGTCCATCAATATAATCTATGAGTTCCATATGATCATATTCTCCTGATCCAGAGAATTTGGGCCAGTTTGAGGCCTCAGGAAGCTGTTTCAAGGCTTCCTTCTCTGGATAAGACATGCCATCTCCATCCTGGTATTGTGATAGAGATGTTGCCTTACTCAACAACATGGCATCTGGTTTGATGTCATTTGGTTGATATGGATTCCCCATAGCTTGGCCTTGTGGTTGGGGCTTCAAGCTATGGTAGGCATTAAACAATTTGTTAATGTCCTGATCCAGACACTCCCTGTCCCTTGTGCTGTGGTGTTGTTCTTCAAAGACTTGGTTCAGTCTTTCGTTGGATTCTTCAGAGGCTTTGCTCAGTTGAGCATATCCTTCTTGAAGATTCTTGACTATCTGTTCCAAGGAGGCTTGAGTTTGTCTCATCCTCTCTTGGCCAGCTTTAATTTCTGCAAACTGCTTTGCAGATTGTTCAGCATATTGGGACATTTGTAACCACAGTGTATCACTGTTGATGTTACTCTCAGATGTGACAATGTTATTTTCAGTCTGAGTGGGGGTAATGTTTCTATTACTAGGACTACTGATTCTAGAGTGGTTTACAACTACTTCTGGTTCTTGTGTACCTCTTTCACCAAATCTAACAGCTTCTGGATAATGGGGTCTGACTCTTTCCTCCTCTGGTTGAAGGAGGTTTTGTTCTTGCCCTTGTTTCCTTGTCTTCTCCTGGAAGCTTCCTGGTATTGTGGAGAATGGTGACTCTTGGCCACTGATCTGCTGGTTTTCGAATGGTGTGAAGCCACTGGAGAGCTGATTTGGCCTGCTCCTTGTGAACCTGAAGGAATCTGAGTAGGCCCTGTCTGGGTCAACTATTCTTCTATAGCTAGTATAGTGTCTTAATTCTCCCTTATCCTCTGTGTCCTTGCCTCCAGGAGTCTGTGCTTCCTGGTAGGATTCCAACCCTTGGTGATTTCCATAAGGTCTTTGAAGTCTATCTCTTTGAGACAGATCTTCTGGAAAATTGATCCCAGTTCTGCCCAGTGAGGTGCTAGGTTGTACCTTTTGTTGTCCATGCTCCATTGAAATAAATCTTTGAGGAGCTGGTGGATCTGAAGAACTTGATCTATATCCTTCCAGTCCTCTGGTTTGAGGTTTCTGTTGAATTGGTGTGTGAATGGCAAGGTTGATATTATCTCCCTTATTGTTTTGCCATCCACCACTGTGTCCAAGGTGTCCTCTTTCAGGTCTTCTGGTTCTGGAAAATCCTTCTCTGTCCTCTGGCTGGTTCCTTTGGAAACCAAGATCTATGAGGTATACAGGGGACATATCAGTGTTTGCAAGCTGTCAAAAACTTTATGTTCTTAGGGTATTTACCTTTGACTGTGCCTTGTACAAATTTGCTGTCTGCTGATTTGGGCAGTTTGCCTTTGGAAGTTACAACTGGGTTAATAATTGTAATCTTCCCTGTACAAGTGGTTAAGGTTGGTTTACCTTGTATTGAAGCAGAGTTTCGTGGTTTTCTACTCCTCTGAGTGGCTATTGGAGTCCACTTCTTGGCTGTGATGAGACCTTCACTGTGCCTCTTCCCTTTGCCGTTGCTGCCCTCTGGTTCTGAGGGTGTCACTGGTGTGTTGGCCTGTGACTGGGTCTCAAGTGGGATGTAATTTTTTTCCACTGAAATCAAGGCAGGAAAAAGAGGGCTTATGTCAGTTAAGACTTCTCAAAAATGCTGGTTTTGCACGTCTAAGATTGGCCTCTGGGCTTGTATGTCACTACAATGTGCCCTGTATAATGAAAATGTAATTGAATCAACAATTCCACGTCAGTATTACAGCTTTTGGTACCCTGTTACACTGTTTGTGTGCCAGTATCCCACAGATACACTTGTGGCTTTCAAGTGTATTATGTACAAGTGGCTTTGTATAGGTGTTATTGAGTTAACAATACACTTAACCATGCCTCAACTGATGGTTTTTCAGTCAGAGGTGTCCTTATTCAGTCAAGAATACAGGACTTATTGATGGCTTATGTGTTTTTATATACAAAACACGCCAAAAATAGTTATTTTCAGTGGGTATTAACCACGTGAATAATACTCTTATAATATGAGTATATATAAAGAAAAGGATAAAAACATATAAAATATATATTTTAATAGAGAAATTACGCCTAAAAAAGGATAAAACACTTGTTAATAAGTCATAAAGAGACAAAAGACTTACTTATAAGGTCCAAAAAAAGATTTAAAACACAGCCAGGCCCCCAAAATGTCAGGATGAGTCAATGATGAAGTGGTAATAAAACTATTTACAACTAAAACTATGACTGTGACACATGGAAAATAGTTTAAAAATGATCTGTAAAGGTTTAAGATGGATTTAATTTAAGATAAAAGGGCTTTACTATAATGAATATAGTGGTGGTGAGTGCTGTTGAAAGCCCTGGGTGCAGCTTTACCTGTTGGGTTACAATAATAAAGACTACAATACTTTAATTTAAGAGTATACCTGATTATTAACCAAGAGTAAAACTGTTTTTGACAGTTTACTACGTAGGTTATTCAAGAGCAGGATGAGGAGACAATTATGGCTGTGAAAAGCCTCCTTTTTATCCTGAAATGGGGTGGAAAGGGTGCTAGACCTTTCCACGTAGAGGAAGTGAAGAATTTTCACTCTCTAGGACTGACTTGTGGTTTGCAAACAGCCTGTATATCCTGTATTGGGCTCAGATGTGGTTTTGAAACCACATCTGGGCAGTTTTCACCAATACAGGGTGAAAATTTTCATTTGGGGACCTCACAGCCTGATTCTGACGTGTATGACACGTAGAATGCTGTACAGAAACTGTATGGGACCCCAGTATTGACTGACATATGAGGTATTGAAGTAAAAACATTCTTCTTCGTCTATTTGACACCTCATATTCATGGTTATGGAATATTATCCCATGGTAAAGCTGTATATGACAGCAGGTGGGATTTTGACCTTGAAACAGCCATAACTTTGTCGATTCTTGAGATATCAACCTGATAATTGGTTGAGTGTGTAGCCCTGTATGTGCTCTACACAATGGTACCTCATTTGATATGGGTATCATTAAATATGGCAAAGGTATCCCATGTACAAGATTTTTGTACATTTGCGTGTTTTGGGCAAAAAGCTGTATTGAGCTTGTTTTCCCCATAACGTTTGTTCTAGTTGAGTTATGGGGAAATGGATGACACCATCAGATAGCCCTGATTGTGCTCTTTCCAAAAATACCCCACTTCAGGTATCCCACACCAAAACTGTAGAAGTTAGATGAGAGGTGAATGTTTTGTTCACCCTTATTTGGCCTGAAATTGACCATAACTCCAGTAATATTGGTTCTAGCTCAGTTTGGCTGGTAGCATCCGATAGCCCTGGCCTAGAGCTTCATTTTGAATACCCATTTGATGGGGTTAAGCCTCTCCTTCTAGATTTTAGATGAGAGGTGAAAATTAAGGTTTACGCTCAGCAATAACTTTGAGCAGGAATAACTTTTTCATTTCTTGTCCTATGGTGATGGGACTTATATTTTCAGAAAGAGGTGAGTTTCCTCTTTCTTTTGATTCCTTTTGAGCTTATTTGGCTCAGTTCCATGTTTTGGTGGTATCTTGGCTATACCATTGGTTTATGTTATTTTGGATGTCATGCTTGTGCTCTGGTTTTGAGTCACAGGCTGACAGAATCAATATTTCCAATTTATTTTTTCTTTAATTCGTCATCATGTAATACACTTGTAGTTTACACATACAATTCAATTGAGTTTTGCAGTAGAGAACTGTAATAATTGATACCTCATATGTAAATTACAGTTCACTTATGTAATACATGCACACATTTTGACATTTCAATTGAAAATAACTCAATTACTCATAGCTTATAAACTACACACAACACCTCAACTTTAACACAAGAATTGATTTTTAACACCACATGTGGTGTGAATTAAATTAAGGTTTTGAGGATTGTCAACTTTTGTACAGAAAATACTAAAACTTAATTTAAGCTTATTTAGGGTTGAGTTACAGAAATTTTACCCAGAGGTGATGCCACCTTATTTTTTATGAGGAATCCAATGGTGAAGTACTTTTTTTAAGTTTATTCATTGGATAAGGAGTTAGAATATATTCTATGTCAATTTTTACCAAAAATATTTCAATTTCATTAATTTTATTAAAAATTCATTTTTACTTAATTTTTTCAAGTAAAAATGCATTTTCACAATTTTGAAATTTAATGTAATTTTTATTTTGAATTATAATTAAATTTCTATTTTTGTATATAAATTTGCATTTATCTTTTAATTTTCATTTTCATAATATAATTAAATTCATTTTCTTTATATTTATATCTTATTTTGTTATTTGTGGTCTTTTGGGTATATGAAAACAAGTCTAAGGCTTACAGAGGAAGATTTTGGGGAAACTGAAGTGGCAGCTGCCTTGGGAGATGCTCCAGAAATTCCTAAGGGTATCACTGCAGCCCTTTCTGATAAAACCCTTGTCTCTCAAATTGAAACAAGTTTCCAAAAAGATGATGGATTAAATGACTAAATTCATGGGACAATCCCCAAACCCCAGCTTTCAAGACTCAATAAACAAAGGCGCCTGATGCTCTTGATGGTACTCCAGCCCATAAATTGAGAGTATTTATCCAATACTGTATATTAATATTCCATAATTACCCAGGAAACATCTTCTATGAAAGGAAGAAAGCTCTTTACTCAACTTCTTCTCTCACTGGTAGAGCTGGCAAGTGGATTGAACCATATCTATCAAATATCTACAATAAAGACCCTTCCTACCTCCTGAATAATTGGAAGTTATTTGAAACCAGATTTTTCACTCTTTTTGGTGATCCAAATAAGGTAAAGAAAGAAGCACAGGTGTTGGACAATATAACAATTAATTCAAGTGGTCATGTTTACTTTTACATTGCTTATTTCAGAGGTTTAATGTCAAGAATCAGAGATTGGGGAGAAAGGACTTCTATTAATGTGTAGAGAAGAGGCTTGGAATAAAAATCATTGGATCAGTTGCCTTCTTACCCTGGCATTTTTGATAGCCTTCACGAACTCATGAACATTACCTTGGACTTGAATACCAGGTAACATTAGAGGAAGAAGGAAAAGGGTAGTCAGAAAGACAAGATGCATCCAGTAACTGGTTCCCACTCTTTCAGGCCTCCTAAAGAATACTCTCCAAGCAGCATAGCCATAAGAAGAATAAGAAGGGGAAGAAATTCCAAGCTTAAAAGGACAAGCCCTATTCTGCTCTCCTCAATGAGGACAATAAGAAAATTGGTGCCAGAAAGGCAAGGAGGATTAAAGAAGGGTTGTGTACTTACTGTAGTGGAAAGCACCCAGTTGAAAAATGTAAGGTGTGGATATGAAACTTTGATTAAAAATTAAGTACTTTTCCTGTCCTCAAAATTTGTATAAGGTAAAATTCAGTTAAAAATAGTATGAAATATTATTTTCAAGAGAAAACACACCAATTTTATTGTTTATAGCTTTATTAGTATAAAACAATAATATTATAAAAATTTATTGTTTTACCAACAATAAAAATTTATCCAAAAAATACTCTACAAGAGATATTTTAAGGCTACAAAAGAAATTTCTTCAAGAGCAATTTCAATTGGAATTAATTGAGCAAAGAACTGCAAGCAATTAATTAAAGAACAAAGTCTTTAAAAAGAATATTAAAGAGAAAACACGCCCAAAAGGGACCAGAGTGAATTTGGAAACAAAGTGACAAAGTTTACAGTGATGAAAGATGCTTTAATTCACTGTTGGGGTGGTTCAGGGGTAAAAATGATTATAAGAGTTACAAAAAATGATTATAATGATTTTTTCACGTGGTTAAAAGGATTAAAATGATTTAAAAATGGTGGTTGGAATCTTTGATTGATTGGTTTAACAGTGTTTAAACTAATTAATAAAAGGAAAAGATTCTGACATGAAGAGCAAGGTGGGGCAAAGAAGACATTCTTTTATAGCAATCAATTCTCTTACTCCAAAAGTAAAATTTACTCTTGTCAGTCGTGAAAAAAAGTCTGACAACAGAAAAGCCAATTATGGCATCATTGAACCCTGGTTTAGACCAAAAAGGGCTGGTTTAAGCCATTTTAGACCCTTAAACCAGCCATTACTATAGCAATACCAGGCCTAGAGCCTTCAAAACACGTCAGAATGTGTGTCAGAGGCGTAGAAACCAGTTAAAACTGTTTTTATTATGATTGTTTTATCTTAAGGGTGGTTTTACCCTCTTGGCAACAGCTAAAACTACCCCAGTTGGTATCAAAACCTCATCATCAATTGAGTCCACAGACCCTGTAACTCAATTCCAGGCCAAAAGTGATGAACTTTTGCATGAATTTTGACATCCCACGCCTGTCAGCAAGGATTTTGGGGGTCTAGCTCCCCTTTAGAGCTGGAGTTCCTTCCCCCCCCCAAATTTAATCTTTCCAATTTATTTTTTCCTTTAATTCCTCATCATGTATTATACTTATAATTTACATATGTAATTCAATTCAATTGTACAGTACAATACAGTAATAATTGACACCTCATATGTAAATCAAAGTTCACTTATGTAATACACGCGCACATTTTGACATTTCAATTGAATTCAATTGAAAATACTTCAATTCCTCATAACTTCTAAACTAAACACAACACCTCAATTTTAACACAAAAATTGATGATTAACACCACATGTGGTGTAAATTAAATTAAAGTTTTGAGGATTTTCAACTTTTGTATTGAAAATACTAAAAACTTAATTTAACCTTATTTAGAGTTGAGTTACAAGAATTTCACTCAGAGGTGACCCCACCTGATTTTTTATGAGGAATCAAATGGTGAAATAAATTTTATATGTTCATTTATTGGATAAAAAGTTATAATAAATTTTATTTAACTTTTTTCCAAATTTATTTATTTATTCACAATTTTGTTAAAATTTCATTTTTACTTAATTTTTTCAAGTATAAATGTAATTTTATAATTTCAAAATTTGATGTAATTTTATTTTTAAATTGTAATTAATTTTTTTATTTTGAATATAATTTTATATCCATATTTTGATTTTTATTTTAATAATATAAATAAATTTATTTTATTTATATTAATATGTTAATTTTGTATTTGTGGTCTTTTGGGTATATGAAATTACCTCTAAGGCTCACAAAAAATGCTTTAATAGACCTCGAAATAGGCCTGAGTGAACTAGAGTCTCTCCTAGCAAGAAGGGAAAATCCCAAATGGGAATCTTGATGTGTTTAATGGTTCTGACTTATTTACTTCAAGATCAAACTTATGCACACTGAATACTAGTGTCAAAAAATCTTTGAAATTTCTTATTTTTTCTTCTGTCCCATAGTTTTTTGTATTATACTCATTGATTATGGTGCTACAAAGTCTTCTGTTCTAAAGTAATTGGTGTCCATGTCAATGATCCCTGAAAATATTCTCCTTTTTATTTTGGATTCAAGTGAATCTACATTGTTGTTCTTCACCCATTATACCAAGTGGGTTGTTGAATTTCCTCCTTTACTAAGCTTTGAAAGGGACCTTTTTTTATCATAGACTACACCAACGGAGAATACCTCATATTGGGCTAAAATTTCCTTTACCATTTTACTCTCATTAATTGTTTAAGAAATGGATTGATAACATATTATTCTAGTGATACTACTTCCTCTGCTAGCAAAAACTTTCTTACTACTGTCAACAGTGTAGCTCTGGTTGGTGAACTTAAGACACCTTCCCTTCCTTCTTCTTTCCATATTACCCCCCTCATTCCCTCTCAGTCATTAATTCCATCAAGAGCGGAAGTCTTCAAAGAGATAAAATATGTTGAAGAAGATGTTTCTATATCTCCACTTTATCTCCTTCAAGGGGATGTGGACCTTCCTGATTTGTCTTTTAATGCATCCCTGAAGGAGCAGTGGGATGAGGAGGAAGAGCCAGAGGAAATTGAAACTGTGCTGAAGGTAGTCCCTCCTGCTCATCATCAATATTTGAATCTATTCTCCAAGGTGAAAGATAATAAACTCTCCCCACACTGGTCCCATGATCATCATTATGAATTGGAGGGGTCTCAACATCTGGTTGCTTTCATATACTCCTTATCAAATTATGAGTCAGAAACACTAAAGGCTGAAATTTCAGATGAATTGAAGAAAGGTTTCATCAGGCTAATATACACTTTAACAAGAGTTCCTGTCCTTTTTGTCAAGAAAAAGCATTGAGGCCTTCACTTGTGTGTTGACTACCACAAGCTCAATGCTTTCAATAGGAAGAACAGGTATCCCTTCCCCAAACGAACCAGCTCTTTAATATCTTCAAAGAGTCCATTATCTTCTCCAAGATATACTGGCATGGTGCTTCTAATATCCTGAGAATGAAAGAGGAGGATGAACATTTAAATGCCTTTAGAATCAAATAATGTAGCTATGAGTATTTGGTTATGCCATTTGGCCTGACCAATACCCCTTCTTCATTCAAACATCTTGTGAATGATATCTTTGCAGAAACTTTGGATATCTTTGTAATAGTTTATTTAGATTATACTATGGTTTTCTCAAGCTCTGGGGAGGAAGATGTCAAAAATTTGGCCTCTGTCCTCCAAAGACTGAGGAATAATGAGTTTTTTTCTAAAGGCTCAAAGTGTGTATTTGATACCTCAAGTGTAGAATACCTTGGCTATGTTGTTTCAAGATTTAGATAATACTATGGTCTTCTCAAGTTTTGAGTAGAGACATGTCAAACATGTAGCCTCTGGCCTTCAAAGACTGAGGGATAATAATCTGTTTGCTAAAGCCTCAAAGTGTGTATTCCATTCCTAAATTGTGGAATACCTTGGGTATGTTTTTCCATAAGAAGGCACTTCAATCTATTCTTAAATTATACAACTTTCATTATTGTTTGATTAAAAATTACTCCAAAAAAATTACTAATCTCACTTACCTTCTCAAAAAATACTCTCCCTTTATCTTCAATCAGGAAGCTCTTAGTCAGTTCCAATTTCTCACAGAAGCTTTCACTACTGGTCCTATCCTTTGCCATTACAATGCTTCTCTACCAGCTATTGCAGAGACTTATGCGTCTGATTAGGTGCTGGGTTCTGTACTGAGTCAGGTGAATGTATCAGGAAAGAATCCCATTACATGTTATAGCTTCAAGAATTTCTGCACTGAACTCAACTATGAAATTCATGACAAAGAACTCCTTGGCATATTTTGGGATCTTAGCACTGGAGAGCTTTTCTTCTTTCTCTCACAACTTGTTTTTAAGTCTTTACAGACCATTATTCATCTCAGTATTTCATGTATTCTAAATTTCTCACTCATGTTCAAGCTGATTGGGCTTATTTTCTCTCTGAATTCCACTTATTCATCACCTACCACCCAGGAATGCTGCCCAGTTGAGAATATGGCTTGTCAATTTTGGTCAATGTGTACCCAGAGAGGGTGGTGTACTTCATTTTAAAGAATCCTCAAAACCTTGATAAAGTCCTTAAGAAAGATAAAATTCAAGAATCAAGATTATTTCAAAAAAAGGTTCAAATTGTCTCAGATCTAGTGGATCAAATTCAGAAATAAGTCTTGCGAGATAAAGATTATAAAGAAATACTCAAACAATTATCAAGAAGTGAGTAAGCTCCAGATTATTCTCTTGAACCTCAAGCCAAGCTTTTATTATTCAAGGAAAAAGTAGTCATTCCAAGAAAGGATGCAAACCAATTTGAAATTATTTAAAGGTATCATTACTCGCTGTTGGCTGGCCATCCTGGACAGGAAAAGACCCTCAAACCCATCAAGAGGGATTTTAATTAGGCTGGAATGAATCAAATAATTAAGGACTATGTATCCTCTTGTCAGAAAGGTTTGAGAAACAAGAACATTCACCATAAGAAGTTTGAACTACTCAATCCTCTTGAGATTCCATCTAGTCCTTGGAATTCATCATCAATGAGCTTCATCACTCAATTTCCTCTATCCAACAACTTTGACCCAATACTATTAGTTGTGGAAAGATTTCAAAAATGGAAATAATAATACCAACTTATGCAAAAATCAATGCCTTGGACTTAGCTCAAATCTTCATAGGTCATGCCTTTTCCAAACATGGCCTTCCAGTCAGTATTGTTAGTGATAGAGGTTCCTTCTTTGATTCATAATTATGGACCAAATTATGTCAGCAGCCTATGATACCAAGAGATATTTCAACTGCCTTTCACCATGAAATAGATGGAAATACAGAGAGGGTAAATCAGATTCTAGAACAATATATTCTGATGTATGTCAGTTACCATCAAGATTCCTGGTACACCTGGCTCCCTCTGGTTGAATTTACCTACAATAATGAAGAACATTAATCAACAAAACAATCACCTTTCTTCACCATTAATTGCAGAAATACCAGCTTTGACACAATACATACCTCTCAGAACACACCTTCTGGAAAGGTATAAACAAAACTTTAATCAGTACATAAATGTTTTAAAGAATAATTATAGTCAGCAATAAAGAATTTTAAGAACTATGAAGATAGAAATAGGACAATTCCACCCAATTTCCAGCCTGGGTCCAAAGTATGGCTACCTTTAACTAATATAAAGACATCAAAACTCACCAAGAAACTCAGAAAGCTGATTGCAACCCTTTGAAGTCCTGAAAAAACATTGGAAGTCATGCATATCACCTCAAGCTTCCTTTATAATGGAGTCAGTTCACCCTGTCTTCCTTGTGTCCTTATTAGAACTAGTCAAGAAATCAACTATCCGAAATTTTCAGGTTGAGATAAAGTGATTATATATATATTTACAACCTTTAACTATAAATGTGACATGGATAAAAGTGATAATAAGTTACTTAATAATGATATTAAGAGCCTTATCATTGGGGAATTGTTGTGGTGAGTACTGTTGAAAGACCCAGGTTCAGATTTATCAATTGGATTATTATAATAAATGTTAAAATAAATGTTATTATGGCTATAACTGATTATTTTTCAAGAGTATAATTGTAGTTAGAAAATTTTAATACATAGTAAGTCAAGAGCAGGATGGGGATTCCTCTTTTTGGCAGAGAAAGGTCCCTTTTTATCCTGAAAATGGGTGAAACGGTTGTCTGGACCATTTCAACTAGAGAAAGTGAGAAACTTCACTTCCAAGGAATGGCTTGTGGCTTTCAAAAGGCCTTTATACCTTTATTGGGCTCAGATGTGCTTTTGAAACCACATCTGGGCAGTTTTCACCAATACAGGGTGAAACATTTCATCTGGGGACCACACAGCCCTCTTCTGATGTGTATGAAATGTAGAATAATGTACAGAACCTGTATGGTACCCCAGTATTGAACACAATATGGGGTATTGAAGGATAAAAATACTTCTTTGCCTAATTGACACCTCATATTCAAAGATAGGGAAGGTATCCCACAGTAAAGGTGTATTATCCCAACCGTGGGATTTTAACTTTAAAACTGCCATAGATTTGTCAGTTTTCAAAATATTTAGCTCAAGGTTGGTTCATTATGTAGCCCTGGATGGGATCTTCACAATGGTACTTTCTTTGGTATGGGTAGCATTCAATATGGAAAAGGTATACCATGTTCAATTCCCATTATCCAAATATGGATTTTTCTCAAATCATGTATGGAGCTTATTTGCTCCATAACATTGGTTCCAGATGGGTTATGGGAACGGGAATGACACCACAGAGATCCCTGATTTTTCCCATCAAAGAAGAAACCCACTCTAGGTATCTCACACTAAAACTGTAGAAGTTAGATGAGAGGTGCATATTTTATTCACCCTTATTTGGGTTTAATTTGGCCACAATGTCTGTAGTTTTGATTCTAGGTTGGTTTGGCTAGTACCACTGGATGGCCCTGACTGAGAGCTTCAATTTGAAAACCCATTTTTGGGGGGTTAAGCCTCTTACTCTGGATTCTAGATGAGAGGTGAAAATCAAGATTTATGCTCAGCAAATGCTTTGAGCCTGTATAGCCTTGTTACTCTTTATCCTATCATTATGGGACTTTTATATTTAGGAAGAGGAAAGTTTCCTCTTTTTTTTGATAGCTTCTGAGATGGTTTAGCCCAATTCCATGGTTTGGTGGTATTTTACTCTACCACTAGTTTATGGTATTTTGGCAATCATGCTTGTGCTCTGGGTTTGAGTCACAGGCTGACAAAAATCAACATTAATTGCCACCACCACAAGCTCTAGCTGAGGAGAAATCATAATTGGAATTGGATCAGGATCTGAACTAAAAACTTGAAAGAGATAAATTCTGGTATCTTGTAGAGTGGGAAGGCTTCAGTGAAGAATCACAAAGAACCACCTCCCAGCCTTACCAGCTCACCATACCTTGTCAAGGACTTCCATCAACTGTAGCCTGACAATCCTGACCAAGATACCTCAAGAGTTGGATGATTTGGGGCTTGGTGGGATTGAATTTTACAAAATTCAGTTGTTTTCCTGGAATTCTCCTTTAAGGGGGTATTCTAGTAAAAATATTTCTCTAAGAATCACCTTGGCCACTCTATGGGAACTTGTAAATTCTTTGGACAGACTCAAAAGGTCCTGAAACATCAATACCCTCAAATTTGGGCTTTAAATCAAGATATGGAAAAAATGTTTGTTCTTTTATTTCATTTTCATTTTTTTCTAATAATAAATCTTCAAGACATTTCTTACATCAAGTCATCTTATGGAAAATGCTTTTTCTTCTTTTATGGTGCTCTATGAGAAGTGGAAGTTATGAAAGTAAATTCCATCTCTTGGTATCAATATTTGAGGGTCTCTACTTCTTGTAAAAAAACAAATTTGATCACTCTGTGAGAAACAAATGCTTGGTCTTATCTTTCAGGACATTAATGGCCAAACTCAAGTCACTCACACCAAGAGGGACACTCCTCAGAGTTTTCTTTTATTTTTTACTCTATTTTTCTTTTAATTCTTTTATTTTTATTTCTTTCTTTCTTGTATAATTCTTGTTTTTATTCTATTTCTTTATCAAAGCAACAGCATCCCCTTACCTATCAGGTATTGGGAGGTTCCAATTTTATATTTTTGCACCAGTAAGATTGGGGATAAAGGACCAATCAAACACAAACAAAGCCAACAAACTAGCTATCTCTACCCAAGTCATCAAAGGTTCTCTGGAACTCTTTAATCAAATCATCTTCATACCCCACAAACTTGGTAGCCATTTCTCCAGAAGGAGTTCCAGGAATAATTTTTTTTCATTTTCACAGAAAATCATTACCCCTACTATTTCTATCAACCCTCCTGATAGCTCTGGCCACAGCATCTTGAGGTTCAGGAACCACATCTTGATCCTCCCTGGTAACCCTGACTGGCCAATGCTTGCTTCATTGAAAAAATTCAGTTTCTTGGAAAGGAAAGGGTGATATTTAAACTCTAGTTCTGTTGGAGGTACTGTCTACTGGTTGCAAGATGGAAGAAGGAGGGATGGGGGATGGCTCCATTGGGGAGGCTAATGAAGGCACCCTAGCAGTGGATGGATAGGGTGAGAACTGGTGAGCAGAGGACAAGACAGTAGCAAGTCTGGGCTGTAAACTTCTTGGAGGACTGGGAAGGTAGTAACTTTGAAAGGTTACAGAAGGTGGATTGAAAGGGGAGAAACTCTTATGTTTTCCAATATTCTGATTCACAACCCAACTTCTTCACCATGATGTTCATAACTACCCTCACCATCAGGATCAGTGGGTAAACTGGAAATCATTCTTATCCTCTTCACTATTCCTTTGTTATTGATTGTGAATAAGTGGACCTCTGAGCTGGTATAGATGGGTCTTCCACCAATTGGAATAGACCCTTCAACATTGGTCCACCTTTGGACAGCCATTTTCCTGCATCCAGTCACTAAATCAAGTCATCAATAAAAGTAAAATTAAAGGAAGAAAGTAACTCACAATTGGAATACCCAGAATTGGAATCTGGAGTGGGAGATTCAGAAAATGGAAGCTCCACACCATATGGCCCATCCTTTTTACTCTACAATAATCTTCTGAAAGTCAACATTGTTACTCTTGGATTCTGGAAAGGTTTCTTCCAAACATAAAAGTGATTTCATTCAGAGGACTGTGGAATGAAGGGCTGGAAAAAAGATTTAACTCTTTACAAGCATTTGGTACAGGCAGGATCTCAGCCTTAAACCGTCTTATAGACATCATAAGCTTTATTTCGATCAAAACATCTAGAGCAAGGAATTGACCAAGGTGAACCCAATTGACTCTAAGCAACAGAGCCATGAAGAGCAGAAGGAAGAGATTAAGTCAGTGGAGTAATCTTGGAGCTCATTTTCTAGAGGCAAGGTGGGAAAAATGCAAGATTCAGTCAAGGAATATTCTCAAATTTTCCAGGAGTTATTATTAGTGGACTCTACCATTTAAGTATTGGGAAGGCCCTTCTTTTTTGGAACCTGGAAATGCCTAAATTCTATGTGATAAATTGGGTAGAAACCCGTTTTTTGGGTCCCTTGGACCCCCATAAAAATTGGGCCCAGGGGTATTCTATACCCCTACATACCATGTATTTTGGGCTATGTAAAGTAAGGACCCAAAAAGACCCATCATTGCTCAAAATGGGAATTTTGACAAGTTTGACCATGGAGTATGGAAATGCCCAAATTTTCCAAAGGAATAAAGATGGTTAAAATGGCCATGAAAGACAGTTTGGGATGTTTTTCAAGGGTTATGGGGACAGGAACCTTACCCATCAAGGCTTGAAAGATTATAAAACTGAATTTTACCCTCCAACTTGGCCATACAAATATTGAGTTTATACAGACATTTTGCATCAACTTTGGAGTTGAAGATCATTTCAGCATTTATTCAGAGATACACCCCAAGGAAAGATTGAAGAGGGAGATTTTCAACATAAAAGACAGAATAAAAGAAGAATTAACCCAAAAAGAAGGACACTTAAAGTTATGAAGGGTTGAGGATACCTTCATTGAAGTTAATTAAATAAAATGTGAAGATGAAGAATTTTGGGGATAATGGGCAAGAGGAAAAATAAATGAAATTATTTTTTCTCAAAAAATGTGGGGAAATTGGGCAAGAAGCTCAGAAGTGGTAGCATATCATGGTGTTCAGGAGCCCACCAGTTTCAAAAGGGGGAAACCGTCACAGCCATATTCAGTGGTAAAAGGTGTTTCAAGCTTATACCCACTCAAACTCACCAAACAAGCAAATCCTTCTTCTGTATGAGCATTGAGTTTCAGAAATCCTCTGTTGAAAAACTCATACAGTTTGATTCACCAATACAGCCTGTCACTATTTGTACAAGCTGGAGTCACCAAATACAGCTTTAGATCCACAAGCCTGGGCTGTATGATAATCCAAATTCACCACACCTCTTCTATGGACTTGTACATCCATACAGGGGCTGCTTCCCCCAAATCAATTCAAAGCAAGATTCTTCTCAGTGAAATTCACTCTTTGGAAGAAGGATTGTGGATTCTCACACATACCAGCCCCTCTTCCTCTTTCTGGGGGTTTCTCTGTTGTTAATTAATATAGGTAAGTGATATTTCCATGCCTATGCCTATGTATATAAATGTGGATTCAGATATGCCTTCACACCTTTCATGGATGTAGTTTGCTAAATCCACTGATACAAGTTATTACTAAATATACACCAAATAAGATCTTTATTTCAGAAATTTGGAAACAAACTTCATAATGAAGAAAATTTCTTTATACAGGTGATCTGTCTTCATTTCCGGAATAATCTTATTGATGAGGAATATACTCTTCCCCAATTTGATGCTGATTGATGTGAATGTGTCATGGGCCACTGTGGTGCCAATTCAGGAAGAGTTAGCTTTCCTATCTCATGTTAATTGAAGATCATGAGTATCCAATGATTAAAATTTATATGGCATATGGAGATTGATTGCATAATTGATACTCCACATGGACTGCATAAGGTTGGAAGGAATGTATGTAGTGGGTAGTTCCACCAAGCTGAATAAAGATTATGGATGGATTCTTATATGTATTTTTCAGTATTTTGCCATGATCCCATTTGCTTAACCAATTTGCCATTCTTATAATAGCTGTAGCTTTCATATTATCTCTTATATTATCCATTTCCACTGCCCCTCCCAATATTTTGTTATAATAATTAAAATTCCTATCAAATAAAAATGAAGAAGGTACTAGTATTACATCAAAAGGAATTTTAACACCTACTTTGACTGGCTTGGTTGATAATATCCTCCAGCTAATGATCAAATTTAATTGGGTCTGGGTGCATACTAAGGTTGATTCCAAAACTACTCAGAAAATTGGAGATCAATTGTTCAAGAAAGTATTGGATCCTTTAAAAGCTTTGGTGACAATTAAAGATCAGATAAAGGCTGGAAGGCCATGCTACAATCTGATTGCAGCATTCCTTACAGGGGGTGTATGTACACTTCTGGAGTGCTCAGCTGATTACCGCATTAGTTACATAAAAGTTACCCTTCATCTTTTGGAAATTAAATCAATCCTCAAGAGAAAAGAATCCTTGAAAGATGAAGATATTTGGAAGCACACAAAAAAGTATATATGTGAAATCCTTCATGAACAATTTTTTCAAATCATTCATATTGGCCAATTCTCCCAAGCAAATACTTCCCTCCAGAATATTTAGCTTTGGAATTTAGTGAAGCATGGCAAAAAAACACCCTTTTGAGTCTAATTTAATAATGAACTTACCTAAAAATGTTGGTATTGACAAAGCCACTCAATAGCTGTAAAATAGCCTTTGTATCAGATTACTTATTATTATGTGTTTATTTCAATTCATAACTAATGAGTGGGGAATATATACTGTGTGGAGTCATTACTTCCAACAGCTTTGTTCCAAGCTTCTTATAATATTAACCAGGGTATTTTTGTCACCTCAGTGCAACAAAAGTGACAGGAAAAAACTTGAAGCCAAAGGTATCACAATAGAAAGTAGTTGTGCTTATGTGAATTTAGCACAAAAATTGAAATATATGAGAGAAGTGATGTCAGGGACTTTCTATGGGACTTATGACCACAGAGCCTACCTGTTCTACCAAGAAAGAATGAGTTGGATTTGGTTTTCCAAAGCTATTGTTACCACCCACCCAGTTTCACATCCCAAGTGCCCTGGGTGAGTCTGGCCAGCACCCAGAAGCAAACATGCAACCTCTCAACCAGTTTGAGAAGCATAAGCTCTAACCATGAGGTCATTCACATCAAATTGACTTTAAATTATCCTTTAGCAGAAAACTCATTCCTCTGCTTGAATTCTTTTCATTATTAATATATTCACTCAAACATAATTGTTTTCAAACTAATATTATGTTATTCTTCAATGTAAAATAATCCTCTAAACCCAGAACTTGTAATCAAAACATACTGAAGTAAGTCTTTTTTAATTTTAATTCAATCATTTGATTAGTTTTTATTAATTTCAAATGAATAATGTTATTCATTAAATTGAACAAAAATTATTTCAATTTTAATAATTTCAATTTTACTTGAGTTTAATTTTTCTTTTTTTACATTTAAATCAGCTCTCTGAGGCTCTTGCAGCCCCAGAAACTTATAAAAAATGAATATTTTTAATTTTTTTTGATTTATTTTTAATTTTAAATAATTTTATCTTTTATTTAAATTAGGTCACTGGGGCTCTTACAGCCCCTGCAACTTATTAATTTTTTTATTTAATTTTTTGCTCAATTAGCTTCCTAGGGCTGTAAGAGCCCCAGAAACTTCTTTATTTTTAAATAATTCATTTTTTATTTATTTTTTTCATTTTGAAAATTTTATTTAGTTAATTTTTTTATTTGAATTAACTTTCTGGGGATGTAAGAGCCTCAGCAACTTATTTCTTTTCAAAAGTTTAGTTATTTATTTATTTATTTATTTTTTCATTTGATTTAGCTTGCTGGGGCTGTAAGAGCCGCAGCGACGTATTTTGTTTTAAAAATTTAACTTTTTATTTGAAGATTTTTCATTTTAAGAAGTTTTCTCATTTTTTATTTGATTTAGCTCGCTGGGGCTGTAAGAGCCCAAGCTACTTAATAATCTAAAAAAATTCAATATTTTTTTTTCATTTTAACAAATTTATTTATTTATTTATTCTTATTTAATTAGCTGGCTGGGGCTGCAAGAGCCCCAGTGACTTATCTATTCTTAAAAATTAATTTTTTATCAATTTTTTATTTGATTTAGCTTTCTGCAGCTGTAAGAGCCCCAGCTACTTATTTATTTTTAGAATTTTAATATTTTATTAATTTTTTTTTTCATTTTAAAGCAATTTTTCATTTAATTAGCTTGCTGGGGCTGTAAGAGTCCCAGAAACTTATTTATTTTTAAGAATTTAATTATTCATTTATTTTGGTTTTTTTTTTATTTATTTAAATTTTATTTTTAAAAATTTATTTATTCATTTGTTTTTTATTTAAATTAGCTCTCTGGAGCTCTTAAAGCCCAGAAACTGATTTGAAATAATTATTCTTATAAGTTTTTTTTTGTTAATTCTAAATAATTGAATTCTTCTCCCAATTTCAAATAATAAATTATTTCTTTGTATTTTAAATAATTTTTTTTAATTTTGAATGATTTATTTTTTTAATGCAAACTATTTTACTGGCGCTCTTTTAGCCCCAGTGAGCTATTTAAAATAAATATTTATTTATTTTTTATTTTGAATGATTTATATTTTTTTTTAATATGAATATTTTTTATTTTCTTTTCTATTTGTAAAATTGTTTTTAATGAAATTAATGTTTTTAATAATTTATATTATCTTTTATTCACTTAATTTCTTTTGGAATTTTTTCAATTTTAAATGGAAAATTATTCTAGGAGAAAGCATTGAACTTTGCTTCTTGCTGTTTCACCCATCATGGGTCAAAATTCACCATACAAACTCAGTGAACTCCCAAAACTCATGGATCACTTAATTATGAAGAAAATATTTCATTCAAAGGACTATTT
Source organism: Austropuccinia psidii (assembly GCA_023105745.1). Classification (NCBI taxonomy): domain Eukaryota; kingdom Fungi; phylum Basidiomycota; class Pucciniomycetes; order Pucciniales; family Sphaerophragmiaceae; genus Austropuccinia; species Austropuccinia psidii. Next base: position 26,089,524 of record JALGQZ010000009.1, on the reverse strand, counting down.
TGGAGTTGTAAATGATATTTCTTCATCAGTTAGTGACTCAATGAATCTAATAACCCTTTAAAACTCAACCTTACACAAGAAAAATGCACAGGATGAGTAATTGTTGAATTCTGAGTATCATTTCATGGGAAGGACTACTTCACCAGTTGCCAATGATCCCCCCTTATCAAGAAATGACTCATCTCCAAATAAGAAATATCATCATTCACATACAAGATTTAAAATTTCACAAAAATTTCTCATCCCAATTTTGGACCATATGTAAAGATGAAGAGGTGAATCCAGTACAGTTCTAGCTAAGCCCAAGTCAAATAGAACAAATAAAATCTTATCACCCTCTATAAATGAAACACCAAATTCTTCAATAGTTTTCAATTCAAAAAATCATGAGCCCCTCTTCATTTATGACTTGCATCTATTTCATGTCCCTTCTCCAACTTTTACCTCATTAAATCAATTAATAATATTACTTTACAAATTAGCCCAAAATCATCCTCATATCAAATCCGATATTGATCTTATTGATGGACATATGAAAGGAGTTGCATTCTGCTGTAGAGGTAATAGTGATAAATGCTTAGGTGAGTCTTTAGAAAATTACATTCAAGTTTTTTTTGTTAATCTTCTTCTCCTTTTACTAGGTGTTTATTCCAGGAATACCACAATGAATCCAGAAATATTAGAGGAATATAATGAAGAATAGATGACCCTTTCTAGGTTTGAAATTTTTTTTCCTCCAAAATCAAGATTTTTTCTATGTCTGCTGCCCATGAGAATAATGAAATAATGGAAGAATACCAGCTACCTGAATGGCATGGAGGAAAATGGAATCCATTGTTCCACCAAAAATCACAGTCTTTCTCCAATATAATCACAACAACCAATGGTTTTCATAATCCTGGTCATAGAGATGAGAATGACATGAATCCTTGGACTTATGTTTTGTTCACATTCTTTGACAAATCAGGCATACAAAAAATTCCATCTCCCAACTGCTACTGTGGCCTTGGCATCTCATTTCCTTAATACTACACACTTTAGGATTTTTCTTGCAAAGAAGGTATAATTGAGCTTCTCTGGAAAACTTCAATGACTTTTACCAGACCACTGAGCCAGCTCCTCTTTTGGATGAACTTTCCTCTATACCTAACTTTGGCTGTTCTTTCCAAATCAACTCCAAGCTATATTCAAGAGCTAACAGCCTTATATGTATGGATACATTAACCCAAGAAGGCATATTGTTGTCAAAGCTGATTCAAAATTAAAAGAAAAGACATCAACCAAAAAAATGAAGCTTTCCAAAATATAAATCTATTGTTATTTTCCATTTTTTTAATGTAGCTTTTCAACCTTAGACCAGGAAACTTATGCATGAACGGGATGTCTGATGCAAACTTAAATAAGAATTTTAATTTGGTGAGATTTTTGAAATATATGTTGTTAATTATGTTTGGGAATGTCCTTAATGCATTCTTTTTAAAGTCAGGACTTCAAATGGAAAAGTTCTTCGCATGCAGAGCTTGATACAATTATATTGACATATCCAGGAATAAATTTCTTTGCCTCTCTAAATTTACCTGCGTTTCTTTCTACCTCAGCTTAATATAAAATGATGATTACATTAAGAAACCACACACTTGATCAAAAATACGTAAAGATAAGACTCAAAACCCATAAGTGATAAAATGTGTGGCAAAGAATGAAAGAGTGAATCTCATGATATTTCCATTATTAATATTCTGATTGTCAAATGATTTCATCATCTGCCATGCACTCAAGCTATGAGTCAGAAATAACAATTCCAACCTCATGTGTCACTCATAAAATATTTCATTAACCCTCATTTGAAATGCTTTATAATGCAAATAGCACCTGCAAATCACAAGCCAGCCTGATTAGTATAGAATTACTTCAGTATATATTCTTGCTCTCCAGTTGATTTAATTTACCATTCATTCCTGTCAAGATTAAATGGAATCTTTTTGCAAACATGGATTATTCCAAGCCATATTGCCTTGGTATATTGAGGACCCATGTATGCCTCATTAATCCCATTCAGAAACCTTTTTCAAGGGATGATTGGATTTTTGTATGTCATAAAAGTCAAAATTTATTCTTTTATACATGAAATCAAAGAGAAGCTTGGGGTAGCCTTACTCTGGATATAACCTCTGAGCTTGTAACATTATTGGGTGACCCAGATTTATTTATATCCTGTCGTCCTGCTGGCATGTGGAACAGTAATGTGGAGAAAACCCTCAACCAAAAATTCTTCATTGAAAGATTTCTTGAGTTTAACCTTTACAACCAGATAAAAATCACTATTGCAATAGGAATGTTTATTTTGTTAGTTTCCTCATCAAGAATTAATAGTTTGGACCTCATTAGGAATAATTCATTATTAATTCACCAACCAGCCAGATATAACAGCTCTGAACATTGTGGGTGTTCACTTATCTCACACATGGAGTCCAAGATGGTTACCTCTTCTCAGAATGTATTGTTGTCACCTGAGTTGCATTCACAGCTCCTGAAGATTCCAAGTGGGAATTACCTTCCACAAATCCAACCCCTAATACCATTTTTAAAAACATTTTTCAAGCCTCATAAATAGAAATCATTAGCATTCCTCCTGGATAGGGAAAACCAAAATGTAAAAATCAGCAAATTCTATGTGGTTAAATCAACCATCATCCTCAACTAGAAGAACAAATTTGATACATAGAATCACAAAGAAGCAAGTAAACAACCTCCAAGAGTCCTTCTGTCAGGTTGACTCTATGATATAGCTTCAAAATGATAATAAAAGCCATAAATCTGAGTGTGAAGCAAAAATAATGATGATATTAAAGTGAGAATATGAGTCAAACGGCTATACTAAAATAATTTAGTGATGGTGAGTGCTGCTGATAGCCCTGGGTGCAGTGTTTGCTTGTTGGTTTACAATAACAAACCCTACAATAATTACAACTTATAATGATAACCTGTTAAGCTCTAAGGGTAGTACTTCTTTCAATAAGGTATACCACGTAAGAATATTAAGAACAGGATGATGGAATAGCCTTCTGGGGAGGAAAGGCCTCCTTTTATCTTGTTCTGGGGTAGTGGGAGTTTGTTTACCTCTGCACACGACCACAGAGTGGAGGGTTTCACTACTGTGGGCTGTTTTGTGGTTATAAACACTCAATACAGACTTGTATTGGGTGGAAATGTGGTTGTAGAACAACAGGTTGTCATTTTTACCGTATACAGGGTAAAATGTTTCACCAATGGAGTTTACAGGTGTGTTCTGGTGCTTCTGACGCATCAGAAGCTGTACAGAACCTGTATGGACCCCTGTATTTTACTGAACTATGGGGTATTGAGATATAAACAGACTTAATTGTCTATTTGACACCTCATAATCATACTTATGGGATATTATGCCACAGTAAAGCTGTATTGGTCCAAATGTGGGACTTTGACCTTAAAGCTGCTATAGATTTGTCAGTTTTTAAGACATTGAGCTCAAATTTGGTTCATTGTGTAGCCCTGGAAGGGATCTACAAAATGGTACCTCATTTTGGATGGTTAACATTAAATATGGCAAAGTTTTGCCATGTGCAATTTTAGTTCTCCAGATATATTATTATCTTGAAATCTGTATGGAACGTGTTTGCCCCATACCTTTTGTTTTGAATAAGATATAGGGAAATGGATGGCACCATCAGATATCCCTGATTGTGATCTTTCCAAAAATACCCCACTTTAAGTATCTTGCACTGAAATTGTAGAAGTTAGATGGGAGGTGAATATTTTCTCCACCCTTATTTGACCTTATTTTGGCCATAACTTCTGTAATTTTGGAGTTAGCTCAATTTGGCTAGTACCATTGGATAGCCCTGACTTAGAGCTTCAATTTTGATACCCATTTGCTGGGGTTAAGCATCTTCCTATGGATTCCAGATGAGAGGTGAAAATTAAGGTTTATGCTCAGCAACAACTTTGAGCAGAAATAACTTTGTTATTCCTTTTCCCATGATAGTGGGACTTGTATATTTCGAAAGAGGGTATTTTTTGCTTTTTTTGGATACGTTTTGAGCTGGTTTTGCTCAGATCCATGTTTTGGTTATATCTTGGCTCTACCCTTGGTTTATGGTATTTGCCTGTCATGCTTGTGCTCTGGTTTTGAGTCACAGGCTGACACCTTCATCCATACTCCCAGGGGCTGTCTGCTTGCAGATTAAATCGGACTAGGCAAATAAGCTCTGTTCATATCACTCATATGTATGACTCTTGAAGATTCCAAAAGAGATATTCCACCATCCATTCAGTCTCATAATAAAAAACAAAAACATTCCACAATAATAATATTCTTACCATGTTTCATGAATAATTGGGAAGACAAATTAATATTACACGCAGAGATATCCCAACTAAAGCTTGTAACCTTTCATGGGAAAACAAAAAAGAAGATTGGACTTAAAAAATGGTCCAAATCTGATATTTTTAATATCCAGCTATCATTTTGTTAGCCCATGATGTTGTTCAGACTAATAATATAGGGAGCTCTTGGATTTACCATATTCAATGGTAACAAGTTGTCTTAGATGAGGCCCATTGAGTTTTTATACTGATTATTGAAGAATTGGGGTCCTCTGATGAAAGATATATGAAAGAAATTGACATACCTAGTCAGATAGGAAGTCATCAGACAACATTCTTCAAATAAATTAGGGAAATACAAACACGCAGATGCATTTTTCTGACAGGAACCCCTGCTCAAAACAGCATAAATGACTTAATGAGCCTAATCACCTTCATTAAAGCACCGTAAAATGAGAAACAAGAGAATTGGTAACCAACTATATTGGACAAGCTCAAAAAAGGAAATGATAGCCCTCTTCATTTATGCCTGAGGCATACTTCTCTACAAAGAAAAAAGGACAGCATTTTAAATGATCTACCTGGAATTAATCATGATTATATCCATGAACCTCTCTCAGATTTGACATTATATAGATATAATGAGATTGACAAAGTGTTCTTCTCATCATATCATCAAGGCCCAGAAATGTTCTTCCAGTATATAAAGAAGCTCTGCCTTTGTTACAATCATCACTTTCTTGGTGAAAGTTTATATAACATTGAAGGTATGATCTCCCCATATGGGACACAGATAGAAGGGAGTTTTTTGAAGAGTCCCATAACAGAACATGTTGAAATCAAAATATTTCTACAAATAACTAAAATTCAGAGGCTCTTGATAATTCTTTTATCATGCTGCAACATCAAAAATTCAACCCCAAAATCAGTGATTTCTTCACAGTTTATGACATTTCTTTCTTTGTAAGCTTGGTTATTTCCCTTATTTCTTTCTATGAAACTTCTGTTCTTTGACTGTCCTTTGATAATTATGAAGGTTGGTATTAACAATTATTTGTGATAAACTGGTAGGTTTGGAATTGTATTAGAAAACAATAAGATTATTTTTACACATGTTGTGGAGCTCCTTTTAGTGTGGGATTGCATAAGGCAGTCCTTGAGGGGGAAATCACAGATAAACAGTTTTGAATTGCTGAAATAATCCTGTAAAAAAGGGTCCTAATGATGTTTTAGGTGCCCCTCTGAATTATACTAAAAATGTCCCTACAGAGCTCACAAATCAATATTTAAGATTGTGGCTTTACAACTAGAGAAGACTTTTCAGCAGTCTCTATCAGACCTATTCAATAATCAGCCTAATGCTAAAATAATAATACTAATTTAGATTAAGTATTTCAAAAGATAAATTTGTAGGTGCTTTTAGGATAATAAAGTAATAATTGGGTAAAATATATAGTAGATATAATAGTACTGAGTGGTGATTTAAGTGGTTTTCTTGGTTAAAGGTACTTTGTTTGATGGATAATAGTTTAATATAGGAATATTTTATATAAGTGGTAATATATAATATTATTGTTTGATATTCTAAATAAGTTTAATTAATAAATAATTTTGATAATATGCTAAATATATATATAATAATACTAATAATTGTATAGCTAATAAGTATTATAGATAATAAAACCACTAGATGTTTTTTTAAAAGAATACTGGTGAAGGTTTATAGATTGATCACTACTTATAATTGGAATAATTGATGATAAGAGGGATGATAATAGATAATAAGAGCTGTTAATAGTAAGTTTAATGAAACTACTAATGTGTAGCTTTGTTTGTTATTTTTAATTTAATACAAAATAATAATAATGACTTGTCTTCTAGTGAGAAGAGTATAATCATATTTCTTTCAATTTGTTTTAATATGAGGATTTGACTAATAGATGAATTTATAATATAGGTGGACCTACTGTTAACTACAGCTATTTTTAAACCACTATTTAGTGTAATTTAATAATAATAATTTCTAGATTATCCTACTAGTAAGGGATGAATAATTATTCTCCTTCTTGGTATATAATTATTTGCATTCATAGGGAGAAGAGGAGAAAATGAAAGAGAGAGGCCTCCTTTTATTTTGTGAGAAGTACCCATGGGCTCTCCATGTAAAGTTTTATTCTGGCACTTGAGATAATTTTGCTGGAGTAGATTTTTTGTAGCAAAAGTCAGATGACCTATCTGTTACACTGTATTAGTAATCTTGCACAGCCTTGAGAGATTAATGCTAGTGTGTAAAATTAAGAATGGTATCATATGACTGAGATATTTCCACCATTTGTTTGGTCAAAATGAAGTTTGAGATGTTTTGCTTGGTGGGGATTTTGATAAAAATATCAGGTGACTTCTCTTTTGCACTGATTTAGTCAGCTTGCATAGCCTTGAGGAATTAATACTGGTGATTAAAAGGATGAAGGTAGTGTTATGTGAATAAGCCCTTGTATAATTTTGTTTGTAAGATTTATTTAGTTTCAGGCAATAATGCTGTGCAAGGTGTGGATATCTTCTTGAGTTTTAACTCTTGATTACTGTAATTGTTGTGTGGTTTACACCTTAGTATATTCCCCTTGCATGAAGCTAGTTGAAGTTGAATTGAGTGGTACTTGATGATCTGGAGGCTATGTAATGTACAGATGTCATGCATCTGGATTGCATAACCTTCTTAAAGTGCCTGTATTGTTATTTAATTTCAGGTTTTTAGCGGATTTCCCATGTATTGAGTTGAATTAGATACTGTCATATGATCCTTGTGTCACATGAACTGTATTTTGGTTACTGTAATTCTTGGTAATATAATCTTTTTGATGGCTTTAGGGTGGATATAATACTAAAATGTTACTTTGTCCATGTAATTTTGAGTTTTATGTATGTATTAAGCCTATATTGTTGATCATTCAAGCCTTATATGTAAGTTTTATTGTGTAACTCCATGAAATTGGACTCCTCTATTATTCATTTAATTATAGAAGTATATTGATTATTTCAATTGTGAATGCTAAAATCTTCCATTCCTCCCTATTGTTGATGTTATTCCTGGGTTTTTTGTGATTTTAATAATATCGTTTTAGTGGTGAATTTCTGGATTAGCCATTGTGATCTTGATTTTCAAACTTTTAATTTTCAAAAAATCTCTTGAAACTGGTAAAAAGGTATGGAATACCACATCCCCCTCTCCATTTAATGCTGTCCCCAGCATTCCAGTTTCAAGTACAGTATCCTGGGTTAATAAGTGAGAACTTTCTTTCTTTGATTTTTTTATTTCAATAAGTTCAGTTGATAATCCCATTTATGGCTTGTTATATTGATTTTGAATCTCCATATATTCTTATTTGATTTGGACCCTGTTGTTTCTTCTTGTTTGTTTGTTTATCCATGTTAATGTTGTCCTATCTCATCAATACTGATTTAGGGTGCTTTCCCTCTCCATTTGATATAAATTATTCCAGCTACTAATAAATTATCTTTATTAAGTATTTCCACCAGTGTTGCCATAAAATAAAATAAATTAATCATATAGAATAAATTGGTACAGTTTAAGGTCTTATCCAGGACCTCTTATTTAGTCCTGAGACTTTAATTAGCATAAAATAATGTTGATGAGGCAGTTTAAGGTCATACTCAGGACCCTTTATTGATTATTGATTTTGAATAAGTACTATAAGAGAATTATTTAGACAGCTTAAGGTCTTATCAAGGACCATTTGTTGAGTTACTTTGTTGATGATAAACAAAAAAGTGGAATATTTAGACAGTTTAAGGTCATATCAAGGACCTTTTCTTGAGTTGAAATTTGTTGAATTTTCTTGATGAAATATAAAATAATGATTCAGACAGCTTAGGGTCTTATCTAGGACCTCATCTTGAGTTTTGAGTTGTGTTTTAAAATATTTGCTTAATTGGATTTGTTTTGTCCCCTCCTTCTTTTTCTCTATTATATGGACTAGTGTCAGGGCCTAATATCCACCTTCTGTAACCTTTAGTAATACTAATACCCCTGTCATCCTCTTCATGACAAGACTAAATTACAACCTATTTATGATTATTTAATGGGTGAAAACCCCCTCTCCATTTAATAGTTGTGACCTACTTTCCATCTTTTATAATGATGATGTTGTTGTTTTTTTGTTTTTTTTGTTTTGTTTTTTTCTTTGTAAAGTAATGATAAAATATAATATAGTATATAAAAATGATGATAACAAAGTTGAAATATGAGATAAATTATACAAAAAATTAAAGAACTTAACAATAATACACTGTAAGTAGAATTATTTTTCAACAATAAGAATTCAAGATAAAAAAAGCAGGATAAAAGAATCATAAAGTATTCTATATAGATATATAAACTTATTTTTAGTAAAATTATTTTTACACATAAAAAATAACAATAAGCAATTCTTATTGAGAATATTAATTATGAATAAGATAAAAAGGTATACTATATATCCCCCTTTTTTCTGTTTTCTGTTTTATTTTATTTTATTTTATTTCATTTTTTTTATTTTTTTTATTTTTTTTATTTTTTTTATTTTTTTTATTTTTTTTATTTTTTTTATTTTTTTTATTTTTTTTATTTTTTTTATTTTTTTTATTTTTTTTATTTTTTTTATTTTTTTTATTTTATTTCATTTTTTTTATTTTTTTTATTTTTTTTATTTTTTTTATTTTTTTTATTTTTTTTATTTTTTTTATTTTTTTTATTTTTTTTATTTTTTTTATTTTTTTTATTTTTTTTATTTTTTTTATTTTTTTTATTTTTTTTATTTTTTTTATTTTTTTTATTTTTTTTATTTTTTTTATTTTTTTTATTTTTTTTATTTTTTTTATTTTTTTTATTCTTTTTATTTTTTTTATTCTTTTTATTTTTTTTATTCTTTTTATTTTTTTTATTTTTTTTATTTTTTTTATTTTTTTTATTTGTTTTATTTTTTTTATTTTTTTAATTTTTTTTAATTTTTTTAATTTTTTAATTTTTTTAAATTTTTTAATTTTTTTAATTTTTTTATTTTTTTTTATTTTTTTTTATTTTTTTTTATTTTTTTTTATTTTTTTTATTTTTTTTATTGTTTTTATTGTTTTTATTTTTTTTATTTTTTTTATTTTTTTTATTCTTTTTATTTTATTCATTTATTTTATTTATTTTATTTTTTGGTTTTTTTTATTTTTTTTTATTTTTTATATTTTTTTTTGATATTTTTTTACTAGTTTTTTTAAAAATAATAATAATAATAAATATCTTAAAGAATAATATAAAATAAGAGTAAACAGATAAATAAAACTAAGAAAATAATAATGATTTATACAGATAATATGAATAATACATAAAGTATAAATGTAATAATAATATATATATATGTATATATACATTTAGTAATTAATAAAAAATGATATATAATTCATAATTTAAATAATTTTATGAAAAATATAAAATATAAATAAGTAAAGTATAATTTAAATTTTAAGTGATAAAAAATTCTCTTCTTTTAACCTAGTGTGAATACTTCAAATTTGAAGTGTTTGAATTTGTTTTCTAGCCGCAGGTGTTTCTTTTTTTTTACTTTCATCCAACTTCTATTTCTTATTATTATTATTTTTAATTTTTGTTTGAGTAATTTCTACACTGCACATTATAGTGCAGTGCTTTTCTTTTTCCATTGCAATTGATCGTTTTCTTTTCTTTTTGTTTTATTATTATGATTTTTTATTATATATATATATATATATATTTGATCTTTTTTTTGTTTTGTGTTGTCTATTCAATGTGCAGTACTGTATTGTTCCTCTTTAGTCCCGATTGGTCGTTTTTCTTTTTCTTTTTTTTTTCTCTTTTTTTTTTCTCTTTTTCTTTTTGTTTGTTTTTTTTGTTTTTATTGTTATTATTATTATTATTTAGAGAAAATAATAAAAAAATTACTAATTTTTTGTTTTTGTTTTGTGTATTGTAAAGTACTGTAATCCACCCTTGATTGCAATCAATCGTTTTTCTTCTTTTTGTTTTATTTTGTTATTATTATGATTATTTTAGAAAAAAAATAAAAAATCAAAAAAAACATAATAATTTTTTTTTCTTTTTTTTTGAGAAAGAATAATAATAAAATAATAAAGTCAAAAAAAAGTATTATTTTTTTTAAATTTTTATATGGATGTTTGAGACTAGAAAAAAAATACAATAGAATGGATAAGATAAGAAAGAAACACATGATTGTTAGAAAAAATCATTGAGGATGTGAGAATTTGTTGCTAATGATGCCCTTGAATGTGGTCTTTTTAGCTGTAAGTTCATTTCTTCTTTCATTATTGATATATTGATCTTGCAATTCTTCTTCATCACTTAAATACTCATAATAAGTGTTTCCATTTTTATTGTTGTTCTCTTTCCAACCCTTATTTTGTGTTGAATTTTGATATTGCCTTGCCAAATAGGCTTGCAAGCTTGGCCATAGATTTTTATTCTGAGCAATCCAGAAATATTCCCTTTCTTCTTTGGTGAGCTTTTCTTTTTTAATCTCAGTTTTTTCATTTGGTGCTTTCTTTATTTCTTCTAGCCATTTTACATGTTGGGTTGAGCATTGATGATCTTGTTCAGTTATTGTGTACAGTTCCAGGTTGCAATTTTCATTCCTCAAAGGCTGCCAATGTGTATAGCCTTCCAAGGGAAATTGGTCTTCTGTAAGTAAAATTCCATCTGCTTCAAGTTCTTCAATATTTGTTTGTTTTAATAAAGCTTCTTGATCCCGTTTCTGCTGTCTGTTACTGATGTCTTCATTTATTTCTTCATTTTTATTTATTTGCATTTCTTTGGCTTTGTCCAAAGAAAGGTAATTTATTCCCAGATTCAAATTTGGATTATCTTCATCAGAGTGATAGTGTGGGGTAGGTGAGTCTTTGTAACAACCACTCACCAGGGGTAAGGGTATTCATCAATACACCCACTCAAACACCTCAAATCAGCAGATCCAGTATCTGCATCAGCATCCAGCTTCAGCAATCTTCATTCTGAGACATTCATACAGCTTGGTACATCAATACAGCCTGTCAATACCTGTACAGGTTGGATTCACCCAATACAGTTTCAATACACCAGCATGAAACTGTATGATCACTCAAATACACCACACCTCTTGTACAGGTTCTGCACAGCTGTACAGGACCTGTATTAGCCAGACTCACTTCAATAATCCAATCCTCTCATGAAAATTCTTCCTCTGGATCAGGGCTGGTGATTCTCACATATACCAGCCCCTCTTTCTCCCCCCTGGGGACTTTTCCCCAGTTAATTAATTTAGTTTATTTATTATTTTATGAATATTCTTATCCTTATTTTGGGTATTATATTTATTTAATATTAAGTTAGTCTTTGCATTTCTCTCTTTGCCTGTACAGTATGAACTGGGTGGCCATATCCTTATTAACCCTTCTCTTTTCATTCTGACAGGTTGAAACAGTGGACTTGGACGTGTTTGTGGTTGTCTCTTCTATTCTTTTATTCTTATTCCTTGTTGCTTCTTTCTTATATTCATTATTTTAGTAATTCATCTTTAACACTTCTAAGTGTATCATTTCTTACCATATCTTTGAGCCCTCCATAAGTGAGTCCCAGTTTACTGAGTGCCAGGCCCTCTTCACTTCGAAGAGCCCCTGTGACATTAAATTAATTAACTCATATTGATTCTTTCTTTTCATTCTTTTATAATCATTTCCCTCATTCATCAATAATGACTTTTTAATGATCTTATGACTCTTAATGATTATGATTTTCTCTCTCATCAATTTCATCTCATTCATTTCATTTATATGAAATTGATTCTTTCTTCTTTCTTAATCATTGCTGATCATTTCATCACTTCATTTTATTCTTATCAAATCACATTTTTCTGTGTTCTCATTCAGGTCTTATTTGGAAATTATTTATTGGTTTAATTGATTGGATTATTCATTGGGATTCATTGGGTTTATTGATTCAGCGATTCAGGATTTTTCATTTGGATTGGATTGATTGACTTCGAATTCTCAAGATATTTAAATGATCCTCAAGAATTGATTTTGATTATTGATTGATTTGGTTCATCAAGATATTTGGATTGATTTCTGAAGATTTTCAATTGATTGATTGATTCCTCAAGACCTTGATTGATATTGAAGACACTGATTTATTGATTGATTGATTATTGATTGAATATTGATTGATTGTCGATTTACTCAAGATTATTGATATTTGATTTGAATTTGATTTATTGTTGATTATTGATTGAAGCTGATTTCACCTCAAGAATTGAATTGAATCCTGAAGACTCATCAATATTTTATTTTGATTGATTTGGCCAAGTTTTGATTTCTGTTCTCAATACCATCAAGTTTCTTTTATTCAACTTCTGTTCATAATGCCAGCTCAGCATAGCCCCCCAGCAAAAAACACTAGATCCCAAAAAATTCTAGCTGTTCTCACTCCTACAGCAAGGACTCCTCTTGACCGCACATCATCAGTTCATCAACTGAGTGCAAACTTGGACAGAGGACCACCAATTGAAGGAGCAGCACCCTCAAGAAGAGGTGGAATGAAATCTAGAAGATCAAGATCCTTTTCTGGACTTTTGGGTGGCTACCCTGGCATGTCTGAAGGTGCAAGAGCAAGATTAGGGGAAGTTGAAGATGAAGAGGGGGAAGAGTCTGTGGAAGAGGAAGATTCTGGGGAAACTGAAGTGGAAGATGCCTTGGCAAATGCTCCAGAGGTGCCTCAGGGTTCTAATCTAGCCCTTTCTAGTCAACCTCTTGTCTCTCAAACTGATCCAAGTCTCCTCAAGATGATGGAGCAGATGACTCAATTCATGGGGCAACTCACTCAAGCAGTTGCTCCCAGGGACAATTCCAAAGCCCCTGCTTTTAAGACTCCATCCATGAAGGCACCTGATTCTTTTGATGGTACTCAAGCTCATAAATTGAGAATATTTATCCAACCCTGTCAATTAATCTTCCATAATGATGCAGTAAATTTCTTCTCTGACAGGAAGAAAGTTCTTTCCTCAACTTCTTTTCTCACTATTAGAGCTGGGAAGTGGATTGAACCCTATCTCTCAAATATTTCCAATGAAGACCCTTCCTACCTCCTCAATAATTAGCCATTATTTGAATCTCAATTATTCACTCTGTTTGGTGACCCCAATGAAGTCAGGAAAGATGAACAAGAGTTGGACAATTTGTGGATGAAGGAAAGTGGCCATGTATCCTTGTACATTGCAGATTTCAGAAGCTTAATGTCAGGAATCGGAGATTGGGGGGAAAGAGCTTATATCCATTTTTACAGAAGAGGATTGGAATCAAGATTATTGGATTAGTTGGCTTCTCACCCTGGAGCTTTTGATACTCTTCAAGAACTTATGGATGTCACTTGAGAGTTAGACACAACATATCATGAGAGGCAAAAAGAAAAGGGTGGAAATCAAGAGAAGAAGCCTCCAGTCAATGGATCCAATCAATCTAGGCCTCCTCAAAACTCATCTTCAAAGAGGCCTCATCAGAAGAAGAACAAGAAGGGAAAGCATTTCCAATCTTCAAAGGACAAGCCTCATGCTGCTCTCCTCAATAAGGACAATAAATTAATCAGTTCTGAAAAGGAGAGGAGGATTAAAGAGGGGTTGTGTACTTATTGTGGTGGAAAGCACCCAATTGAGAAATGCTTCAAGAGACCTCAGAACAAGCCTGGGTCATCATCAAGAGGCTTCCCTAGCAAGCAGGGAAAAGCCTGAGTGGGGATCATGATGTGTTCAATGGCTCTCACTTATTTCCTTCAAGAGCACAATTGTGCACTCTGAATACTAGTGTCAAGAAATCTTTAAAATTTCTTATTTTCTCTTCTGTCTCTGATATTTTTTATAGTATTCTCATTGATTCTGGTGCTACAAATTCCTTTATTGCAAAGAATTTTGTTCTCAAGTACTCATTGACTCTGTCAGAGCTCCCTGAAAATATTCCTCTTTTCATTCTGGATTCTAATGAATCCCCTGCCTTGTTCATCACCCATTACACCAAGTGGGTAGTTGACTTACCTTCCTTCCCAAGCTTTGAATGGGACTTCTTTATCATAGATTCACCCAAGGGAGAAGAACTGATATTGGGCTATGATTTCCTTTACCATTTTAATCCCATTATTGATTGGAAAAATGGATTGATCACCTATGATTCTAGTCATAAGGATTCTAGTGGTATTATTCCTTCTACTAGTAATGACTTAGCCACTGATGTCAACAGTGTTTCTCTGGTTGGTGAACTTAAGACACCTTCCCTTCCTCCTTCTGTCCATATCCCTTCCATCATTCCCTCTCAGTCATTACTTCAATTAAGAGATGAAGTCTTCAAAGAGATAAAGGATGTTGGAGAAGATGTTTCCATATCTTCACTTCATCTCTTTCAAGGGGATATGGACCTTCCTCCTTTATCTTTTCATGACTCCCTGGAGGAGCAGTGGGATGAGGAGGAAGAGCCAGAAGAAATTGAAACTGTGTTGAAGGTAGTCCCTCCTGCTTATCACCAATATTTGGATGTATTCTCCAAGGTGAAAGCAGAGAAACCTCCTCCACATTGCGCCTGTGATCACCATATCAAATTGGAGGGTCTTCTACCTCCAATTGGTGTTATCTACTCCTTATCAAATCAAGAGTCAGAAACACTACGGGCCTACATTTCAGAGAATGTGAAGAAAGGTTTCATTAGACCAAGCTCCTCTTCAACAGGAGCACCTGTCCTTTTTGTCAAGAAAAAGGATGGTGGTCTTTGTTTGTGTGTTTATTACCACAAACTTAATGCTGTTACTAGGAAGAACAGGTATCCTGTTCCTCCTATGAACCAGCTTCTTACCATATTCAACGGTTCCACTATCTTCTCCAAGATAGACTTGCGTGGTGCATATAATCTTCTGAGAATAAAAGAGGGGGATGGGCACTTAACTGCCTTTAGAAGCAAATATGGTAGTTATGAGTATTTGGTCATGCCATTTGGTTTGACCAATGCTCCTGCTTCTTTCCAGAATCTAGTAAATGATATCTTTGAAGATTTCTTGGATGTGTTTGTTGTGGTTTATTTAGATGATATTATGGTCTTTTCCAGTTCTGAGGAGGAACATGTCAAACATGTGGCCTCTGTCCTCCAAAGACTGAGGGACAATAATTTGTTTGCCAAAGCCTCCAAGTGTGTATTCAATGCCTCAAGTGTGGAATACTTGTGCTATGTTGTTTCAAGTGATGGCCTCAAGATGGATTCTTCAAAGGTTCAGCAAATCCTCAATTGGCCTCAGCCCAAAAACATCAAGGCCCTTCAATCTTTTCTTGGCTTTGCCAATTTTTATCATTGTTTCATTAAAAATCATTCTAAAAAAATCACTTCTCTCACTTCCGTCCTTAAAAAAGATTCTCCTTTCATCTTAAATGAGGAAGCTCTTAGTCAGTTTCAAGCACTCAAAGAAGCTTTCACCTCTGCTCCTATCTTATCTCCCTTCAATCCTTCTCTACCCACTATAGTAGAGACTGATGCTTCTGATTATGCTTTGGGTTCTGTACTGAGCCAGGTGAATGACTCAGGAAAGCACCCCATTGAATTTGATAGCCGCAAGCTTCTCCCATATGAGCTGAACTATGAAATTCATGAAAAGGAACTCCTTGGCATAGTTTAGGCTCTCAAGCGCTGGAGAGCATTTCTTCTCTCTCTTTCCAGTTCTTTTGAGGTCTTGACAGACCACTCTTCCTTGCAGTACTTTATGTCTTCCAAAGTTCTTACTTGTTGTCAGGCCCGTTGGGCTGAATTGCTTTCAGAATTTAACTTCACTATCACTTACCGCCCAGGCAGGCTGGCCACTTTGCCAGATGCCTTGTCACATCGGGACAACGTGTACCCAGAGAGGGGGGTGGACTTCATCAGCAAGAATCCTCAAAATTTTCATCAAGTAATCAAGCAAGATGGAATTCAAGAGTCAAGATTCTTTTCAATCAAAGTGGAAGTGTTTTCAGATTTAGTTGACAAGATTCAAAAAGAAGTATGGCAAGACAAATACTATAAAGAAATACTCAAGCAGCTAGCAAGAGGGGAATCAATTCCAGATTATTCTCTTGAACCTCAAGCCAAGTTGCTATTATTCAAAGATAGAGTGGTAATCCCAAGCAATGAAGAACTTCAACTCAATATTCTTCAAAAGTGTCATGGCTCACCTTTGGCTGGCCATCCTGGCCAGGAGAAGACCCTCAAACTCATCAAGAGGGACTTTTATTGAGCTGGCATGAATCAATTCATCAAGGACTATGTGTCCTCATGTCAGCAATGTTCAAGAAAAAGAACATTCATCACAAGAAGTTTGGACTACTCAAGCCTCTTCAAATTCCATCTGGTCCTTGGAATTCCTTATCAATGGACTTTATCACTCAATTGCCCTTGTCAAACAGCTTTGACTCAATTCTAGTAGTTGTGGACAGGTTCTCAAAAATGGCAATATTCATTCCAGCTTATGGAAAAATCACTGCTCTGGACTTAGCTCAAATTTTCATTAGTCATGTATTTTCCAAGCATGGCCTTCCAGTCAGTATTGTCAGTGATAGAGGATCTTTATTTGTTTCATCATTTTGGACTCAATTATTTCAGCAGCTCAAGATATCAAGAGATCTTTCAACTGCTTTTCATCCTAGAACAGATGGACAGACAGAGAGGGTAAATCATATTCTAGAATAGTAACTTCAGATGTATGTCAGCTATCATCAAGATGACTGGTACACCTGGCTCCCTCTGGCTGAATTTTCCTATAATAATGCAGAACATTCATCAACAAAGAAATCACCTTTTTTCACCATTTATGGAAGAAATACCAGCTTTGACTCAATCCATATTTCTCAAGATTCACCTGCTGGAAAGTTATCAACAAAACTCCAATCAGTACAGCAAGTTGTCAAAGAAGAATTACAGTCAGCAATAAGGAGATTCAAGAAGTATGCAGATAGAAATAGGGCAATTCCACCTGATTTCCAACCTGGGGACAAAGTATGGCTAGCTTCCAAGAATATCAAGACAACAAGACCCGCCAAGAAATTAGCAGAAAGATGGTTGGGACCTTTTGAAGTTCTGAAGAAGATTGGCAGCCATGCATATCACCTCAAGTTGCCTCAGCAATGGAATACAGTTCACCCTGTATTCCATGTGTCCTTATGAGAACCAGTCAAGCAATCAACTATCCCAAATTGACATCAATTTCTGCCACCGCCAGTCTTGGTGGAGGAGCAGCAAGAATGGGAAGTGGCTCAGGTTCTGGACTCAAAACTCAAAAGAGGTAGATTATGGTATCTTGTAGAGTGGAAAGGATTCAGTGAAGACCCAGAAAGAACCACTTGGGAACCAGCTTCCAAACTTACCAACTCACCAGACCTTGTCAAGGATTCCCATTAATTATATCCAGACAAGCCTGGTCCATATACCTCAAGAGTTTGATTATGGTGCTTGGTGGGGAGAAGAAGTTATGAAAGTAAGTTCCTCCCCTGGAATGCACCTTTAAGGGGGTATTCTACCCATATGCTGCTGTAAGCATCACCTTGGCCACTTTGTGAGCAGTTGTCAATTCTTTGGACAGGTTCAGGAATCAAGCAACACCAATACCCTCCACTTGGACCCTATCAAGATATGGCCAAATGTTTCTTTGGTTTCTTTCCCTTTATTTTTCTTTTCTTTTATTTATCATTTCATTTATGCCAATCATCATAATTCAAGACCTTCATTAATTCAAGTCACTTATAGCATTCATTTCACAAGTCATTTATGGAATTTAATTTCAGAAGTCATTTCTGCCAATTCATTTCAGTTTTATGGTGCTTGGTGGGGAGTGGAAGTTATGAGAGTAAGTTCCATCTCCTGGTATGCATCCCTGAGTGTTCTACTTCTTGGAAAACATTACCTTTGCCACTCTGTGAGCATCAAATGCTTGGTTTTCATTGTTCAGACACTTCTTGGCTTGAATCAAGCAGCTCACCACAAGAAGGACAAACCATCAGGAATTTCTTTATTTATTTTCTTTACTCTCATTTTCTCTTATTCTTTTATTTCTTTCTTTCTTTACTTGTATAATTTTCTTTCTTTTATTTCTTTGAAGCAGCAGCATCCCCTCCCCAAATCATGTATTGGGAGGTTCCATTATCTTTTCTTAATTTAGTATTTATAAGAGTGGGGATAGAAGTCAAACCAAACACAAACAAGGAAAAGGAAAACTAGCTATCTCTACCTAAATCATCAAAGGTTCTCTGGAAGTCATTTATCAACCCATCTTTTCTGCTCCATAAATGCCTCCTGACATTGGAAGAAGTCACCCCAGTGTGGTATCCATACCATTAGTACCAGTTTCAAGCTTACCAATAAAACAAAAGAAACAAAAATAATAAAACAAATTAAGCAAAACATATTTACACATTACAACTACAGATTTCAAACAGAAATATATAATACACAGCCTCAAGATCTTATCAAAACAGTATAGTATTAAAGGATTTATCTACCTTATTGCATCATCAATAACAAATTATGCAATTAAAAGGAGTTAATCTAAATAAAGGTATATGAAGACGCACCACAGCATCAGAGCTGTATTTTCCCCACCTTGATTCAATTGAAAGAAGAAATACCTCAAGGCTATGCATAAAATTACAATATATTTTCCAAGAACAAATGCTTCCTTAGTAATAATAACACCCATCAAACTTGATAGAAATGATAAAATATCCATATGAAATGATACAATACTAAAATAAAACCACCAGCATAATTCTCTCACAACATATGTAAAAAATAGAAACAAAAATACTTTCCCCGCCTTCAAGAAAACATCACCAGCCAAATTATCTCAAAGACATCACATGATTTTGCAAAATTATCTCAAAGACATCACATCATTTTGATGAGAAACAGAAACACCAGCATAATCTTCTCATATATATCATATGACTAGAAGAAAGTTCAATTGTCAGGAGCTGTATTTTCTCCACTTTCTTGGCAAAAAAGAAAATCTCACCAGCCAAATTATCTCAAAGACATCACATGATTTTGATAAGAAAAGGCACCACCAGCATAATTCTCTCAGCAAACACGCTGCTACACCAAAACTACACGTCTCACCAGCTAAAACCTCTCAGCTATGATTTTTTCTAAGTACCCTATTTTGAGAAGCTGTATGGAGTCCCAAAAGCTATAAATAGAGGTCCTCTCTCCCACATTTTTCCTATCATCATGGAACAAGCTCCCACTATCCAGGATCACCACCATCCCTGAACTAGCAGGATATCTAGAATAGTGGTAGTGTTTTGATAGTGAAAAGCTCAGTAGCCGTTCTCAGTAGCTTAGTATTAGTGAAGAATAGTAGTATAACGGTAGTAAAAGCTAAGTAGCCTTGCTCAGTAGCTTAGTATTAGTGAAGAATAGTAGTATAACGGTAGTAAAAGCTCAGTAGCTTAGTATTAGTAAAGAATAGTAGTATAACCATAGTTAAAGCTTAGTAGCCTTGCTCAAAAGCTTAGTGTTATTAACAAAGAGAAGTAGTAGTGATATAAACTCGGTATTAAAAAAAATCCTAAAAGAATCAAATCCATAAGTCTTGTTATTAGTACTCATATAAAAAAAATCATTATAATCAACCTAAAACCATAAAAAATATATATATTCTTATCATTCTTTTTTAAAAAAATAAATAAAATATTCTTATTAGTTTTATTAAAATAACAGAAACCCAAAACATATATATATATATATATATATATATTATCATCACTTTTATTAAAATAAAATAAAAAAATCTAGTGTTTATTTTATCAGAAATTTTAGATCAGAGTTTTTACTGTAGTGTTATTGATAGGTCTGATTTAGAGACTGCTGATAAGTCTTCTCTATCTGTTAAAGCCACAAATCTTATTTTATTTTGCAATTTTCTGTAGGCTGACTATTCAGTATTATTTAGAGGGGAAGCTAATACACCTTAGCACCCATGGTTATTGGACAATTCTGAAATTTAAAACAGACTTACTAACAACTTCTCCCTCAAGGTACTGCCTTATTTCATCCCACACCAAAAGGAGTTCCCACATCTGGTGTCCCAACAGTGGCCAACGGCTTCAACCATCAATAATCCGTCAATTATCAAAAAAAAAACATTCAAATTTAGTCCATAAAAAAAAGCCTTTTGTCAATAAAAAATTTCAAGCACCTATCAAGTCAATCTGGAATCAGAAAAACCACAAAATTCTAAATCATCATCACCATCAAGTTCTTCAACAAAATCATTTCACTATTATTATCCAAAAAGAGGAGAAACACCACCTGGAGAAGAATCACCTATAGATTATAGTATACCAGTTGGTACACCCAGACCCAAGAAGAAAGAGCAAAAGATAGTTACAGATTATTTTCAAAAATTACTCAAGGAACTATTTGAAATTAAAAAGAAAAGTGAAAAAGAGGAAATAAACAAAGAATATATCAATATGAATTCAGCATCATCATCAAAGATACCACACAATCCAGATGAATCCCAAGAAGAAATTATAAATGAAGAGACCATGCAAGGAAAAGAAGATATTTCTGATGTAGAAAGACTTCAACAAAGAATGTTGGAAATGCAACAAGAATTAATTGAACTCCTTAAAAGAGAAGGGAAAAGGAAAGAGTCAAGTTTTACCGCAGAAAACAGCCCAATGGAAGAAATTACAAGCATGCCAAGAATCTTTAGATAAGAAGGGTCACCATCACCATTTTCAAGGCCTATGGCCTCATCAACTCCATTCACTTCACAAAGGCCAAATACTCTACCAAAGCGGGTTAATATTCATGCACAGGCTTCAAGCCTATTGCAACAAGAAATCCCACGAAACAATACACCCATTGTCAAGATCAGACCAAAGGATTATAATTTATGGTTTGATGGAAAGGAAGTGGAAAGATTTATTAAAAGAGTAGAAAATATAGCAGAAATTGAAGGAGCAAGTGGAAGGGATATAGCAAGACAGATATCCTTTTGGACTAAAGATCAAGAAATTAGCTACCATATTGAAGGAATGCCTGGATATGAAACTGGAGATTGGGAGCAATTAAAATTGGATATGAAGAGGAGATGGGGAACAGTTTCACCTGAAAGAAGATACAAGCTGTCCTCAATTACTCAATTATTTACAAAGATTCAACAAGAAGGAGGAATTAGAAATATGACCCAATATAAAAAGTTCATTGGTGAATATGAATCTATTATTAATTATCTCAAAAGGTATCAATATATACAAGGAGATATCAATCACAATCAAGAAATTTTGGCGAGTCTTTCCTCCAGTGTTCAAGAATCTATTTACAAAGAAATGATTAAAGATAATGCCATGGTGCAATTTTTGCATGGTGGTTATATCATTCCAAGATTGGAAATCTTAAATTTGTATATTGAACAAGATCTAGAAGCCAAAGTCTCAATTCAACAGAAGGAATTTTCACAACCAAAGTCACAAGAGAAGAAAGCTAGGTTTTCAGAGGAAAGCTGGGAAGAAGTCTTAAAGCAAATGAAAGATCTTACCAAAACAATTAAAAATCCTCAGCCACAAGAAAATCAATCAAAGGATACTGGGAATGAAGCAGTTAAGGAGGTATTGAATCAGCTCAAACACCTCTCTGAAGTAGTTGAATCTCCCAAGAAACCTCAACCAAACAATAATCAAGATCATAGAACTATACAAAACCCACAGCCCTTCAGGCCAAAATATCCTTCACCACCCATATCTTCTGGTTATCAACCCTATGTTCCAGCTCAAATGGCTCCAAGACAGCCATTGAAGTGTTATTAATACCTAGAAGAAGGACATTCTGCAATAAGATGTAATCATCTCACAGAAGACTTGGAGAAAAGAATGGTCTTGAAGCGTGGAGGAACATATCTTTTTCCAAATTTTCAAAGAGTACCCACAGAAGGCCCTAAATCTGCAAAAGAATTAGTTAGAAATTTTGTCAAAGAGCAGGAGGATTTTACAAAGAAAATGATGGAACAATCAAATCCACCCCAAAAGAAGCAAGAAACAACAGTAATTGAGGAAAGTAAAGGTGAGAAGGCAGAAGCTATAGCTCAAATAGAAGAATGGGGAAACTGGAAACCTCCTCAAATATCACCAGCAAATGAAAATATTCAAATAAATATTGGGCTTAGAAAGACAAGGAAAAGAGCTGCAAGACAGGAAAGTCAAAGTCAAACCCAGCAAGAGGATAAAACTGAAACACACAAACCCTTTAAAAAGAAGATACCAGGTTCCTACCATGAGGAAGATGAGGCAGAAGAAGAAATAAGAGTTCTAATTCCAACAAAATACAAGAAACCACAAGAAGGAAAAGAAGTAGATAATGATGATATTGAAATCATTTCCAAGGAAAAGAATAAGGAGGTACTTAGACAGGATTCACAGAAGATGGAATTAAAAAACAAGGTAAAATCTACACCCAATAAACCAAAGATAATAATTGAACATGTGATGAAGAGAATACTTGAACAAAAGATAAAATCTTACTCTTGAGGAAATATTATCAATGTCATCAACCTTTATTGATAAACTACAAAATTTAACAACCCAGGAAAAAGAAGTGATAACATCAGTCAATACGTCAAATATTCAAGAGAGACTACTTTCAGTAAAGCTACGGGACTATGATACCCCAAGATTACATTATTCATGCCCACTTGGATTTATGGAAGTATTTATTGGAAAAGAAGAATATCCTACAATGGCATTGGTGGATACTGGATCAGAAATTAATATAATACCAGAGGAAATTGCAATTAAAGCCTCACTTACAAGTAGAAAGCTCAATATTAATCTCAGAGGAATTGGTGGACATACAACATCTTTGGTTGGACTCTCAGAATTTACACCAATTACTATGATAAAAGGAGAAGAAAAAGAAATTCATTTATTCATAGCAAAAGGAGCTGTACACACTATACTTGGAAGACCATTTTTAGCAGATAATAATGTTAAATTGGAATTTTCACACAAGCAAGGGGAAATATTTAGTTATCCAGCGCAAGATGGAAGTCAATTATGTTTATCAATATGTAACCCTCAAGCCATGGGCTGGCAGATTTCTCCACCAAGAGGTATGGAGCTTTGTGCATCTTCAGAGATTGGAAAATGGTCAATACATGGAGCAGAACCATCCAAAAGAAATGAAACAGAGGAAAAAGAAAGTCAATCTTCAACAAGAGTGAAGACAAGATTTCTTGGACCTAACAAAATACCCTTCTCAGCTATTTTTGATGCAAAAAATGACTTGAATTTTATAGCTCAGGAAATAGCCCTAAAATCAGAATTAAACATCAGCCCTTATGCATCAAAATCAACAGTCAACTCTTTGAAGCCAATTGGTCAAATTAGAAATCTTGAAGTCACTTTTGAAAGTGAAGAAAAAACCTACCTGGGATTCTTAGTATTTGAAAATTTTAATCAAATAATAATTGAAGAAAAGTCCAGCATATTATCTTCATCTAAAGAAAGTATGCCTGCTGTAACTCATATAAAATCTAAAGTAAAGCAGACAGAAGATAAACTGGAGGTAGAAGATAGTGAAGCAATAGAAAAAATCAAAGAGGAACTATAGAAGATGAGAAGAAATTTGGACATAGCCATACAAGACCCAGAGAAATGGCTAGCACTTGAGTTAAGTGGTATGAACAAAGAAGATCAAGTAGAAAGCCTACAGAAGAAGTTCAAAATGGATCTGAAGCCACCTGAAGAAAATTCCTCAAGAATTTCAGAAGATTATTTCAATTTAGTTCAGGAGGAAGCTTGGTACATTTGTGATACTGACAAAGATTTACTAAGTGAAGAACCAAAAGACAACATAATAAATCCATTTGCAAAAAGAAAATTTGAAGAATTGTGAAAGGAAATTTCCATAATTACTGAAGACAAAATGGATCAAGTTTGGGATAGTTATATTAAAAAAGGGATTAAACACATAATGGAAATAGTTCTAGAAGGAAAATTGGTAGAATCAGAAGATGACTTGAAGTTATACCAACAAAATAATGGAGATTGGGAAGATAAATACAAGCAAGGAAGAATATTTGAAGACCTAGAAGAAGGAGAGTTATCAGAAAATACACAAAGGGTAGCTGGAATTAGCATTCTAGAAGAATTTAATGATTCCTATGATCAAATACTCTGCCTTTCAAGCTCAACTGATTTATTTAATCAAAATCAAGGAATTACATTTGGATTATCAAATGACTCCCAGAATCAAAGAGGCATACAGAAAGACAGGAAGATTATGTAATACTTCCAATAATAACATTTAAGGAACTGTATGATTATGAGCTAGATTCACCAATAATTCAAACCAAATATATTTCAGAACTACCTGGATCAAATGTTACAAATGTTGATTTTCTGGAATTACTAACCACTATTGGAATTAAAGGAAATTTACGGAATCCTTACTGGAAGAAGCCTTATGGATATTATCAAATGACAATAGAAGGACTTTATCACAAAATGTTATGGGCTCAAGAAGATTTGAATCTAGATGGTTTGGAGATCTTGGGGGGAACTCTTTGCTGGTGTGATTTTGGGTATATGTTTATTCATGAAGTCAAAGGTTTTGTTTCAGAATGGAAAGGAAACACACAAAAAAACAACACAACAAGATATTTGGAGAAATATTGAAGGACATATGTCTTTCAGTAATTCACAACAGAAGGTTGAATATATCTCAATAATAACTGAGGTAATCCAATTTCAATCGCCAATTAAAAAAAAACCACCATAAAAAATAGCAAAAAATAATAAAAGAAATAACCTAAAAAAAGAGAATTATTTTCATATCTGTATTAGTATCAGGGCAGTGACCTCCTGCCTTATCAAAGAGGAATTTCAAATCATTCAAACTGCATTATAAAAAAAATCTTTTTTAAACACTCTTATCACTCAGGGCAGTGACCTCCTGCCTTATCAAAGAGGAATTTAAAATCATTCAAAAACATAAATAAAAAAAATCTTTTTTCAACATTTCCATAATTCAGGGTGGTGACCTCCTGCCTTATCAAAGAGGAATTTTGATTTTTCAATTTTTTTTCAAGTATCTTATCACTCAAGGCTATAAATCAGTATTCAATAAAGGACTTCAAACTCAACATTTTCCAAGTGATTTTTTTCAATGTACAAGTATCATGATTTTATTTAAATAAAAAAACAGGGGTGGTTATCTGTTCATATGGCACCTCATAAAAAAATGGCACAAGTTTGGGGAAGTCTGGGCCCATATTCCTTTATTAATGTTATTTCTCTCTTTTTTTTAAAAAAAAACAATGAAAAGATGTTGTGAAGAAACAGCAAAAGAAGATATAGATGGCTCAAAATATCAAAATTATGACCGCCGGTCATAATTTGGTTCTTTGAGACAGGAAGATATAAAATATGGAAAGGAAAACAAGAAGAAACAAAAACCAACCAAACAAGCTAGGCCATTCAGATACAGAAAAAGAAGATAGAAGAAGTTCAAAATGTCAAAATTATGACTGCCGGTCATAGTTTGCCATAAAAGCAAGAAATCTATATCAATACAGGGAAGAAAAACCAACCAAACAAGCTAGGCCATTCAGATACAGAAAAAGAAGATAGAAGAATTTCAAAATTGCAAAATTATGACCACTAGTCATAATTTTCCCTAAAAGCAAGAAAGCTATATCAAGACAGGGAAGAAAAACCAACCAAACAAGCTAGGCCATTCAGATACAGAAAAGGAAGATCAAAGAATTTAAAATCTCAAATTATGACCGCCAGTCATAAAATGAACACCTCAATACAGAAAATAATGCAGCTCACCAAAAGGCCACTATAATTTATTGTCAGGATGAGTCTATGATAAAGGTGTATATAAGTATTTACAAGCTTTAACTATGACTGTGACACGGTAAGAATTGTTTTTAAAAGATGATAAAGTTGATAATAAATGATTAAATCAAGATATTAAGGGCTTTACTATAGAGATATAGTGGTGGTGAGCGCTGTTGAAAGCCCTGGGTGCGGCTTTTACCTGTTGGGTTACAAGAATAAAGGCTACAATACTTAAATTGAAAGTATACCTGATTATTTTCCAAGAGTATAACTGTTTTGGACAGTTGTACTACGTAGGAATTCAAGAGCAGGATGAGGAGACAATTCTGGCTGTGAAAAGCCTCCTTTGTATCCTGAAATGGGGTGGAAAGGGTACTAGACCGTTCCACGTAGAGGAAGTGAAGATTTTTTCACTTTCTAGTACTGGCTCGTGGTTTGCAAACAGCCTGTATAGCCTGTATTGGGCTCAGATGTGGTTTTGAAACCACATCTGGGCAGTTTTCACCAATACAGGGTGAAAATTTTCATTTGGGGACCTCACAGCCTGATTCTGACGTGTATGACGCGTAGAATGCTGTACAGAAACTGTATGGGACACCAGTATTGACTGACATATGAGGTATTGAAGTAAAAATATGCTTCTTCGTCTATTTGACACCTCATATTCATGATTATGGGATATTATCCCATGGTAAGGCTGTATATGACAGCAGGTGGGATTTTAACCTTAAAACAGCCATAACTTTGTCAATTATTGAGATATCAACCTCAATATTGGTTCAGTGTGTAGCCCTGTATGTGCTCTACACAATGGTACCTTATTTGATATGGGTATCATTAAATATGGCAAAGGTATCCCATGTACAAGAGTTTTGTACATTTGCGTGTTTTAGGCAAAAGGCTGTATTGAGCTTGTTTGCCCCATAACTTCTGCAGTAGTTGAGATATGGGGAAGTGGATGACACCATCAGATAGCCCTGATTGTGCTCTTTCCAAAAAGACCCCACTTCAGGTATCCCACACTAAAACTGTAAAAGTTAGATGAGAGGTGAATGTTTTGTTCACCCTTATTTGGCCTGAAATTGACCATAGCTCCAGTAATATTGGTGCTATCTCAGTTTGGCTGGTACCATTGGATAGCCCTGGCTTAGAGCTTCATTTTGAGTACCCATTTGATGGGGTTAAGCCTCTCCTTCTAGATTTTAGATGAGAGGTGAAAATTAAAGTTTATGCTCAGCAATAACTTTGTTATTTCTAGTCCTATGGTGATGGGACTTATATTTGCAGGAAGAGGTGAGTTTCCTCTTTCTTTTGATACCTTTTTAGCTGATTTGGCTCAGTTCCATGTTTTGGTGGTATCTTGGCTATACCATTGGTTTATGGTATTTTGCCTGTCATGCTTGTGCTCTGGTTTTGAGTCACAGGCTGACATTTATACTGGATGACATTCTTATAGCCCCAAGCTAATGAGTTTAGTCAATCTTTGACAAGCACGCATCCTTCCAGCATTTTATATAACAAAATTGAAATCAGTACTTCTCAAATCATGATCAAGGTTGAGCACCCTCAATCACAACAAGGTTCCAAAGATCAATTGAATGAACAGAATCGAGGAATAAAACGATACCAAATTGCATCACTAAGCTTGCTCAAGGCTCAGAATATGCTACCCAGCATGGTTACCCTATTCCAGAAACTGACAGGTCTGGCAGCAGAATTACTACCAGAGGGGGGAATTGAACCTGTTTCAAACTTGATGAAAGTGGAAAGCAACCCGGATTCACCAACCACTACACCATTTGAAAATGTAACATCACTCCTCCAATTGACAACTCATTCAACATCACTCATCAATTTAATCACTCTTAAAAAAACAAATTTTTGAAAAAAAAAAATAAAAAATAAAAACCCAAAAAAAACACAAAAAAAATTTTTTTTTACATAAAATAAAAAAAAAAAAAATTTTTTTTAACATAAAATAAAAAAAAAAAATTTTCAACATAAAAATAAAAATAATAAAAAAATAAAAAAAAACGTTTTTCAACATAAAAAAGAAATTATAATAACAAAAAATAAATAAAATAAACTGTCTTGATTAACATTAAGGATAAAAGATCAGATCAAAAAAAATAAAAAAAATTAGTCCTTGTATGACTTGAAACTACAGGGTAGCAGCCTGAAGGCTAAAATTAGTCCTTGTATGACTTTAAACTACAGGATAGCAACCTGAAGGCTAAAATTAGTCTTTGTATGACTTTAAGCTACAGGGTAGCAACCTGAAGGCTAAAGATAGTCCTTGTATGACTTTAAACTACAGGGTAGCAACCTGAAGGCTAAAATCAGCCCTTGTTTTACTTTAAACTACAGGGTGGCTCCCAGACGGCCAAGATTTAGTCTTTGTATGACTCAAACTACAGGGGTAGCACACCAGAGGGCTGAATATGCAAGTAAAATCAAGGAATCAAGAAAATAAAAAAATGAAGATATCAAAATTTACAACCAAGGTGAATAATAGAATAATGAAGACTTCAAGGGGAAATTAATGAAGAATATTCAATCAAAAGAAAATACCAACTAGAAGAACTATTGGAAGCAAGAACCATACAGATTGTGGCAAAAGAGGAAACAAGATTAGCGGCAGCCTAGAAATTAAGAGATTCAAGACACAAATCAGTTCAATATTTGGAAAAAAAGATGGCACATAGACCAAGAAATCCACTTGAACCAGGGGACTTGGTATTAGTTTATAATAAACCACTTGAGTCACAGTGGGGCTTACTCTTCAAGAACCATTGGAATGGACCTTATAGAGTCATAAATCAGATTAATAATGGACCTTATGAGCTTGAAGAACTGGATGGCACTAAACTTACAAGAAGATTTGCAGCAAGTCACATAAAGAGGTTTTATCCCAGAGAAAAGAAAGTTCAATCAAGTTCTGAGCCACAAAATGAAAGCAGTGAAGAGATTTAAGATGAAGATTTAATATCAGATGGAGAAGGAATCGATCAAAATGGAAATGATTGATATTGGCAAGCTTTTCAACTGGAATGCTGGGGACAGCATTAAATGGAGAGGGGGCTGTGTTATTTCATACCATTAGTACCAGTTTCAAGCTTACCAATAAAACAAAAGAAAAAAATGAGAATAAAACAAATTAAGCAAAACATATTTACACATTACAACTACAGATTTCAAACAGAGAAATACAATACACAGCCTCAAAATCTTATCAAAACAGTATAGTATTAAAGGATTTATCCACCTTATTGCATCATCAATAACAAATCATGCAATTAAAAGGAGTTAATCTAAATAAAGCTATATGAAGACGCACCACAGCATCAGAGCTGTATTTTCCCTACCTTGATTCAATTGAAAGAAGAAATACCTCAAGGCTATGCATAAAATTACAATATATTTTCCAAGAACAAATGCTTCCTTAGTAATAATAACACCCATCAAACTTGATAGAAATGATAAAATATCCATATTAAATGAAACAATACTAAAATCAAACCACCAGCATAATTCTCTCACAACATATGTAAAAAATAGAAACAAAAATACTTTCCCCGCCTTCAAGAAAACATCACCAGCCAAATTATCTCAAAGACATCACATGATTTTGCAAAATTATCTCAAAGACATCACATGATTTTGATAAGAAACAGAAACACCAGCATAATTTTCTCATATATATCATCTGACTAGAAGAAAGTTCAATTGTCAGGAGCTGTATTTTCTCCACTTTCTTGGCAAAAAATAAAATCTCACCAGCCAAATTATCTCAAATACATCACATGATTTTGATAAGAAAAAGCACCACCAGCATAATTCTCTCAGCAAACACACTGCTACACCAAAACTACACCTCTCACCAGCTAAAACCTCTCAACTATTATTTTTTCTAAGTACCCTATTTTGAGAAGCTCTATGGAGGCCCAAAAGCTATAAATAGAGGTCCTCTCTTCCTCATTTTCCCCATCATCATGGAACAAGTTCCCACTATCCAGGATCACCACCATCCCTGAACTAGCAGGATATCTAGAATAGTAGTAGTGTTTTAGTAGTGAAAAGCTCAGTAGCCTTGCTCAGTAGCTTAGTATTAGTGAAGAATAGTAGTATAACAGTAGTAAAAGCTCAGTAGCTTGCTCAGTAGCTTAGTATTAGTGAGGAATAGTAGTATAACTGTAATAAAATCTCAGTAGCCTTGCTCAGTAGCTTAGTATTAGTAAAGAGTAGTAGTATAACCATAGTTAAAGCTTAGTAGCCTTGCTCAAAAGCTTAGTGTTATTAACAAAGAGAAGTAGTAGTGATATAAACTCAGTATTAAAACAAATCCTAAAAGAATCAAATCCAGTAGTCTTGTTATTAGTACTCATATAAAAAAAATCATTATAATCAACCTAAAACCATAAAAAATATATATATTCTTATCATTCTTATTAAAAAAAACAAAAAAAATATTCTTATTAGTTTTATTAAAATAACAGAGACCCAAAACATATATATATATATATATATTATCATCACTTTTATTAAAAAAAAAATCTAACGTTTATTTTATCAGAAATTTCAGATCAGAGTTTTTACTGTAGTGTTATTGATAGGTCTGATTTAGAGACTGCTGATAAGTCTTCTCTATCTGTTAAAGCCACAAATCTTATTTTATTTTGTGATTCTCTGTAGGCTGACTATTCAGTATTATTTAGAGGGGCAGCTAATACACCTTAGCACCCATGGTTATTGGACAATTCTGAAATTCAAAACAGACTTACTAATAATTTCCCCCTCAAGGTACTGCCTTATTTCATCCCACACCAAAAGGAGTTCCCACACCGGTACGACGACATGGTTTCTTTCCAATGAAGCAAAAATGGCATTTTGACAATTGGGGATTGTAATGTTGAAAGCAATCCTTACCCTTGGCCAAACATTCAGTACAGGAAGGATCAAGAACTTTAACTGCTCTGAACCCATCATAGGTTTGGGAGGGATTAAAATGACCAGAAGACACCATGGAAGGGGAAGATAGTTGACTGAAGATGCCAGAACCACAAAGAATGGACGGTGGTGGTTCAGAAGGAGAAGATTCAGTGAGTTCAGTCAGTTTGGAACTCATAACTGAAGAATATGCAAGCAGAAGATTCAAGACGTCAGAATCAATCCACTCCATATCAACAAATTTTCTTGACCTCAAGGAAATGGGAGCCATAACCCATTTATGCCCCCCCTTAAAGCCTCTAAGGTGAGTATTCATACCCCTTTGGGGCTGAAATCATCACCCAGGGCCTCCCCTGCAACTTTGGGGAGGCCAGGATCTTAATGGTCCTGGACCCCATCAATGGGTCCAGGCCATGTATGGTGAAGTTTTGGGTTTGGGCCAATTCTTGGCCCCTTGGTCACCCTGGGTCCCCAGCAAAATTGACCCCATGGGGTCCATTTTTGTCCTGGGGGCCTCCAATAGCCCCCACGGACCGCCGACCGCCGACCGTAGGACCCCAAAAGACCAAAAATGGCCATATATCATCAAGACACCAAAAAGGCCCAAAAGGCCATAAAATCAAGTTTTATCAACATTCATCACGGAAGAGGCCACAGCCCAAAAACATTATAGAAGGCTGTTTGAGGTATTTTCCAAGGACAATGGGGACAAGACCCCTTGAAGGAATTTTTTCAAGATTCTATTTTGATTAATCCTTGCCAAATGAGTACACTTCATATACTCATTGGGCATCATTTTTTGAGCACAAAAGCTCAGTGGCCATCATTTTGGTATATATCCCAAGGCCATACTCCAAGGGCAAGATTGATTGAATCAGAAGAAAGAAAAAGAATATTTCGAAGTGGAATACTTACTCAATAACTTGAAAGAAGGGGTGAATCAATTTAATTTGACAGAGAAGAATTGAAGAAGGATTTTCAGGATAATGGTCAAGAGGAAAAGAAAATTAAAAAGAAATTTTTTGAAAAAAATGTGGGGATATTGAGATGCCACTCAACAGTGGCAGGGTATTATGGTGTTCAGGAGCCCACCAGTTTCAAAAGGGGGATACTGTAACAACCACTCACCAGGGGTAAGGGTATTCATCAATACACCCACTCAAACACCTCAAATCAGAAGATCCAGTATCTGCATCAGCATCCAGTTTCAGCAATCTTCATTCTGAGACATGCATACAGCTTGGTACATCAATACAGCCTGTCAATACCTGTAGAGGTTGGATTCACCCAATACAGCTTCAATACACCAGCATGAAACTGAATGTTCACTCAAATACACCACACCTCTTGTACAGGTTCTGTACAGCTGTACAGGACCTGTATTAGCCAGACTCAATTCAATAATCCAATCCTCTCATGAAAATTCTTCCTCTGGATCAGGGCTGGTGATTCTCACATATACCAGCCCCTCTTTTCCCCCCCTGGGGACTTTTCCCCAGTTAATTAATTTAGTTTATTTATTATTTTATGAATATTCTTATCCTTATTTTGGGTATTATATTTATTTAATATTAAGTTAGTCTTTGCATTTCTCTCTTTGCCTGTACAGTATGAGCTGGGTGGCCATATCCTTATTAACCCTTCTCTTTTCATTCTGACAGGTTGAAACAGTGGACTTGGACTTGTTTGTGGTTGGCTCTTCTATTCTTTTATTCTTATTCCTTGTTGCTGCTTTCTTATATTCATTCTTTTAGTAATTCATCTTTAACACTCTTAAGTGTATCCTTTCTTACCATATCTTTGAGCCCTCCATAAGTGAGTCCCAGTTTACTGAGTTCCAGGCCCTCTTCACTTTGAAGAGCCCCTGTGACAGTCTTCCTCTTTGGCATTGGTTGAATGATTTATAGAATTTGACCTATATATTTCATTTGGCTCTGATTTTTGTTCCATAAGATATTGTTCCAAAGGATTTCTGGTGTTGGTAAAATCTGGAGGTTTTAGGTTGATTGGATCTTCATTTTTGCTAATTTCACTTCCTTTTTCTACAGTTACCACTTTCTTGATAGCTTTATTTTCAGGTCTTATTGTCTTATTCAATTCACTTCTTGGGTTGAAATTTTTAAGGTGTTGAGAATTTTCTGAGAATGTTGGATCCTTTTTGGATGTATGAATATGAAATAGGTTCTTTTCTTTGAAAAGATAACTATCTGATTCTTCTTTTGGTTCTTGAGTGAGTTCTTTTGCCAATTCTTGTTCTTATTTTCT
Organism: Austropuccinia psidii; assembly: GCA_023105745.1. Lineage (NCBI taxonomy): Eukaryota > Fungi > Basidiomycota > Pucciniomycetes > Pucciniales > Sphaerophragmiaceae > Austropuccinia > Austropuccinia psidii. Next base: position 26,056,033 of record JALGQZ010000009.1, on the reverse strand, counting down.
TATTTCAATTTTTGACTTATTTAGGTTTTGTTTGATAATATCTTTATTTTCCATAATAAGCCTTGGGTCAATGTTTGCCATATTTGAGGGGAAAAGTTGAAGTTTCTGAATATAATCACTTTCCTTTTTGATTGCTTCTTCTGGTTTGAGTAACTTTGAAAATAAAATTGGTGGACTGGTTACTTCTTGTGGTAAGAGTGATTTATCTTTATCCCCATTATTTTTTATGTTGGGTTTTCTGGATGCTTTCTTAAAAGTGGCTTGACCATAATCATTTCCATTTTTTGATTTATTTTTCATGATATATTCCAATTTTTTGTTTAATTCTTCCGATTCTTTAGGCTTTGAAGTTGAGCTAATACTTTCTTCATGAACTAGAGAGTGGTCTTGATGTTTTAGATCTTTATTCATGGTAATTTTGTGTTTGAGAGAACTTTCTTTTAAGGAATTCAATGCTAATTTATTTGGATGAGAGCGCAAATATCTTGCTTCTGCCGTGAAATTTATTACTGTTGCAACTGGTTTGATAATTGACTTCCAACTATTCTTAAATATTCCTTTTGAAAGGGATTTTAATGCTTTGATATGTTAGAGAAGCTTGGTGAGTGGTTTTCTTCTGATTTCTTCAGGATTTTTGAGATTATAGCTCTTGATGGCTTGAGATATTTGGCTACAAGTATTTCCATTTTCTTTTCTTGAGGCTAAAGTTGCTAGAGAGGTTTCCTCTTTAAGCTTTGGCTCAATATCTTCTGAGGCTAATTCCACTTTTTTTTCCTTTTTCCTTCAGATTTCATTATTTCTTCTTCCTTAAATACTTGGTGAGGATGTTTTTCTGAAATTTCCTGATTGTTGGAACTTGGTTCTTTTTCTACTGGTAATTCTTTCCAATCTTCCAATTTAAAAACTGCACATGTTTCCATTCCTGCTGGTGGATCTTCTCTCCATCCTACTTTCTGTGGTGAGCAAAATGGTAAGCAAAGCCTTCTTCCATCTGGCTCTATATAACTGAATATTTCCCCCTTTTGTTGAGAAAAGTCTAATCTAATGTTATTGTCTGCAACAAAGGGCCTTCCCAATACTGTGTGTACTTCTTCCCTTTCCACAAAAAGGTGTATATTTCTTTCTTCCCCAGTAACTAAACTAATTAGGGTAAATTCTGCTAATCCAACAATTGAAGTACAGTGACCACTAATTCCTCTTAAATTCATGTTGAGACATCTTGTGGTGAGTCCTGCTTTTATTGCTGAATCTTCTGGTATTATGTTCAGTTCTGATCCTGTATCTACTAATGCCATTATTTCATGTCCTTCTTCACCTAGGTACACTTTCATAAATCCCAATGGACAGGCATAATGTAGTTTGGGCTGTTCATAATCTCCTAAATGGTGGCTTATGAGGTTGTTTTTAATTTCTTTTGTGTCAAGTGAGTTGATTGAGTTTCTTTCTTCTGTTGTCAAATTTTTAATCTGGATGATAAATTTGGGTGACATGATAAGAACTTTTTCTAAGGTGGGATTTATTTTCTGATCCAGAACCTTTTTGATAATTTGACTCATAACCTCTTGAAATTCTGTGTGTTCTTGCTTGATATCCTTGTTTTTAATGGTATTTTGAGTCAATTTCTGCTTCTTTCCAGAATCCTGTTTTTCTTTAACTTCTGGGATAACTCCTTCTTCCTCTTTGAGCTCTTGAAGTTTCTTGAATTTAGTGGGAATAATTGTTTTTTCCACTGTACCCTGTTCATCTTCAATATAGGCTCCAGGTATGTTTGGCTTCTTTTTGAGTGGTGTTTTCATTGTTCTTAGTAATGACTTTGTTGGTTCTTGACTTGGATTCCCATTCCTTGAGGATCTTTGTTTGGTGTTTCTCAATCCATAATTATTGAGAAATGGATCATTGGCTGATGATATTGTTGGTGGCTGCCAGCTTCTCCAATCTTCAATTTTGGCTATAGCTGTTGAAATGTCATTTTGCTTTGCTTGTATTATGTTTACTTCTTTTGGTTGGAGTGTTGATTCTTTAGCTTCATTTTATTTTCTTATCTTAGGAAGCTCTTCTTGTTCTTTTGCAAAGTCTTCCACTAACTTCTTTGGAGATATTTTCCCATCTGTTAGTACTCTTTGCCAATTGGGAAACAAAAATCCACCTCCTTGTCTTCTGACCCATTTTTTATTTTGATCTTCAAATAGGTAGTTACATTGATTAACTGCATGTTCTTCCTCCAGACAGTAATAACATTTAACATAAGGTTTTGGTATGTTTTGTGCCGGTGCATAGGGAACATGCCTTTGTGAGAATGGGGGTAAATCATTTCTTGGTTTGAACTGTTGATTATTGAGTTGGGTATTGGTAGCCCCTCCCATTTGAGGTTTGGATAGACTTTTCAATTCTTCCAGTTGAGTAATAAATTTCGTGAAATCTTTATTTTCCCCTTGTGCCTGCTTTCTAGTTTGCATTTTTTGTTCTTTGAGGGATTCAGCAATTTCCTTCACCTTATTAAAAGCTTCATTCATTCCTGGGAAGGCCTCTTCTTTAAAGTGAACTCTCTTTCTATTTTCAGTAACAGACCTTCCTGTATCTCTTGATAATAAGAATCTTTTGGTTACTAATATTCTGGCTTCCAATTCCTGTTCAATGTATTTCTTGAGGATCTTCATAGGTGGTATAAGGTATCCTCCATCTTCAGCTCTAACCATGACATTATCTTTAATCATTTCCTTACTTATGGCACCTTTAATATCAGCTGAGAGGCAGTCAAATAAATCTTCATGGAACATGTTATCTTGAGGAATATACCTGTATCTTAATAAGTAAGTAACAATAGCTTCATATTCTCCCATAAACCTTTTATATTGTGATAGACTACCAACATCTCCATCTTCTTGAGTTTCAGAAAAAAGCTTAAGCAGTGAGTCTTTTCTGTATCTTCTTTCAGGTTCAACTCTTCCCCATTTTGTTATGAGATCTTTCTTGAGCTGTGTCCGATTTCCTTCATAACCTGGTGTAGCTTCAATTGCATCACTCACCTTTTGGTTTGTTGTCCAAAATGACATTTTCATTGCTAGGTCTTCATCTGTTGCTCCTTCAATTTGAGCTATTCTTTCCACTTTCTTGATAAATTTCTCTACTTCTTCTCCATCAAAATTTAGATTGTAATCTTTTGCTTTAATTTTAACCACAGGTCTTTCTTGTCTTGGAACTTTCTGCTGTAATGGACTTGGGCTATTAGTTGTAGTGACAAAAACTCTCCGGGGAATATTTTGAGTTCTTGGCTCTGTTGCTGGAGTAGAGGTTGCTCTTGGTCCAGGTGTAGGTGATATTGGTGAATCTTCAGGCCTAACATGCCTTGGTAATGTGGATTCACTTGGACTAGCTCCAGGCGTGGAAGATGTTTGTTCCCTTCTTTTTCCTTTCTTTTTACTTTGTGTTAATAATAAATCTTGCATTTGCTTCATAAGACTTTGTATCTGTACTTTTTGATCTTCCTCTTCACTTTCTTCTGCATACTGTCCTTGTACAGTATCTTCAGGTAATGGTGGTAAGTCAGATGTTGATTTTTGATTCATTTCTACTTGATAAGCTGATCCTTTAAATTCTTTTGTACTTCTCTTGTTTTTCCTTTCTTCTTGAACTAACTTGAAGAAAAATCTCCTTAATTCTTCCTTTTCCTTCTGTTCTGTTCTTGGTGTTGCAATGAGTAAATCAATATCCTTGGGTGTTTGATTTTCTGGTGTTCTTTCTTTAGCTGGAGAATAAAAATAATATTACTGATTTGATGATTGTGAGGGTAACAATGATTTGGAATGTGATTTGTTTCCAGGTTCCAGATTGTATAGATATGTTGATGGTTAAATCTTTATGAATGATGTTTTTTTTTTGATTTTCGTAAGGTAAGTTGATTTGGTTTCCCTCTTTTATTGACGATTTACTGATTATTAAATGTTGAAGTTGAACTGGCCACTGTTGGGACACCAAATGTGGAACTCATTTTAGTGTGGGATTGGATAAGGCAGTCCTTGAGGGGAAATCACAGATAAACAGTTTTGAATTGCTAAAATAATCCTGTAACCAAGGATGCTAATGGTGTTTTAGCTGCCCCTCTGAATTATACTAAGCAATCTCCCTACAGAGATCACAAATCAATATTTAAGATTGTGGCTTTACAACTAGAGAAGACTTTTCAGCAGTCTCTATCAGACCTATTCAATAATCAGCCTAATGATAAAATAATAATACTAATTTAGATAAAATATTTTAAAAGATAAATTTGTAGGTGATTTTAGGATAATAAAGTAATAATTGAGTAAAATATATAGTAGATATAATAGTACTGAGTGGTGATTTAAGTGGTTTTCTTGGTTAAAGGTACTTTGTTTGATGGATAATAGTTTAATATGAGAATATTTTATATAAGTGATAATATATAATAAGATTGTTTAATATTTTAAATAAGTGTAATTAATAAATAATTTTGATAATATGCTAAATATATATATAACAGTAATAATAATTGTATAGCTAATAAGTATTATAGATAATAACACCACTAGATGTTTTTTTAAAATAATACTGGTGAAGGTTTATAGATTGATCACTAGTTATAATAGTAATAATTGATGATAAGAGGAATGATAATAGATAATAAGAGCTGTTAATAGTAAGCTTAATGAAACTAGTAATGTGTAGCTTTGTTTGTTATTTTTAATTTAATAAAAATCAATAATAATGACTTGTCTTCTAGTGAGAAGAGTATAATAATATTTCTTTCAATTTGTTTTAATATGAGGATTTGACTAATAGATGAATTTATAGTATAGGCAGACCTACTGTTAACTACAGCTATTTGTAAGCCACTACTTAGTGTAATTCAATAATAATAATTTCTAGATTATCCTACTAGTAAGGGATCAAGAATTATTCTCCTTCTTGGTATATAATTATTTGCATTCATAGGGAGAAGAGGAGAAAATGAAAGAGAGAGGCCTCCTTTTATTTTGTGAGAAGTACCCATGGGCTCTCCATGTAAAGTTTTATTCTTGCCCTTGAGATAAATTTGCTGGTGTAGATTTTTTGTAGCAAAAGTCAGATGACCTATCTGTTACACTGTATTAGTAATCTTTCACAGCCTTGAGAGATTAATGCTAGTATGTAAAATTAAGAATGGTATCATATGACTGAGATATTTCCACCATTTGTTTGGTCAAAATGAAGGTTGAGATGTTTTTCTTGGTGGGGATTTTGATAAAAATATCAGGTGACTTCTCTTTTGCACTGCTTTAGTCAGATTGCATAGCCTTGAGGAATTAATACTGGTGATTAAAAGGATGAAGGTAGTGTTATGTGAATAAGCCCTTGTATAATTTTGTTTGTAAGATTTATTTAATTTCAGGCAATAATGCTGTGCAATGTGGGGATATCTCCTTGAGTTTTAATTCTTGATGACTGTAATTGTTGTGTGGTTTACATTTTAGTGTATTCCCTTTTCATGCAGCTAGTTGAAGTTGAATTGAGTGTTATTTGATGATCTTGAGGCTGTGTAATGTACAGATGTCATGCATGTGGATCACATAACCTTCTGAAAGTGCCTGTATTGTTATTTAATTTCATGTTTTTAGTGGATTTCCCATGTATTAAGTTGAATTGGATACTGTCATATGATCCTTATGTCACATGAACTGTATTTTGGTTACTGTAATTCTTGGTAATATAATCTTCTTGATGGCTTTAGGGTGGATATAATACTACAATGTTACTTTGTCCATGTCATTTTGAGTTTTATATATGTATTAAGCCTATATTGTTGATCATGTAAGCCTTATATGTAAGCTTTATTGTGTAACTCCATACGATTGGACTCCTCTATTATTCATTTAATTATAGAAGTATATTGATTATTTCAATTGTGAATGCTAAAATCTTCCATTCCTCCCTACTGTTGATGTTATTACTGGTTTTTTTGTGATCTTAATAATGTTTTTTTAGTGGTGAATTTCTGGATTAGCCATTGTGATCTTGATCTTCAAACTTTTAATTTTCAAAAAATCTCTTGAAACTGGTAAAAAGGTATGGAATACCACAATGTTGACAGAGAAATAGGCCAAGCTACACAAGAGGCAGAACTTCAGAAATTCATGGAAAAACAATGTAGAATTACATGTGGATTGAAGAGGGGCTTTAGGGGCTTGCATGAACATAACTTGTGTGGATGTTGCATTTCTAATGGTATGAATTATGATTATATGACCATGAGGGGATATTTGAATATAATTTGGATATCAAATATATGTCTAGGAGCCTCATTGGAATCCAGCTTCTGAAGATCAAGCTATTGATTGTCTACATTGTATTGGACAGAGGAAAAATGTAATGGCAGATCATCTTATATCACCCTATACAGTGGAGATAAACACTCAAAGGGTATGTTAATTCATAGGAAGTTTTATTTAATTAAGAAATTAGAACTGCTCATTTTAACCTTATGAATTACAGGTAAAACAAAGGAAGTGTACTTTGGCAAGGTGTGTACATTTTGATCATCCAAAGCTCTTATTTTATTTTATTTTCCTGTCCTTATGGTGGTTATTTTGTTTCATGTAGGAACAACTGAAGCAAGTACTTTGAAATATGCCGAGCTATCAAAACATTTCTTAGAGACTCATATGAAGATCAGAATTGAAAGTGGGAAACTGTGAAATTGTATTTCTTTTGGAGTAAAAAAAACAGAAATTTAGCATGTATTTAGTAATCACTTGGATGAGTGGATATAGTAAACTACATCCATGAAAGGCATGAAGGCATATCTGAATCAACACTTTTATATGTAGGCATAGGAATGGAAATATCACTCCCCATAATTGTGTAGGTGCATGGAATTTTTGTGTAGATCATTAATGTTGAGTAAACAGAACAAATACAAAAAGGAGGATAACAAATGATGTTTTGATTTTCCAATTCTCTATTGTCATATCAAGAATCAGAAAAAGCTGGGGTCTCTTTGTCAGGATGAAACTATGATAAAGGTGTAGATAGGCTAAATACAACATTAACTATGTTTGTGACACCGTGAAAATGGTTTAAAAGAATTTAGAAGGGTTTGAAGATAATTTAATTTAAGATTAAAAGGACTTTACTATATATGATATAGTGGTGGTGAGCGCTGTTGAAAGCCCTGGGTGCAGCTTTATCTGTTGGGTTACAATAATAAAAGACCACAATAATTACATTTATAATTATACCTGATTATTAACCAAGAGTAAAACTGTTTTTCACGGTTTACTACATAGGTTATTCAAGAGCGGGATGAGGAAACAATTCTGGCTGTGAAAAGCCTCCTTTTTATCCTGAAATGGGGTGGAAAGGGTGCTAGACCTTTCCACATAGAGGAAGTGAAGATTTTTTCACTTTCTAGTACTGGCTCGTGGTTTGCAAACAGCCTGTATAGCCTGTATTGGGCTCAGATGTGGTTTTGAAACCACATCTGGGCAGTTTTCACCAATACAGGGTGAAAATTTTCATCTGGGGACCTCACAGCCTAATTCTGACGTGTATGACGCATAGAATGCTGTACAGAACCTGTATGGGACCCCAGTATTGACTGACATATGAGGTATTGAAGTAAAAACAAGCCTCTTCATCTATTTGACACCTCATATTCATGGTTATGGGATATTATCCCATGGTAAGGCTGTATATGACAGCAGGTGGGAATCTGACCTTAAAACAGCCATACCTTTGTCAATTCTTGAGATATCAACCTCAAAATTGGTTCAGTGTGTAGCCCTGTATTAGCCCTACACAATGATACCTCATTTGATATGGGTATCATGAAATATGGCAAAGTTATCCCATGTACAAGATTTTTGTACATTTGTGTGGTATAGGCAAAAAGCTGTATTGAGCTTATTTGCACCATAACTTTTGTTCTAGTTGAGCTATGGGGAAATGGATGACACCATCTGATAGCATAATTGTTCTTTCCCAAAAGAACCCCACTTCAAGTATCTCACACTAAAACTGTAGAAGTTAGATGAGAGGTGAATGTTTTGTTCACCCTTATTTGGCCTGAAATTGAGCATAACTCCAGTAATATTGGTGCTAGTTCAGTTTGGCTGGTAACATTTGATAGCCCTGGCTTAGAGCTTTGTTTTGAGTACCCATTTGATGGGGTTAAGCCTCTCCTTCTATATTTTATATGAGAGGTTAAAATTAAGGTTTATGCTCAGCAATAACTTTGAGCAGGAATAACTTTGTTATTTCTTGTCCTATGGTGATGGGACTTATGTTTTCAGAAAGAAGTGAGTTTCCTCTTGCGTTTGATACCTTTTGAGCTGATTTGGCTCAGCTCCATGTTTTGGTGGTATCTTGGCTATACCATTGGTTTATGGTATTTTGGCTGTCATGCTTGTGCTCTGGTTTTGAGTCACAGGCTGACACTCTTTAAATATTAAAAAGCATGGTACCTTACAGAAACACATTAAAGAGAAAAACATTTTTTACTGTTTTGGGACAAAAACACAAGTAATTTGTATGAAAGGTACAAAGATCAGATATTAAGTACTTTATTTGAGAGGAAAGGCACCGCTTCTTTGTGGCACACTCCAATAATGAAATATTTTCCATATTGATAGTGTCTTTTGAAATATATGTGATTTTTAACAATTTGAAGCTTCATTCTGTACCATGGGATAAAATCTCATCTTGAATATTCCAAGATATTCTTTTGAGCTTGAGTAAAGATATTGATTCCACAAGATGTGTCAAAATGTATTTGCAAATATATCAAGGTTGGAGGAAATGTCAAGAGTGAGGTTAAAATAATGTGAGAGCCATTTTTTGATTTCTACCCCTACCATGAGGGAAAGCGTTTTTTATGATGAAGATTACAAGAAGTCCATCCATTCAAGCTCAATCACTCTCATTAATAATTTGGATATATTTCATTCATAATTGAGTCAAACTACTGTTAATGTTTGCTACTTCACTAAGCTATGAAGTTGATGATTGCTTGATAAGAAATAGATACACTTTTACTAGGTTGATTAATTAATAACATGGTTTGAAGGAGATTAAATGAGCTTATGGAACCAAGAAATGATGTACCCCTATTTATACTTTTTTTGAGCCTTTAGGTATATTTGAAATACCCAAATAGGCCAGAATACATTTTCAATTATCCTGGCCACTTTACAGAAGACAAAAGTAATACAAATACTCAATATTGATCATTTCCAATTGAGAAAAGTATTTAATTTTTTTTTTGATTATTAGGTACCTTTAATCAAAGAAAGCTATAAATTCCACTTAAACCTCTATCTGTGCTTTCTCTATGAGTTGTATTGGATGAAATGAACTGTATGGGGATTGAAATGGAAAATATACAAAGAAACTACCATTGATACCAAATAAAGGCTTTATGATTATTTTTTGGTTTATTCACACAAATATAATTGGAATCTGAAAAATATAATATTGAATACCGTTTTTATTGGTACATACATAGTTTCGGCATCCCATGTTTTTTGGATTGTGACTTAAGCCAGAGCACAATAATGAAATCAATAAGTCATAAATAATCAAAGAGTTAGTTATGAGCTAAGAATTTCTCATATCACTTTTCCTTGGTATAATCTCAATTGGAGAAAATGAAAAACAGATTGAGAAAACCACAGAGAATGTAGATATATTGGAGGTAGCCCAAAAAGCCTTCACCTACTGCCAATACCAAAGTTTTATATTAAAACCAACTTGGATAATTTGATTGGAATTTTGAAGCCTGAAAGCAGTGGTTTAACCAATTTACAAACCCCTTTAACTTTCCCATACTTGACACAAGAGATGTTATCAGAGGTACAAGAATTAAGGGCCCATTAATACTCTCAATATTGTATCAGTAAAATCATTATATCCTGAAAACTGACAAAACAAATTTATATGAAGTTGAAGTTTTTCACCTCTAATGAAGAACTACTTGTATCAAGAAAAGAACTTCTATAAGATAAGGGTAAGGCATATATGTAAAAGATATAGTTAATGATATCATTAACCCCACATCGTAGTATTATTTTCTCTCTTTATCTCTAAAGGTTTCTGAGGATTCTGAGCTGGAAGATTTCCCACCCAAAATGGGGTGTACAGGATCTATAATAGGCTATGCACCACTTGTGACTCTAAAAAAGGTCCATATGGACTAATCACCATTTAATATTCCTAATGAGGACTCAAAAGAGCTTTTTTGTAACAATTATGATCTCTCATACACATTACAATACTTCTGATGTGGTCCCTAACAGATTGTTTCACTATGTATTGATCAAAAAAGACCTATGTTGTGGCTCCAGAGCAATACACCAGGCTGAAAAAGCCCTTTCTTAGGCTATAGAACCAATATTATTCCCTCTGAATAATGATAAGCTACTACTGGGGACATAAAAGTTTGCATAAGAGCTTCCTATTCTCCAAAAGGGATAAAAGGAGACCCTTTCTTCATTCAAAGTACCTCAAACTTTACTTATCAATTCTTTCCTGGTATAGCTATCTTGGATAATATTACCCTCAGAATGGCATTCACATAGCTTTAATTTGAACTATATAATTCTTTTTAAAAATTTATTTACTGATAGATAATGTACCTACAGCTCACTAGTACTCCCCTTCACCAATTCTGATGGGAGGTGACCTTTTTACCCTCTTTTTAATCTTAATTACATGTTATATTGATTACTATTTTATGTAGGCATACTGAAATAATTATTTCATTGGTACATAAATCATGTATTTAGCCATACTGAATTCCAATCTGGAGGCAGTAATTAATTATTCCAATAATAAAATAATTGAGGGTGGAAAGCCAATGAAAAGAGCCAAGATACCTCCTATGATGATTACTCTTTACCATAGACAACTTCAAAATATCTATCAAGTCTTTATGAAATATTTACCAATTAATGAAGGCCTTTTTGGAGGCTCCTTTCACATTTCAAGTCCAACATAGAATGACACAATGGTCAATAAGCTACTATGTTAGCCTTTGAAGGAGGTAAGCATCTAATCAGACTGCTATAGCTAGATAATCTCTTAAAAGTGTTTTGTAGCTATATTAATAAGGGATAATTGAAGCCTCCTTTGAATTATTCAACATGAAAAAAGCTATTCCACCAGAAGGGGTAACAGGTACAACCATCCTTCTAGCTTGCTTCATACTGGGCTCCAAATTTCTGTTATTATTTGGGAATATTCCAAACAAGATTTTCAAAATTCAGAAATACATCACGTCAAATAAAGCAAATTATGTAGCTTATGAAAATATTAAAAAATACTCCATTCCAAGACCTCCTTTGAGAGAAAAACCAATAATTTTCAACTTAAGAAGAGGCTATTAAAAATTTAATATTTTCTTTTGCATTTCTTGAAATCAAGATACCCACTTTCCCCATATTTTATCATATACATCCTTTCATATGATTTTTTTCTCTTGAATTTATTTTGCCAGATCTCAATGTTTTCAACCTCAAAACTATTTGCCTCAAATTATTTCTCTTCAAGTAGTTACTCATCACCAATTTCTAACACACACAAAAAGCCCAACGAAATGTGTATGCTTAATTATCCCTTTTTCTGAAAACTCTTTATTGATCTTGATTTCAAGAAATTTAACACAAAATATCATTTATAATTTTCTACTTTAACCATTGGGAAAGAATTGGGAAATCCCTTGAGAATATAAGCTTTGAAATAAATATTTACCAAAAAACGCATTCAATGAGTATAGTTTTTTCCGCATCTTATTCCTGAAATATGATGATTTGTTTAAATGTTGAGAAAAAATATGATTCTGATTTTCCCAAGTATCAATATTTAATCACTGTAACACTTGCTCAACATTAAACAAAGAATCTTAAACATCTTATTACTCAAATATTATTTCTTTCCATATCAAATAGCACCTAATATATCCAACAGTTCCAAAAAATACTACTATATAATAATGCATTATGAAATATGACATTATTTATATCAAGTATATTATTAAAAGAATAAATATATCCTGCTATGGTGTAGGAATTAATTTTTCACTCACATTCTCTTTTTTTACTATCGAGAGGAAAATCAGAAATATCATGATAATGTTTCCAAATACCAAACACAGGTTAATGAATCATTGATCTCTCTTAAATCCTTAAAATACAAAAATTAGATTTTATCCTCATATATTTTGATTCTTGATATGAATAACAATTTCATTTGGATTGAAATTCTGTACTAAATTGAGCATAATATCAGAATGGAAATCCATTTCCAAGTTTTTGTGTAGGATTCAATCTCAATTGGGGTAAGTATCATTTTGATATAATTCAGCTTGAAGGATATGCTTCGTAGCTTTTCTCATACTTATTTTTTCAAAAAAATTCATTTGCTTCATTAAAATCTTTGTAATGTTTTTCACAAATTATTTTATATTTGAATTTTTGTAGTGATGATAGCTTAATGACCATGGTGATCTTTCATCATTAATAATTATCTTTTTCAATCTATAAAAAAGATTTATCAAGCCACACCGATTTTTTAGAAAAAAATAAATGCACTTGTATATAGCTATCAGGAACTGATTTACATCAACAAAACAACCACTTTTGAAAAAATAAATTAGCCATCAGACAAATGTAATTACTCATATAGATATTTGAAGCTTCGTTAAAAGATTAATAATAATATTTAAAGACATTATTTGTCTTGGTGTGAGAGCTATAAAATCAATTTGAAAACTCACCCTCTCGTTAATAAATTAACATGCAGAATTCATACTTTCTTATGATTTTCAGAAGCCTTAAGGGATTCTATTTAGATTAATACAAGAAGCTCAACCTGGTAGCTCAGCTGATTTTTTTAATAAGCTCAGTTCATCACTTAATTCAAAATATTTCTTTCATGATATTTACTTCTTAATACTCTAAAATACACAATTATATGCTTCCAAGAATACAACTCTCAGATATTTTCAAGTTCTGATACCCTTTAACTGTGTTTTATAAACAAAAAACAACTCTAAATAAATCTTTACCCTTCCTTCATAAAAACAGACAAATATATTTCAAAATATCAATTAGAATACTCACATAATTTGATGGAATTAATGTCCTATAGAAACAAATTCTCATTATTGTAAACCCCTCAAAAGGGAACTGTAAAAAATTCTGGAATCATTTATTTCTCTTGCATTTTCGGAGTGCTTCCCTAAATCTAAAAATTTTATTCAGAGTTTTAAAGCTAAATTTATATATACATTGGTATATATTTCTGACTTTTAATGTGGTACCAGATTTCCATTTTCCATTTCCTCATAAGTTATTGTCTCAGCCCATAGATATTCAAGAAGTAGAGAATTTTCAAATGAATCTGATTCACCTCCTTTGTTCAAATATTGATGCCATCAAATTTCCCACAAATGAAATAGTTGAAGCTTAAAAGGTGCATTTCCAAATTATACTATTTTTTCAAAATAAACTGTGCTCCCATACAGAAAAAGGCTAATTTACCCTTTGAGAAAGGTTTGTTACTTGATGGGGAAAATGTGAAAAAGAATCTGATGGTAATAATTTGAGGAGATTTCTTATTTTTCTTGATTGAGGAAAATAAGTCTGGAAGTAATTGAAGTCAATTTTTAAATTAATTTTGCATGCTTAATGCAAGCCAAAATAATTACTAATTTATCCTCATTCTAATTTTTATTACCAGGAAATCAAATAATGCTTATGTAAAGAATTTTCTAAATAGAATACTTGTAAAATTTGAAGAAATTAATATTGTCATAAATTTGTCTATATAGGAGTTTGAAATTCAATTAAAAATCTTTTTATTGATATGATTAATGAGTATGAAATCTTCAGATACCTGAGTCAAAGGGAATCAGGGTATAATCTCAAATGTTTTTCAATATTGCTGGATCAAATGTTAATTGGTCTAAGGTTTTTTCCAGTTTTTAAAATATTAGTGCCTCCAGAAGTGATCATATTAATAAATAGCTCCTGAAGACCTTGCTATGATGGTTTTTACTTTTCTTGGAGCTTTGGATAAAAGTTACATTTACTCATATTATTAACTGGCTGAAATATTTCTCCAACCCACTTGTAGGGGCTGGACTGTAGTCATTTTTTCTGCAAATTAGATATGGTAATACTTAATAACTCATTATTCCTATTTGTTCCTGAATTATAAAACACCAGTTTGTGTTTCTTCAGTTATTCATTCAGCTCACCCAAAAATAAGCTCCATCAAATTATTTTAAAGAAAGACCCTTTATAAGATTATTAATAATTTGAAAAAATGTAATATTTTTGGTGTTTGAGCTTTCCTCAATATCTCTTTATAATGCTACCATATAACCATAAAGCTCAAAACCACTTCTAATTGGAATATATTATTATCCAGAGGGATTTATTACATAAAACAGTATGGTTTTTGATATATTTAGAAATTTACAAAGAAATATGCATCCTTATTCTTCTGTACTATGCTCAAGAAGTTTGTTCTTCATTTTTTATCAATAATATTTTTGCTGACCTTTTTTATATCAATGTTCTTTTTCAAATTATTTCCACATTTAACAAATATTGTTTTTAATAATATTGATCTTTTTCATTTTTGTATTTTTTTCATAACTGTTTTCCTTAGTTTTTTGTTTTGATTTTCTTACTTTATTTGGCTTTTCTTTTTATTTTTTTACTTGATTCCTTGTTTTTGGTAATTTTAAAGTCTTTTTCCATTCATTTTTTTGTTGATTTTTAGTAATTTTTAGTGTTTTTTTAGCAATTTTGAGTAATTCTCTCCGACTTTTACTTCTTTTTTTTATTTTTTTTTGGTTTCCATTTTTTCAATTCTTCATTTCAAAACTTTCTACTGTAAATTTCTTTACTTTTTTACTAGTCTCTTTTTGTTTTTTTGTTTTATTGAACTATTGAAGTCGTTCTATTTTTTGAACTTTCTGTATTGTACCAGTTTTCTGATTTTTTTAATTCTAATAATAATTTGAAATACTTCTCATTTTCATCTGATATTTTTTTGGGGGGTGCAAAAACCCCAAAGGAGTGTCTCTACATTGATTTTAGGTGTTTTCACCCCTGAAAAAAATGCAATAAGATGAGATAAGATTCAATTCAAAAGGTAAACCAAAAATATATTCACATTCAAAAATGAAATGAAAAATTAAGTGAAAATGAGAAAAATAGAAAAATGATAATTATTTATTTTCAAAAAAAATGACAGCAGTAAAAGTAATTACAAAAATTTGGAAGGAAAATAAATTGAAAATAAATAAAAAAAGGGAAAGAAACAAATTGCATTTTTCCTATTAACTAAAAAACATACAAATATTCAGGAAAAACTCAAATTGCAATAAAAATTCAAATTCAAAATAAAAATGACAGGGCTTTAATTTAAGAAAAGCATTATTTTGGTATTTATCAGAATTATTCATGATGAGGATTCACACTTTTTTACAAGAAATATTTTAAAATGATAAGCTTTTGAATACTAAGAAAAATTGAAAAAAAGGGATCAAAATTTTTTGGAAATAGATATTTATGCTTAAAAATGAAGAATATTGAGCCCTAAATGGGAACTTCAAAAAACAAGTCAATTTTGATAAGGACTTTATTGTCTCAAGGAGGATTAAGCTTAATTTGAAAGGAAATTCAAACTGGAACAGACCTTTGATAATGAGAACTTTCCATCACAGAAAATGCAATCAGTGACTAGATGAGAAATGAAATTTAAAAATTTCAAAAGTGTATTCTTAGTTTTGCATAGAAGATACTCACAATGGTAAACTCATTGTCTCTTAACCATAATGTGGTTGGTAACTGTGAGCCTTGGAGGTAATGTCACTCACGAAAAAAGTCACAAAAAACAATATGGAGAGGGCAAGAAAAACATAGTTTTAAAAAAAACTTTCATGAAAATTCCTCAACAATTAAACAAAATTATTTCTACAACCTTAGTCATAGAAATGAGGAAAATTGGAAAAAATGATAAAATTTATGAAAGTCAAATATTTTTGTGAAAGACCTTATAGAGTTTGATACCTATTTTTTTGTGTAAATAAACACTAGAGCATTTCAGCACCATTGGTGTCCACATGAAAGCTATGTTTGGCAATTTTTGAGTGAAACCTTTGTACCTCAATTATTTTGAATTATAAGTAAAAAAATGGAATTTAAATAAGAAATTTTCAATTCCATTAGAATCAATGTAAGTGACACCAAATGTGATGTTAACCAGTAATTTTTGGGGTGAAATTGAGGTTCAGCATTTAACTTAGAAGCTATGAGTAATTAATTTATTTGAAATTGAAATGTCAAAATGTGAATGTGTACTAAATATCTAAACTGACACTTAAATTTGAATAATTGAAAATTGTGGTTTTGTACTGTAATATTTAAATTAAATTTCATAAAAAAAACTTTAAGTATAATAAATGATGGGTATCAAAGTAAAACAATTGGATAGATTCAATTTTTGGGAGGGCAGAAATCTTTGCTCCCCCATATTTATTTTGGAAAGGCATGTAATGTCAAATTACATGAAATCATTCATTTATTTTGGCCTGGAGTTAAATCACAGGGCCTTCTACTCAGTTTTCAATGATTATTTTATACCAACCAGGGCAGTTTCAGCTGTTGAAAGCCTCACAAAAGCACCTTTGACTTCTTTAAATGGTTCTCAGACATATTCTGACATTTTTTGGAAGCTTTTAGCTAGCTATCACTATATTAATGGGTGGCTTCTAGGACAAAAATGGCTGAACATAGCCCCTTTTGGCTCTTGATAAGAGTTCAATTATTCAATCATTGATTTTTCTTCTGCTAAAATTTGTCTTGCGACTGTTAAGAGCTGATTATACCATTGGAGGAATAGAATTGGGAGATAAAAAAGAGTCTTTTCTTTGCCTCATCTTTCCTTTTGTTGATATTTTTAATTGCCATTGTCAGCCTGTGACTCAAAACCAGAGCACAAGCATGACAGACAAATACCATAAACCAATGTTAAAGCCAAGATACTACCAAAACATGGAGCTGAGCCAAATCATCTCAAAAGGTATCAAACAAAAGAGAAAACCCACCCACTTCCAAAAAAACAAGTCTTATCATCATAGGACAAGGAATAAAAAAGTTGTTGCTGAGCATAAGCCTTATTTTTCACCTCTCATCTGATGTCAGCCTGTGAATTAAAACCAGAGCACAAGCATGACAGCCAAATACCCTAAACAAATGGTAGCCAAGATACCACCAAAGCATGGAACTGAGCCCAACCAGCTCAAAAAGTATCAAAAGAAAGAAAAAAATAATCTCTTTCCAAATTTACAAGTACCACCATTTTAATACAAGGAATAACAAAATTATTCCTGAGCATAAACCTTAATTTTCACCTCTCCTCTGAAATCCAGAGAAAGAGCCTTAACCCCATCAAATGGGTGTTTGAAATAAAGCTCTAAGCTGGGGCTATCCAATGGTACTAGTCAAATTGAGCTAGCACCAGAATTACGGAAGTTATGACCAAAATAAGGTCAAATAAGGGGGAATAAAATATTCACATCTCATCTAACTTCTACAGTTTTAGTTTGAGATACCTAAAGTTGGGTCTTTTTGGAAAGAGCACAATCAGGGCTATCTGCTAGTTCCATCCATTTCCCCATATTTCATCTAGAACAAAAGTTATAGGGCAAACAAGTTCCATGCAGAGTTTAATCAAATCATACATATGTACAAAAACTCTTGTACATGGCATAACTTTTCCATATTTAATTTTAACCATAGTAAATGAGGTACCATTTTGTAGAACACACCCAGGGCTACACAATGAATCAACGTTGAGTTTTACATCTCAAAAACTGACAAAGGTATGGCAGTTTCAAGGTCAAAAGCCCACAGTTAGACCAATACAGCCTTACTGCGGGATATTCTCCCATATTTATGATTATGAGGTGTCAAACAGACCAAGAAGCCTGTTTATACTTCAATACCTCATAGTTGGGTCAATACTGGCGTCCTGTACAGCTTCTGTATAGTATTCTAAGCATCATACACATCCAAAGAGGGCTGTGTGGTCCCCATATGAAATTTTTCACCCTGTATTGCTGATACTGCCCAGATGTGGTTTAAAAACCACATCTGAGCCCAATACAGGTTACACAGGCCCTTTGCAAAACACAAGCCAGTCCTTGAAAGTGAAAAATCTTTACTTTCTCTATGTGGAAAGGTCTAGAAGCCTTTTTCACCCAATTGTAGGATAAAGAGGGAACCTTTCTCCACCAGAAAAGGTTTCCTCATCGTGCTCTTCAATTCCTACATAGTACAACTGTCAAAAACAGCTATAATATCGGAAAATAACCAGTTGTAATTATAATTTTAATTATTGTAGTCTTTATTATTGGAACCCAACAGGTAAAGCTGCACCCAGGGCTTTTAACAGTGCTTAACACCACTATTTCTCAATAGTAAAGCCCTGAATATCTTATTATTAACCTTTATTATCATCAATTAAACTTTTTATAATGAATTTTACTGTGTCACAGTCATAGTTTGGGTTGTAAATACTTCTATTATGACCTTTTCATAGACTCAACCTGACATTTTGGGGGCCTGGCCATTTTCTTTTTTGATTTTTTGGGCCTTTTTACACATAAAAGTGTGTTTTTCTTATTTTTCTTTGATTTCTGACATTTTGTTTCTTTTTTAGGCGTAGCTTTGCTAAAAAGATTATAATACATATCCTATATATATATTTTGAGTGGTATATGTCATATACCACTGGGGTTTTTGTTTTTAATTGCCTTGTTGCATGGTTGCTTCACAACAAAAACCCTTATTTTTGGTGTGTTTTACATATTTAAACACTTTAAGCCATCAATACTGTCCATTTTATAATTACAAAGGGCACCTTTTACTGTAAAACCAACAGTATTAGAGGCGTGGTTGGGTATATTGATAATTGCAATTGCCCCTCACAGAACCACTTTTTGGATTATACTTGTCAACTACAAGTTGATCTGTGAGATACTGGTATACAAATGGTGTACCAGATATACATAAGCTGTATTTCTGATGTATAATTGTTAATTCCAACTACACTGTCATAATACAAGGCCAGAATATAGAAATATATTGCCCATAGGGCATTGTTAGACATGAAAACAGCCTTTTAGGAAGTCTTAACTGACATTAAGCCCTCTTTCTCCTGTTTGATTCAGTGGGAGAAACTTTCATCCCACTTGAGACCCAGTCACAGGCCAACACACCAGTAACACACACTCAGAACCACAGGGCAGCAATGGCAAAGGAAAGAGACACAGTGAAGGACTGATCAAGGCTAAAAGGTGGACACCAATTGCCACTCAGTGGAATAGAAAACCACAAAGCTTTGCTTCAATACAAGGTAAGCCAACCTTAACCACTTTTACAGGGAAGATTACAATAATTAATCCAGTTGTAACCTCTGAACGCAAATTGCCAAAAGCATTAGACAGCAGATTTGTACAGGGCACAGTAAGAGGTAAATAACCTAAGAACATTGAGTTTTTGACTGCTTGAAAACACTGATATGTCACCTGTACACCTCAGAAACCTTGGCTTCCAAAGGAACCAGCCCGAGGAAGGAGAAGGCTTGTCCAGAACCAGAAGACCTGGAGGAGGACACCTTGGACACAGTGGTGGATGGCAAGATGTTTAGGGAAATCATACCCACTCTTCCATTCACATTCCAATTCAATATAAACCTCAGACCAGAGGACTGGAAGGATATGGATCAAGTTCTTCAGCTCCACCATCCCCTCAAAGACCTTTTTCAATGGATCATGGACAACAAGAGGTTCAACCTAGCATTCCACTGGGAATAACTTGGATCAAGTTGCCAGAAGATATGTCTCAAAGAGATAGAATTCAAAGACCTGATAGTAAACACCAAAGGTTGGAATCCCACAAGGAAGCTCATACTCCTGGAGGTGAGGTAAAACAGGATAAGGGAGAATCAAGCCACTATCCAAGCTATAGAAGAACAGCTGACGCAGACAGGGCATACTCAGATTCCTTCAGGCTCACAAGGAGTAGGTCAAACCAGCTCTCCAATGGCTTCAAACCATTCAGGAAACAGCAGATCAGTGGCCAATAGTCACCATTCTTTACAATCCCAGGTAGTTTCCAGGAGGAGACAAGGATAGAAGTGCAAGAACAAGACCTCTTTCAACCAAAGCCAGAGAGAGTCCGACCCAATGATCCAGAAACTGTCAGAATTGGTTAATGAAGTACACAAGAACCAGAAATAGTTTTACATACTTCTAGAATCAGTTGCCTCATTAATAAAAATATTACCCCCACTCAGATTGAACATAAGGTTGTTGAAACTGAGAGTAACTTAAACAGTGATGCACTGTGGTTACAAATGTCTCAATATGCTGAGCAAACTCAAAAAAAGTTTCCAGAACTCCAAGAAAGCTATGAGAGGATGAAAACATTAACAGCCTCCATGGACAGAATTGTCAAAACTCTTCAGGAAGGACATGCTCAATTGAGAAACACCTCTGTGGAGACCAACAAAAGAATGAATCAAGTCTTTGAAGAACAAAACCACAGAAAAAGGGACAGGGATTTTCTGGATCAAGAAATAAACAAACTGTTTAATGTCCACCATAACATGAAGCCCCAACCACAAGGCCATGTTATGGATAATCTATATCACCAATAGGACATCAAATCAGATGCCATATTGGTGAATAATGAAATATCTTCATCTCAATACCAGGATAGAGACAATATGTGTTATTCTGAGAAGGAAGCCTTGAAACAGCTTCTAGAGGCCTCAAGCTGGCCCAAATTCTCTGGAAAGGAGAATATGATCATATGGAGTTCATTGATTATATTGATGAACTCTTCATTGACATACCAAGCATACCAGACTACTGGATTACTGCTAGACTCAATACAGCATTCAAAGGACATGCTAGTATTTGTACACAGAGATGAAAAAAATCCATGGCAGGAGGAACTGGCCATGGTGGGAGAGCCAAATAATCTAAAAGTAAAGCAATGGTTCTTGGATGTGGCAGAAGACCATGTCAACTGAAAATGACAAATACTCTGTGGACAAAGATCCATATGAGTGGTGTCTCAGACAGTCTAAAAGACTTAAAGCCATTTGTCCTCAAATGAATATTCAGATGAGGAAGCACAAACTACTGACACAAATGCCAGGAGAAGTAGATCATGAAGTGAAGCTCAGATTCAACCACAATTGTACTCTAGATGAAATTGCAAATACCTTACAAGATATAAGGAAAAGAACAAGTATAGGGAAATATTCCCCGTATAAAAGTAGTAGTTTCAGAGAGAAACAACCTTTCAGGTTTTAGTTTGAAGATAAACCCAGAGAAATATTGGGAGAAGTAACAAAGAAGAAGAACTCTTGTCACATTTGTGGTTCAACAGACCATCATGCCAATAACTTTCCAAAGGCAAAGAGGAAAGTCTATGCCATTTAGAAAGTCCCAGAGGAGGAATTCCCCACAGAGGATTCTGAATCAGGCTCTATGGGTGATGCCATCAGAGAGCAATCTGATGATGATAAAGACCCAAGAGCAGAACTTCTAGTGGAATACAAAGAGGAAACACCACTGGAAATTCATGACATACAGTTGGACGCAGGCATTCCACATGACACTGAAAACAAAAACTTGTGTAAACACACACAAGATGCACAAACAATCCTAGTTATAACAACTAAAGTAATGGCATACATACATGGGACAGCCACAAAAATGACTGTTTGCATAGACAATGCTCAACAGCCATTGATAATTGACAGTGGAGCACACAGCTCAATAGTGGCAAGAAATTATCTGGATCATCACTTCCCAAATTAGGAAAAACAACTATTGCCACCAAGGCAAAGAGCTTGAAAAGTGCATCAGGGAAGATGACATCCATTGGGACAGTTATCAAAGAGACAATTATACCTCACAGGAAAGGTAATATCAGACTCAATCCAGAGTTTGTTGTACTTGAAGATTCCCACATCCAAGGGTTTTTACTGGGAACAGACTACCAGAGGATGTATGGCATTGATATTTACAAGAGTAAAAATAGGCATATCACTATTGGTACAAACAAGGAAAAGAAAGTTTTGGTTGAAATATACAATCTATCTTCCCACGACCCTCTAGATGAATTACTGAATGAGTTCAGGGAGGGACAATTCAGCACTACCCTCACCAGTAAATAGAAACTGAGTTTACTGAAGATGCTGAGAAAAGATAGACCAGCATGCTCCATTGGTGAAGAACCATCAGGAAAAATTGGAGGGTATGATATAGAGCTATATCCGGATGTGGAAAGACCCTATCCATCCATGCTGAGAACACCTCCATACCCAGAAAGTCATTAGACTAGGAAGGAAATGGATAAACACATCAACAAACTTCTAGTTTGAAAGAAAAATCCAAAAGTGGGGAGTATTCAGGAAACGAGGGGCCATAGCCACAGGAGCAGATGGGAGATGGAATTGGTTGTATTCCTGATTTGTCAAAGAATGTGAAAAGCCTATTAGTCCAACTATTCATGTCCTTCTCATCTCTATGAACACAATTATGCAAACCATTGGTTGTTGGTGAAACATTGGATTCCATTTTCCTGCATGCCCTTCAGGTACCTGGGCGTCTTGCATTATGTCATTACTCTCATGGGGAATAGTGGTTGTGAGCACTGTTAAAAGCCCTGGTTGCAGCTTTACCCATTGGGGTATCATAATAAAGACTACAATACTTAAAATTAGAAGTATACTTGATTGTTTTCCAAGACTATAGCTGTTTTTGACAGTTGTACTACTTAGGAATTCAAGAGCAGGATTGTTGAAATTAATAATTACACATCAGAAATACAGCTTATGGATATCTGGTACACTGTTTGTATACCAGTATCTCACAGTTCAACTTGTAGTTAACAAGTATAATCCAAAAATTGGTTCTGTGAGGGGCAATTACAATTATCAATATACCCAACCACACCTCTAACACTGTTGGCTTTACAGTAAGAGGTGCCATTTTTAATTAGAAAATCAACAGTATTGATGGCTTAAAGTGTTTAAATATGTGAAACACACCAAAAATAAGGGTTTTTTTCGTTAATAAACCATGCAACAAGGCAATTAAGAACAAAAACACCCAGTGGTATATGACATATACCACTCAAAAAATATATATAAGATATGTATTATAATTTTTTTTAATAACATTATGCCAAAAAAAGAAACAAAAGGCCAGAAATAAAAGAAAAATAAGAAAAAAAAACATTTTTATGTGTAAAAAGGTCCAAAAAATCCAAAAAAAAAGATGGACAGGCCCCCAAAATGTCAGGTTGAGTCTATAAAAAGGTGATGATAGAAGTATTAACAACCTAAACTATGACTGTGACACAGTAAAATTTACTATAAAAAGTTTAATTGATGCCAATAAAGGTTAATAATAACATATTCAGGGCTTTACTATTGAGAAATAGTGGTGGTGAGTGCTGTTGAAAGCCCTGGGTGCAGCTTTACCTGTTGGATCACAATATTAAAGACTACAATAATTAAAATTATAATTATAACTGGTTATTTTCCAGGATTATAACTGTTTTTGACAGTTGTACTACATAGGAATTCAAGAGAAGGATCAGGAAACCTTTTCTGGTGGAGAAAAGTTCCCTCTTTATCCTAAAATTGGGTGAAAAATGCTTCTAGACCTTTCCACGTAGAGGAACTGAAGACTTTTCACTTTCAAGGACTGGCTTGTGGTTTCCACAGAGCCTATATAGCCATTATTGGTCTCAGATGTGGTTTTCAAAGTACATCTGGGCAGTTTCACCAATACAGGGTGAAAAAATTCATCTGGGGACCACATAGCCCTCTTCTGGCATGTATGACGCATAGAATGATGTGCAGAACCTGTAGAGGACCCCAGTATTGACCAAACTATGAGGTATTGAAGTATAAAATGGCTTCTTGGTCTGTTTGACACCTCACAAGCATAATTATGGGAGAATATCCCACAGTAAGGCTGTATTGGTCTAACTGTGGGATTTTGACCTTAAATCTGACATACCTTTGTCAGTTTTTGAGATATAAAGCTCAACATTGGTTCATTGTGTAGCCCTGAATGTGTTCTTCACAATGGTACCTTATTTTCTATGGTTAAAATTAAATATGGAAAAGTCTTTCCATGTACAAGACTTTTTGTACACATGGATCATTTGCCTAAAATCTGTATGGAACTTGTTTGCCTTATACCTTTTCTTCTGTATGAGATATAGGTAAATGGGTGTCACCATCAGATAGCCCTGATTGGTCTCTTTCCAAAAATACCCCACTTTAGGTATCTCACACTAAAACTGTAGAAGTTAGATGGGATGTGAATATTTTATTCCCCCTTATTTGACCTTATTTTGGTCATAACTTCTGTAATGCTGGTGCTAGCACAATTTGACTAGTACCATTGGATAGCCCCAGCTTAGATCTTTTTTTTGATTACTCATTTGATGGGTTTAAGGCTCTTCCTCTGGATTTCAGAGGAGAGGTGAAAATTAAGGTCCATGCTCAGCAACAACTTTGAGCAGGAATAACTTAGTTATTCCTTGTACTATGATGGTGGGACTTGTAAATTTGAAAAGAGATTATTTTCCTCTTTCTTTTGATACTTTTTGAGCTGGTTGGGCTCAGTTCCATGCTTTGGTGGTATCTTGGCTACCATTTGTTTAGGGTATTTGGCTGTCATGCTTGTGCTCTGGTTTTAATTCACAGGCTGACATCAGATGAGAGGTGAAAAATAAGGCTTATGCTCAGCAACAACTTTGTTATTCCTTGTCCTATGATGATAGGACTTGTTAATTTGGAAATTGGTGGGTTTCCTCTTTCATTTGATACCTTTTGAGCTGATTTGGCTCAGTTCCATGTTTTGGTAGTATCTTGGCTTTCACATTGGCTTATGGTATTTGTCTGTCATGCTTGTGCTCTGGTTTTGAGTCACAGGCTGACAATGGCAGTTAAAAATATCACCAAAAGGAAAGATGGGGCAAAGAAAAGATTCTTTTTTTGTCTCCCATTCCTATTCCTCCATTGGTAAAATCAGTTCTTAACAGTTGCAATAGAAATATTGGCACAAGAAAGATCAATTATTGAATCATTGCACCCTCATTAAGAGGCAAAAGGGGCTATTTTCACCCATTTTCACCCTAGAAGACAGCCATTAATTTAGTAGTAGCTAGCTAAGAGCCTCCATAAAATGTCAGAATATGTCTGAGAACCATTCAAAGAAGGCGAAGGCGCTTTTGTGAGGCTTTCAACAGCTGAAACTTCCCTGGTTGGTATAAAATAATCATTCACAACTGAGTAGAAGGCCCTTTTATTCAACTCCAGGCCAAAATAAATGAATAATTTCATGTAATTTGACATTACATTCCTTTCAGAAACAAATATGGGGGAGCAAAGATTTCTTTTACTGCATTACAGTCAGTTATCACTTCAAAAACACTGCAATAAAGATAATAGTGTAATTTGTCAAGTGCCCATACCAAACATAAGCACTCCATTTGGTTTGCACCATATCTGGCCTCTGTTGGTTTGATTTGTCTTGAGATATAACAAACTGGTCCCTCTGTAGGTTTGTCATTGATAATTTGGACTTGATGTAGCGCTGCCCCTAATCCATCTCCACATGCATCAATGTACAATTTAAAGGGAATATTCCACTCAGGCATGAGGAGTAAAGGTGCTTCTGTAAGAGCTTTCTTTATCTTCTCATAAGCTTTTAATTCTCTCTTGTGTCATCTCAAATACATTCTGTTGATCACAGATTCTATAGAGTGACTTGGCTAGAGTTGGAAAGTATTTCAGGTTTTGCCTATAGTAACTAGCAAATCCAAGAAAAGACATCATTTCTTTTTTATTCTGAGGTATTGGCTTAAGTAACACTGCTGCCACTTTGTTTTTGTCAATACCCAAGCTTAAACCAAAAACAACATGTCCTAATGCTTTGAGTTCTTCAAAACCAAAATTGCATTTCTTAAGTGAAATTTTCATATTCACTTCTGCAACTTTTTGAAGTACTCTTGCAAGTCTTTCAAGGTGCAAAGACCATGAATCAGAACATATGATAATATCATCAATATAAATGATAAGCCATCCTTCAGACAATTCTGTGGGAAAGATGGTATTCATCATTCTTTGATAATAGGATGGAGCATTTTTAATGCCAAGTGGCATTCTAAGATACTCATAAATACCACAGTGAGTGATACTTCTAAGTAATTTCTTAGCTTTAGGTGTCAAAACATTTTGATGAAAGCCTTTCAATGCATCCATTGATGTTATATACTTGGCTTTAGACAATTGAGTCAAGGTTTCTTGAATTCTAGGAATTGGATACCTATCTGGAGCTGTGTAGGTATTCAATGCTCTGAAATCTCCAACCATTCTTGACTTATCATTATGCCAAGCAATGATAACAGGTGTTGTCACTTCAACTTCACCATTGTGGCCCACTTTCCTTAGTACACCAAGTTGGCTTAACTCTTGCATATGTTTTTCCAAGACTTCTCTAGCTCTGGGACTGGCTGGATAAGCTGGTCTTCTAAGTACTGGAGGATATAGTCTGTCAATATTAATAGTAATATCAACTTCATGTCCCCTTATAGCACCTGATGGTTCATTATTAGAGGCAAATGAATTATTGTATGTGTATAACACATCAAAAAGTTCATTCCTCATTTTTGGTTACAATAATGGATTAATCTGTGCCTTAACAAGTTGATTAGACACAAATTCCTCCTTATGAGTATCTTTAACAGAAGATACTACAGATATTTGTTTTGGCATATTGGAAAAAGCAAATTTTTGTCTTTTGTTATCCCCAATTGTGAAATATCTGTCTTTATGGTTATTGATGTCAATACCATAAATATTTAAGTATTCATTTTCAAGAATGATGTGCTGAGATGTGAAATTATCCATTACCACAATCTCAGTTTTCATTCTTACACTTCCTGCTGGGTGTGGAAATACAAGATTAGTGTCTAATAGACCCAAGTGGTACATATTGTTACTGGCACTACTAAATTGTACACCTTCTATTGGTAATAGATGGTTTTTCCATTCAGGAAGTATAACTTGGAGATAATCTTTGCCCACACAAGTGCAAAATGCCCCTGTATCCAAATTTACTTTGGCTTCAATATCACTCATCAAAACTGGTGTGATACAAGATGCTCCAGAAGTGTAACCTTTACCTCTAGCAGGTTTTGCTTTACACATTCTGGCATCCTGGATATTGATCAGGTTGCAGCAATCCTCACTGTACTGCGGCAAGTAGGTATGGACTTCTGTGACCTCAAAGAGAGATGTAATGTTTTCAATGGGATAGTCCTCCACTGGTGTATCCTCAGAGATTGCAGAATCTTGATCAGATTCCTCTTTCTCTTCAGTACACTGAATTCCTTCAATGACCTTAACTTCATTGATTTTTGTATTTTGGGTGCAAGTGTTGGCTAAATGTGAAGTACTTCCACATTTATGACACTTCAAGACAGGTCTTTCTGGTCTTTTATCCTCTCTGGGAATCTTTGGGACCATCTTGGATTCCATAGGGATTCTTGTTCTGGCAATGATATCTTCCATTTCATTAATGTAGTCCTCTGTTGAACAGGGCTCTACACATCTGCTCTTGATAGCATGTTCCAGATCTCCTCCACACTTTCTTAATATTTTCATATTAATCATAGTGTCAGACATATCTGGGTGTAAGGAAGATAATCTGTCTTTTTGCTTGAAGAACCAAGTAAGTGGTTTATCTTTCTCTGAGTTAAAGATGGCACGTTCAAAAGCATTTTCCATTTTAAACCTCCAAGAATTATTGGCCCATTTGGTAATCACTTCAGATTTCCACCAAGACCAATCATGTTTTCCATGATCTATTCTCATCTTGTGATACCATTTCTTTGCAGTCCTGATAAACAGACAGTGTAATTTACCCACTTTGATTTCATCAGGTATATTAAAGTCTTCTTGTAACATATCAATAGTCCTGATGAACTCAATATGGTTGTATTCTCCTTCACTGGAGAATGTTGGCCATTCTTCCAATTTGGGAATATCTTTAACAGCGACAACATTTTCTCCTAAAAGTGGGGTAAAACTTCCTTTAACAGAAAGTTTTTCTTCAATCAAAGGTGTAGAATGTCTTGGCATATGTGGCTCATAATTCTTATGAATTTGTTCTACATTTGCAATGATTTCATTTTTTAACTTCTGCCTTTCACTGTCACCTTTTGCTAAATGTGTAGCAGCCTGATTGGTATTTGCAATTATCTTTAAGACATGATCTTGTATAATTTGAATTTGATCATTCATTTTAAAAATAGAAAGATCTGCCATTTCATCATTCTGAACTTGACATGTACTCTCAATTCTGCTAAATGCATTGATAGTTGAATCAAATCTGGAATTTGTCAAATTATACCATTCAGTATATTTCTTGTCATGTCTTTTCAAATCACTGATATCCAATGTTATTTTCGTTAACTTCGAATCAAGTTTACCAATTTCTACATTAATTCTACTTTGTACATGATTTATTTGCGTGGAAAGGTCCTGTTCATCCTTTCCTTCTCCTTGGCTGTGAATTCCATTAGAGTTCTGCCAATTTTGAACACACTGTCCACAGCTGAAGGCTCCAATTTGGGGATCCTGTACCCCTGTGGGTAAGGTCTGTGCCAATTGGCTTTGCCTTTGCCCTTGCCTTGATGGTTCTTGGGACCTCTCTGCTTCTTCTGAGGTCCTTTGGGCTTGTCTTTGGACACTTCTGGAGCTGGTTTGGAGCTGGTAGACTCCACTGGGGCCTCTGTCTCCAAAGCTGGAGTCATTTCCAGTTCCTTCTTCTGGTCTATGGACAATATATTTGGTTCTTCAACCAGTTCTTTATCTTTTTGACCTTGTCGTTGCAAGACAGGGGGCTCCACCCTCCTAAGAGCTCCATGGTCTTCTGCTGACCCAGAAAGCCCTTGATGTGTAAGTAGGAGTTCATATCCCCTGCCAAAGGCTTGGGCATATTTCCCACTCCTCTTCTTTGGCTTCTCTGAACCAATTTTTGTATTGGCATTGATATATTTCTATTTCTACCACTTGAAAATGGTTCAGCCCTGGAAATATTATCATGAATGAGTTCAGGCTCACAATTCAAGTCAAAATCTGTGGGTACAGACCTTGGGGAATGGGGGGCAACTCCGGCATCCTCCAAATGTGTCTTTCTTGAGGAAGACTTGGCACTTCTGGATTTGGTCTTGCCTCTTCCTTGTACACATCCATCTGGTTGGACTGAATAGTTGCTTCCATTTCTGGTAGGCACCATTTTCACATCAATTAGAGATAAAGAGGTGAAAATATAAGATAAATACACACCTTTTGGTGGTAATTTATTCTTTTCTGAGTTAAATAAGGTGCCTCTTTTAGCAAGTTGCACCTCAATACTGTCCTCAGATTCTGGACTGGTAATATATCTCTTACTGAGTTTGTTACCAGCTGCACAGTATTTGATTAAAGACACTAGAAAAACATTATAAAAGAGAAAAAAAAATATTTTTTATACTTTTTAAATTATTTTTAAAGATTTTTTATAAGTTTTATATTTTTTAATATTAAAAAAATTATTCTTCTCAAAGAAAAAAAATTAAAATTTTAAGATTTTGAATGAAAATTAATTCAGAGTAACTCAAAGAATAATTTTATAATTTTTTCAATGTGAAAAGCCACATGTAAAAACAGTATAAAATTAAACCAAATTCCTCAATGAAAAGATTTCCAAAACAATTTCAAAAAATAAGAATTATTTTAACTGTAAAATGAAAGAAAAAATTATTAAATTGACATATCGTAGAGCTTAAAAATATATTAATCAAGGGTGAAAGGTTCAAAAAATACGGCAAGGCCCCCAAATGTAAGATGTGTCTATGTAAGTGATGATAATATTACTATTAATCAACAGTACTATGACTGTTCTTATGGAATATAATAACAAATTGTTATTATAACCACAAGTAAATAATTAAAGAATTATTTCTTTCACGTGTTAAACACTACTAGTGGTTTTAAAAGTGAGCAAGTAATGGTCTACAAGAATCAATTACAAGAAGATTTTAATAATAAAACTTCTTTTTATTAAAATAAGAAAAATTATTTCAATAAATAATTATATTTTGCAAGAGTAATTATAATGGTAATTCTTGAAGAAAACTAATTTTAGAGAAAAACTTTAAGAATTATAAATAAATCACTCACTAATATTCCAAAGAACTTATTGAAAGAGAAGATAGAGAGATTTGATCTAGAATTGTGGATTTAAAGAATCAAAATGAATTTATAAGAGTATCTCAACAATTTGTACTTGGATTCTATGATTTCATGTCTTTCTGATTGATTCTGAAAGAATTAAAACACTCAAGAATAGCTTTAACTAATACTTATTTGTTGGTAACAATGTTATAAATGATAATAAGATGATGATGATGATGTGTAAAAAACAGCAAGAGGAGGCCTCTTTTAAGTCAAAGACTGCTCACATAGGCATTCCATGGAGCAAACTGAAAAACCAGTGAGTGAGAAAGCAATAAACCCTTTTGGATTATTGATTGCATCATCTGTTGTCACGTAATATTATCATAATTACTTAATTGATGCTTTTACGTGACTACCAACCCCAATATGGTTAAGAATAAAAGGAGTAACATCTGTAAATCTTCTTTTATTCCAAAATAATCATTTATTTTTAAAAGTTATCAATGCTAATGGCAATTTAATCACAGGTTGTAATTACTGTGAATTTTTGAAGATTCAGTGTTTCACATAGAATAATCAAAGCTGGGCTGTAAGTGAGACCTTTAATTTTACTAGTACAACCATGATTGTGTTTGGTTGTACCATAGATCATGACGTTTTCCATTTTTCCTGAAAGTTTCAGAGAGATTAATTAAGAATTGTATTTTTAATGAATTTTTGAAGTTTTTACCTCATTTCTATGTATAATTGCAAATATCAGTGTTTTACTGGTTGCTATGAGGTAAATCAGTGGATACAAGTCCAAAAAGTGTTTTAATTACTCCTTTGGGGGTTTTCCATGGAAAATCATTAAGAATTGACATGGTTACAGGAGTCTAAGTAGCTCTTTACCTCCTTGGCACGTCAAAATAGCAGGTTATTTGCTATTTTCTTAAGATTTGATGTAGTTGTAACATGGTAACCAAGTTCCCAAAGTGTTTTAGTTTACTAATTGGGCCAAGATCAGCCATTTATCCAAGCTTTGGAGCTGTCCACACCTCTGAGGCCTCAGAAGTTGGGTACCCTGGCTCTCTTTGATGTCTTTTGTCCCCCTTGCTTATTTTTCACGTCAAAATAGAAATTTAAGCTTCAAGTGAGATACCCACTATGGGTGTACCAAACATCCATGTAAGAATACCATGATATTAAGTGCTCAAAACATGCATAACACTATTCTTAGTGTATATGTAACATGGGATTTCTCACATTCCCATTATTTTGGTGTGAAATTAAGAAAAACAAACATTTTCACAGATCGTTTATGTGGCATTGATGATGTGGTATTGCAGTATTTTCCATATTGCCACCTCAAAGAGTTAGTTTGAGCTTATTCACTCTATGGAGCTATCCTAGGTGAATTTTTGTGTAAAATCCAAATCTGGCCTTAAATCCATGGATTTACTTACTCAATAAAATGTTATTCATCTTTTCTGAAATCAAAAATGATGAATCTTGGATATATGCATGACTTATGAGTTATTCATAATTCAAAATTTATTTTTAAGATAATTGTGGCCTATTTGGGTATGTAAAATATACCTCAAGGCTCACAGTACCTCTTATAACATCTCTTGTCTCAAGTATGGGAAAGTTACAGGGGTTTGTAAATTGGTTAAACCACTACTTTCAGGCTTCAAAATTCCAATCAAATTATCCAAGTTGGTTTTAATATAAAACTTTGGTATTGGCAGTAGGTGAAGGCTTTTTGGGCTACCTCCAATATATCTACATTCTCTGTGGTTTTCTCAATCCATTTTTCTTTTTCTCCGATTGATATTATACCAAAAAAGAAAGTGATATAAGAAATTCTTAGCTCATAACTAACTCTTTGATTATTTATGACTTATTGATTTCATTCTTGTGCTCTGGCCTAAGTCACAATCCAAAACCATGGGATGCTGAAGCTATGTATGTACTAATAAAAAGGGTATTAAATATTATCTTTTTCAGATTCCAATTATATTTGTGTGAATAAAGTAAAAAAATAATTGTAAAGATTTTATTTTATATCAATGGTAGTTTCTTGGTATATTTTCCATTTCAATCCCCATATAGTTAATTTCATCCAATACACCTCATAGAGAAAGCACAGATAAAGGTTTAAGTGGAATTCATAGCTTCCTTTGATTGAAGGTACCTAATAATCAAAAAACAATTTAGATCCATTTCTTAATTGGAAATGCTTAATATGGAGTATTTATATTACTTGTGTGTTCTGTAAAGTGGCCAGGATATTTGAAAATGTATATTGGCCTATTTGGGTATTTCAAATATACCTAAAGGCTCAAAAAAAGTATAAATAGGGGTACATCATTTCTTGGGTCCATAAACTCATGTAATCTCCTTCAAGCCATGTTATTAACTAATCAACCTAATAAAAGTGTATTTATTTCTTATCAGGCAATCATCAACTCCATAGCTTAGTGAAGTAGTAAACATTAACGGTAGTTTGAATCAATTATGAATGAAATATATCCAAATTATTAATGAGAGAGATCGAGCTTGAATGGATGGACTTATTGTAATCTTCATCATAAAAAACGCTTTCCCTCATGGTAGGGGTAGAAATCAAAAACTGGCTCTCACATTATTTTAACCTCACTCTTGACATTTCCTCCAACCTTGATATATTTGAAAATGCATTTTGACACATATTTTGGAATCAATATCTTTACTCAAGCGCAAAAGAATCCCTTGAATTATTCAAGATGAGATTTTAAACCATGGTACAGAATGAAGCTTCAAATTGTTAAAAATCACATATATTTCAAAAGACACTATCAATATAAAAAATCTTGCATTGTTGGAGTGTGCCATCAAAAAGCGGTGCCGTTCCTCTCAAATAAAGTACTTGATAACTAATCTTTGTACTTTTCATATAAATTACTTTTGTTTTTGTCCAAAAACAGTGGAAAAATGTTTTTCTCTTGAATGTATTTCTGTAAGGTACCATGATTTTTAGTATTTAAAGAGACCCCAGCTTGTTCTGATTATTGATATGAGAATATAGAATTGAAAACTCAAAACATCATTTGTTATCCTCCTTTTTTTACTTGTTCTGTTTACTGAACTGTAATGATCTACACAAAAATCCCATACACCTACTAAATTATGGGGAGTGATATTTCCATTCCTATTCCTACATATAAAAGTGTTGATTCAGATATGCCTTAACGTCTTTCATGGATTTAGTTTGCTAAATACACCCCAAATCTGTTGTTTTTTTTACTCCAGAAGAACTATAATTTCACATTTTCCCACTTTCAATTCTGATGTTCATATGAGTCTCTAAGAAATGTTTTGATAGCTCAGCATATGTCACAGTACTTGCTACAGTTGTTCTTACATGAAACAAAATAACCACCATAAGGACAGGAAAATCAAATCAAATCACAGCTTTGAATGAGCAAAATGTACACACCTTGCCAAAGTATACTTCCTTTGTTTTACCTGTAATTCATAAAGTTAAAATAAGCAGTTCTAATTTTTTGTAAATAAAACTTCTTATGAGCCAACATACCCTTTGAGTGTTTATCTCCACCCTATTTTGTGATATAAAATGGTATGCCATTACATTTTTCCTTTGTCCAATACAATGTAGACAATCAATATCTTGATCTCCCACATCTGGATTCTAATGAGGCTGCTAGACGTATATTAGATATCCAAATTATATTCAAATGTCTCCTTGTGGTCATATAATCATAGTTCATACCATTATAAATACAACGTCTGCACAATTTATATTCAGGCCAGCCGCTGCAGTCCCTATTGAAGCCACAACTACTTCTACATTGTTTTTTCCTTGAATTTCTGGAGTTCTGCCTCTTTTATAGCTTGGTCTATCATTCTGTCAGCATGTGTAAAAAATATCTTATTGTTTAATAATACAATTCCAATACTACCAGTTTCTCACCAATAATTGTCAATAAAAAGCTTCATAATTATAAAGTTAGAGGTAAAGAAAAGAAGTTTCATAGACAAAATAAGGGAAATAATCAAGCTTACAAATCAAGAAATGTTGCAAACTATGAAGAAATCCCTGATTTTGTGGTTGAAGGTTTGATGTTGTGGGATGATAAAAGAATTATCAGGAGCCTCTGAGTTTTGGCTATTTGTATAAATATTTTGATTTCAACATGTTTTTTTATGGGACTCTTCAAAAAACTCCTTTCTATCTGTGTCCCATATGGGGAGATCATACCTTCAATTTTATATATACTTTCACTAAGAAAGCTATGATTGCAAGAAAGCTGAACCTTCTTTATATACTTGAAGAAAATTTATGGGGCTTGATGAGATTATGATAAGAGCTCTGTGTAAATATCTTTCTATCTATCTCATGTCCAATCTGGGAGAGGTTTGTAGATATTATCACTATTGATTTCAGGTAGATCATTTGAAATGCTTTCCTGTTTTCATTTTAGAGAAAGATGCCTCAGGTTTAACTGAAGGGGGGTATCATTTCCTTTTTTATGCTTGTCCAAAACAGTTGGTGCCCAATTCTCTTGTTTTTTACCTTGAAGTGCTTTAATGAAGGTGATTAGGCTCATTACATCATTTATACTGTTTTGGAAAGGGATTCCTGTCAGGAAAATGTGTCTGCATGTTTGGATTTCCCTAATTTCTTTGAAGAATGTTGATTCCTGAATTCCTATCTGACTAGGTATGTCAATTCAATTTATATATCTTACATCAGAGGTCCACAATTTCTAAATAATCAGTATAAAAACTTGCTGGGCCTCATCTAAGACAACTCAGTACCATTCAAGATGATAAATCCAAGAGCTTTCTATATTATTAGACTGACCAAGCTCATGGGTTAACAAATGATAGCTGGATATCAAAATATCACATTCAGACCATTCTTTAAGTCCAATCTCCCTTCTTGTTTTTCCATGATAGGTGATAATATTCAGTTTGGATATGTCTGTGTGTAATTTGAATTCATCTTCCCAATTCTTGATCAAACAGGGTAATCATATTATGAGTGTGGAATGTTTTTGTTTTTTATTAAGGGACTGGATGGATGGTGGAATATCTCTTTTGAAATACACAAGAGTCATACATATGAGTGATATGAACTGAATTTATTTGCCTAGTCCCATTTCATCTTCAAGCAGAAATCCCAAGGGAGTATGGCTGAAGGACTCTTGGAGGTTGTTTTCTTGCTTCTTTGTGATGCTATGTATCAAATTTGTTCTTCTAGTTGAGGATGATGATTAATTAAACCACAAAGAATTTGCTAATTTTACATTTGGGGTTTCTCTATCCAGGAGGAATGCTAATACTTGCTTTGATGACACTTGAGTGATTTTTTAAAAATGGTATTAGGGA
The DNA here is from genome assembly GCA_023105745.1 of Austropuccinia psidii. Classification (NCBI taxonomy): domain Eukaryota; kingdom Fungi; phylum Basidiomycota; class Pucciniomycetes; order Pucciniales; family Sphaerophragmiaceae; genus Austropuccinia; species Austropuccinia psidii. The sequence continues at coordinate 26,020,321 of JALGQZ010000009.1, read as the reverse complement.
TTGGATTTGTGGAAGGTCATTCCACTTGGAATCTTCAGGATCTGTGAGTGCAACTCAGGTGACAACAATACATTCTGAGAAGAGGTAAGCAGCTTGGACTCCATGTGTGTGATAAGTGAACACCCACAATGTTCAGAGAGGTTATATCTGGCTGGTTGGTGAACAAATAATGAACTCTTCCTAATGATGTCCAAAATATTAATTCTTGATGAGGAAAATGAAAAAATAAATATTCTCATTGGAATAATGATGTTTATCTCTTTGTAAAGGTTAAAATGGAGGAAGATTTCGATGAAGACTTTCTGGTTGGGTGCTTTCTCAATATTAGGGTGCCACATGCCAGCAGGACCACAGGATATAACTAAATCGGCGTCACCCAATAATGGTACCAGTGCATAGGTGAAATCCAGAGGAAGACTACCCCAAGCTTCTCTTTAATGTGGTGTATACAAGAATGAATTTTGACTTTTATGACATAAGAAAATTCAATTATCCCTTTCAAAAGGTTTCTGAATGGGATTAGGGAGGCATACATGGGTCTTCAATATACCAAGGCAATATGGCTTGGAAGAATCCAAATTTAGAAAAAGATTCGGATTGATCTTGACAGGAATGAATGGTAAATGAAATTAATTGGAGAGAGAGAATATATACTAAAGTAATTCTATACTAATCAGGGTGGCTTGTGGCTTTCAGGTTCTATTTGCATTATAAAGAATTTTACATGAGGGTTAATAAATTATTATTTGAGTGACACATCAAGTGAGTGGTTTCTTGATGTAATCATCATTTCATATTAAGCTGAAGTAGAAATAAAATCAGGTCAATTTAGAGAGGCAAGGAAATTTATTGCTGGATATGTCAATAGAATTGTATCAAGCTCTGCATGAGAAGAATCTTTCTCTTTGAAGTCCTGACTTTGAACAGAATGCATGAAGGACATCCCCAGAGGTACTTAACATATATTTCAAAAATGTCACCAAAGTGAAATTTGTACTCAAGTTTGCATCAGAAATCCCATTTTGTTCATAAGTTTCCTAGTCTAAGGCTGAAAGGCTAAATGAAAAGAAATGGAAAATAACAACAGATTTTTATTTTGGAAAGCTTCACTTTTTTCGGTTGATGTCTTTTCTTTTCATTGCAAATATGTTCTTGACACCCATATGTCCTCTTCTCTTGGTTTATTGTATTGTTACATATAAGGCTTTTAGCTCTTGAATATAGGTTGGAGTTGATTTGGAATGAACAGAAAAAGTGAGTTATGGTTTGAAGTTCATCAAAAATAAGAGGTGGCACAGTAGTCTGGTGAAAATTCATCAAAGTTTTCCAGATAAGCTCAATAATAACTTCTTTGAAAGAAAAATCCAAAAATGTGGAGTATTCAGGAAATGAGGGGCCATGGCCACAGGAGCAGATGGGAGATGGGATTGGTTGTATGCCTGATTTTTCAAAGAATGTGAGAAAACCATGAGTCCAAGTATTCATTTCCTTCTCATCTCTATGAACACAATTATGAAAACCATTGGTTCTTATGATTACATTGGAGAAAGACTGTAATTTTTGGTGGAACATTGGATTCCATTTTCCTCCATGCCCTTCAGGTAGCTGGGCTTCTTGCATTATGTCATTATTCTCATGGGAAGCAGAAATATAAATAATCTTTATGTTGGAAGAAAAAACAATTTCAAACCTAGAAAGGGTCATCTATCCTTCATTATCTGCCTCTAATATTTCTGGATTAATTGTGGTCTTCCTGGCATAAAGCCTAGTAAAGGAAAATACAATTAACAAAATAACTTGAATATAATTTGCTAAAGACTTGCCTAAGTATTTACCTCTATTAATTCCACAGCAAAATCCAACTCCTTTAATATGACTATCAATAATATCACTATTGGATTTGATATGAGGATGATTTTGGGCTAATCTGTAAATTGATATTACTAATTGATTTAATGAGGTAAAAGCTGGAGACAATTATGAAATGGATTCAAGTCATAAATGAAGAGGGGCTTGTGATTTTTTGAATTGAGAACTATTGAAGAGTTTTTGGTTAATTTATAGAGGGTAATGAGAGTTTCTTTATTGTATTTGGCTTGGGCTCAGCTGGAATTGTACTGACCTAACCTCTGCTTCTTGAAGCATGGCCAAACATTTAGGTGAGTGATTTTTGTGCAATTTTAAATCTTCTATGTGAATGATTATATTTCTCATTAGAAGATGAGTAATTTTTGGATAAGGGGGAAGCATTTGCAATTGGTGAAATAGTCTTTCCCATGCAATGATCCTCAGAATTCAAAAATGACCCTTCCTTTCCATTTGTGTTGTGTAAGCTTAAATTCTGAACAGTTATTGGATGCATTGAGTCACTAATTGATGAATAAAAATCACTTAAAACTGGTGCAATAGTCCTTCCCGTGAAATCTTTTTCTTCATCATTAAGTGACTCCATACATTTTGGGAGTTTGATGAGTTGGTATGGTCAATGTTGACTCATAATGGGTGAAACAGCAAGAAGCAAAGTTTGAGGCTTCCTCCTAGAAAAAAGTTTATTAAAAAGAAAATAAAATTCCAAAAAAAATTAATTTAATAAAGAATAATATAAATTTTTAAAAAGTTTAATTCAATTAAAAACAATTTTACAAATAGAAAAAAAAATTCAAAATTAAGAAAAATGAAAAATATTGATATTAAAAAAATATGAATCATTTAAAATAAAAAAATATTAAAAATATTCATTTTAAATAGCTCACTGGGGCTGTAAGAGCTCCAGTGAACTAATTCAAATTTTCAAAAATAAATCATTCAAACTTAAAAACAAATTATTATAAATAATTACTTTAAACAGGTTTCTGGGGCTGTAAGAGCCCCAGCAAGCTAACTCAAAATAAAAAATAAATATATGATTTAAAATAAATACATAAACAAATTAAAAATAAATAAATGATTTAAAATAAATAAATAAAATAAAATAAAATAAAATAAAAATTTATAATAATAATTGTTTTAAATCAGTTTCTGGGGCTTTAAGAGCCCCAGAAAGCCAATTTAAATAAAAAGAATTATTTCAAATAAAATAAATAAATTAATAAAAAATTCCAAAAAAAAATTTCAAAAAAAACATATTCAAGATAAATAACAAAATAAATCAAAAACCAGATTCTCAAAAATAAATAACTCTCTGGGGCTGTAAGAGCCCCAGCCAGCTAATCAAATGAAAAAAATAAATAAAAGAAAAATTAATTTAAATGAATCAGAAAATTAGTAAAAAATTGAATTTTTTAAAAATGAATAAGTAGCTGGGGCTCTTATAGCCCTAGTGAGCTAAATCAAATACAAAATAAAACAATTCTTTAAAATGAAAAAAAATTAATAAGAATTACTTTTTTTATAATGAATAAATCTGTGGCACTCTCACATCCTCAGGGAACTAAATCAAATAAAAATAAATAAATAAATAAAGCTTTAATAAAAGATTATTTTTTAAAAATAAATGTGCTTCTGAGGCTCTTACAGGCCCAGAAAGCTACTTCAAATAAAGATATCAAATAAAAAATAAAAAAATAAAATTCAAATGAAAAAGTTTCAATTAAAAAACAAATTTTTAAAGAAATAAGTTGCTGTGGCTCTTTGAGCCCCGGCAAGCCATTCTTTTTTCAATTTAATAAATAAAATTATTAATTTGAAATGAAGAAAAAGTAATAAAATGATTGAATCAAAATTAAAAAAGGACTTACTTTAGTATGTTTTGATTACAAGTTTTGGGTTGAGAGGATTATTTTACATTGAAGAATAAGATAATATTAATTTGAAAGCAATTAGGTTTGAGTGAGTATATTGATAATGAAAAGAATTCAAGGGGGGAATTAGTTGTCTGCAAAGGAATACTTTGAAGTCAATGTGATGTGAATTACCTCATGGTTAGAGCTTCTACCTCTCAAGCTTATTGAGAGGTTGCATGTTTGATCCTGGGTGCTGGCCAGACTCACCTGGGACACCTGGGTTGTGAATCTGGGTGGTTGGTAACAATAGCTTTTGCCAACCAAATACAACTCATTCTTTCTTGGTGGAACAGGTAGGCTCTGTGGGCTCAAGCTCCATGGAAATCCCCTGGAATCACTTCTCTCATATATTTCCATCTTTGTGCTAAATTCACATAAGCACAACTATTTTCTATTTTGATACTTTTGGAATCAAGTTGTTTCCTGTCACTTTTGTTGCACTGAGGTGACAAAAACATATTGGTTAATACTATAAGAAGCTTGGCACAAAGCTGTTTGAACTAATGGCTTTGAACAGTAAACATATTTTGAGCTCATTAGTTATGAATCTCAGGAAATAGGTAATAATAAGTAATATGATACAAAGGCTCTTTTACACCTCTTGAATGGATTTGGAAATACCAACCTTTTTAGGTAAGCTCATGATTAAATTAGACTCCAAAGGGTGTTTTTTTTCAGCCTTCACTATAATGCAGAGCTAAATATTCTGCAATTAAGTATTTGCTTGGGAAAATTGGCCAAGATGAATGATTTGAGAAAAAGCTTTCATGGAGGATTTCACATATATACTTGTTTGTAAGCTTCCAAATCTCTTCATATGGCAAGGATTCTTTTCTCTTGAGGATTGATTTAATTTCCAGAAGCTGAAGGGTCCCTTTGGCAGAACTAATGTGGTAATCAGCTGGGCACATCAAAAGTTTCATGTACATCCCCTGCAAGGAATGCTGCAATCAGATTATAGCATGTCCTTACAGCCTTCATCTGATCTTTAATTGTCACCAAAGCCTTTAAAGGATCCACTCCTTGATTGACCAATTATTTTCCAATTTTCTGAGTAGTTTTGGAATCAATCTTAGTATGGGCCCAGACCCAATTAAATATGATCATTAGTTGGAGCATATTATCAACCAAGCCAGTCAAAGTAGGGGTTAAAATGCCTTTTGATGTGATAATAGTACCTTCTTGAATCTCATTTGATAGGAATTGTAATTATTACAACAAAATATTGGGAGGAGAAGTGGAAATGAATAAGCTAGGAGATAATCTGAAGGCTACAGCTATTACAAGAATGAACAACTGGTTAAGTAACTGGGATCATGGCCCAATATCAACAAATAAATAGAAGCTTCCATTTCTATTTTTACATCTAGATTGACAGAACTACCCACCACAGACATTCCTTCCAACCCTATACAGTCCATGTGGAGTGTCAATTATGCAGCCAATCTCCCTAGTTCATATAAATGGTAGTAATGGGATACTCATTATTTTTAATGAAAATGAGATAGGAAAATTTCCTCTTCATGAATTTCCACCACAGTGGCCCAAAGCACATTCACATAAACCAGCATCAAATTGGAGAAGAGTATATTCCTCATCAATAAAATTATTCCGCAAATGTAGGCAGATAACTTATATATAGCCATTTTTTTCATTAGAGCATTTGTTGTCAAATTTCTTAGATAAAGATCTTATTTGGCATTGATTTAGTAATAACTTTGATGAGTGTATTTAGAAAACTACATCCTTAAAAGCTGTGAAGGCATATTTGAATCCACAGTTTTATACATATGCATAAGCATAAATTTTAGGTGGAGGTGTGGAAATATCACTCCCTGTAAAAAAAGGCCAATGAGTAATTTAAAAGAAATAATCAGAGAGGTGGAAGAGCCAAGAAGTACTCCAACCACTTTCCACTTCCCCAAAGTCTGTGAAAACTACCCTGAAATTGAAGTCTTTGATCCAGATTTTTATCAAAACGGTAGGAAAACCACAAACACTCAAATATAGAATAATGATATCCTTAATGAAGAAAAAATATGAAAAATAGCTCAGTATCTCAGTGTAATAATTATTCTTTAAAACCCTTCACAATCACTTGTGTCTTCCAGAGAAAGCCATATGGAAATTTAAATAGTAGAAAGCTTTGAGAAAGACTATGAGTTTTCTTCTCAAATCAAAGTGAGGGAATAGACTACAAGGTTTCGTTCTCTCCAATGAGAGAGCTCACAGCGCTAAAAATCTTACTAAATTCATGTTCAAAACAACTTGAATATAAAATATATATATTTCCAGATTTCGTTCATAAATAGAACATCTGAAAACATGCATATATTATTTTACCAGGAAGCTATGAAGGTTACAGAAGAAACGAGGTTTTCAAGATAAACTTATCACCTGACAGAATAGATAAAATTAAAAGAATCTGGCATAAATATATGAATTAAATCTTGTTATCAATCAGCTTATCAGTTTCAAACTCATCCATTCCTGTACCTTTCAATCAAGAAAAGCCCACATTGTTGCTTATTAATGTAAATAAACTCATTTTAGGTGGAAGCTGGAGTCCCAAATTTAAAATAATAATATAAAGTAATTTAGAATAGAAGACCTAGGACAAATCCAATATGCTCTTGCTATTGGAATAAATATAAAAGCTAATAATATCTAATTTTTTTAAAACATAATTATTCAATAGAGGTCTCACTAAGTTTGGCTTTGAAAATGTGTACCTGTTGAATTCTCTTCTATTAGGAAAAATCAAAAATATCAAAAGAAATAATACAGAGCGCTTATCTTTTTCCCTTTCAAATATAAAAAGGAAATTGGTCTAATACAATATCATTTTCAATGTGCTCGACTGACCTAGAACTCACAATTTTCCTCTTGTCTCAATTCTGATAAATCTGTGTGCATCTCAGCTCAAAGAAAGCTCAAATATTTTTAAGTACATAGATGGGACAACGTATTTCACACTTGAGCTTGGAATAAAACCAAAGAATAAAAGAAATCACATACCTTTTCTCCCATATTGAAATTTAGGTGGCTCCAAAGAATAGAAATATTATTTCTCAGTCACTATCGTACTACTTTGGTAACATTTGTTGGTCCTCACATATGTGAAAAGTGGCTAATTTATATTAGAGATCTGCTCTAACCAGTCATAAAATTGACTTGACCGTAGATATCCAAATACGCTTCAACTAAAGTGATCTTGCTTCTCTATTAGATTAGGAAGCTATAAATTGTATTTAATATTTAATCTTTAGTCTTATCTTTTAGCTTTACTGTATAAACTAGGTATAGAGAGTTTTTTCTCTCATCCAATTTCTCAGAGAGGTTATTATTTATCTCTAATCTGGTTTCATTTTCTGAGACTACTCAGGTTATGGGCCTAGCGCTATTAGAGTATTGAAAGAATGAAAAAATAGGATTAAAATCTATCAAATATCTCTCAAAAATCAATTCAAAATACTAAAATCATCAAATACTCCTATTTTCTCTCTCTCAGATACATGAGAATTGGGAATATTAAGCTCATCCAATTTCTTCACATCCCAAAGAGAAATTGTTTCATCCCTTTGCATGAGAAATCTGAGGTACATGCTAATTGAAATTCCTTCCAATAGTACTATAGAAACTTATTCTACCTACCTTAAAGAGAAGAAGAGAGTTCATTCTTTTATTTTGGGACAACTTGATGATTAAAACTAGGATAAATATTTATTTCAATGAAGATTAGGAGACAAATAAGCTTTGGGATACCATTAAGGAATACTATTTTTCCTTTTATGGTGAAAACGTTGCCTCCCACTTTGGAAAACTTTTGAGTATTAAATTTTTTCCGGCCTCCTTTACTTCAACCAAAGGAAATTTCTCCTTTTTCTCAACTCTTAAATTAGTTCGAGGACCCTCTCTTAGTCTCTTTGCAGCATACATGATGGTGCAGGCTCTCGCCTTTTATTTTATTTGACTTATTAAGGAAATCTTCAGATATGTATTTACCTCCGTCTTTTACTCAATTAAAGTTTCTTCTGAAACTAAAACTATGGGAGAACTCTTCGAAGAAGCTGAAATTTACATAATTGAAAGATCTTTTACTGGAGACCAAGCTTCCCCAGATCTTAAACTTTTTCCTAAACCAAAAAAAAGCTTTTCCATGAAGTAAAACATAATCATTTATCCAAGAACTCTGAAAGTGAATTCTTCCAGTTATACCCTCCAAAGAGAGAAGCCTATCATTGTATAATAAATGACAGGAACTGACAAGAAACGTTTCTTCTATGGAAGCTTGTAATGACATCAATAATCTTTCAGGGGACCCTCAAGCTGAAAACTACTTCTGAGAGTATTTTTATTGCAAAAGCTCTGGTAGTCGCTTTGGCCACCTCCATATTGATTTTATTAGACCACTTCCTCAATAATTGTGATTCCCTGAAAGACTTCAAAGGTGGTGCCAACCTTTTTGATCAAAAATGGCAATATGATTCTATCTCCCAAAATATTTAATAATGTCTTAATCATTGATAATACTAACCCTAATTTTCCTTTTTTAGAATAAAAGAATAATCCTTCCATCATTCACAAAAGGTGAGGAACACCTAGCAAGCAAGCTTCCGCCAAATTTTTGGCCTGGTGTTGATTTCTCCAAAATGAAATGTCGCTCATTTTTTATGACCAAGGATCTTAAATTACCTTCTCCTGGTAATATTCAGACTCCTTTTTATGTTCTTTACATTTCTCATATGGATTTATGTTGTTAAATCTCACCAGCCTCTTGTGGAGGAAATCAATATATCTTACAAATAATTGATGGCCATAGCCATATGAGATTTTTATATCTTCCAAAAAGCAAACATAATTCTTTGAATTCCTTGTTCAATTTCAAATCCCAGTTTAAAATATGAAAGAGAGAGCCCTAAAAACTGTAGTATCAGATAATGGCAGCGAGTTTGTGAGTTCAAATTTCAAGCTTTTTGCTATCAAAGTTATTCATCATTATCCAACAGCTTCTTATACCCCCCAACAAAACCCTGTTTCTGGAAGGGTAAATTTGTCAATCCTTGAAAAAATTTCTGTTATGATTCATGAAAAAAGAATTCCAGCCAAATGGTGGGGGTAAGAAGAAAACTTGGGTGTATTAATACTCAATACAACGCCAGGGTCAACCCTCAATTTTGTTTCTCCATTAAGTAAGAAAGATCGACCAATAGCTTTCAATATTTCTTGCTTGAATCCTTTTGGTTTTACTGTGGTAATGCACTCATCTCAACCTCAACAGAAATATAAAATTAATCCTGCTGTGATCTTTTGTATCCTTGTTAGGATTAAGGAGAGACATAATAGTTACTGTCTCTTTGATCATATAACAAACTCCATTTTTTTTAAATGACTTCTTCTTCAGAAACAAGGTTGCCTTTTGGATCACTCATTATTTTTCTATCCCTACTTTATCTCAAGAACAGCTTCTGATTCATTGAATACCTTTATCTAACTATCCCTCTCACAAGAATAATCAAATCACTTCTGATGAAGTTAGCAATTTCCTTCATATTTCAGGGAAAGGTAATGATGAAGGGCCTTAAATAGATCCTGAGGCTATTTTCATTTGTGGGGCATCCTTGCCTCCTTTTAACGTTGAGCCTCCAATGATATCAGGAGATTAGTACTCTCAATATGCTCCTCCTTTCAATGAGGAACCTTGCAAACTTCAATATCAATCAGTTATGGCCTCATCATTGACTAAATACAACAAATTCTTGCAAAAGGAATAGTACTTTGAAAATGTACCTTTGAAGGCACCAAAGAATTTTGATGCTAGTATATCTTTTGATAATGTTTTATCTGGAAAGAATTTGAAAAACATCCTAATAATCTTGATGGAGCAGTAATAATAAAAGATCCTTGTACATTTAAGAAATCCATGTCTCCTTCCAAATATGAAGCTTGTTTGAAGGAAATCCAAAAGAAATTCTCCAGTATTGAAATTTATGGAGTTCTGGAGAAAGTCAGGCTTCAAGAAGAGCTAAAAATTCCTGATGTTACTCGAGTTTTTTATGAGAAAACTGATGCTCTCAGTAACATCATTTAAGACAAGAATTCAAATTGAAGACATTGAATTTCATGAAGGTTTTTCCCCACTGGGAGGCTTTCTTCCCTTTTCTTTCTTTTAGTTTATTGTGCTTAAAATGACTTTAACCTCCATCAAATTGATGTAAAAATGGTCTTTCTTCGTGTAAACCTCACTTGAACCCTCCTTATTCATCTTCCTGAAGGCTAGAGGTTCCTTCAGTCAGGTCCTGTTTGTTTTAAGTCAAAGAAATCGTTATACAGGCTTAATAAAAGCCCTAGAAATTGGTATCTCAAAATCAAATGCCTCTTTTCTGAAGAGGGTTTTAAACGATGCCGTATATCCTTGCTTCTTTATCTGAAATGATGTCAACCCATGCTTTGTCTTCATGAATGTCAATTACCTAGTAATTGAAGCAGGTAATATAAATGTCTTGAAAGCTCAGATTTCCTCAGCTTTTGAAATTAAAACTCGTTGTGACCTTTTCTATGTATTTCTATGAAGGCACCTAGATATTGAGCCAAGCAAATTATCTTTCTCAGACAGGAACTCTATGAAGATTCTTGGTTAGAATATTTTGGCATTTATGCATGCAAACTCATCTCAGCTCCTCAAGTGCCTTATTCAAAGACTTTTTTCTTCACAGATACTGACTCTAAGCCTGTGAAAATTAACTATTGAAGGGCTTTAGGGATCTCCTTATATAGCCTAGTCTGGCTCATGTATTTTTCATTTTCTCTCTCTCCCTTCTTATGACCATTGATTGGCGTTCATTAATGGGACAAGTAACTGGGGGCTACAGTTGGGAAATGTAGGGGAAAACCTTGCTATCATTTCTTATTGAACTGCGATTGGGGCTCAAATTTTTATTACAGGTATTTTTCTCAAAGTTTTTTCATTTTTCTATGGTATAGTGCGGTGGGAGACTACCAAGAAAGACATTGTGGCACCACCTTCTACAAAAGCAGAGTATTGTTTCATTCCCAGTTGTTGTCAAGATGTATTCTGGTATCAGATATTGGCCTATTAGTTAAAGCTCATGTTTTTTGCAAAACCCCGGGAGCTCCAGAGCTTGTTAAAAATCCTCCCTATCAGCACCAGACTTTACACATCAAATGGCTTCTGCACTGGGGCTGTCAGTTTCTAGATGAAGGAAATGTCAACGTAAAACACATCTCCATGGCTTTAATGATTTCCAACATACTCACAAATTTACTGCTCCAACTATAGCATCATGCGCACTACTCTTCTTTGAAGTTATGAAGCTTCAAGCCCAAGGGGTTGTTATGAATATTCTGTCACCAGTAATAAACCTCAAATTAACTGTTCATATCCAAACTGTTTTTAACTAAAGTAAATTTTCTGCCTTCATACATCAGGAAGCTATATGTTGTATTCATTATTTACTCTTGTATTTTAGCTTTTTCCTTTACTATATAATTCATTTACAATAGCTGAGAGGTAGTTCTCTCATCCAACCTCTCCGCTATCCTATTAGTTGTCTCTTATCTCATCTCCTTTTCGCCGCATATTCAGATGTACTATTTCTTGTGATACATCTTCTCAGCTATCCTATACTTGCTTTGTTATCTTATTTCCTTTTCTGAGAATCTTCAATTTGACCCCAGACCAAGCCAACTACAGCTTTCTAAATTAATTTCCTCAAGATCTCCAATCTTTAAGCCAGCCACTATATGAAGATAAAACTTTAACCAAAGAAATATTAAATTTAAGCACAAAGAATGGTATCTCTATTTCCTGAATTCACATGTATCACCGCAGACCTTGATCTATAAGCTTTCAGCTTCACTTCATACAAGACCTTCTCAATAAAGATGAACATCTTCCAAAATACTTTTAAACTGTGAACATGGGAGCTTATTATCTAGCTGAAATACTTTCCACCTTGAAGATCAAAGGATAGATAAAGCATTCAACAGAAGATCAAAGTCACTAGGTAGAGGGGCACAAAAGAAGCTTATCAAAAATTCATCTAATTAATGATGATAAAAACATAAAATTATCATTTTGTAGCTTATTAGTGCTAAAGCTTATTACCAAAAAGAAATTATCTATTAGCTTCACAGCATAAGTAGAACTCTCTCTGTTGTAATAAAATATTATTCACAAAAATACCCAGAATTATTGAAACAAAATACCAAATGATGTCATAATGACATAATCATGATTTTACAACAGACCAAGTAGGATTTTTGTAAAGAATTCATTAAATACTTTAACACTCAAGAGTGAATTTCTCAAAACTTTCAAAAAGATAATCAAAACTCTTTCATTTCTCTTATCTTCAATTAAATCTCTTAATATATTTTTTATATACTGTCTTTTTGTTTTCTTCTAGTTCGCGTATCATTGCCTTGGCACCTCTTATCATGAACTTATTAATAAAATAAACTATCCTTTATATGGATATTTGATCCACAAACATTAAACAATTTGGTCTTTTTCTGTTTAATATATCATCTTCTGAAAGATTGAACTAACAAAGACATCACTTATTTATTTTTATATTTGAACAGCTTTCATGTCAGGCTGAGTCTTTGAAGGAGTAATAAGAAGAGTATATAAAGCTCAAATTATGACAGTTGCAAGGTAAAATAAGTTTAAAAGGGTTCAAAAAAGACTTTCAGGGCTTTATTATGAGAAAATAGTGGTGGTGAGCATTATTGAGATCCCTGGGTACAGCTTTACCAATTGAGTTATTATAATGAAGGCTACAATAATTCAGATTATAATTATGACTGTTTACTCTCCAAGAGTATAACTGTTTTTTAAAGTTGTACTATGTAGGAATGTGGGAGCAGGATAAGAATTTTTTTTGGGTACAAGGTCCCTTTTTATCCTGAAAATGGGTGAAAAGGTCCTCTAGACCAGTTCACTTGGAGAAAGTGAATATTTTTCACTTCCAAGGGCTGGATTGTGGTTTTCGCAAAGGCTGTTTAGCCTTTATTGAGCTCAGATGTGGATTTTAAACCACATCTGGGAAATTTTCACCAAAAAAGGGTTAAGATTTCCATCTGGGGACCACATAGCTCTCTTTTGACATTGATTATGCATAGGATGCTATACAGAACCTGTATGGGACCTCTTTATTGAACAATATATGAGGTATTCAAGGATAAACAGGCTCCTATTTCTAATTTACACCTCATATTCAAGGATATGGGAAATCATCCCACAGTAAAGGTGTATTGGCCCAACTGTGGAATTTTAACCTTGAAAATGCTATACTATTGTCATTTTTCAAGATATTTGGCTCAAAGTTAGATCATTGTGCATTTCTGGATAAGGTTCACACAAATGTACCTCACTTGGTATGGGTAAAATTAAATATGGCAAAGCTATACCATGTTTGATTTCCATTATCCAAATATGTATTTTTCTCAAATCCTGTATGGAGCTTGTTTAATCCATAAATCTTGATCTGAATGAGTTATTGGTAAGTGTAGGGCCCAATCAGATAGACCTGACTGTTCTCTTTTTAAAATGACCCCACTCCAAGTATCTCACACCAAAACCATAGAAGTTAGATTAGAGGTGAATATTTTTATTCACCCTTATTTGGCTTTAATTTGGCCATAAACTCAGTAGTCTTGATGCCAGCTCTGTTTGGCTAGTACCATTTAATATACCTTACTGAGAACTTAAATTTGAGCACCCATTTGTTGGGGTCAGCCTCTCTCTCTGAATTTTAGATGAGAGGTGAACATTGAGGTTTATTCTCAGAAGTGGCTTTGAGCCTGAATAATCTTCTTATTCTTTTTCCTATGATTATGGGATTTGTATATTTGGAAAGAGCTTAGTTTCCTCTTTCTTTTGATACCTTTTGAGCTATTTTGGCTCAGCTGCATGTTTTGGTGGTATTTTTGCTCTACCATTGGTTTATGTTATTTTGGCTGTGATGCTTGTGCTCTGGGTTTGAGTCACAGGCTGACATTTCAACTATACTTTGGTTCCCTTCTATCACTCTTTCTATTCAATCTTTGTATACCATGTTATGAAGTATTAGTGATATTTGTGTTACTATTATATTTTCTCTTTCTATTTATGATGTCTGCTTATAATGCTTTTTGAATTGGTAGGTCTCTGACCCTTTTCACACATAAAATTAAAGCACTCTCTTGTATCTATCCTTCCTCAACTTTGGCATTACTTTTTTTGGATTTGGGATCTTATTTATCCCTCTTGTCCTAGGCAATACTAATATTATTGTCTTCCTGTGATAGCCTTTAAAAAGTACTTTTAATACAGAATAATTCTTGTTTTATCTGTCAATCGCTCAGAACCAACAAGAAGATTTTCACTGAAATTCCCGCCAGACCTCATAAAAGTGAAATATTTTCAACAGGCTTTCAAAGCAGGTGAAAACCTGGCCCATACTCACAGTTTGTAGATCATATTTCCCTTGGCTTTAAGGAGCTACAGCCCTGAAGTGTACATGGCTTATGGTCTTACCCATAGCCTTCCCTTATATGGCTCTATATCAGCTACAACAGGTTCCTACAGAAAACCCCCAAGGGGCACAACCCTAGCTCACATTATCAAAAGAAACAGTCATTTAGGTTTTCAACATTCGCCTTCAATTTCCAACAACAATCAAATGCAACATGTGGGTACCTGGTTGATTGTCAGAGAAATATCTTCCAGACTACTACAAAGTGATCTCCTGAAAAAAGTGATATTGAGCCAGGTGAAAGGGTTATTAACACTGGACATCTGTAGATCACACTCAACCAATCATCAAAGAATAAAGCTTCTTACCAACAAGAAAGATAACACTTAGGAAATATACACACTTATTACTTCATAATAACAATCCAGTAAAAGAAATTATAAGAAAGGAATCCCCCACACCTTTTTATCTGTAACCTGAAATAAAAAGGAATCAAAAAGCTTATCAGTGAAATCAGAATACAGCTAAATGATCTGAGCTCGGTAGGTATTTTCATGGGAAAAATACAAAGTAAAATCAGTATATCTAGTGAGAACCTTTCCAACAGAGTCACAAAGATAATCCTTGGTGGCTATGGTAGTTTTTAGATAATCACATATGAGATACAATATTTGGATATGATTCAAGATCTTTTGAATGTAGATAACTAAATAGGAATACCTACCTGGAACCCACAGGACTTTATTCTCATCAGAAAGCTATGTAGTAAAATTCATATCAATCACAAAATTCTCCCCAGTGTCATAGTGGTGTTAAAGTCCTTCTGAATGAAAACTTCATTGAATATTGTAGACATATTAAGAAAAGTTGCGATGAAAATTTGAAAAATGACAATAATAAACATGACAAAAAAAATAAATAAATTTAATTCTGAAAATACACATCAGGGGTTGATACATAAGGAACTCTGTACTTTCTCAGACAAGAGTCCTTGTTTTAGACGCTAAAGAGGCTTTTCATTGAAATAAATTAACAATTTTCATTCCCATATATTAACACTTATTCCCAAGCCACATGGTATAATTAAAGTAAGCATTTTTGACATACAATGATTTGGTTACTCTTGTAAAACAAATTGCTTATCTATAAGCTCCATATCTACAATATGAATCTTTTGGGCTTCCATCAAGAAATAAGAAAATAACACTGCACTTTATCAATGTACAAGAGATAAAAGAGACCTGCACCAGCATGAAGAAAATCTGGAAAGCTAAAGTAAAGTCTGAAAAGGAATTTTTCACTTTCAGTTAATAAGAAAATATTATTTTCATTAAAGTAAATATTGATTAAAAAATATCAATTATTTATTGGAGAAGCTCCCTTCCTGAGGTGATGGAAACTAAAGGAACATAATGAGACATACTACGCATAAAATCTGGCAATCCTGTAAACGGCCTCAGAAAAAACGCATTGTGGTGTAAACAGAATTCTGTTTTAAAATAACTTTTCACTAAGGAAATTTAAAGAGATCCACTCAAAGAGAGTCATTCATTGTGCATATTATCCTGGTGATACTATTCATTCCAGAATATCGGGAAGAAAGTATTGGAACTGAATTTAAGGGGGTAAATATTAACTAAAATTAATTGATTAATTAATTGAATCGATGTCTATTGGAATATTTAATAGTGAATAATATTAGGCATGAGATATAATGAAATAAACTCATTAATTACAGAAAAAAATGGGATTGATGATATTGTTTTTGTTAATAACAAATTTCGGTGAATACCTGGAAGGGAATTTGCAATGTTGTATCAAGGAGAAAGACAGCTAAATAAATTTCACAGCCCCTTATTGTCTTCAAAACGTTCCTGTATTGGAAAGCAAAAGTAGATTTACAAGATATAAATCTAGAGATCTACTATTCAAAGAAAATCCCCCCATACGTTTTGAGAATAATTAGTCAGAAGAATCTTTCAGAAAACCTAATACCATGAGCCACTATCAGCAACAAATTATTAATCTTAATATCTTAATCAAGCATGAAGCTCTGAAGACTTTTTTATTCATGTTAATACTATTGAAATTGATAATGAAAACTACCAAAGTGAGGTAACTGTTAATGCCCTCAAATCATTGTCTATTCTGAGCCTGAAGAATAGTAACTTAAAGTGCCTCTGTTGGGATCAAGGAATTGAAAATACTATTATGATCAATATACAACACTGAAACAACATAATCAAACTCTAAAAGTCCTCCAACTTGGAGGGAAAAAATGGCTCATCCCGATTAATTCCAATGAATGAAAATGTCAGAGAATTCATTTCACCATATAATATTTTTATTTTTCATCAAAAAAACATTCTAAACAAAAAACAGACACAAACCAATTTGTAATACAATAAAATACAGAAGAAAATTTCATATTAATGGTAAGGTAATCAAGAAAAATAGAAAAAATGTTCTCAAGATTTCACTCAATGTCACAGAATAGAATACAATAAGAAATTCTCCCCTGAAAGAAGCTTAAGTTCACTAAGATATGTTATTCCTATTTCTCCCTACAAATATTGTCAGCCTGTGACTCAAAACCAGAGTACAAGCATGACAGCCAAATACCATAAACCAATTGTAGAGCCAAGATACCACTAAAACATGCAGCTGAGCCAAAATAGCTCAAGAGGTATTAAAAGAAAGAGGAAAATCACCTCTTTCCAAATATACAAGTCCCCCTATCATAGGACAAGTAATAAAAAAGTTGTTGCTGAGCATAAACCTTATTTTTCACCTCTCATCTGAAATCCAGAGGAAGAGGCTTAACCCCATCAAATGAGTATTCAAAATGATTCCCTACGTCAGGGCTATCTAATGGTACTATTCAAATTGAGCTAGGGAATTTTCTGAAGTTATGACCAAAATAAGGTCAAATAAGCGGGAATAAAATATTCACCTCTCATCTAGCTTCTACAGTTTTAGTGTGAGATACCTGAAGTGGGGTCTTTTTGGAAACAGAACAATCAGGGCTAGCTGATGGTGCCATCCATTTTCCCATATCACATCTAGAACAAAAGGTATGGGGCAAACAAGCCCCATACAGATTTTAAGCAAATAATACATATGTACAAAAATTCTTGCACATGGCATAACTTTGCCATATTTAATGATAACCATATCAAATGAGATACCATTGTGTAGAGCACATCCAGGGATACACAATGAACCAACTTTGAGATCAATATCTCAAGTACTTACAAAGGTATAGCAGCTTTAAGGCCAAAATCCCACAGTTAGACTGATACAGCCTTACTGTGAGATATTCTCTCATAATTATGATTATGAGGTTTCAAACAAACAAAGAAGCCTTTTTATACTTCAATACCTCATAGTTTGGTCAATACTAGGGTTCTGTACAGGTTCTGTACAGCATTCTATGCATCATACATGTCAGAATAGGGCTATGTGGTCCCCAGGTGAAAACTTTCATCCTGTATTGGTGAAAACTGCCCAGATGTGGCTTCAAAACCACATCTGAGCCCAATACAGGTTAAATAAGCCTTGTGAAAGCCACAATCCAGTCCTTGGAAGTGAAAAATCTTCACCCCCTCTATGTTGAAAGGTCTAGAAGCCTTTTTCACCCAATTTTAAAATAAAAAGGGACCTTTTCTCCACCAGGAAAGGTTTCCTCATCCTGATCTTGAATTCCTATGTAGTACAACTATCAAAAACAGTTATACTATTGTAAAATAATCAGGTATAGCTATAGTTTTAATTATTGTAGTCTTTATTATTGTAACCCAACAGGTAAAGATGCACCCAGGGCTTTCAACAGCACTCACCACCAATATTTCTCAATAGTAAAGCCCTGAAAATCTTATTTTTTAACCTTTATTATCATCAATTAAAACCTCTTATTATAAATGTTACCATGTCACAGTCATATTGTAGGCTGTAAATACCTCCATTATCACTTTTTCATAGACTCAACCTGACAAATATATTGAGGTTTGACGAATGGATGAAGTGGTAGCATTTTTTATCCTTAAAATAGATGAAGAAATATACAGGAAGATACCCAGCTGCTTACATTCACAGTCTTCTGAAAAATGATGACAGTTTAGAAAACCATTCTCTGGTTTGAAAAGGTTGTCTTAGTGTTGGTCTTTTGATATTCCAAGTTTCTCAAATTGAAAACTTTACTTTCTATAAAGGAAAACTCATGCACAATAATTTCAGTAGATGTAAAAAGGGAGTATTGCATGTGCATTAATGACCTCAAAACAGAGGAAGATGTCATGGGGCTCTTGGGAAAACAAGAGTGGCCTGGAACTCAGAAATCAGGCACTCACTTGGAGGGCTCCAAAGGATAAAGAGAATAAAAGAAGAATATATTTCTTTAAGAGGAAATGAGAGAATTACAAGATATACCAAAGATAAGCAAGAAGCCAAAGGTCACGGATAATAAGAAAAGCAGAATACCAAAGAGCCAAGAAATTTAATCCTCAATTCACTGTTTCAACCTGCCAGAAAGCACAATGGAATTGGTAAAGGATATGACCACCAATATCCACTGAAAGGCACAGAAAGAATTTCAAATGACTGACTTCAAATTATCAGTATTTACTTCCAATAATAAAAGAGAAAACAAAAAGAAAGATAAAGCCAGTATAACAATTAACTGGGGAAAAAGTCGCCAGGGAAGAAAAGGTGGTCAGTATATGTGAAAAGCTGAAGACTGATCCTGGAGGGTTGATTACCCAGCTGTATTGACTGTTCTGGGTTGATACAGATCTGGCTATCTTGAGAGCTTAACTTTTTGTCTTGAATCCCCACAATGGAATATGAATTGGCCCAAATGGGCCAATGCCATAAAGGTTGTCCAAATACTTCCTGTGTGGAACAATTGAGTTGTCCAAGGAGTGCTGGAGTGCTTGCTTCCTTGAAAACTGATTTGAATGATTAACAAGCTCTTTAAATTTCCCTTGAAGAATCCTGGGCCAGTATTTTCTTGGAGGAATACTGTTGGAATGAAAGAACTAACACCTGGAAAGCCAGGGAGCTGGGGTCATCTAATGGTCTTCTGGTAGCCACCATGGATTGTAAGACTGAGGGGCTTAAGCCTTCCTTTGAAATGGTTTATTGGCTTGGAGACTTTCTTTGAAATGGAATAATGTATTCCTGAAACCATCACCATTGAATTTCTGAGGAAAAATGGTGCATGATGGTATATAATACCATATATGCACCACTGCTGGTTCCTACAGGCTCAGGTCCATTGAGCTGTGCCAACGGTTTCCCTGATCTTGAGGGGGAACCCCTTTTTGAAGGTGTCTGGTGGCCCCTGGTGATTGCCAGAGGCCAAGGCCTGAGTCTTGAGGGCTATGGCCATTTTGGGTTCCTTGGGTCCTTTTGGACAATTTGGGTCCCTTTGAGATTTTAGGCCAAAATGGGCTCAGGTGAGCCCACTTGTGGTTTGGGGCCCACCAGGAATCAGGGGCTGCTTGAATGCCCCCTGGCCTCATTGGAATTAGGCCAAAATGGGCCTAAACCTTCCCACAGCCCATGGGCCATGGAGGCCATAGGGGGCCTAAATGGCCCAAATCTGCCATTTAGGCCATAAACCCCTCAATCAAATGGGGTGTACTAGAGGCCCCTGGAAGACTGAATGACCCCCAGGCCCAAACTTAGAGGTATTGGTCTGTGGGTTGGTCAGGTTGGGAATTGGGCAAAAGGGCCAATGAAGCAGGATAGGGCCTGAGGGCCATGAGTGACCATGTGCAGCGGATATGTCCAAAGGGCCATTCCATTCCATGAGTGGTCAATTGGCCTAGGTTTGAGAATATGGTCAATTGGCAATGTATTGATGGAGGCTTGAATTTCTGTAAACACCAATTTGGATGGGATTTTTCTGTGGTTCTGACAGAAAATTATTTCCCAAGATGTAAAGTGCTAATATTTTTATTTGTTCAAATGGAGGATTTGGGTATAAAATCTAAATTTAAAGATTATACTAGCAAAATATTTGTATCACAATACTCGTAAACAAAAAACATTGTTCAAGATCATAGGATGATTAATTGTGAGCCAGTGGCCACACAAATGGTATCTAATTCAAAACTGAAGGTGGATTCAGATGATGAAAATAAAACAATTTCTAGGATCAAATCAAATCTATCAAAGAACAATTAGAGGAATCGGATATACTCAAGTCTCAATAATAGCAGATTTGTGAACTAACATCTATCCCAATTCCTTGAAAAACCAGTGATGTAGCACTGACTGCCATTTTACCACCCACTGTGGTATGTGCAGGGTACTCAGCACCTTGTACTTTGTTGAGGAGAGAAACGTATCTCTCTCTGAACCCTAACCGACGCAGACTATTCAAATTTTAGTGACATACGAAAGCCAATTACAGGATACATGGAAAAGGTTTGAGATAGTTGCATCAAATGCAAGAATAAAAACAAGGAATTTCTCAACATATTTATGCAAGGAAACGAGGCATAGTATAGAGGAAGAGAAGACCCAAGATGATAAGAAATATTAATTAGATTTCTCAAAGCTTTTTCTTCATAGCTTCTAAAGCTCTATGGAGATAATCAGGGTTCCATGACTTTAGCTTTAATTTTATCCAAAAAAAGGGCAACAACTTGCATACTTGAAGTTGATTCTGCGCCCGTCAAAAAATTACCGCTTATCGCCTAACTAGTTTACTGCGTTGACAAACACACATTGTATTTCTGAAGAATTAAGGTCTATTAAAATTAGTAAGTGAGGGGAATCTTAGAAAAATAAAATTTAATCACTAACTAATAAAGAGGCATACAAATTACCCCAATCCCAATTTTGTGGGGAATAGTCATTGGGACTGTGGTTCACGTAATACGAGGAAATGGAATATCCTATGTTCACTCATTGACTAAAAAGCTTTCTTATCCTATAAAAATAGGTATTGTATCATATTTTGTTTTTTGTACTAATATAGGTTGAGGTACTTATAGCTTATTAATTGGGTCAGCTATATCAGACACATATTATGCAATGAATTTATGACCCACCAGCTTTTTCATCCTACACCAATAGGTGTGATTTCATTTTTCATTGTCTCGCTGGATAGAATATAAGGTACTAATACCTTATTAAGAAGTTATTATTTCATTTTTTATTGTCACTGAAAGTTTGATATAAGCTAATAATACCTTATCAATAATGTATAATTTCATGAATTGTTGTTTCTCCACATATAATATGAGGTTCTGATAACTTATTTTCCTGATATTATCCCATCAATCATTTAAGCTTAATTTTTTAAAAGATGATAACAGTAAATATGATATATACTTACTAATTTATTAGTGTGGTTGGTGAATCAATCCAGATCCCATATATGGAAATGAATCTTTGTTTTTTGTAATATAATGCAACATTCTATTGGGATTATATGAAGTCTTTTATCATTATTTGAAATGTAATTCAGATAGAATAAGGACCATAAAGTTCAACAGAAAATAAAAGAAAAAAATCTCACTAACTAAAACCCCAGAATGCACTCCCATGAAATCAAAAAATGTTTGAACTACCTCTGAATTTTTAATAATTTCTTTCGTTTGTAACAATAACAGTTTTGAATACAAATGATAATCCGTCTAACCTAGTTTTCACTTTTATTCCTGCTCTGAAAATGAGCTTTGTCCCTATTCTTATGGAGTCTTTACATTATAGTCACTTTGCTTTTATACCCGTCTCTTCATTGATCATCTACATCCGAAATTACTATGATGTTGAGTTCTTTGTTGTACTTGTCACAAGGATTAATATGATGAATTCCTTTTGGCATACATAGAAATCTCTTAAGTTTCCAAAGGTTTTTTTTCCTCTTCTACTCTCAAAAAGATGCTTCAATATTGTATCTAGTCTCAATTGCACATTTTGGTTTCACTTTTCTCTCCTCAATTAATGCGAAAAGATATAGATGTGAAAGACTATCCCTCTTTTATATTTAATCTCAACTTCACAATGATACTGTAAATACTATCATAGAATCAATTGAATATTTTCCAATTTATCCCAAAATATTATTATACCAACCCAATCAGAAATTGAAATTTTAAATCCACATATTAATTTTGAAATTATTTCAAAATATTACCTGTACAAATCATAATATCTAATTCCTAATGAGTTTGAAATTTCAACATAACCTATAAATCTTAGGAATTCAACATGGAAATACCTATGCCTAGATTGGATGCGACTTTAGAGATATATAGCCATTAAAATATATTTATTGGAAAGAGAAAAAAGGTTTTGAGAAAATTAATGTCTCATATATTATAAATTTTCATTCATGTACCAATTTTTTGAGCTACTTTATTTAAATTATAATATATGACTTTCAAATTTTATCTTTCTCCTTATAATAACTACACTAAATAAAAATTCAAGACTCAAAAAACCTGATATCTGCCAAATATACAGTTTTGGAATAAGGTCTCCATTTAATGACCAAAGAAAAGTCTTTACTACCTAGGTGAAATCTGATTGAGAAAATTAAATTGAATAATCCAAATTTCTCAGAATTTAATCATTAAAGCTTCAAGGATTCTTCTCAACGTGATATCCTTCCTCAATCAAAACTTGAATCCATATATGTATTTCTTTTTCATATTTTTTCATGAAGATTATTTAATTGTCCAGAAAATTAGTCGATAAATCATTGAAGCTTAGTGGGTTCCCAAAAAATGATCAAGATTTTTTTATTTAAAAAGAAAAGGAAAAAATGTGGAAGAATCATGAACTCAAAACAAGGTTATATTTTTTTACTAATCCCCTTGATTTCTTGAAATCTTGAAGTATAATAATCTTCTCCATTTCATATATATTTTCTTCCTATCAGGATATTTTACAAAAAGCCATTCTGAACTTGAGAATTATTGATTTTGAAGGAGGAAAATGATTAAATTATGATCAAGTCAGATTTAGCATCACACTGAATTAACTATATTACTAATCATCAGGTTATTAGGTATAGTAGTAGTAATACTCAGTTGTTTATATTTTTTAATTTACTTTTTATTTTTACCCGGTAAAAAATATATTACATCAAAGTTTTACAAGAAATATAACACCGTTTCTCCGATTAGTATTATCAATTAATTTCTTTTTCATGACTTTTAGAAACCAATAGTTCAAATTACATTTTCCTTGGATATGTTAAATTAAATTGATTTCACTCAAGAACCATCTCTATCACACTCACTAGGTGTGATCTCAACTAGTTTCAACAAACTTGCAGCTATACTAAATATTAAAAATCATCTTGTAACTATCTGCGATCCTTTACGTGAAACGGCGGCATGATTTCCCTTGTATCTACTATATAAAGACATGTTGTATGCTGAATAAGCTTCTTATCCAACTCATTCATCACCTTTATTCTTTATTCATTTTTTTCGTCTGACCGCTTCGTGATTATTGTGAATCTTTTAGGTCTACTCTTCCCTTGAAATCCAACTTATTCATCTCCTTTATTCTTTGTTTGTTTCGTCCGACACTTTCGTGATTATTGCGAATCTTTCAGGATAAAACATAAAATATTTCTATGTAATAAATATTTATTGAGAATAACAATGAATACATACTAATCTCAAGGGAAAAAAAAACTAACTTTAATTCATAACATTAGGTGATTGTGAATTGATACAAATGAAAAACATAGATGGGGTCAAAAGACGCCCATAAGCTATATTCAAAGACTAAATTTACGCGCAAAACACATTAGTTAATCTATGGGTCAACACATTCTTGAAGTTGTCATTCATGCGGATGTGTGAGAAAAGGTTTCAGCTCTCAACCCATCTTCCATGATACATCATGGGGCTTAAGAACTATAAGCAGTAATACCGGGTTCCAAAAGTCAGGATATGTTGCTACGTAAATTGTTAAGCTAAAGATATATCTTTATAATTTACACAAAGGGAACCTAACCATTTATGCATAAATGTTAAGATACGGCTAATATTATCAATATGTTTTTACTCTCTGAAAATCAAGCAGGAAAAAAATGCGACACTTGATAGGCCTCACAAGAAATACTAACATATGGAAGGAGAATCTCATACCATCAACGAACTTCCAAAACTGAGAAAAGTGAATTGGAATGGATGAAACATCGAAAGAATTCTGTGAGCTCAAAAAATTGGTAGGAAGAATTAAAAATAGAGATTCTTAGATTTCCGAATACACAGTTCATTCTGTATGTGGAGAAGGGTTCAAGGGACGATTGCGGAATATGGAAGAATATTTTATACCACCAGAGAGGGTCTTGCTTTACAAAATTGGACGACTTTCCCGAGAAAGAATGATTCATTCCTCAACGGGAAATTTAAGCTTTTTTCATTGGTTGATTTATTTTGTTTTCCAAATTGTATCTTTAAGCATAGGGGTTCTTATTTATGACCGTTTCTGCTGCATAGCGTCAAAAAATTAAAGCTTTTTCTGTGGATGCTGCATGTAGGGGGATGGCATGGCGGGAGAAGGTAGTAACGGTATCAATTAAAACTGCGACAAAAAATCTGAAAATGACACAGGTCAGCTCTCAAGAAGTTTGACTTCCCAAGGATTTTACAAGCACCTATCTGCACCTCCAGCCTTTCTGTGGCCAAAGTGAATATCTGAACAGTTTACATTTGTGGCATCGGGGTCCAGTGGACGGGCACAATGTGTCGCATGGCACTCGGGATACCAACAGATAAGCTAGGCTCCAGAGTTGTTTCAAAGATAACTTCATTCAGAGCTTAACGATAGAAATTTTCCAAAAATACCAAAGCCTTGCGGCAAGGCCGAAAGAAGGCTTAAGAAACTAAGAAACACCAGCATTCAATTGTTAATAGCTGCAGCTGCACGCTACGGCAGCTTTAGCTTAGGGATCATCGATTTCAATATAAGTCCATCAGTAACTTGAAATGCGTCAAAGCATATTGAGCCTTATCAGCTAACAAAGATTTATATCTGTTGAAGGGTTGAAACTTGAGTCACTTCCTTGATTACAGCCCCACTTATATCAAAAGAGTAACAAGGCTTGATATTCTCAAGAATATAACACGTTGCAACATTGCACTACCAGAATGATTTTGAAGCTTCCCATGAGGTGCTGTTCGTTACGTGCTACTTAAAACTAATCAGGAGGGGTACTAAAAGCACCAACATTCCAAACCAGTTCTTCACGTTTGTTTCCAAGATCTACCAATATTATTGCTTTCTATATAGGATGACTCACGTCACGCTCAGTTTCTCCCTATTAATTGGCCTTGTTCTTCTATACCCGGTCAAGTTACTATTGCAAAAAACTGATCCAAGAGCTTTAATTCATCAGGGGAGCTCTTGTCTTCCTAATACAGCTATTTCGAAGGAATCTACCTCCAATGATCTACTTCTGGAGCTCACTTTGAAAGTCTCTAACCAACCTTTGTTAACACCTTCGATTTCTGAACATGTAGAAACCACAAAGCGTCACCAAGAGAGCGTTCTTTTGGCTCCCTTTCAGTTCTTTGATCTTTCTCATCAATTGAAAGCTTCTCCTTCAAGCCCTCGAGGCCATCATGATCCCCTTTACCGAATTCTCCCCGATGAAGCTGGCCATTCGACGTTAGCTAGTCGCAAGCTCGAAAATCATGGCGCCTTGTACAAAACCACGGCAAACACAATCTTCGAGGACAAAGAAACAAGTATCGTTCGAAAGAGGAAGGAGAGAGAACCTTCCAGCGAAGAAGTGGATTCGGTCAGTGTTTCATTTTCGCGAGAGCATGGAAATGTTCGATCCTCACAACTTCTTTTAATCTTGTATATAATTCCAAAGTACCAATTTGATAAAGCGCAATGGGCGTATATTCTTGCCGTTTAGCTAAATAACTCTCCGTTTTTTTATCCATGGCTTTATTGGAAATAAGGCGATTGAAGGTTACCGCAAACAACCTTCGAAACCCGCACAGGAACGGTACTCAGATCTGGGAGTCATGGAAATATTAGCGACAAAAGAAATTATCACTTTGAAAATCCAAGGTCAAATGGCCGATTTTCTAAAAAACCTCGAACCATTTTTAACAGTCGAAGAAAGACGCAAACCGCGCATGCTCAAGTACATTGAAATATTCATAAATATCGCCTTGCTAAATATTCGGCACATCCAAGAGACTGCACGGCCGCAGTTGTTTGAGGATGACACAGGCTTACAGGCTGGACAAATGCAAGCGTTTCACCGAATGCGAGATTTTTGGAACTTAGCGTGTGGTGCTACAAATGACCTTATGATTGAAAACTCCGCTAACGCGATTCCCAAATCGGCCCAGACGGAGCTCTTGTATGTTCGGAAGAAGCTGGCGAAATGGCCGGAGTCCCCACAGCTTTACCGAGCAGCGGCAGGCTGGATTCTAACACAAATGTGGCTAAAGGTTGACGTACTACCTTATCGGGATGGGATGGATTATTGGATTGGTGATAAGGGCAAATTATATCAACGAATCAAAGAAGAGGCCAACAGCTGTATGAGTAAAAGAAGACCTAACGCTTGAATTAACTTGCAAAATGTTACTCTAAATATATGAAGATTTTCCATTTCCTGTCAAGAAAAATATATAAGAAGGTCTACATAGCATGTTTTGTGTGTATCTCATAAGTAAACCTTTGCAAACTTTTAAAGAATCCTTTCAGCTGTAACATTATGGTAGTACATGTCTTTTGGGCAAGGATTAAGCTCGTATAAAATTTACTGCTTAATAAGGTATTAATACCTTATGATATTATTGGAGAGACAGCAACAAGCTGATAGCACACCTGTTGGTGTGATATGAAGAAGAATGTTAGTCGATGGGTGGACAAGGGACATCCCATCGACTCTTTTTATGTTGACAACGGTCCCAATTACTATTCCCAACATGATGTTGGTTGGGGCAATTGGGACACCTATTCCAAGAGGGTTTTCTGATAGGTAATGAGTGATTCATGAACGTTAGTTAATCTGCAAGTGTTTTCTGAGATTCTCAAGAGCTCGCACTCACCCCAAAAGCAGTAATTAACTCCATATTAAACAAGAAGAAGCCACTATTACCCTGAAGCTTATGTCATTTTTTGAATTCCATAAGTCTCACCTGGAATCAAGTATACCAATGTCCATAAACTAGCCATTCTTCATATGAACATTTGAGATAAAAGCCTTATGTCAAAATGACAAACTGCCACAATACTTACTGTGATCCTTTGAGATATGACCACATATCCAAAAAGGTCACAAAACAACTTTACAAGATTTATTCTAATAATAAGAATTATAATTATTATCTTAACATAAATAAAAATGCCATAAAAAGGCCTAAATTCTTAATTACCACAGAATCCAATGATAAACATGTGAAATAAATTTCATAATTAGATTAACCATGGTAAAATACACATATAACATTTTCATGTCATATCTGTAAAGACAATACTCACTGAGTAATACATAAAAATGCCATAAGAAGGCATAAAGCCTTGATTATATCAGAAACCAATGGAGCAACATGTAAAATAAATTGCACCACTGGATTTACCATGAAAAACTACACATGTAAGATTTTCATGTCATATCTGTAAAGTCAATACTTAAGGAAATAACCTGAATATATGCACTTTTATACTCAGCACATATATTCATGGTTTTTAGCTCAGATCTCTTGAAATATACATGATAGAGAGTTGAACCAAAAAGAAAGTTACCATTTAAGTACTATACAAATACACATATAAGCTCTATTTGACAAGTTATAAGCAAGGTTGTAGCCTGTAAGGGTTTATTGAACAAAATTGTTATAGTTGTTGACCACTTTTTTGTAAAAGTGGTCCACACTTGGAAAGAAGTGAATATTATAATTCTAATAGTTCATATGTGCAGAATGATGTAATTGCTATCACTTTATTGAAGGTACAACCCTCTGCAATCATGGTTTGAAGTTTAAAATAGTAAATTTCAACAGAAAAGATGAGTTACAAGAAAAAGGATCAAAAATAAAATTTCAATGATGTAATTAAATTTTCTTGAAAGTTTAATAATGAAATGCCAAGCTTTAAGAATACACTATCTGAATGGCTGTGGTGTGTATAAATTCAAAATTATTAATGATCAAAGTTTAAGCTAAAAATTAATCATTTATGATCACTCACTGTAATCTTATTTTAAGCTTAACAGTTGTATAAGTGATAAAACTGGTGAATACTAATAAAATACACAAATTTCAGGGTTATGCAAAGCCTATCATGTCAGAAAACTTACAGCTATAGTGATAACTTTAAATAATGGCAAAATAATGAGATAAGATGGTTTCATTATGCTGTAATCATCACTAAAACTTAAAATACTGATCTATTTGAGTTGATAACATCAGTAAATGTTGACTAGAAGCCTTCTGGACTCTAGGAGAGAGGATTTTACTCTATAGAGAGCTCTATTTACCATTATTTCCCCCTCAGACATATCAAAAACATTAAAAACTGAATCCAAAGGTAATTTTATTATTCTTTATACATAAATCTATTATATTATTAAAGAAAAAAGATAATCTTTGTTGTAATCATCAATATTGATGTGATTAAATCAATTTTTAATTGTTTTTGTTAAATTATCTCTAAAAAATCTCCAATTCCACATAAAATCAAGAATATTTTCAATTTCTTTTATTTTTATTTGTAAATAAAATTAAGATAATTTTTATTTACATTATTAGGCGTAAACACATTCAAAAGTATTATATTAAGCATCAAAAGTAGGTATTTTCACTTATTATGATATTTTTACTTTATTATTATCTTGAACAATTATTCTATTAATATAAATAGTATTTGCATCAATATATAACTTTAATATTAGTAATATTATTGTTATGAATTTTCTTTTATTATTAAATAGCAATTTCTCATACATTTATTATTTGTCAGTTATGACAATAACTTTCTATATATATATTATTTATGAAATATTGATATATTTATTTTTATTATATTATTTTTATAATATAGTTAATATTATTTTTTTTATTTAAATAATGTCAATATTTTTATTCCTTAATTATAATTTATATTTATTATTATGATTATTTTTAATTTTATTCATCATTTTACGTAGGACATTCAGATTACAATAAGTAAAATATTAGTAATATTTATCTATTTTTTCATAGTGAAACCTTTCACTTACACACCAACATGACAAATTTTCAACAAATCACCCTGAACTCTGTATATACAAAAACCCTGACTAGAACAATCCCTATTCATATTTTGTGAAACCCCTTGATCATTAATAATGTGAGCCTTAGAGGTAATTTCATATACCCAAAATACCACAAATATAAAAAATAACATATTAATATAAATAAAATAAATTTATTTATATTATCAAAATAAAAATCAAAATATAAATATAAAATTATATTAAAAATAAAAAATTAATTACAATTTAAAAATAAAAAAACATTAAATTTTATAAGTATAAAATTACATTTATACTTGAAAAAATTAAGTAAAAATGAAATTTTAACAAAACTGTGAAAAAATAAATAAATTTGGAAAAAAATTAAATAAAAATTATTATAACTTTTTATCCATTAAATAAAAATATAAAAATTGTTTCACCATTGGATTCCTCATAAAAAATTAGGTGGGGTCACCTCTTAGTGAAATTCTTGTAACTCAACTCTAAATAAGCTTAAATTAAGTTTTTAGTATTTTCAATACAAAAGTTGAAAATCCTCAAAACCTTAATTTAATTCACACCACATGTGGTGTTAACCATCAATTTTTGTGTTAAAATTGAGGTGTTGTGTTTAGTTTAGAAGTTATGAGGAATTGAAGTATTTTCAATTGAATTCAATTGAAATGTCAAAATGTGCGCATGTATTACATAAGTGAACTTTGATTTACATATGAGGTGTCAATTATTACTGTATTGTACTGTAAAATTGAATTGAATTACATATGTAAATTATAAGTATAATACATGATAAGGAATTAAAGGAAAAATAAATTGGAAAGATTAAATTTGGGGGAGGGGAAAGGAACTCCAGCTCTAAGGGGGAGCTAGACCCCCAAAATCCTTGCTGACAGGCGTGGGATGTCAAAATTCACGCAAACGTTCATCACTTTTGGCCTGGAATTGAGTTACAGGGTCTGTGGACTCAATTGATGATGAGGTTTTGATACCAACTGGGGTAATTTTAGCTGTTGCCAAGAGGGTAAAACTACCCTTAAGATAAAACAACCATAGTAAAAACAGTTTGAACTGGTTTTTATGCCTTTTACACACATTCTGACGTGTTTTGAAGGCTCTAGGCCTGGTATTGCTATAGTAATGGCTGATTTAAAGGTCTAAAATGGCTAAAAATGGCTTAAACCAGCCCTTTTTGGTCTAAACCAGGGTTCAATGATGCCATAATTGGCTTTTCTGTTGTCAGACTGTTTTTCACGACTGACAAGAGTAAAATTTACTTTTGGAGTAAGAGAATTGATGGCTATAAAAGATTGTCTTCTTTGCCCCACTTTTCTCTTCATGTTAGAATCTTTTCCTTTTATTAATTAGTTTAAACACTGTTAAACCAATCAATCAAAGATTCCAACCACCATTTTCAAATCATTTTAGTCCTTTTAACCACGTGAAAAAAATCATTATAATCATTGTTTGTAACTCTTATAATCATTTTTACCCCTGAACCACCCCAAAAGTGAATTAAAGCATCTTTCATCACTGTAAACTTTGTCACTTTGTTTCCAAATTCACTCTGGTCACTTTTGGGCGTGTTTTCTCTTTAATATACTTTTTAAAGACTTTGTTCTTTAATTAATTGCTTGCAGTTCTTTGCTCAATTACTTCCAATTGAAATTGCTCTTGAAGAAATTTCTTTTGTAGCCTTAAAATATCTCTTGTAGATTATTTTTGGAAAAATTTTTATTGTTGGTAAAACAATAAATTTTTATAATATTATTGTTTTATACTAATAAAGCTATAAACAATAAATTTGGAGTGTTTTCTCTTAAAAATAATATTTCTTACTATTTTTAATTGAATTTTACCTTATACAAATTTTGAGGACAGGAAAAGTACTTGATTTTTAATCAAAGTTTCATATCCACACCTTACATTTGGGGGCCCAGCCGTGATATTTTACCTGTGACATATTTTTTTTTACTCTTTTTAAAATCTTTTTTCTTATATTGAAAAATTTAAAAACATACAAAAAATACTTATAATTCAAAAAATCCATAAAAAATAACTTTTTTTCATATTATAAGTGAGGCTTATATTTTTATTTCTTTTTTGAAATAACCTTTTTTTTCACTTAATTAATTGGCTTTTTCATTAATTTTAGTGTCTGACAACGTGGTAAGACAAGAAAACATTGAAACAGCCTCAACAGTCACCAACATTGTTCCTGCAAGCACTATTAATTCAGACCATAATAGTACTGTAATTGTGACTCAAAATAATCAACCTGAACCAATATCTTCTGAATTAATTAACTTGGACATAAGTAATACTCTTCAGAAAGCTAAGAATTTGACCAATAGTAGGTTTTTTGACGTAAAAATACTATTTTAAGCCTTTTTAAACCATAATTATGCCTTCAACCAGGTCAGGAGCCAGCTACAACCCCTCAAGCAGCTCCCAAAAAGGTAATAGACGTGATTATGGCAGAGGCCAACCAGGTACAGAAGGAAAAGGGTCAGTTGATGACTTCCAAACAACTAAATTGGGTCATTCTGAAGCTGATAATACTATTTTACCTTCAAAAAGAGCTGACACTGCCACAACAAGCCTCTGTGGACATATACAAAGCCAGCCACAGTGCATACAACAATGCACTTCAATTCAAGGAGTACCAGATCCTTGCAGACCTGTGGAAGAATTGCATGAATTCTTACCTGACAGTAAGAAAATTCTTGGGCCATCCCAACACTTGCAAATTCCTCAATGGATGGCATCCATTGATGGAGAAGAAAAACATGATGCTTTTGACACTAGAATGGAGGAAAAACAACCCTCCACCACCCAAACCAGTGCCAAAAACAGCCCCAGTGGCCAGCAGCAGCAATTCCAACGTGAAAAAACAGCCACAAACTCCAAACAAGGGCAAAGGGAAGGCACCAGCCCCAAAACCTTACAGCCAGGGCTACAGAATCCCAAAGATTCAGCAGGATGCCATGGAAAATGTATTTCAGATGGCCAGAACCATGATGGAATTACAGAAGAAGGAGGAAGCCAGATTAAGGTTCCAGAAATGATTTCTGACATATTTGATTCCATCCCAGAGTTGTATAATGCTATAAATGACGTGAAAAAACATCTTTCTGATAAAAATGAAACCATTTGTAACAACATTAAAACAAACAACCTGAGTCTGTGCGAAATTAATGAAACACTTATGTGTTTTGAAAAAGTTTTAAGAACAATTAAAAATTCCAATAAAGATAATTCTTCTAACAATAAAATAAATGAACAATCTGCCATTATTAAAGAATTAACAGATAAATATTCTAAATTCAATATTGATGACATAATTGAAACAAGAATTAAACAAGCCATAAATATTATCAAGACAGATAACAAGAAAGTCCTTGATGACATTTCAAATTCATTTACTGAAGTAAAGACATATACCATTGCCTTGAAAAAGTGTTTTGATGCTTCACAAGAAGAAGTATCAAAATTCTCAATGAAATTGAACCAAGTCACTGCTGATAATACAAGACAGACAGAGTTATGGCAAGAACTGACACATAAGGAAGACATGTATAAAATTGAAGTAATAAATTTAATACAAAGCTTCCAACATGAATACAGAAATTCCCAAAGGTTTAGCAACAGTAAAATGAATGACATTGAACAAATACTGAACACCTTACCAAGAATGTCTACACCTCTAAATCAAAATGAGGGCACAAGAATTTCAAATCCACAAGTATTGGATCCTGATAATTCACAATTAAAAAATGAATTATCCACTTCTTTTCATAACTTGGAACCATCAATGGGCCAAGCACTCTTGAAAGAAGTGCCAAAACTTAAAGAATGGCCCCACTTCAGTGGTGAAGGAGAGTATGACCATATGGAATTCGTTAGAGGTATTGACATGATCAAAGAGGATTTTGAATTACCAGACAGATTGGTAACAGCCAGGTTTAACACCTTGTTTACCAGATCAGCTGACAGATGGTACATCAAAATAGGACAAGCACATGGACACCAGAGTTGGACTTGGTGGAAAACCCAAATCATCAACAAATGGGCAAATGATTCTTGGAGGTTTAGAGTTGAAACAGCCTTTGAATCTGCCAAATTTAATGCTGATAAAGACAAAGCTTTACCATGGTTTTGCCAACAAAAGGACAGATTAACAGCATTATATCCTGACATGTCAGAATTTATGATCCATAGAAAAGTTCTGAGACAATGTGGAGGTGACTTAGAGCATGCTGTCAAAAGCAGGACTACTGAACAATCTTCAGCAGAGGATATTATCAATATACTAGAAGAAGTAACCACCAGAACCAAAATTGGTTCTAGTAGGGTGAATCTCAAAACAAGGTTTAATACACCTAGGAAAGATTCTGTGGACAAAAACCCCAAAGAAAATTCTAGTAATATTAAATATAAATCTGCAGATACAGTCAGAAAATGCCATATTTGCCAAAGCACCACCCATTTAGCCAATACATGTCCAAAAAGGGGGAAAATCAATGAAATTGACATTGAAAAGGGACCAGATGTTGAAAAAGAAGACATAATTGAAGACAATTCAGATAATAAGTCATCCATATTTTCTGAATCTTCAAAAGATATAGAAAATATCAATGCCACTTTTGAAATCATGGAATCTTATTCCCACTTACCACAATTGAGCAATGGTCAAGTTGATTTAGCAAAAGCTCAAGATGCACAACTTATGAAGACAAAATCAAACAGAGGAAAAGGTTATACAGCTGGTAACTCCTGTATAACAGAAGTGGTGATTGACAACAAGCCCACCAAACTTTTGCTTGACCCAGGAGCCTTCTGCTCTTGTGTTGGAAAATCTTTTCTTAAGACTTGTGTACCAAATTTTGAAGACCAATTGTTACCAATTGATGGTATAAAATTCAACAGTGCAAGTAACCCAATGAAAGCATTAGGAATCTTTGAGACCAATGTCATATTCCCACACATAAATGGGAATTTAAGGATCACAGTTGAATTTGTTGTTATGGAAAATTGCTCTAGTACCCATTTTATATTGGGAAATGACTATTTAATCATGTATGGGATAGATTTACATAATAACAAGGACAGATACTTTACAATTGGGGACAATAAGCGCCAGAAATTTGCCTTTTTACCATTTAAAAGACAAATTACAGTAAACAAAGTATCACTAGTCAACTTAGAGTTAGAAAAATTCAAGTCTGAACAGTTAAATGAGGCTGAGATAAGCCTTCATCTGACTGATAAACAAGAAAATGAACTTTCTTCCCTTTTGTATGACCACAGAGGAGCATTTGCTACAGACAAAGAACCTCTGGGAGCAATTATTGGTCATGAATTTGACATCATTCTTAACATTGAGAGACCTTATCCACCACTCTTAAGAAGACCTGCTTATCCAGCAAGTCCAAAATCAAGAGAAGCTCTAGAAATTCATATCAAAGAACTTCTGGACCTTGGTGTAATGAGAAAAGTAGGCCACAATGAGGAAGTAGAAATAACTACACCAGCTATAGTGGCGTGGCATAATGGAAAATCCAGAATGGTTGGGGACTTTAGAGCTCTGAACACTTACACTGTCCCAGACAGATACCCAATACCAAAAATCCAAATTGCCCTTACTCAAATATCTCAAGCAGTGTATATAACCACTATGGATGCCCTTAAAGGATTCCATCAAAATGTGGTAACACCAAGAGCAAGAAAATACTTGAGAATTATTGTTCATTGTGGAGTGTATGAATACTTAAGGATGCCCTTTGGTATGAAAAATGCACCTTCACACTTCCAAAGAATGATGAATGAAATCTTCCCTGAAGAACTCTCAGAGGGATGGTTAATCATTTACATTGATGACATTATTATCTGTTCAAAGACTTGGGAGGAGCACATGTACAGATTATCAAGAGTTTTGACAAAAATCCAATCAGTAAACATGAAAATCTCCTTGAAGAAATGTCATTTTGGATTTAAAGAACTTAAAGCACTAGGACATGTTGTATCTGGTTTGTCCCTTGGAATTGACAAAAACAAAGTTGCAGCAGTATTGTTAAAACCCATGCCTCAGAATAAGAAGGAAATTCAGTCATTATTAGGTTTTGCAGGATATTACAGGCAACACATTAAAGATTTTGCATCCACAGCAAGACCACTTTATAAGTTGTGTGACAAAGACACAGTGTTTGAGATGACTGTTGACAGAGTCAAAGCTTTTGAGTCTCTAAGAGAAGCATTGACCACTGCTCCACTCTTACTGATGCCAGACTTTAAATTGCCTTTCAAACTGTATATTGATGCATCAGGAGATGGACTGGGTGCTGCACTTCACCAAGTTCAGATCATAAATGATAAGCCTGTAGAAGGACCCATATGTTTCATATCCAGGCAAATCAAACCAGCTGAAGCCAGATATGGAGCAAGTCAAATGGAATGTCTATGCCTTGTCTGGGCCTTGGAGAAATTGAACTACTTCTTAGAGGGATGTGTTTTTGAAGTGATAACAGATTGTACAGCTGTCAAATCACTTTTGAACATGAAAACACCCAACAGACACATGCTCAGATGGCAAATAGCCATACAAGAATACAGAGGCAATATGACTATTGTTCATAAGGATGGGAATATTCATAAGAATGCAGATGGACTAAGCAGATGGCCATTACCAAATAATATTGACAATCCTGCTTATGTGCCAGAAGAAGCTTCACCACAAATTCCAATAGAAGGAATAAGTGTTACAGACTTGAACACCACCTTCTTTGAAGAAGTCAGAAGCAGCTACACTCAAGATAAGAATTGTAGCATCTTATGCCAATTACTTAACAAAGACTGTAAAGACAACTCTCTAATACATGCCTTGGATGAAGTATGGAGAAAATCTTATGATGAAGGAAGATTTCACGTACTGGATGGTATAATTTACCACAGAACCAAGCACACATGTGTCATGACAGTTGTAGACAGGTCATTAATCAATCTTGTATTGAAAGAATGCCATGATAGTCCCTTTTCAGGACATCTGTCTGAAGACAGAACAAGAGAGAAAGTAAAGACCTGCATATGGTGGCCAATGTGGCAGAAAGATGTTGCAGAGTATTGCAAAACCTGTGACAGATGCCAAAAGGCAAATAAATCCACTGGCAAAAGACTTGGAAATATGATAAAAATCCAAGAACAAAAAAGACCTTGGGAAATTGTCCATATGGATTGGGTAACTGGCCTACCACCAGGAGGTGACAGGAGCTATAATGCTTGCCTAGTAATTGTGGACAGATTCAGTAAAACTCCAATCTTTTTACCATGTCACAAAGATGATACAGCCATGGATACAGCTCTTCTGATATGGAATAGAGTAGTATCATGGACTGGGATATTTACAAATATCATCAGTGATAGAGATCCCAAATTCACTTCAGCACTATGGACAAATCTTCACCAATTATTTGGCACTAAACTGTCTTTCTCTACAGCCTACCACCCACAAACTGATGGCCTGGCTGAAAGGATGATCCAAACCTTAGAGGACATGGTGAGAAGATTTTGTGCATATGGCCTTGAATTCAAAGATTGTGATGGATTTACCCATGACTGGTGTACTCTGTTGCCAGCACTGGAATTAGCATATAAAACATCAATCCATGCCAGTACCAATCAGACTCCTGCTATTCTAGAAAAAGGATGGAACCCCAAGTTACCCCAAGATTCCTTGAGGAAAGACTTAATTGAAATACATCCCACAGCTGCTAGCTTCAAAGGAATGCTAGAAAAAGCTAGAAAGCATGCAGTAAGATGCATGGAGGACTCTTTTGCATATGCTAAAGATAAATGGGATAAATCACATGCAACTCCACATTTCAAAGTGGGGGACCTAGTACTTGTATCCACCACTAACTTCAATAACATCAAAGGATGTAAAAAGTTAAAAGACTCCTTTGCAGGACCTTTTGTGATTAAGGCCCTCCATGGAGAAAATGCTGTTGAAGTAGAGTTATCTGAAGAACTTAGCAATAAGCACCCTACATTTCCAGTGAGCTTGATAAAGCCATATAAATCT
Source organism: Austropuccinia psidii (assembly GCA_023105745.1). Taxonomy (NCBI): domain Eukaryota; kingdom Fungi; phylum Basidiomycota; class Pucciniomycetes; order Pucciniales; family Sphaerophragmiaceae; genus Austropuccinia; species Austropuccinia psidii. The sequence continues at coordinate 25,982,740 of JALGQZ010000009.1, read as the reverse complement.
AGTGATGCTAAAAAATTTCCCTTGAGGAATAAGATTCCCCAAGTTATACCTCCTATTGAGACATCTGGTGCTAAGAAAATTACCAAAGTTCTTAAATAAAGGAAATTAAGAACCAAGAAAGTAAGGGAATACCTTGTTAGGTACAGTGACCCAACTTGTGAAGATGAATGGTTAGAAGAAAGGAAATATACCAGAAGCTACCAAACTCCTCAGAAGATTCAGACACACTAGAAACACCAATATTACAAAGTAATATTCTTTTTTAGGGGGAGGGAATGTGAGCCTTAGAGGTAATTTCATATACCCAAAAGACCACAAATATAAAAAATAACATATTAATATAAATAAAATAAATTTATTTATATTATTAAAATAAAAATCAAAATATAAATATAAAATTGTATTAAAAATAAAAAATTAATTACAATTTAAAAATAAAAAAACATTAAATTTTATAAGTATAAAATTACATTTATACTTGAAAAAATTAAGTAAAAATGAAATTTTAACAAAACTGTGAAAAAATAAATAAATTTGGAAAAAAATTAAATAAAAATTATTATAACTTTTTATCCATTAAATAAAAATATAAAAATTGTTTCACCATTGGATTCCTCATAAAAAATTAGGTGGGGTCACCTCTGAGTGAAATTCTTGTAACTCAACTCTAAATAAGCTTAAATTAAGTTTTTAGTATTTTCAATACAAAAGTTGAAAATCCTCAAAACCTTAATTTAATTCACACCACATGTGGTGTTAACCATCAATTTTTGTGTTAAAATTGAGGTGTTGTGTTTAGTTTAGAAGTTATGAGGAATTGAAGTATTTCCAATTGAATTCAATTGAAATGTCAAAATGTGCACATGTATTACATAAGTGAACTTTGATTTACATATGAGGTGTCAATTATTACTGTATTGTACTGTACAATGGAATTGAATTACATATGTAAATTATAAGTATAATACATGATGAGGAATTAAAGGAAAAATAAATTGGAAAGATTAAATTTGGGGGGGAAAAGGAACTCCAGCTCTAAGGGGGAGCTAGACCCCCAAAATCCTTGCTGACAGGCGTGGGATGTCAAAATTCACGCAAACGTTCATCACTTTTGGCCTGGAATTGAGTTACAGGGTCTGTGGACTCAATTGATGATGAGGTTTTGATACCAACTGGGGTAGTTTTAGCTGTTGCCAAGAGGGTAAAACTACCCTTAAGATAAAACAACCATAGTAAAAACAGTTTTAACTGGTTTTTATGCCTCTTACACACATTCTGACGTGTTTTGAAGGCTCTAGGCCTATTGCTATAGTAATGGCTGATTTAAAGGTCTAAAATGGCTAAAAATGGCTTAAACCAGCCCTTTTTGGTCTAAACCAGGGTTCAATGATGCCATAATTGGATTTTCTGTTTTCAGACTGTTTTTCACGACTGACAAGAGTAAAATTTACTTTTGGAGTAAGAGAATTGATGGCTATAAAAGATTGTCTTCTTTGCCCCACTTTTCTCTTCATGTTAGAATCTTTTCCTTTTATTAATTAGTTTAAACACTGTTAAACCAATCAAACAAAGATTCCAACCACCATTTTCAAATCATTTTAATCCTTTTAACCACGTGAAAAAAATCATTATAATCATTGTTTGTAACTCTTATAATCATTTTTACCCCTGAACCACCCCAAAAGTGAATTAAAGCATCTTTCATCACTGTAAACTTTGTCACTTTGTTTCCAAATTCACTCTGGTCACTTTTGGGCGTTTTTTCTCCTTAATATACTTTTTAAAGACTTTGTTCTTTAATTAATTGCTTGCAGTTCTTTGCTCAATTAATTCCAATTGAAATTGCTCTTGAAGAAATTTCTTTTGTAGCCTTAAAATATCTCTTGTAGAGTATTTTTTGGATAAATTTTTATTGTTGGTAAAACAATAAATTTTTATAATATTATTGTTTTATACTAATAAAGTTATAAACAATCAATTTGGCGTGTTTTCTCTTAAAAATAATATTTCTTACTATTTTTAATTGAATTTTACCTTATACAAATTTTGAGGACAGGAAAAGTACTTAATTTTTAATCAAAGTTTCATATCCACACCTTACAAATAATAACATTCAAACCACCTGGAACTCCTGCAGAAGATTCCCACAAAACTCAACAAAATATACAGTCACATGGCCAAACCTGAATACCAAAAATACTGATTTCCAACTCCACATGACCATATATAAAGCTCACATAGCCATACTTGATCTTTCAAGTCTATAAAAAATATTTTATAGAGAGTCCCTAATAATTTTTGAAGTTTATTAAAAATATACTGAGAAATATATGAATGCATCACACAGCCCTGTCAAATTTTCTATTACTAAACTACATGGCTACCACAACCTGTAAATGAAAATAATCACAATAAGAAACTGGTAAGATGAAAGAAAAGCCCACTCATGAGTCAAAGTGAATTTTTGTTTGCGTCGGACCAATAAGAGGTGAGAACTGCATCACCTGATAAGAAATGACAAAGATGTAACCAAAGCCAGCTCAGAAGTCCAAGTACCTTCCCGTCACCTCCAAGTGATAAGAGGTCAGGGAAGGGCTGTGGTAAGAAGGATGAGAAGCTTTATGTTATAGCTAGACAACTGCAGCCATGTGGGCTCCCAGCAGCATTTACTAAATGCAAAGATCTTGGTGGCTGTGCCATTTCAGAACCTAGTTATTCACAAATAATATGAGAGGTAAAACACCAAATTTAAATCAATGTGGAATAATGAGTCACCAAATTCAGTTCCAATCTAGACCTCCTGGCCAGGTCAACCCAGCAATCCTCACAAGAGCCCATGCTGCAATGTCAAATACAAAGTATACAGAACTCTATACCAAAATTAAATGAATCTGTATCAAGAAAGGCCCCATGAACTACATGTGCTAAGAATCCACAGAAATAGCACTTGAAGGGGATATCGTGAGACAAACTCCTGACCAGAAAAAGTACATCAAGATTATGCAAGGAATATCGCCATATGGTTCCAAAACACAGACATATAGTGTAACATCCCAGTGAGATGAACAATTAAATAAAAAAATCAAAATGAATTACAAATCAAGGCTGTGAATCCCTATTAAGAAAATAAGGTAAATTTTTCAGATTGTTCTTTTGAGAAGATTTCATACTAAAGAGTATAGCTTAAGCTTATGCATGGAATTTGATATTTTTCACTTTATATGTAATTATCACCATAAAGGTTCCACATCATTCAGCTCCACAGATCCAAAGACAATGAAAGTGAAAAGGGCGGAAATGAAAGATATCAGAATTTACAAGATTTATGGATACAGAATAACTATTTTCAATTGGTTTCTCTCCATGAAACTCTCAATATAAGATTGAATATGAATTTACCTTATTCCTAGGAGGTAGTCCATCATTTTAAAAATATCAATCACCCCATATCCAAGCTTACTAAAATTAAAGTAGTCAATATTGGTGAAAAAGTGTTATTGAAAAGAACTTTAGTTACTTTTTTGTTATCCTATGTATTAGATTTATATTATACCTATATAATACTAATCTAAAACTAGAATCCTTTTGATACCATTTTTTCTAACCTACACTGATCATACTCATAGCCCTAAGAAAAGTTTCAATATATATATCAAGTGCAACCTCAAGTATTCAAGAAAACCATATTTATGGCTTTTTGTTCAAAATATTAGTACTTGATGGGTATGCTATAATCCTCTGAGGTTACTATCATAGATTTTTAAAGCCATACAGTCAATGTAATGGGGATTTTCAAGCTCAAAGAAGATTTTGTCAGTATTCTTGGAGGAGAATGCAATAATTCCCTCCCCTGTTATTTAATGAGATTTAATGACTTTGGAAACAGTTTGATGTTATCTTATTCTCCCACTAATTAATTGAAAATCAGGAAGTGTGAGCCTGTGAGGTATGTATAACATACCCATAAGGCCACAAATGATTTTATAAACAGTTAATTTTGTCTTAGACAGACTTTTTGGTTGAAATTAAAATAAAAAATAACAAAAAATAAGTATAACTTTATTTTGGATAAGCAAAGTTATAAATATTATGTCATTTTTGGATTCTACACCAAAAATAACCTAGGGTACATCCATATGGTGTTATACCCAAAAACACTTATTTCTTGTGTTATTAGAAGATTTAAGAATCTCACAGTACTAATGTAACGTTTTTAACATTTTTTTAAAAATTGTTAAATTTAAGCTTAAATAAGCTTAAATTTAAAGTTGCATAAGGTTAATGCAAACTTGCCAAAATTTTAGTTAAAATTGAGGTGTGGTGTATATTTACTGAATTGGCTAAGGATTTTCCATACAGAATGTAAATCCTGTGTGAGCTCAATTTAAAAGGGTTTAAAGCCATGGTATGGCTTTAAATAAATAAAAGGGCAAAATCCACGCAAAAAGGTGGGACAAAGGAAAAAGACCAAATAGAGCTGGTGTACCCCACTTTTTGGATCTGCAATGATTCAATTAAGGTTTTCCACCTGTATTGGAGGATTTTCAATCTTATTTAAACTTTAAGATTAGACTTTGATCCAACCTTAAGGTTTAAACTGGTTTTATCCCAATTTGGACAGGAATTTCAAGCTGCCAAAGGGTAAATCCCAATATGCAGGCTTGAAATAAAGGTTTTAAGAACTGTCAAATCTTAATCAAGCTTAAAAACCTTAAATAAGCTTAAAACTTTAAAGTTACAAGCATCAAAACCTTATCAAAAGCTGAGGTTTAGTGTGTATTGCTATTTTACGTGGAAAAATAGCAATAACTTCAAAAATTCATTAAAAATCCAAATCTTAATGGATTTGCTTGAAAATTTCACACAGCTTAAAATTTAATATTATCTATATATAAATTAAATTTTAAGTATATTTTTTAAATAAATTTCCTGGGTAATTAGCCTGGAAATTTACTCTTTTAATTAAGCTCAAAGAAAATTATGATTTCTTTAAAAATTAATTAAAAATTGAGTTTAAGAGATTTCTGCTTGAAACTCTATTTTTAAGTTGTTCATTTAATGAACTTTAATATAAATAAGTTTATTTATATTAAAAACTCAAAATAATTAGTTTAAATGAGGATTAAAGTTACATGGAGTTAAGAATAAAACTGGTAACTTTAAATTGGAATTAAAAACAAGTTGCCTTAAGTTAAGAGCTTTGTTTTTAAGTATGGTTTTTAAGTTTTGACCTGAGAACGCCCTCTGTATTCATTATGAATCATGAGAGCTGCTCTGAAGACATAAAAAGAGTCTTTTCATCACCGTTTTTGTCCATCATCCATCATCAATCCAATCATATTAGAAATTTAAACAGGTAAAGTTTTATTATTTATAAAATCTTATTATTAAAGTAATTATTAAGTTATTTTATTCTTTATTAATTGTAAATTAAAGAATTGAAGTAATAGAATTCAGATTATTGTTTTAATGATCAATAATATATTTTATATTATAAAATTATCATCTTAAATATCTTTTAAAATCAACAAATTCCTCTTAAAAACTCTTTAATCTTAAATTTTATCATGAAAAGTTGTTTTATTCTTAAAATTATTGATTTTAGGCGTGTTTTTAACTTATAATCATTATTTAATATAATAACTGTTGTTGTTTAACTTGTTGTATTAAATAAATATTATAAGTAAGTTTTCTCTAAAGTTCTATATTTTTTTATCTAGTATTAGTTTTTTTATATAGAATTTTATTCTGTAAGAATTATTTCTGCAGAGTGTGTGCTATAATTCTTTTATAAATAATATTTATATTATTTATAAGTGGTTAACATTCATATTTCCACATGTAATTGTCTCATTAAGAGCTTTACAATTCTTATTGTTATAACTGTCAGTGACTATAACAATAATAGAATAATTATAATTTATTATAATTATTATTATTTTTTTATTATTAAATTTTTATAATAATAATTAAATTTATTTTTTTATATAATTATTTTTAATAATTATATTTAAATTTGTGGTTATAATATTTTGTTATATTATATATTTCTACTGAGGACAGTCATAGTAGTCTTGATTTTGCTACTATTATCAAGAGTTTCATAGACAGACCTTACATTTGGGGGCCTGGCCGTGATTTTAAACCAATTTTTGGGACATAAATCATATTATAGACCTTATTTTACTGTTTTTGATGTAAAATTGCCATATTTATCTTAATATTGGCTTTTTTGGGACTTATCCCTTATAAATAATCTTTATAATATTAATAAAGTTATTTTTTTCTTAAGAATATTGTTTGAAACAATATACTATGAAGTGACTTGGAATAAATTTCTTTTGTCTAACTAGTGGCTTTTTCACATCACAGACTTGAAATGTATCCTTTGAGTTATTCTAGTATAAAGTGAATAATAATACAATTTTGATTAATTAACTTGTTAATTGCATAATTATTATTTCTTTAAAGAAAATAATAAATCAAATAAAAAATCTCTACTAAAAAATATTTTTTCTTTTATCTTAGACATTTTTCTTCCTTTTTGATGTAATTTGCCATAAATTACATTAAAACAACTTTATTTAACAAGTTGAGTTTATAAGTTATTTTTATTATTTTATAAAATAACTTACATTTTTAATTTTCTCTAGTGTCTTCCATCAGAGGAAATTCTTAAGACTCTGAAACCTCAGAGTCCAGTATTGAAATTCAAACCAGCCCACCACCAAGGGGTTTGATAACCAAAGAGCCCTTTAAAGGTCATGCAGGTGAATTCAATTCAATTTTACTCTATTTTTTATTAGAATTGACGTGAAATTACTCCTACTAGAAGTGGAAGTAACTACTCCATCCAATCAAATGGATCTGGACCAGGACATTCCAGCCACAAATCAAAAAGGCAAGAATGTCTTCCCAGAGGAGAGGCACAAATGGAGGATGCCAGAACTTCCACCAGTTCCCAAAGGTTAGCCAGCACCTTTGAACCTCTTATTGAGAGTCCAGAAGCTGACATAACTGCTATTGCTGTTAGACCTGAACCATTTCCAACAAGCAGCCGTGGAGATTTATCAATCTCAATGGAAGAACTGGTTCTTGGCGTCAAAACAACAAGAGTGGGAACTTCTCCCAAGTCTTTGAACAGGCACCATGAACTCTTATCTTCAAGTGAAGAAGTTCATGGGACCAGAAAAGACAGAAGACATTCTAAGGGGTTGGACACCCATGTCTGTCAAAGGACAAGTCCAACAGATAAAAGCTTGGTTGAAAAACCAAAGCATGTTATCAGAGGATCGGAAAAAGAAGTTGGCCCAAGGCAAGGAAACCAGCCCAGTGGAAGCTCCCCAAGCATCCACCAGCAAAAATCCGCCTCAACAAGTGCCAAACAAGCCCAAGCAAACCCCAAGAGCCAACCAGAAGGGCAAGCAAAAGGCAAAGGGAAAGGCAAAGCCCAAGTAGAACAAGCCTTACCCTCAGAATTACAGAATCCCAAAGAAGGAAAAGACAGCCATGAACAATGTGTTCAACATGGCAAGAACCTTTATGGAATTAAAAAACAAGGAGGAGGAAAGATTGAATCAATCTTTCCCAAAGAAATAGATCTTGTAAAACTTGTAACTCACTTTGAATCTTGTAATAAAGAAATTATGGCAAAATTTAAAGCATTTGATTATGTCCCACAGAAGTTGGGTAATGAGATATTGAAAGTGAAAGAACAACAAAAGACTATTATTGGCCTTGAAAATGTTAATAAAGACAATATTTTGTCTTTGACGCAAGTTTGTGAAAGACTTGAGTCTAAAGTTACCTTACTCAATCAACCATATGAGAACTCAATTTCTTTTATAACTGGACAGTTAAGAGAATTGAAAATACAAGTTCAAAAATTGGAAAATTCTACTGGTCACAATGCAGCTCTTTTTCAAGAACAATTGGAAAAAAGTGATAAAGCAAGACTTGAATTTATATAAGACATTCAATCAAGTATTAATAATATATCACTAAAAAATGAATTGCCAAGGCAATCCACACCAATTCTTGACAGAAATGTTCTTAACTTGAATAATGGTTTAAATCATACAATTTCAAGTCATGATGTGGAAACTGCTTGCAATTTTAAGGACATTCCAAGATTAGAGGAATGGCCAACCTTCAGTGGTGAAGGAGAATATAATCATATGGAATTTATGAGAACAACTGATATGTTTAAAGAAGACTTTAACATACCAGATGAATACATAAGTGCCAGATTACACTCATTACTTACCAAATCAGCAAAGAAATGGTATTATAAAATGAGGCAAGACCATGGTAAACATTCTTGGCCTTGGTGGAAAGAACAAATTATCTCCAAATGGGCAAATGATTCCTGGAGATTTAGAATGGAAAATTCTTTTGAAGAAGCCATTTTTAATATTGAGAGGGACAGGCCCATGACTTGGTTTCTTAAACAGAAGGACAGATTAACTGCCCTTCATCCTGATATTTATGAAACAATGGTACATAAAAGGATATTAAGAAAATGTGGTGGTGACCTTGAGCATGCTATAAGAAGCAGATGTATTGAGCCTTGCTCTACAGAAGATTATATCAATGCTATGGAGGACATCACTACTAGAACAAAAATTGGAAGAAATTGGTCCAAAACCCCAATAGACAACAAGACTAATGGGAAACCAATTTCAAAACCAAATAAACCACATGACAGACCTCCTTTGAAATGTCATAAATGTGGAAGCACATCTCATTTGGCAAACACTTGTCCAAAAAAGACAAGAGTCAATGAGATAAATGTTGAAAAAGTGGAAGACACAAAAGAAACTGATGTATCTTTACATGAAAGTGATTCTGAGCCTTCAGAAGAAGAAGAAGTATCAGACGAACTTGGTATAGAGAACATTAATGTCTCTTTTGAGGTCACTGAGGTACATACTCACTTACCACAGTACAGTGATGAATGTGTGGATCTCATACATGTGCAAGAGGCCAAAATGCAAAAACCCAAACCTGCCAGAGGTAAAGGTTATACAGCTGGGTCATCTTGTATAACTCATATTGTGATAAATAACACAGAAGCCAAGATAAATCTTGACTCAGGTGCTTTTTGCACTTGTGTTGGAAAAGATTATCTTGACAAAATTTATACCAATTGGCAAGACAAATTAATGCCAATTGAAGGTATAAAATTCAGCAGTGCTAGCCAAAATATGCACCACTTGGGTATATTTGAAGCAGCAATCATATTTCCTCATCATGTAGGAAGTATAAGACTGAAAGTTGAAATTGTTGTTATGAATAATTGTACTTCACAACACTTTATACTTGGGAATGATTATCTCAATATTTATGGTATTGATATTAATAATCATAAAGACAGGTATTTCACTATAGGGGAGAATAAAAGACAAAAATTTGCTTTTCCTCTAGAAAAAAGAGAAATTACTGTCATTAAACAAGTAAAAAATGTTAATAAGGAAAAATTTGTGTCAAGTCAATTAATTAAAGCACAAATTAGTCCTGAGTTAACACTGGAAATGAAGGAAGAGATTATTGAAATTTTATTTCAATACAGGGAAGCCTTTGCTTCAGATAATGAACCACTTGGGGCTATAAAAGGCCATGAGGTGGACATTATGCTTAATGTGGAAAGGCCTTATCCGCCACTATTAAGAAGACCAGCTTACCCAGCTAGCCCTAGGGCTAGAGAAGCGTTAGAAAATCATATTAATGAACTAATGAAACTGGGAGCTCTTAGAAAAGTTGGACACAATGAGGAGGTAGAAGTCACAACCCCAGTAATCTTTACTTGGCATAATGATAAGTCAAGGATGGTTGGTGATTTTAGAGCACTGAATACCTATACTATCCTAGACAGGTATCCAATCCCTAGAATTCATGAGACTTTGACTCAATTATCCAAAGCAAGATTCATTACTTCCATGGATGCTCTAAAAGGCTTTCACCAGAATGTTTTGACACCTCATGCTAGAAAATTATTGAGAATAATTGCTCACTGTGGTATTTATGAATATTTGAGGATGCCTTTTGGTATTAAAAATGCACCCTCTCATTACCAAAGAATGATGAATACTATCTTCCCACATGAATTATCAGAGGGATGGTTAATCATTTATATTGATGACATTATCATTTGTTCAGAAACCTGGCAATTACATTTAGAGAGACTTTCATTAGTACTTAAGAAAATTCTACAAGTGAAAATGAAAATTTCTCTTAAAAAATGTAATTTTGGGTTTCATGAGTTAAAAGCTCTAGGACATGTAGTCTCAGGACTAAGCCTTGGTGTTTATAAGAACAAAGTGGCTGCAGGTTTACTGAAACAGATGACCCAGAAAAAAAAAGAAATGATGACTTTCTTAGGGTTCGCCAGTTATTACAGACAACACCTTAAAGATTTTGCAATCCATGCCAGATCATTATACAGAATTTGTGATCAACAAACTGTTTTTGAAATGACTCAGGGGAGAATTCAAGCATATGATAAAAGAAAGTATGCCTTGACCAATGCACCATTATTACTGATGCCAGACTGGAAACTTCCTTTCAAGCTGTATATTGATGCATGTGGTGAAGGTCTAGGAGCTTCTCTTCATCAAGTTCAAATTGTCAATGACAAGCTTTATGAAGGTCCAATTTGTTTTATTTCAAGACAAATTAAACCTACTGAGGCCAGATATGGAGTTAGCCAAATGGAGTGCCTTTGCCTTGTTTGGGTTCTGGAAAAACTTCATTACTATCTTGATGGTAGTGTGTTTGAAGTAATAACTGATTGTAATGCAGTAAAGTCACTTCTTAACATGAAAACTCCAAACAGACACATGTTAAGATGGCAGATTGCTATACAGGAGTATAGAGGCAATATGACCATAGTACATAAAGCTGGAAATATTCACAAGAATGCTGATGGCTTAAGTAGATGGGCATTACCCAATACACCTGAAAATCCTGCCTATGTTCCTACAAGTGCAGAACCTCAAATCCCAATTGAAGTAATTAACATCACAGATGTGGGAACAGAATTCTTTGAGGAAGTTAGAGAAAGCTATAAGAAAGATAAAAATTGGCATATACTTACTACTCTACTTGACAAAGATTGCAAAGATGCAGCATTGGCTAATTCTCTGGATGATATTTGGAAAACATCTTATGATAATGGAAGATTCCATTTGTTTGATGGTATACTATATCATAGATCTAAACACACATGTGTCATGGTCCTATGTAGTAGAATGTTGATGAACACAATACTACTGGAATGCCATGATAACATTTATTCTGGACATCTGTCTGAAGACAGAACAATGGAAAGAATTAAGACATGTGCCTGGCGGCCATCTTGGAGAAAAGATGTCATTGAGTACTGTCATAGTTGTGATAGATTCCAGAAAGCCAATAAAGCTACTGGTAAACGATTTGGTCTGATGATCCATATCCAAGACCCAAGTACCCCGTGGAAAGTGGTTCACATGGATTGGGTAGCTGCATTACCACCTGGAGGTGATAAAAGTTACAATGCATGTCTTGTTATTGTAGACAGATATAGCAAAAAACCAATCTTTTTACCATGTCACAAAGATGACACAGCTATGGATACAGCTTTTTTGATCTGGAATAGAGTAATATACCATACTGGTCTCTTTAAAAACATCATTAGTGACAGAAACCCAAAATTTACATCAGCCTTATGGACTAATTTACATAAGCTTTTGGGTACAAAATTATCATTCTCAACAGCATACCATCCACAAACAGATGGATTAGCAGAAAGAGTGATTCAAACCCTTGAGGACATGATCAGAAGATTTTGTGCTTATGGACTGGAGTTTAAAGATTCTGATGGCTTTACCAATGATTGGTGTACTCTTATACCAGCATTGGAATCAGCCTACAAGACCTCTATCCATGCTTCAACAGGCAAGACCCCTGCAATGTTGAAAAAAGGATGGAACCCCAAACTTCCAATTGATACTTTGAAGAAAGATCTGGTTGACATTCATCCAACTGCTTCAAGCTTTAAGCTATTGCTTGATAAAGTGAGACATCATGCAAATCAAAGAATTAATGATGCCTTTGAATATGCTAAGCAGAAATGGGATAAAAGTCATAAAACCCCAGAATTCAAAGTAGGGGACTTAATACTAGTTTCAAACTTTAACTTTAATAATGTTAAAGGTCCAAAGAAATTGAAAGATTCCTTTGCAGGACCATTTATTATTAAAGCCCTGCATGGGACAAATGCAGTACAAGTAGAACTGTCAGGAGAACTGGAAAATAAACATCCAACATTCCCTGTCAGTCTAGTAAAGCATTATACTTCAAGTGACAAGGAATTATTTCCTTTAAGAAATGAAACACCCTTAGAAGTACCCCCACTAGATCTAAGTGAGGAGAAAAAGGTACTAAAAGTCTTGAAAGAAAAAAGACTTAGGGGAAAAAATGAAAGAGAATACTTAGTCAGGTATAAAAATCCACAACATGAAGATGAGTGGATTGTAGAAAGGAAAATACCTGATTCCCAAAAGTTTCTCAGAAGATTCAGACATGAGAGAAGACCAATTTCTCAAGAAAAGTTTGAATTGTGTGCTTTACATACTTAAAAGTATAAGTAGAGAGGTTGGAAAGTGGATTATACCCCCCCAAATAACTTGGGGGTAAACTACAAAAGAAAAATTGTGGTACAATTTTTTTTGGTGGTAGGGAATGTGAGCCTGTGAGGTATGTATAACATACCCATAAGGCCACAAATGATTTTATAAACAGTTAATTTTGTCTTAAACAGACTTTTAGTTGAAATTAAAATAAAAAATAACAAAAAATAAGTATAACTTTATTTTGGATGAACAAAGTTATAAATATTATGTCATTTTTGGATTCTACACCAAAAATAACCTAGGGTACATCCATAAGGTGTTATACCCAAAAACACTTATTTCTTATGTTATTAGAAGATTTAAGAATCTCACAGTACTAATGTAACGTTTTTAACATTTTTTTAAAAATTGTTAAATTTAAGCTTAAATAAACTTAAATTTAAAGTTGCATAAGGTTAATGCAAACTTACCAAAATTTTAGTTAAAATTGAGGTGTGGTGTATATTTACTGAATTGGCTAAGGATTTGCCATACAGAATGTAAATCCTGCATGAGCTCAATTTAAAAGGGTTTAAAGCCATGGTATGGCTTTAAATAAATAAAAGGGCAAAATCCACGCAAAAAGGTGGGACAAAGGAAAAAGACCAAATAGAGCTGGGGTACCCAACTTTTTGGATCTGCAATGATTCAATTAAGGTTGTCCACCTGTATTGGAGGATTTTCAACCTTATTTAAACTTTAAGATTAGACTTTGATCCAACCTTAAGGTTTAAACTGGCTTTATCCCAATTTGGACAGGAATTTCAAGCTGCCAAAGGGTAAATCCCAATATGCAGGCTTGAAATCAAGGTTTTAAGAACTGTCAAAGCTTAATCAAGCTTAAAAACCTTAAATAAGCTTAAAACTTTAAAGTTACAAGCATTAAAACCTTATCAAAAGCTAAGGTTTAGTGTGTATTGCTATTTTATGTGCAAAAATAGCAATAACTTCAAAAATTGATTAAAAATCCAAATCTTAATGGATTTTCTTGAATATTTCACACAGCTTAGAATTTAATATTATCTATATATAAATTAAATTTTAAGTGTCTTTTATAAATAAATTTCCTGGGTAATTATGCTGGAAATTTACTCTTTTAATTAAGCTCAGAGAAAATTATGATTTCTTCAAAAATTAATTAAAAATTGAGTTTAAGAGATTTCCGCTTGAAACTCTATTTTTAAGTTGTTCATGTGATGAACGTTAATATAAATAAGTTTATTTATATTAAAAACTTAAAATAATTAGTTTAAATGAGCATTAAAGTTACATGGAGTTAAGAATAACACTGGTGTCAGGGTGAGTCTATGTAGAAGCTTAAAAACAGTAAATACAAGCTAGTACTATGACTGTGACACGTCAAAATAAGTAATAAAAAAAATCTTCAGGTCCTACTGCTACGTGGTAACAGTGGTGATGAGTCTATTGAGGACCTGGGTTGCAATGTTCTAATATCTTTGACTGTAAAGAGACACTACAATAATTATATTTAATTATATCTTTAAGTATTCTAAGGACACTACTGATGATTAACAGTCTTGTCACGTAAGAATATATAAATAAAAGATAAGATGAGGATTTTTGAAGGCAAAAACCCTTCTTTTTATATCTTTCAAGACTGTCAAGAGTTATTTACTCTTCACACGTCAGAGGAGTGAAAATTTTCACTCCATTGGCCAGTCTGTGGTTCTGGATCCTCAATTCTGACGTCAGTAGAGGCAGAATTGTGGTTTTGGGACCACAAATGATCATTCTGGATCAATACAGGATGAAAAAACTTTTCACCTGCCACGTCAGCACTTGGATGACGTTGTTCTGGTGTTTGTATGACTAATACTAGTCATTCTGGGCGGGTTTAAGCTTTGAACAACCATTATTTTGAGTATTAAGACTGTACTGGTTGGTACAGGTTTGGTACAGGCCAGTATTGGCCAAAAAACTTCCAACCAAGATATCTTGGTCAGTTTTTGAGATATCAAGAAACTAAGAGCACAGAATTGAAGGGCTTAATGAGCTCTTCAATTTGGTATGCTTCATGTTTACCCTTCTTTAAAATAGCAAAAGTTATAAGGGTTTTAAGTTTTTGGATGTATTTTTGTACATCAGTATGAGGCTTCAAAAACTTCCATACCAGATATCTTCTTCAATTTGGAAGATATCTGTATTCTGATGATACAGTTTTGTAGGGCTTGATTAGCCCTACAGTTTGGTATGTGACACTGTACAGTTGTATGAGTGTATGCCAAAGATACAGGGGTTTGTTTATTTTCTTATTTTCAGAATATCTGTATTTTGGTTATTAAACCTTTGAACCAAGATCCCTCAGTCAATTTAAGAGATACAGAGGTCTAAGGTGTCTCAAATTAAAGCTCTTGTTGAGATCTTTAATTTGGTTATACTTTTGTACAGTTTTGTACAAGCCCTCTTTGACTTTCAGGGGGGCTTGGTTTTGAAAATGAGGTTATATGGTATCTCCAGTTGTAGTGGTGTTACAACAACATGGATGATATCATTGTGTAGCTCTCTATGTGAGCTTTAAGAAAAATACCATTTTGGTATAGGATAACTTAAATATGCATAAGTTAGATGAGAGGTGAAAATAAGGGTTTTGACTTGTTTATTCTCCTCTAGGTTTCCTTATTCTGTTTGGATAAGGTTGGTGTTTAATGTAAGAGGGTTGTTTTCTCTTAATTATTACCTGTATTGACTATGTTTGTTCAATACTTGTCATACCATTATTTATGGTATGTTGGATGTCATGCTAGTGCTCTGTTTTGAGTCACAGGCTGACATACCCTCCCTCAAAAGAAGGCTCATCATTGATGAGACTCTTCAGCCCTCTTGGAGGCTCTGAATCTTCTGAGGTGTATTTGTCCATCTGGGATTTCTTTCTCAGTTAGCCATTTGTCTTTATCTGCTGGTTGATTCTTAAATCTAACCAGGTATTGCCTGTTGTCTTTCCCATTGATTCTGATCTTCCTGGCTTTAATGATCTTTTTCACTGGTCCAGGTGAGTCATCTTCCTCTACCAATCTTTCATGGGTGACTGTCTTCTTCCTGTCAGGGAATTTCTCCTCATCTGTCTGGTGATAAGGTTTGACCAGGCTCACTGGGAAAACTGGGTGTTTCCTAGAGAACTCTTTGGTCAGGTTGACCTCTACTGCATTCTTTCCTATCAATTTGATAATGGTGAATGGTCCTATGAATGAGTCTCTCATCTTCTTGGGTCCTTTTAGGTTGTTGAAGTTAAGAGTTGAGATTAGAACTTGGTCCCCTTCTTTGAAATCAGGTTCTTGGTGACTTTTATCATATCTCTGTTTGTTATATAATTTGGCTTCAGCCACACATTGCTCTGCTTTTTCACAGGCAGTCTTCCACATTGTGTGAAAGTCTTTAGCTGTAGGATGTACTGAGAGGAGGTTCTTCTTCAAGTAATCTACTGGAAGTAGTGGGTTCCATCCTTTCTCTAATGTGGCAGGGGTTTTTCCTGTCACTGAGTGTATACTTGTGTTGTATGCCAATTGCACAGCTGGTAGGAGGGTTACCCAGTCATGGGTATATCCCTCATTGTCTTTATATTCCATGCCATATGCACAAAACCTTCTAATGATGTCTTCCAATGTTTGGATCATTCTTTCTGCTAGACCATCTGTTTGTGGATGGTAAGCTGTGGAAAATGCTAGTTTAGTTCCCAGCATCTCATATAGATTAGTCCAAAATTCTGATGTGAATTTAGGGTCTCTGTCACTAATTATAATTCTTGGGACTCCACAGTTAGCTATCACATTGTTCCAGAACAATATGGCTGTGTCCATTGCTGTGTCCTCTTTGTGACAGGGGAGACATCTGACACTCTTGCTATACCTGTCTACTACTACTAGGCATGCATTAAAGCTGTCTTTTCCTCCAGGGACCAGGCCTGTTACCCAATCCATGTTTATTATTTCCCAGGGGTGTTTGGGCTCCTCTATACTCTGGAGTAATCCATATCTTTTGCCATGACTTCTGTTGGCTTTTTGGCATCTGGTACAAGTGTTGATGTATTCACTCAAGTCTTGTTCCCACTTTGGCCACCAAGCTGTGCTAAAGACTCTTTCTTTAGTTCTTTCTTCACTCATATGTCCCATGTATGGGCAGTCATGGCATTCCTGTAGTATGAGGGAAATGTGTTCTCTACTTATTATTACCAGGGCACTTGTGTGTTTTTCCCTATGGTACAGTAGGTCATCTATCAGAAAAAATCTATTTTCTTTAAAGTTTTTGAGCCATGGCTCTTCCAATTGACTCTCTAGTTCAGGACTCCTGTACTTTTGTTTTAGTAGTTGTATCAATATACTACACTGTTTGTGTTTATTGTATGCTGATTGTACTATACTAAAGAATTCTGTATTCAGATTAGAGGAGCTGATTCCCAGTATGGGTATCTCTTTAATCTCCCCATAGCTTTGTGCTGGGTTTGATGAATCATTCCCTAATGCCCAGTTTGATAGTTTGAAGTTCTTTCTCCTGTCTATCTCCATGCATTGTATAGGTATTTTGGCCCCATTTTCTGGGTCATATGCTGGATTTTCTTGGTCATTCTTCAGTGGCCACCTGCTGAGACCATCTGCATTAGTATGACTTTTCCCTTCTTTATAGATGATAGTCATATTCCCTCTGTATTCTTGTATGGCTATTTGCCACCTAAGCATGTGTCTGTTTGTTGTTTTCATGTTCAACAGTGACTTGAGGGCTGTGCAGTCAGTAAAAACTTCAAATACTGCTCCTTCTAAGTAGTAATGGAGTTTTTCTAATGCCCATACCAAGCATAGACATTCTGTCTGAGTAGCTCCATATCTAGCTTCTGAGTCTTTCAGTTGTCTTGAGATATAGCAAATTACTCTTTCTTTGGGTATGCCATCTACTAGTTGCCTTTGGTGTAGTGCTGCTCCTAGCCCTTGGCTACATGCTGCATCTATGTATAGTTTGAATGGTAGTTCAAAATCAGGCATCATTAGGACAGGGGCATTGGTCAGTTCATGTTTGATCTTTTCAAATGCATCCCTTCTTTCCTTGGTAATTTCAAAGACCACATCTTTTGAGCACAGTTTGTATAGGCTACTAGTGATGTGTGCAAAGTTCTTTATGTGGCTTCTGTAGTAGCTGGCAAAGCCCAAAAAAGATTGCATTTCTTTGATGTTCTTTGGTACTGGTTTCTTTAGTACTGCAGCAACTTTATTTTGGTCTATAGCTAGACTTAAACCTGAAACTTTGTGTCCTAGGGCTAGCAGTTCTTGCTGTCCAAAGTTACATTTCTTAAGAGATATCTTCATATTGATTGGTGTGCATTTTCCCAATACTTTATCAATTTTCTTCACATGGTCTTCCCATGTTTCTGAGTATATTATGATATCATCAATGTACACCACCATCCACCCTTCCATTATTTCATCTTGAAATATGGTATCCATCATCCTCTGAAAATGGGCTGGTGCATTCTTAATGCCAAATGCCATTCTGGTGTATTCATATATGCCCATATGGCATATAATTCTTAGCAATTTGATGGAATCTGGTTTTACCCCATTCTGGTGAAAACCTTTCATGCAGTCCATTTTTGTAATGAACTTGGCTTTTGCTAGTTTATCTAGTGCATGTGGTATCCTTGGGATGGGGTACCTATCTGCTTTGGTGTAATTATTCAAAGCCCTGAAGTCACCACATAGTCTGGATTTACCATCATGCCATGTTATAAGGACTGGTGTAGTGACCTCTACTATCTCATTATGTCCTATCTTTCTTATTACCCCCATTTCTAGGAGTTCATTGATGTGTTTCTCAATTTCTTTCCTAGTTTCCATGCTGGCTGGGTATGGTGGTCTCCTAAGCATAGGTGGATATGGTCTTTCTACATCCAGATATAATTCTATATCATGTCCTTTGATTTTTCCTAGTGGTTCATCTCCTATTGCAAAAGCTCCTCTGTGCTTTCTCAATACTTTCAGTAAGTTGAGTTTCATCTTACTGGTGAGTTGAGTGCCATATTGGGCCTCTTTGAATTCTTCCACTAGTTCTTTCAAGGTGTTATCATTTGTTATATGGTTAATGTCAAAGGAAAATTTTTTATCTTTGTTTGTACCTATGGTAAGATATCTGTTTTTACTATTGCAAATATCCATACCATACATTCTTTGGTACTCTGTACCTAGTAAGAATCCTTGTACATGTGCATTTTCTAGAACTACAAATTCAGGTTCCAGTCTGATATTTCCTTTTTGGTGTGGGATAATTATCTCTTTGATTATTGTCCCTAGTGAGTGCATTTTGCCTGATGCACTTTTGAAGTTTCTGGCTTTTGTTGGGATTATATCATCTTCCCATTTGGGGAAATGTTGTTCCAAGTATTCTTTTGCCACTATGGAGCAACTTGCTCCTGTGTCAATGATCATTGGATGTTTACAGTTCTCAATGTAAACTGTCAATTTTGTAGGTGTTCCATGAATGAATCCCATCCCTCTATTGGGGGTTACCAGGAATGTTTGTGCATTCTGTGTGTGCTTACAGAGCTCTTTGTCTGTTGTTATTTGTGGTATGCCTGAATCCAATTCAATGTCTTGTATATCAAGTGAACTTTCTTCATTGCATTCCACTATGTATTCTTCTATGGTATCAGGTTCACTTTGTGATTCTGCTCTCATACCATTTCCCATGCTGTCAGAATCAGATCTTTCACCTGTTTGTTCTTCTTCTGATTCTTCATCAATTGCATATATTTTCTTTTTTGGTTTTGTGCAATTGTTGGCATAATGGTCTGGTGAACCACAGTTGTGGCACACATATTTCTTTTTTGGGGTTTCTTTCCCTTTTTCTTTGTTTGTCTCTTTAACTTCAGACCTCTTGTCTTTGAAGTTTGGTTTGAAAGATGTGTACCTTCCTATGGAGGTCTTTTTTCTCACATCTTGTATGACATTTGCTATGTCATCAATGCTGCTGATGTTGTTGCATCTGCATTTGACTGCATGTTCTAGATCTCCTGGCAATTTTGTCAAGAGTTTATGGTTTCTCATTTCTATTGTCATATTGGGATCAATAGCTTTTAGCCTCTTTGTTTGTTTGAGGCACCATTCATAAGGGTCTTTTTCTGTGGAGTATCTATCACTTTCAAAGGACATGGTTTTTTGCCAGATCCAGCTACCATTGCTATACTTTTGTATAATCTGGTTCCTCCACCATGGCCAGCTTTTCCTGCCATGTATTTCTTTCATTTCAGTATACCATATGTTTGCATGGCCTCTGAATGCTGTGTTGAGTCTTGTTGTGATCCAGTAGTCTGGTATCTTTGGGACATCAACAAAAAGTCCATCAATATAGTCAATGATCTCCATATGGTCATATTCCCCTATCCCTGAGAACTTTGGCCAGTTTGTTACTTCTGGTAACTGTTTCAGTGCCTGTTTCTCTGAATAGTTGAGATTTTCCCCATCTTGGTACACTGACTCTGATCTTAACTTTGGAATCTGATATTCAGGTTCCTGGTCATAGTCTTTGTCCTCTTCTTTTAATTTTGTAGAGGTAGTAGGCTGACCTTGTGTTGGAGGGTATTGATTGTCTTCCCTGTCATAGAGGTAATCAATTTCTTTGTCAAAGCTATCCTGCTGTTGCTGGATATTCCTCAGATCCCTCCTCACAGTTTGTTGTTCTTCTAGAATTGAATTCAACTGTCTGTTAGTTTTTTCAAATTCTGTCCAAATTTTGGCCAGATTTGAATTCAAGTCTTTTATGACTGTTGCTTGGAAAGCATTTTCTTCTTTCAATGTTTCCACTTCTGTCCTCATCTTTTCTGAGGTTTCATGTGTCCACTCCATGAATTGGGCCAATTTGGTCCATGTGAATTTGTTTTCAAACTCATGAGTGTGCATTGTAGTTTCAGTTATTAATTCTGGGTCTATTGAGTCAGAACTAGAAACACTATTTGTAGGTACAACTATTTCTTGTTTTTGTGTACTTCTTGGACTAAGTCCATCAGCTTTTTCATCAATGGGTCTGCTTCTTTCTTCCTCTGGTTGAAAGAAGTTTTGTTTTTCCCTTGGGCTCCTTTTCTCCTGTTGGAAACTACCTGGAATGGTGGGGGAGCTTTGGATGAAGTTTCCTTTGGCTTGTAAGGCCTGGAACTGCTGGATGGTTGTGGGGAAGATGGAGCTTCTCCTTCCATTTCTGGGGGTACCTGAATCTGACTGGGCTCTTCCTTGTGCCAAGATCTCTCTATGGCTTGTATGGCTGCCTGGTTCTCTTTGATTCTGATTGCTCTTTCTTCTAAGAGTTTGAAATTCTTGTTGGGATTCCAACCTTGCATTTCTGTCATAAGTTCCATCCAAGCCATTTGCTTGAGACAGATCTTCTGGGTTGTTATCCCCACTTCTGCCCATGATGCTGCCATGGTGAACATTTTGTTGTCCATACTCCATGTGAAAAGGTCTCTCAGGAGTTTGTGTATTTGGAGGACCTGTTCTGCATCTGTCCAGTCTCCTGGTTGGACTCCTGGGTTGAATTTGATTTGGAACAAGACTTTGGGTAGGAGTTCCCTGATGGTAAGTCCTTTGCTGGTCATCTGCTCCAGTTCTTCTTCCTCTGTGTCTTCTTGGCCAGTGTTCTGGTTGATTTCTTGGGAATCCAAGATCTCTAAGAAGTGGAGGTGTCATGTTAACAATGTTAAAAAATGACAGACAATAAAAAATGTTGTATTTCTCAAGGTTTATTTACCTTTGGCAGGCCCTTGTACAAATTTATGATCTATACTCTTTGGCAATTTGCCTTTGGAGTTTACAACTGGGTTGATAACAGTGATTTTCTGTTTCTCAACTTGTTTTGGTGATCCAACTGGTTTTGTTGGAGCTTTTCTGGGTTTTTTGGCCCTTGGCACAGCTATTGGTGTCCAATCTTTTGAGTTGATTGTCACTTCACTGTGTCTTTTCTGCTTGCCCTTGGTGTTTGGCAGCGCCTCTCTGTCTTCTGAGGCTGTCACAGATGGGTTTCCTTGTGACTGGGTTTCTAATGGAATGTAGTCCTTTTCCACTATTCAGAAAAGATATTTCAGATTGTATATCAGTATTTTATGATAAAACAAAATGATTATATTCAATTCTACTGTTATTTTTCGAAATTTTTAAGTGTTTTTATTTTTTTTATTGTTTTTATATGTTTTTGTTTGAAAAATAACAGTTTTAAGCTTTTCACTTATGTTTTATAAGTGAAAAAACTGTAATATCCAAGTGTTTTGTGAATGATTCACTTGGATATTATTGTGTTTTTTGTGTAAACACGTCAATTTTATTAAATTATAATAAATTTGATTTTTTTATTATAAATATTATAAATAATATTTATTATAAGACTTTGATATTAGTTAAATATCAAGTAATTACAAGTTTTCACGTCAATTTGAGTGATATCTTGTTTTAAAGGAAATATTTAATTAAAATATTCCTTGTAAAATAATAAAAAATTATTTTATTATTTTATATTTATTAATTATTAATTAATAAATGTTTATATATTAATTTTCACGCACTTTGGTGAAAAATAATAGTAAAATAAATAATATACTGTTTGTATATTATTATTTATATTGAAATTTAAATAATACAGATGTATTATTATGAAATTTCGTGGAATTTATTGCAATAAATAAAAAAAATAAAGAGGATATGTACTCTTATTCTCAACAAAAATATTTTATAATATATATTTTTGGAGTAAAAAAAAGAATTGTATAAAAAAAAATGATAATAAAAAATTTTACTCACTTGTAGTGAAATACCTTTTAAATAGCTGAATTTTACGCCTAATTCAGTTCAAAATACGTCCAATAAGGTTGAATAACCATGGCCAGGCCCCCAAATTGTCAGGGTGAGTCTATGTAGAAGCTTAAAAACAGTAAATACAAGCTAGTACTATGACTGTGACACGTCAAAATAAGTAATAAAAAAAATCTTCAGGTCCTACTGCTACGTGGTAACAGTGGTGATGAGTCTATTGAGGACCTGGGTTGCAATGTTCTAATATCTTTGACTGTAAAGAGACACTACAATAATTATATTTAATTATATCTTTAAGTATTCTAAGGACACTACTGATGATTAACAGTCTTGTCACGTAAGAATATATAAATAAAAGATAAGATGAGGATTTTTGAAGGCAAAAACCCTTCTTTTTATATCTTTCAAGACTGTCAAGAGTTATTTACTCTTCACACGTCAGAGGAGTGAAAATTTTCACTCCATTGGCCAGTCTGTGGTTCTGGATCCTCAATTCTGACGTCAGTAGAGGCAGAATTGTGGTTTTGGGACCACAAATGATCATTCTGGATCAATACAGGATGAAAAAACTTTTCACCTGCCACGTCAGCACTTGGATGACGTTGTTCTGGTGTTTGTATGACTAATACTAGTCATTCTGGGCGGGTTTAAGCTTTGAACAACCATTATTTTGAGTATTAAGACTGTACTGGTTGGTACAGGTTTGGTACAGGCCAGTATTGGCCACAAAACTTCCAACCAAGATATCTTGGTCAGTTTTTGAGATATCAAGAAACTAAGAGCACAGAATTGAAGGGCTTAATGAGCTCTTCAATTTGGTATGCTTCATGTTTACCCTTCTTTAAAATAGCAAAAGTTATAAGGGTTTTAAGTTTTTGGATGTATTTTTGTACATCAGTATGAGGCTTCAAAAACTTCCATACCAGATATCTTCTTCAATTTGGAAGATATCTGTATTCTGATGATACAGTTTTGTAGGGCTTGATTAGCCCTACAGTTTGGTATGTGACACTGTACAGTTGTATGAGTGTATGCCAAAGATACAGGGGTTTGTTTATTTTCTTATTTTCAGAATATCTGTATTTTGGTTATTAAACCTTTGAACCAAGATCCCTCAGTCAATTTGAGAGATACAGAGGTCTAAGGTGTCTCAAATTAAAGCTCTTGTTGAGATCTTTAATTTGGTTATACTTTTGTACAGTTTTGTACAAGCCCTCTTTGACTTTCAGGGGGGCTTGGTTTTGAAAATGAGGTTATATGGTATCTCCAGTTGTAGTGGTGTTACAACAACATGGATGATATCATTGTGTAGCTCTCTATGTGAGCTTTAAGAAAAATACCATTTTGGTATAGGATAACTTAAATATGCATAAGTTAGATGAGAGGTGAAAATAAGGGTTTTGACTTGTTTATTCTCCTCTAGGTTTCCTTATTCTGTTTGGATAAGGTTGGTGTTTAATGTAAGAGGGTTGTTTTCTCTTAATTATTACCTGTATTGACTATGTTTGTTCAATACTTGTCATACCATTATTTATGGTATGTTGGATGTCATGCTAGTGCTCTGTTTTGAGTCACAGGCTGACAACTGGTAACTTTAAATTGGAATTAAAAACAAGTTGCCTTAAGTTAAGAACTTTGTTTTTAAGTATGGTTTTCACGTTTTGACCTGAGCACGCCCTCTATATTCATTATGAAGCATGAGAGCTGCTCTGAAGACATAAAAAGAGTCTTTTCATCACTGCTTTTGTCCATCATTCATCATCAATCCAATCATATTAGAAATTTAAACAGGTAAAGTTTTATTATTTATAAAATCTTATTATTAAAATAATTCTTAATTTATTTAATTCTTTATTAATTGTAAATTAAAGAATTCAAGTCATAGAATTCAGATTATTGTTGTAATCATTAATAATATATTTTATATTATAAAATTATCATCTTAAATATCTTTTAAAATCAACAAATTCCTCTTAAAAACTCTTTAATCTTAAATTTTTTCATGAAAAGTTGTTTTATTCTTAAAATTATTGATTTTAGGCGTGTTTTTAACTTATAATCATTATTTAATATAATAACTGTTGTTGTTTAACTTGTTGTATTAAATAAATATTATAAGTAAGGTTTCTCTAAAGTTCTATATTTTTTTTATCTAGTATTAGTTTTTTTATATAGAATTTTATTCTATAAGAATTATTTCTGCACAGTGTGTGTTATGATTCTTTTATAAATAATATTTATATTATTTATAAGTGGTTAATATTCATATTTCCACATGTAATTGTCTCATTAAGAGCTTTACAATTCTTATTGTTATAACTGTCAGTGACTATAACAATAATAGAATAATTATAATTTATTATAATTATTATTATTTTTTTATTATTAAATTTTTATAATAATAATTAAATTTATTTTTTTATATAATTATTTTTAATAATTATATTTAAATTTGTGGTTATAATATTTTGTTATATTATATATTTCTACTGAGGACAGTCATAGTACTCTTGATTTTGCTACTATTATCAAGAGTTTGATAGACAAACCTTACAGGAAGGGTAGTTCAACAATGAACTGTGGCTTTATGAAATAAAATAATCAAAGGGTAAAATCTTAAGCTGATTATTCATTAAAGAATAACTAAACAAAACTTATTATCTGGGTATAAGAGAGTTAAAAGATTCCTATTCTATTTGAAAAGAATTAGTTTCAATTGGACTATGAATGTATCTATGCTTGGATAAATCAATCAATATTGGAGGTATATTTATTAAATATATATAGTCCATACAAAAAAAAAGTCCAATTTCAGATGGAAAAAATCTTTAATTGAATAGTCTCATATGAGGGAATGTTTTCTGTGTGAAAAACATTAATTTAAAATTAATTCAAATATCCTCATTTAATATGTAATCCCTATGAGAAAATTTATCTATCCCTGAAAAAAAATATAATTTGTGAAGTGGAACATTCAAGATTACTTTTGATCCCCAAAATCAGCAATTTAGCTGTACAAAACTGAAAAAAACTCTTTGAAATTCCATTTAGTATGAAAAACACACACAAATAAGAGTCAAAATAAAAGCTATTAGACAAAAAACTCAATTCCTTTATCAAAAAATGTATAAATTGAAATCTTTCCCTAAGATTTCATTTGACCTAAAAGACTCTTTTAATTATCCATGATATGATGTGACCCTTAAATATTCACAAAATATTGAATAAAAAACCAAAAAGAGATGAAAATGCACAACATTACATGATAAGCCTTGTTCCAGATTTAAAAGAAGTGAAATTGAAATTTTTTATGTGAGAGAATATCAATAGCTTCCTAGAACTAGTATTTGGACTGTCTCTGATTAAATGGTACCCTTGACTTCATTAAAAGGTCTCAAAGCACCAAAAGATGTGTGGTATTCCTTATGAAATTTTTGTTTCAAGCCAACATCAAAAATTTATCATTAACAGAAAAAGCTTTCAAGGGAGAAAATAAATCGGGGATTATTGTCAAACTAAGTATTATACACCTCAAATCAGCCACAATAATAACTTTATTAAACTTGAATAAGTGGCCACATTGAACAATAGTAACATGGAGCCTAAATTTACACCAAATGGAATTCATATCATCAAGAATACTCTTAAAAATAAGCAATATAAAGGAAGGAAACAAGAAATATACAAAAAGAAATATCATCTATATATTAAATCCCTCAGAACCCCCCCAACCCCCAATACAGGATAAAATGCAAACAATTATTAAACAAGAAAAGGGGAATTGAATTTCAACAAACATGACTAGTTGAAAATTCAAAATTTATCATTACTTATCTTATGAAAAGGGAATACCCCTTGCAGTAGCTCAATAGTAAGATTAAACAGTAAATTAATCTCAAAAAATCCACGTACCTCTCCATAAGCACCTGAAAGAAGCTGCATAATCAGCTTCATTATATTGCATGAACTCCTTCAAAAAACTTCAAAGCTCTTACATAAGTTGAAATTTGAAAAAAAGACACTAAAAATCGAAAGTACAGCCCCTGAACACGCTATAGGAAACCACATGACCTGATTAGTAATAATGTTGGTAGTTCAAACACCATGCATTAGCTCAACAGTCAACTAACAAATAATATAACCTGATATAATAAGATAATAATATCACAAGAAACAATAACTCCATACTGTGCAAGCTTAATAACTCAATAGAGAACCTCAATCAAATTTCCTTTCTCGGAAAATCACAAAATCTGGAATTCTTGAAGGGATAAAATTAAGGTTTGCAATGCAAAATAAGGTCTTCATAGAGAACAAGGGGTACCCAAGAACATGAATAGAGCCTCTCTCTCACCCACTTTCTTTTTTCCTTCCTCATTTTAATTATAAGTATTAACTAATAATGAAGAGATAAATATATCAAATAGAACTATCCCTGAAAGTAGCAGATTGTCTAGAAATAATTATATTATTCATTTCATTCTCAGTAGCTACTCTCAGTAGCCGAAACAAGAAAATTAATGGTATTTAATACTATGAAATTTTCATTCAGAGATAAATAGACCAGATAGAACCATTTCTAAATCTGACAGGTAGTCTAGAAATTTGTATATTTTTTATCCTCATTAACCAATCTCAGTAGCTCAAAATAAGAAAAGAAAGAAAATTATCACTCTTTATATTTCTTCTCACCCCTATCATTAGTCATGAAAAGTCCACTAAATTAATATTACCCTTTATTATAGTCAATACCCACCAATGATATTAAATCAATCTCAAACAATAGCTTACTAATTCTTATTACTTACAAATTACCTAATATTGAACCTAAAAAAACACTTACAAGATATTATACCCACTTAAGTTACTTTAATTCATCAATATTATTCATTAAATTGTACTATAAAGATTATTTGATCATATAAAACAATATTCCTGTTTTAATATCATAAACAGCTGAGGTTTGTAAATTACCACAAGTTTACTTTATGTAGATCTAGTCTGATTCTTTATGAGTTCTGATAACAGAAAGCTAAATTGGTCTTATATAGTTTTAAAGCCACAATCTTCACTTTCGATTAGTAAGCTCAGTAAGAAAATTGCTTTTGTATATTTGAGGGGCGGCTAAAACACAATTAGAAACCTTGGATACAGCAGATTTTCAAGATTCAAAACTAATCACCTGTGATTTTCCCCCAAGGACTTCTTATCCAATCCCACACTAAAAGGATTTTCAAAAAAGGGGTGCCAATGCACAAACTTTCATTGGCAAAATATCTTTTGATGTCAAAAAGTAGCTATTAAAAAGAATAGGGTGAAAAATGATTTGATTATTTAAATTGAATATTTCCTGTTTTTTAAGAGCTCAAACTACAAAAATATAATTCAATAAGAAAAACACCCAAACAATGATTAAATATTTTCAAATTTGGATAAAAAAATACAAGTTTTGAGAGAACATAGTCTTTACAAATGAATTTGTCAAAAAATTCAAGATGGATCAAAAGGCACTCCATTTGTTACTGCTTCGAATAAAAAATTAAATATTGAATACACCCCCAAATATGTGACCAAATGTGAAAATACCAATTGAAAGAAGCTAGTGATTGAAGAAGACCTCTTCCAATGCCGTGAAGCTGGGTGATCATACAGCTTCAGGGTTGCAAGTACAAATTTGTATTTTGTCAGTCCAGCCTGTACAAGTGGTGAAAAGCTGTATTGGTGAATTCAACTGTATGAGTGTTTCAAATGAGTATTTCCGAAACTAAATATTCATACACAGCAAGAACTTCCTTTTTTGGTGAGTTTGAGTGGGTTAAGGTTAAATTTCCTGTACCCCTGATAATGCCTCTGACAGTAGCTCTCCCTGAACCCCATAGTATACCACCACTCTTGAGAATTATCTCCTATTTCCCACATTTATCCAAAATATTTCAATTTTAAATTTTTCTTTTTCTTGATCATTACCCTGAAAATATTTTTCTCCAACATTCTTTCTCTTTAGCTCTTCCATCGACAAATCCCCCAAACATTCTTTCAACAGTAATTGCTTCTTTAGTCAATTTCATAGTCTTCAGTATTTCTTTGTCTAAAAACAGCCATCATCTAAATTCCCTTGGGGTGTATCCCAAAATTATGCTGCCATTGTGATCAGCTAAAAATATAATGATGAAAAATTGACCATATGAGGGTCATTTTCTTCAAAGAATCCTCACAATGGGACTTATGTCCAATTCTTGGGGGAATATGATTTTTTTGGTGTTTGAAGTCTTGATCAAAATGCTCTTGTCCCAATTATCCTAAAAAAGGTGTAAGATTTATTTATGAAACTGTTGATAATATTACTATTAATAAACAGTAATATGACTTTTCTTATGAAATATAGTAAGAAAAATCATTATAACCACAATTAAATAAATAAATAATCAATTATTTCTTTTAATTTTTATAAACTACTAGTGATTAGAACAGTAAGCAGTAATTGTCTACTAGAATCAATAACAAGAAGTATTTAATAATGAAACTTCTTTATTAAAAGAATAAAACTATTTTAATATATGAGTATTATTTGAAAGAATAATTATGAATATAATTTCTGAAGAAAAACATTACTAGAGAAAAACTTTAATAATCAAGAAAAAACACTTACTAATACTCCAAAGAACTTATTCAAGGTAATAGCAGAGAAATTCAACAGATAATTGTGAATTGAATGGATAAAAATGGATTTATAATGGTATTACAACAACAAATAATTTATTTCTATGATTTAAAACGTTTATGATTGATTCTGAAAGAATGAAACACTTAAGAAAAGATCAACTGATACTTACTTGTTGGTAATAATGGTATATTTGAATAATGTGATGATTCTGGAAAAAACAGCAAAAGAAGGCCTCTTTTAGGTTTAAGACAGCTCACAGAGGCGTGCCATGGAGAAAACTGAAAAACCAGTAAGTAAGAAAACAATAATCCTTTTTGGATTAATGATTTCATCATCTGTTGTCATGTAAGATTCTCATAATTACTTAATTGATGCTTTTACCTGACTACCAACCCAAATATGGTTAAGAATAAAAGGAGTAACAACTGTAAATCTTCTTTTATTTAAAAGAAATAATTTATTTCTAAGATTTATTAATGTTATTGGAGATTTCATAACAGAGTGTAATTTCTGTGAATTTTTGAAGATTCAGTGTTTCACATGGAATCATGAAAAATGGACTGTAAGTAAAACTTTGAATTTTACTTATAGCAGGATGATTTTCTTTGGTTCTTGCATGAACTATACGTTTCTTAATTGGTCCTGAAAGTTACACAAATATTCATCAAGAATTGTATTTTTAATGAATTTTTGAAGTTTTTACCTCATTTCTGCATAGAATTGTAAATAATACTATATTGCTAGTTTCTATGAGGTAAATCAATGGATGATAGTCCAAAAAGGGTTTTAATTACTCTTTTAGGGTTTATTAATGGAAAATCATTAAGAATTGAAATGGTTGTAGGAGTCTAAGTTCCTCTTTACCTCCTTGGCACATCAAACTAGCAGCGTATTTGCTATTTTCTTATGATTTAATGAGATTTTAACTTGGTAACCAAGTTCTTAAAAGGTTTTAGTATACTAATTGGGCCAAGATCAGCCATGGATCCAAGCTTTAGAGCTGTCCATGCCTCAGAGGCCTCAGAAGTTGGGTACCCTGGCTCTCCTTGATGTCTTTTGTCCCCATTGATTATTTTTTATGTCAAAATAGAAATTCAGGCTTCAAGACTGATATCTATCAAAAGTGTATGTGAGAATACCATAATATTAAGTGCCATAAACATGCATAACACCATTATTAGTGTATATGCAATATGGGATTTCTCACATTCCCATTATTTTGCAGTGAAATTGAGAAAAACGAAAATTGTCACCATTCTTTTATGTGGTATTTTTGATGTGGCATTGAAGTATTTTCCATATTACCACCTCTTACAGTTATTTCAATATTATTCACTCTATAGAGTTACCCTAAGTGAGTTTTTGTGTAGAATCCAAATATGGCCTTGAATCCATGGATTTACTTACTCGCAAAAAGGTTATTCATCTATTCTGAAATAAAAAAAGATGAATTTTGAATATATGCATGACTTATGGGTTATGCATAGTACAAAATTTATTTTTTAAAGATATTTGTGGCCTATTTGGGTATATATAATATACCTCAAGGCTCACAAAATGGCCTCAAATTACTTTTATGGCCATTTTGGTGTCAATGAGTCTTTGACTTCCTGGCTTAAATACAATTTATGGAAGATTTGGTCATTTTGGGCCTTTACAGTCAGAAAAACAGATAGAAACCACCTGGAAGGGCTATATGAGGCCCCTGGGTACACATCTTCTGGCTTCCATGGTGTCCAAGGGACCAATATGGGGTTTTCCCCCATATTTTTTGAGACCATGAGAGTTTTCCAGGATCAAAAGAGAAGAAATTTCTCCATAGAAGAGGGAAATGTCCTAGCCTGATGAGAGGGGGTCCCAAGACAACCTTGGGACTCATTTTGAGGAACTTGATGGGGGCCATAATGGTTGTTATAGTTCAATCTTTGATGACTTCTGGTGACTTCTTAAGCTTTTCTTTACTGAATAAACTCTTATTTCCCCTTGAATATAGAAATGAGCTCAGAACTGACTCCACTCACTGGATACTACCCTTGTTCCCTTTGTGCATCTGAAATCTACAGCCAATTGGGTTCACATTGGTCAATGGCTTCTTCTGTTATTTTTATCCATACTAAGTCTATTATGGCTATAAAGAGGTTGAAGCCTTGGATTATTCTTGTGCTGAATTCTAGAAGAGAGGAAAATGATTCTTCCAACCACTCAACCCAAGCTTCTACAAGTTCCACCACTGCTATGTTAAGAAGAAGCCTTGCCATTGTCCAGGAGTGCCAACTTCAAACGTGAGGAGGCTTCTGTGGATGCCAAAGGATAGGCTTTATGGAGAATAGCTCCCAGTCTCTGAGGCTTACAGTCCTGATGATACTTCAAGGTATTCTAGCTTTAAGTGGCTTGATGTTCTTGACTTGAATTGTGCTGATAGTTCAAATTAGTGACTGGATCCAGACAAAGTGTCAGTCTGATTCTATGATGAAAGTGTAATAAGGCTATTTAAAACTTTAACTATGACTGTGACAAAGTAAAAGTAATTCAAAGAGGTTATATCATAGATAATAAAAGTTTAAAATAGAGTAATAAGGGATTTACTATCATAAAATAGTGGTAGTGAGCACTGTTGAAAGCCCTGGGTGTAGTATTACCAGTTGGGTTACTATAATAAGAGCTACAATACTAAGACTTAAAGTATAACCTGATTATTTTCCATGATTATAACTGTTTTTGAAAGTTTTACTACATAATAATTCAAGAGAAGGATGAGGAAAACCTTTTCTGGTAGAGAAAAGGCCCTTTTTTATCCTAAACTTGGGTGAAAAGTCTTCTATACATTTCCACATAGAGGAAATGAAGATTTTTCACTTCCAAGGACTGGGTTGTGGTTTTCACAATGCCTGTATATCCTGTATTTGACTCAGATGTGTTTTGAAACCACATCTGGGCAGTTTTCAACAATGCAGGGTGAAATTTTTCATCTGGGGACCACATAGCTCTCTCTGATGTGTATTATGTGTAGAATGCTGTACAGAACCTGTACAGGCCCCAGTATTGGCCAGAATATGAGGTATTGAAGTTTAAAAAAGCTTCTTTGTCTTTTTGACACCTCATAATCATAGTTATGGGAGATTATCCCACAGTAACGCTGTATTGGTCTAACTGTGGGACATTGACCTTAAAGCTTCCATAACTTTGACAGTTTTTGAGATATAAAGCTCAATTTTGGTTCATGGTGTAGCCCTGAATGTGTCCTACACAATGATACTTCATCTGATATAGCTATCATTAAATATAGCAAAGTTATGCCATGTGTAAGAATTTTTGTACATATGTATGATTTCCTTAAGATCTGTATGGAGCTTGTTTGCCCCATAACTTTTGTTCTAAATGAGATATAAGGAAATAGATGGCACCATCAGATAGCCCTGATTGTGCTTTTTCCAAAATGGCCCCACTCCAGGTATCTCACACTAGAACTGTAGAAGTTAGATGGGAGGTGAATATTTTGTTCACCCTTATTTGACCTTATTTTGGCCATAACTCCTGTAGTTGTGGTACTAGCTCAATTTTTCTAGTACCATTGAATAGCCCTGACTTAGAGATTCACTTTGAATACCAATTTCATGGGGTTAAGCCCTGTCCTCTGGATTTCAGATGAGAGGTGACAAATAAGGTTTATGCTCAGCAACAACTTTGTTATTCCTTGTCCTATGATGGTGGGACTTGTTCGTTTGGAAAAGGGTGGGTTTCCTCCTTCTTTTAAAACCTTTTGAGCTGATTTGGCTCACCTCCATGCTGTGGTGATATCATGGCTTTACCATTGGTTCATAGTATTTGGCTGTCATGCTTGTGCTCTGGATTTGAGTCACAGGCTGACACAAAGGGATATTGAAATATGGACCAATGTTTGAGGGTATATTACCACCAATGGGAAGCCAATTTTTACCATCTCAGAGGGACAAATATCCAGGATCAACAGACAAAGAGTAATGAAGAGGATAAGAAGGATTTTTAGTATGCCAGCTGATCCTAATGGTGAAGATAGCTATCAATTTGTTGGTGAAGAAGTTCAAGCTGTGAATTAAACTTGTGGCTATCTCCAAACATTCCTCTCTTACTCAACCACCTTGCAGAAGCTTCCACCATAAAATCATCCCAAGTATTGCTGAAAGCTTCTGATAAGGGCTTTTATTTGTCCTATCTTCTGTTTACCATCCTTTCTTCAATTAATCCACCAGCAGGATACCTGCCTTAGCTTCTCCAATTAGGCCATCCCAAGTTCTGCAGTGCAGACCATCACCAGTACCTCACCCATACCTTTCAACCCATAGACAGCCTGTCCAACTTTGTTATGGTTTGAAGATTGTGTTAGTATTTTAAGTAGTGCAAGTTTTTCAAAAAGAGAGAATTTACCCTGCAGAGTTACCAGAGAGAATCCAAATGTGCGTAATTAGGCTCAAGATGCCATGGGAAAGTGTTCTAGGAGGGTTTTAAGAAATAGTAGAGAGATGATAGTCTGCAAAAATGATATTATTATTAATGCGACTGCTTCAGAAGAGATGGATTCCAAATTTGTGTGGCATGAAGATGCATTTCTTAATGAGTTCCATAGGAATTTTGATTTTTGGGTAGAGATCACTAGTTTGTTGAATTTGTTTGTGCTTGGTTTGTCCTTTAGTCGTACTCCTTAATGATACCAGAAATAAAATAGGACCTCCCAATAAATGATAAGGGAGGGAATGCTGGTGCTTTTTGTTATACTATGACTCAAAAGCAGAGCACAAGCATTAAAGCCAAACTACCATAAACCAATGGTAGAGCAAAATACCACCAAAACATGGAGCTGAGGAAAGACAGCTCAAGAGGTATCAAAAAAAAGAAAAAACCCACCTCTTTCCAATATTACAACCCCCATGGCCATAGGAAAAAGAGTAAGAAATTTATTCCTGCTCAAAGAAATTTTTGAGCATGAACTTTAATTTTCACCTCCCATGTAAAATCCAGAGAAAGATGCTGAACCCCATAAAATTAGTGTTCAAATTGAAGTTATCGTAAGCTCTATCTAATGGTACTAGCCAAATTGAGCTATAATCAGACATATAGAAGGTATGGACCAACTAAAGCCAAATAAGGGTGAATAAAATATTCACCTCTAATCTAATTTGTGCAATTTCAGTGGGAAACACCCAAACTGGGAAGTTTTTGGAAAGAGAACAATTAAATCTGTCTAATGGTTCCATTCATATCCTCATACCCCATCTAGAACAAACATTATGGAGCAAAGAAGCTCAATACACAATTCATAACAAATCCACAAATTGATAATGGAATTTGAAATCGTTGTAGCTTGGCAATATGTAATGTTAGCTATACAAAATGAGTAACCCTTGTGTAGAACCTACCAAGGGCTACAAGATAAGACAATTTTGAGCTCTATATCTTGTCAAATGAGAAATATATCTAGTTTTTAAGATTATAATCCCACATTAGCCAGTATAGGATATTACTGCGGGAAAGCAGTCTATATAATTGAATTGACTGCTGATAAATAGAGTTAGATGCTTTTTCTTCTTTGATTCCTCATAAACTGAAAAATAAAACTCATATAAGCATGTTACATAAAGCTTATGGTTTGTCAGAAGCACCAGAACGCACCTGTAAACTCCATTGGTGAATATTTTCACCCTTAATAGGGTAAAAATGTCAGCTTGTGGTTCCAAAACCCCATTTCCACCCAACACCAGTCTGTATTAAGTGTATAGAACCACAAAACAACCCAAGTTAGTGAAAAATGTCACTCTGTTGTTGTGTGAAAAGTTTAGAAACCTCCCACTACCCCAGAATAAGATAAAACAAGGCTTTTCCTCACCAAAAAGATAATCCATTATCCTGTTCTTAGTATTTGGATGTGGTATAGCTTCTCAAAGAAGTGGTGCCCTTAGAATTGAACAGGTATAATTGTAATTGTAATTATTTTAGGGTTTATCATTGTAAACAAAAAGGTAAACACTGTACCCAGGGCTATCAGTAGAGCTAAACATTACTAAAATCTTGAGTATAGCCCTTTTAAACCATCTTATAATTATTTTATCATCATCATTTTCTTGTCACACTCAGAGTTATAGCCTTTTATTAGAATTAGAAAGCTATATCATGGATTCACACTGATGTCTTGTGGGCCTGGGCTGGTTTTTTACCTATTTTAGACAGATATCTAGCTTATTGTCATTGTTTCTTCTAATTACTATGCTTATTAGAGCTTTTAAACTTGTTTTCTTGCTTATTTTGACTTTCATTAAGACATAAGAATCCCTGAAGGGGATTCATTTTGTGGATTTTCCATGCTCTGATCTCATTTTATTAAAAAAAATAAAAAACACATCACAAAATCAATATATTTTTCATCATTTTGGGGAGCTATCAATATATGTTTTATATTTATACAAAAAATATAGTCATTTGTTTTGGTCCTTTTCCATAATATTGTCACATCAATGCCAGAAAACATAAACAAGCACTTGAGCTCTCCACTCAGGTTCATGTCAGAACAGGAAGTCCCCCACCACCACCATGACTAGACCCTAGGTTGCTTGATTGAAAAAACATCACAACTTGGAAAAAAGGCTTCAAGATGAAGGTTGAATTTCCTTAATATTTTCCTGGTATTATAGGTCACAGCTCCACCATCTGTGACAAATATATAAACTACATATATAATTTGAATTTTTCTGTGAGAAAAACCTGTATTGTTAATTTTTCACCCAAATTGGCATGAAAAAATTGATTATTACTGTTATTATTGAGAATTTAACTGATAATAATTCATTCAAAAATAATCAGATTTCTTTTACTTTTTTTTTTCCATAATGATATATACAAAGTATATATTTTTAGAATTTTCCTCTAAGAAAAACTCTCATAATTCATTATTTCACCAAAATTAGCTTTGAAAAGTGATTATTATGATTATTATTGATAATTTCAATAATAATACTTCATTTGAAAGAAATATAATCATATTTATATTACTGATTTTTTCCATAATAATATATGCAAAGTATATGTTGTTTGAATTTTTCTTTAAGAAAACTCTTATATTGTATTTTTTAACCCAAATTGGTGTGAAAGATTGATCATTATCATATCAATTGATAATTCTAATAATAATACTCCATTGAAAAAAATTTAATTATATATATAATATATATTGTTAGAATGTTTCTTGAAGAAAGACCTTTATAATTAATTTTTACACCCAAATTGGTGTGAAAAGCAAATTATTATCAGAATTATTGATAGTTTCAATAAAAATATCTATTAAGAAAGAAATAGAACCAAATTTCTTTGGCTGAAAATGTTTCAACAATATATAAAAAGTATATATTGTTTGGATATTTCTCTAAGAAAAAATTTCCAAATGATGTTTTTCATTCAAATTGGTGTGAAATATTGATCATTATTACTGATAGGTTTAATGATCATACTTATTTAACAAAGAAATATAGTAATATTTCTTTTATGTTGATTTCTTTATGATATATACAAAGTATATATTTTTTGGATTTTTTGCTTTAAGAAAAACTTCTGTAATTTAGTTTTCCACCCAATTTGGTGTGTTAAATATACTATTGTCATTATTATTGATAAGCTCAATAATAATACTTATACAAAAAGAATTAAAGTCATATTTATTTTCCTTATTTTTCCAAAATATACAGAGTATATATTTTTGGATTTTTCCTTTAAAAGAACTCTGATAATTTATATTTCCCTACAAATTGTTGTGGAAAGTTTATTTGAATAATTATTATTGATGGTTTTAATAATAACTTATCAAAACTAATCTGTAGATTATTAGCGGAGGAGAAATTTAAAGAAGCTGGAGAATATTTGAATTTTGCAAATAAGAGATGACACAACCTCATTTAAAGCCTTTGTATTTCAAAAGGATTATCCCTTAGAAAGAGAACCAGCCATTAGGAGGAATAGAGATATGAGAAGGGAAGAAGCAGAAGTTTATCAGAGTCATAAAAAATGGAAATATGAACCTTCTTCCACCTTTCAAGAGGATTTCCAATGTCACTCCTACAGGAGAGGCTTGCATGGAATTAGAAGAACTTATTCTGGCCCATCAAGTATTCAAAGAATGTTTCAAATAAAGATTTCAGACAGGGAAGTTACACTAGAATTCCACTGGAAAAAATTGTGGAAAATATTCAGAAGATTTCCCTCAAAGAGATATTTTTAAAAGAACTCATGAAAATCACCAAAGGGTGAAGTTTTAAAAGAAATTTCAAAATTCTGAAAGAAAGGGAAGCCAAGATTACAGAAAATCAAGCTACTATCTGAGCTATAATAGAGCAATGAATACAGGAAGAGTGCATTCTGACTCATTCAGGTGCACAAGGAGTAGAAAAACCCAATTATTCAGTGGCTTCACACCACTCAGGAACAAGCAGATCAGCGACCAAGAGTAACTATTCTTCCCAATCACAGGTAGTAACCAGGAGGGACAAGAAAAACACTTCTTTCAACCAGAGGCAGAAAGAGTCAGATGCTATGATCCAGAAACTAATGGAGCTGGTAAAATAAGTACAATAAAGCTAAAAATACTTGTAAATATTTCTGATGAAGCTTGCTTTCCTAGAATACAGAAAATATCTCCACTCAGATTGAACACAATGTTGTGACTCCGGAGAGAACCAGAAACAGTAGTGCACTATGGATTCAAATGGCTCAATCTTCAGAACAAACTGAAAGAGAGTTTGAAAGAATGCATGAAAAGAATTCAAGGCTACAAGTGTCAATTAATTTACAAACAAAAAATATTCATACTCTTTAAGAGGACTATGCAAAACTAATCGAAGATTCAGAAGAGAATAGAAAAAGACCAAATAAAGTCTTATAGGAGAAATATCACTTCAGGAGGGACAGGGAATACCTGGATAATAACATGAAATAACTTCTAAGTGTCTTCCAAACCATGAAGACACAAAGACAGGCCATATGTTTGGCAGTAATAAAAACCTCTATGAGGACATCCAACCAGATTCCCCAATAGAGAGTAAGCACAGATCCCCATCACAATACCAAGATAAAGATGAAAATGAGTTCTTCAGAGAAGGAAGAACTGAAGAAGCTTCCAGAAGCCACATAATTGCCAAATTTCTCTGGTGTAGGAGAATATGATCATATGGAACCCATTGATTAGATTCATGGACTCTTAATTGATGTAACAAGTATACCATACTACTTAATAGTTGCTATACTGAACACAGAATTGAAAGGAAATGCTAGTATATGGTACAAAAAATTAAATAAACTCATGGAAGAAGAAACTATCCATGGTGGAATAGTCAGATAATCCAGAATAACAGTAATGTTACCTGGATATGGCAAAGGACCATTTCATTTGAGAATGAGAAATAATCAGTGGAAAAAGAATTATTATTTAAGAAATTAAGGATTAGAACATCTATTGATAGATATGATACCAATGGGACTGGTGATAACAGGGAAAATACAACCCTTGAAGCCAAAGAAACTCATGATACAGAGGAATTGGAAAAGACAAAAACATGTAACAACTGTGGATCACTCAGGAAAAAGATATTTTCAAGAGAGGAGGAGACAAGAAAAGACCAGGAATTTCATGAAGCTTGCTCTGATAGTATGGAGAATGGCTGTGGAAATTTTTCATACAGTGAACCAGGCCCCAATGAGAAATATTTAGTAGAATTTGAGCACCATGATACAGCAAAAATGAGATCATTCTTGTTGACAAGAAGGAAACTTATAACCAAGGATTTGAATGGATTGAAACATAGACCACCAGATAGGGAGAGTATTTCCACAAGAAGGATGTTGGCACAAGACTGCATAGACCACACTACACCCAGTACCTCACACAGGGGAGGGAAGATGGGATCTTACTCTGGGACATGTGTTTATATCATTGGGTTAACTCCTAATTCTGATGTGTCAGAAGAACCAGAACACACCTATGAGCTCTATTGCTGAATATCTTCACCCTTAATAGGGTAAAAATGTCAACTTTTGGTTCCAAAACCATATTTCCACTCAACACCAGTATTTATTGAGGGTATAAAATGCCAAACCAACCCACAGTAGTAAAATCCTTCCGTCTGTGGTCGTGTGTAGATGTAAGCAGCCTTCCACTACCCCAGAACAAGATAGAAGAAGGCTTTTCCTCACCAGAAAGCCAACAATTCATCCTGTTCTTAGTATTCCTACATGCTATAGCTTTTTAAAAAAGTGGTACCCTTAGAATTAAACAGGTATAATTATAATTTTAATTATGGGAACCCAATGGGTAGAAACTGCACCCAGGGCTATAAGCAGCACTCACCATCACTAAGCCCTTTAGTATAGCCCTTTTAAACCATATTATCACCATTTTATCATCATCCTTTCAATGTCAAGCTCATAGCTATAGCTTTTTTATTCCAATTCTGAAGGTATATCATAGAGTCATCCTGACACTTTTAGATACAAGAAAGAAAAAGCTCAAAAAGAAGATTTCTGAGAGGTGTATTCCTTGGAATGAGCTGCTTGATTTTGACCAGAATTTTTCTCGAAAAGATGGAACCAAGGATATGTTACCCACAGAATGGGAAAGGTGTTGTTTTAAAATAATTAAAGACCTCCAGAGATTCATAACCTCCACTCCCCACCAAGAACCATAAAGGAATCAATTCTTCACAGATAGTAACTTGATATAATGAATGACATGAAAAATTATTATTTGGATA
This sequence comes from Austropuccinia psidii, assembly GCA_023105745.1. Taxonomy (NCBI): domain Eukaryota; kingdom Fungi; phylum Basidiomycota; class Pucciniomycetes; order Pucciniales; family Sphaerophragmiaceae; genus Austropuccinia; species Austropuccinia psidii. The sequence continues at coordinate 25,942,869 of JALGQZ010000009.1, read as the reverse complement.
AAATTTGAGAAAAGGAAAGAAAGAAAGAATTTTGGCTATATCTTTATCAGAAGGGTTCAAACTGAGGATACAATTGTTGGAAGGCCTTGTGAATCTGTCCAAAGGATTTGTCAATTTCTCAAAAAGTGGCCAAGGTGATTATTAAAGAAGGTTTGGTAGAATACCCTCTGAACAATGAATTACAAGAGGGAACTTACTTCAATAAAATGCAATCCCCACAAAGAACAATAAATAAAACACTTAAGGTGTTTGAGGCAGGATTTTCAGGATACAATGAGTGGATATCCTTGAGAAGATCTGGCTAGCTGGTAAGCTTTGAATATGTTTCTGAAGGGCTTTCTTCTGGGTCTTCACAAAATCCTTTTCCTTCTAAAAGCTACCATGATTTACCTTTTTTGTGTTTTGAGTACAGAACCTGAGACACTTCCTATTCTTTTTGCTCCTCCACTAGAGCTGCTGGTGGGGGAAATTTATGTTTATTTGGGAAAGCTCAATTCTTGACAGGTTCCAAAAAGGACACATGGAAGACAGGGAGAACTTACTTCCATTTTTGAGGCAGCTTGAGGTGATATGCATGGCTTTCAACCCGCTACAAAACTTAATGAGGGCCCAACCATCTTCATGAGAGCTTCTTTGTGGGTAAAGTGGTCTTTATAATCTTTGAGGCTAGGAATACCTTTCCCCAGGTTGGAAAACAAGTTAAATTGAACTATTTCTATCTGCATACTTCTCAAAAAGCTTAATTTCTGACTACAATTCTTCTTTCAAGAAGGTGTGTCTTGAGAAATATGAAGTTAGTAAAAGCTTTGGATTCTTTCATAAATGGTGCATGTTTTGTTGATGAATGTTATTCATTATTGTAGGAAAAAGTATTCAGGGGGAGCCAGGTGTGCCAATAATCTTGATTATAGCTGAAATATGTCAAACATACTTTTTAAGAATGTGATTTAACCTCTTTGTCTATTAATATGCTTTTGAGTGAAAAGAAGTTGAAAAATCTATGTAGATCTTGAGCTTATGACATAAATTTTTCTGGAATGATGAAACAAAGAAGGAACCTCTATCACTAACAATACTGAATAGAAGTCAATTCTTGGAAAATACATGGTTGATAAAGATTTTGCCTAAGTCCAAAGAATTAATATTTGAACAAGATGGAGTGAATATTTCTATTTTTCAAAGTCTGTTCACAGATACTAAAATTGAATCAAAGTTGGTGAAAGATAGAAATTAAGTGATGAAGTCCAATGATAATTAATTCCCAGGACCAAATGGAATTCTAATAGTGTTGAGTAATCCTAACTCATTATAATGGATGTTCTTGTTTCTTGAAAATTTCTGACATTATTACACATAGTAGTTAATGAATTAATTCATACATGCACAATAAGAATTTTACTTGATGATCTTGAGGGTATTCTCTTTGTCAGGATGTTCTTTTCTTGGAATTACTTTTTTATCTTGGAATAAATTTTTTTTTGATTGAGGCTCAAGAGAATAATATGGAATTGAAGAAGCTTCATAATATCTTTAGTATTCACTTATACTTATTGTATTTCCATAATTACTTCTGGATTTGATTTACTAACTCTGGTAAAGTCTAATTTTGATTCTAGAATTTCATGTTGCTGAAGGACTCAATGGAAATTTTAAGGGTTTTGAGTGATGAAGTCCACCCCCTCTCAGGGTAAATGTTGTCCTGATGTGACAAGGAATTTGTTAAAGTGGCAGGTCAGACCAGTAGGCTAATGATAGAGAAGTGAAATACAGAGAAGAATTCATCCTAACAGGCTTGATGGCAAGTAACAACTTAAGATGAAATAAATGACTGGAGAGAATATTGGTATTCTAATACTTCAAAAGGATTGTGAAAAGAAAGGAGAAAAGCTCTGCAGAATTTGAGATCCAAAACTATTACAAGTAGTTCCTTGTCATGAATTCCATAGTTGAGATCAGCTGGGGCAAGCTTTCAGCTATAAACTGTGATGGGATGCTTTCATGAGTCATTAACCTGACTCAGTAAAGCACCCAAGTAATTATAAAAGACATCAATGTTTAAAATAGTGGATAAAGAAGGATTGAAAGAGGATAAAATAGGGGTGGTTTTGAAATCTTCTTTGGGAAATTGAAACTTACTAAGAGCTTCCTCATTGAAGGTGAGGGGGATTTTGTTTTTAAAAAGATAAGTAAGAGAAGTTTTTTTTTGAGTAATTATTAATGAGACAAAAACAGAAATTGTCAAAGCCAAGGAAAGATTAAAGGGTCTCAATTTTTTGGGCTGTGACAAATTGACAATCTGTTGAGCTTTTTGAAGAATACATCTTTAGGTAATCAATTAAAAAAATAGCCAAGGCATTCCACATTTGATGCATATAATACAAACTTTGAGGCTTTAACAAACAGATTGTTGTCACTCAGTATTTGGAGGACAGCGGCCAAATGTTTGACATGTTCCACCTCAGAGCTTGGAAAAAAAATAATATAATATAGGTAAATTAATACATAAATGTGCAAGAAATATGCAAGAATATTATTGAAAAGATTTTGGAATGAAGAAGGAGCATTGGTCAGTCAAAATGGAAAAAGAGATACTAATGACTACCATATTTGGTTCTGAAGGCAGTTAAATGCTCATCCCCCCTTCAATTCTCAGGATATTATAAGCACCAAATAAGTCTATCTTGGGAAAGATATTAGATCCGTTAAAGACAGTAAAAAGCTGGTTCATTGGAGGGACAGGATACCTGTTATTCCTAATAAGAAATTAAGCTTTCAGTAGTCAGCACAGAAATGAAGGCCACCATCCTTTTTGCTAACAAAACGAATAGAGGCTAGTGTTGATGAGGAGCTTGGCCTGATGAAACACTTCATGAGTTCTCTCAAATGTAGGCCTGTAGTACTTTTTCTCATCAATTGATAAAGAGTAGATAACATCAACTTGATGGTCAGACCCCTCCAATTTGATATGACCATCACAGGCACAGTGTGGAGGAAGCTTCTCCACTTTTGACTAATAAAATAAATATATATAATTGTGAAAAGCAGGAGGGACTGCTTTCAACAAAGCTTCAATTTCTTGGCAATCTTCCTTCTAATACCACTGATCCTGTAAGGTTTGACTATGAAACAATAAGTAAAAATTACTAATTTATTACTTATTGTACTCTGAATGTCCTTATAAAATGAATAAATAAGATTAAAATAATAATAATAATAAAGAAATATTATTATTATGGCGTAAAATTATTATATTATTAAATAAATATAATAATATAATTAATATTATATAAAAATATAATATTATAAATAATATATTAATATAAAATAATTAATATATTATAAAGCTCTTTATTATTGTTACCAACAAATAATAAAGGCGTAAAAAATTGTTTTTTATAAATAAAAAACAATTAATAACAATAATATTACTAATATTAAAGTTATAAATTAATATAAATACTATTTATATTAAATAAGAATTATTATGAGTAATAATAAGAGAGAAATTATTATAATAAGATGAAATAACCTACTTTTAACACTTAAGATAATAATTTTGATTTATTTTACGCCAAAAGAATATAATACAACCTTTTCAAATTGTATTTACAATAAAAATAAAGAGAATTTACTAAATTTCTTGATTTTACGTGGAAATGAGCTTTTAGAGAGATTTATAGCAAAAACAATTAAAGAATTGATTTAATCACGTAAAAATGGTGATTAATAACAAGATGGTCTTTGGTCTTTAAGAATATAAGAGTTTTATATTTAAAGAATAAAGAAATTACCTTTTATTTAATTGATTTAATGTTTTTGATGCATCTGAGGGGTAAATAGAGTAAAAAGAGCTCTATTTATAGTAAATACCTCCCTCCTAGAGTCCAACAGGCTTCTAGTAGACGTGTACTGATCATATCCACTGGAATTGATCAATATTTTAAGGTTTGAGGGTGATTACATCATGATCAAACCATATTACATCATTATTACACCATTATTTAGAGTTATCACTATAACTCTAAATGTGATGACATCAGAGGCTTGGCAGAACCCCAAATTTCGTGGATTTTATTAGTTTTAATCATAAACTAATAGTATTCACCAATTTCATCACTTTTAAGACTGTTAAACTTAATTTAAGGTTACAGTATGTGATCATAACAGCTCAATTTAAGCTCAAACTTTGATCCTCAATAACTTTGAAGGTTTTCACGCTATAGCAATTCAGAGAGTGAATTCTGATAGCCTGACATAACCTTATTATGCTGCCAAGAGCTTTTCATTACATCATCAAAACTCTAATTTTGATGATTTTTCTTGTAACTCATCTTTTCTGTCGAAATTCAATATTTTAAACTTCAAACCTTGATTTCAGGGGGTTATACCCTGAATTTAATAATAAAAATTACATCATTCTTCACGAATGAACTAGGAGAATCTAACTGTGTACTTTTTTTTAAGTTTGGACTACTTTCACAACAAAGTGGTCAACAGCTCTGTTGATTTTTATCAATATTTCCTCATAAGTCTTAACCTTGTTTATAATTTGCAAAATAAAGTTCATATCTGTGTTCTTACAGTAATTACGTGGTAACTTTATTTTTGGTTCATCATTCTAGCATGTATAGTTTAGAAGATATTAGCTATGATCACTGAATATATGCGTTGACCAAAAAAGTGCATATATTCAGGATAATTCCTTAAGTATTGATTTTGGGAATTAGCTTATTAATTGTTTTATATGTGGATTTTTGTGGGGAATCCACTGGTACAATTTATTTCACATGTTGTTTCATTAGTTTCTGAGATAAATAAGGTTTTATGATTTTTATAAGGTATTATACCTTATAATTCCTTAAATATTGACTTTACAGATATGCCATAAAAGTGGTATATGTGTATTTTTCCATGGGGAATCCAATGGTATAATTTATTTCACATGTTCATTCATTGGTTTTTAAGTTAAACCAATTTTAGTACCAATTTATGGTATTTTTTGTATATTTGAGTAATTATTTTTAGTGTATAATTATTCTAATTAATTTTAATATAATTATATTAAAGGTATAATTATTATTAATCTTTTTTGTGACCTTATTGGATATGTGGTCATATCTCAAAGGCTCACAGATCCTCCAGGAATTTATGAAAGGAAAAGGGGGGAAATTTCATATTCCTTTGAAAGAGATGAAGTGGAGATATAGAAAAATATGCTTCAACATCTTTTATATATTGGAAGACTTCATCTCTTGATGGAATTAATGACTGAGAGGTAATTATGGCAGTAAAATGGACAAATAAGGGAGGAAAGGTTTCTTAAGCTCAGCAATAAGAGCAACACTTTTGAAAGCAGTGGAAGAGTTGTTACCAAGAGAAGGTGTGAGACAATCAGCATGCTTCTACCTAGGGTCAGATTTAAGATATAAATCTTTCCATTTAGAAAAAGGGTCAAAATGGGATACAAACGAAAATCCCAATATGAGGTCTTTTCCCTTGGGTGAATCTATGATAAAAATTTCCCATTCTAATCTTGGGGAGTAAGGAAAGTCAACAACCAACTTAAGCAATTAACAAGGAGGTTTATTAACTTGAATTCAAAATGAAAAAGAGGAATATTTCCAGGGAGCCCTGAAATAGTCAATGAGTACTTTAGAACAAAATTCTTGACAGTAAAAGAATTTTTATCACTAGAATCAATGAGAGTACTATGAAATTATTAGAGACAGAAGGGAACATAAGTAATTTTAAAGGCTTCTTGACACTAATACTCAGAGTTCCCAATTGTGCTCTTGAAGGAAAGAAGTGAGAAAAATTGAGCACATCATGGTTTATATTCAGGCTTTTCCCTGCTTGGTAGAGAAACCTCTTGATGATCAAGGCTTATTTTGGGGCCTCTTGAAGAACTTTTCAATTGGATGTTCTCCACTGCATTAAGTGGATAAGCCTACTAAAAACCTCCTCTCCTTTTCAGAACCAATTATTTTTTGTCTTTATTGAGGGGAGTAGCATGAGGCCTATCCATTGAGACTTGAGAATTTTACCCCTTCTTTTTCTTCTTCTGAGGCTGCCTGGAAGATGAGTTTTAAGGAGGCATAAAATAACTGTACCCAGTGACTGAATTATTCTTTTCTTTATTACAACCCTTTCCCTGCTGCATCTAATGGTACATGGTATTTGACTACAGATCAATGTACACAAATTCTTGAAGGCTATCAAAATTCCCAAGGTGGGAAGCCAATTAGTCCAATCCTTTTTAAGACAATCTTCTTCTTTGTGCATGAATGTAAGATCTTTCTCTCCAATTTCCATTTCTTGAAATTAAGCTTCTGAAATAATCTATGTAAAAGTAAACATGACTGTTTTCCTTCATCTTCAGATTATCAAAAAATTTTTCAGACTTCCTTAATTCATTGGGATCACCAAACAGAGTGAATAAATGGGTTTCAAAGAGTTTACAGTTATTGAGAATTTAGAAAAGGTCTTCATGGGAGATATTATCAAGATAAGATTCAATTAATTTTCCAGGCTTCCAGTGAGAAAAGAAATTTAATAAAAAGCCTTCTTCCTTTCAGAGAAGACATTTTCAGGGAATTATAAAAAATGAATTGACAGGGTTGAATAAATCCTCATACTCTATAAGCTTGAGTACTATAAAAGGAATCAGGTGCCTTCATGGATGGAGTTTTGAATTCTGGTTCTCTGGAAGTGTCCCTTGGGGAAACTACTTGGGTCAGCTGTGCCATGAATTGAGTCATTTTCTCCATCATCTTGAGAGAAAAGAGGTTGTTTAGAAAGGGCTATATTTGGAGGCTCAGGAGCTTCAGGAGAATCTACCAAGGAATATTCCACTTCATTCTCATCAGACTCTTCCTTATCCAAAAATTCCACACCCTCTTCATATTCTGCTTCCCCCAATCTACTCCTTGGCCCTTGCAAAATTCCGGGTAGCCACACAACAAGTCAGAGAATTCTCTTGATATTCTGGAGAGTGCTTCTCAAGCCATTTGTCATCCTATGTCCAAATCTTCACTCAGTTGATGAAAAAATGGTGTATTATCAGGAGGAGCCCTTCCTTCAGGAGTCAGAAAAGCTGAATTTCTTGGAGATCTTGTATTATAGGTTGGGGAAAGATATTGAACAGGAATTCTTTTGAATTATACAGATAAAAAGTTTATTGTACTTGAGATTAGAAGGGTTAATGCTTGAAAAAATAAAAGAAAGAATGAGAAATCTGGATGGAAACTTGAGGAATCAATCTAAATTCTTGAATTGAGATCAATGTGAGATATTCTTGAGGAATAGAAATGACCAATTCAACATCTTGTGAATAAATCAGTGTCTTGAAGAATTTAAAAATTATTTCAATGAATAATTCAGTGGATTCAATAAATAATTAAGTCAATTCAGAATCAAAATCTAATTATGTCTTGAGTAAGTAAGTCAAACAGTAAATATTTCCAAAAATAAATTCAATATCTTCAGGAATAGAGGCAAATATATTGATTTAATCTAATCCTGAGAATGAATCAGTTATCTTGGGAATCCAAATCCATGAAAATAAATCCAATCACAAATCCTGAAACAATGAATCAATTTTTCTGCTGAATCCCAATCACAAATGAAAAAATCAATTCCAGCATTATAAAGCCTGAAGCTCAGAAGAGAGAGAAAATTTGGGCTTTGATTAACAATTAATAATAGAGTGGAATGTTCAGAAATGATTAAGAATGAGAAAGAAGAAAACTTTCCAATGAATAAAATGAGTACAATGAAAATTGACAAGAAAAAATAATAATAAAAAATAAAGTGATATTAGTTGATAAAAAATAATGAGCAAGGAAAGAAGCAATCGTTAGTTAATTGATATAATGTCACAAGAGCTGTTCTAAGTGGAGAGGGCCTGGAACTAAGTAAACTGGGAATCAGTTATGGAGGTCTCAGAATATTTAGAGGAAACTCTTGAGTAGTTGAAATGAAAGAAGATTTATAATAGGAGGTTAATGAGAAAGAAGTAAGGAATAAAGGAGCCAACCACAAAAAAGGCCAAGTACACTGTTTCAACTGGTCAGAAGGAAAGGGAGAGGATAATAAGGATATGGCCCCCACACCTCTACTGAACAGGTGAGGAAAGATGCAAAGACTGAATTGATACTTATAGTCAGGATATTGATATAGAAGAAGAATAAAGCATCCATGTAATAATAAATATGATATATGAATCAACTGGGGAAAAATACCCAGATGGAGGAAGAGGGGCTGGTATATGTGAGAATTTACCAGCCCAGATTCAGAAGGTGAATTTCTTCAAAGGAATCATTTATTTTAACATTACAGGCCCAATAAAGATTTACAGGGCTTGTGTTGGAGGTTTGATGAATGTGGTTGATCATACAGTTTCAGTATTGCAAGTACAAAACTGTATTTGGTGAATCCAGCCTGTACAATTGGTGACAGGCTGTATTGGTGAATCCAGCTATGTTATTGTTTCAAATGAAGATTTCTGAATCTAAATATTTATACACAGAAACAATTGTATGATTTGGTGAGTTTTATTGGTTTTCATTTTGAATTATGTTTACCCTTGATAGTGGCTGTGACAAAACCTAGAGATTCATATAATAGAAATTCCTGTGGGAGTCAGTCACGATTCTGCTTTATTTTTATTGGTATGAAGCCTTTTGGGAGTACGGAGCTTTGTGCACTTCTTGTTATCCTGAGGTACTTTGAATGTGATATTTCCGATTATTTTTTTATTCTATGGAATGGATATTGAGTTGGTTCTCCTTGATCCTGGCTCCTTTTCCCTACGGTAACTTGTGATTTTTGCATGCATTTGATCTTTCCTTATCTTTCATAAGCTCTTTGTAGAAAGTAAAGCTGAGGAAGTTCTTCAGCTAGTTAATACAAATCATTTTTAATAGTGTCCCAGATTGATAATCACCCTTTTCATTATCTATTGGAACATATTAGGGAGAGGTTTATAAAGCTAAAATAGTTTATTCAAAAAATTCCAATATTCTTTTTTGAGATCTCTGTCAAATTGAAGGGAAAAGGGGAGTTTTGGAAGCACCAATTTGAGGCTTTATCCATTCACCATTGTATGAATGCCTTTGTTTTGTGGCTCTTACTTCTCTTTTCCTCTCTTCTGGATTTCTTGTTGGGCCTTCAAGGTCTCTAAGGTATTCGTGAGAAATATTCAGATTTCTGAAGTCTCAAAAAGATAATCTTCAAGTGTATTTCCCTTTGACACTGACTTTTCCCCAATTTATAGTCTACTTATCTTAATAGTTGCCTTTATAGGTTTTAGCTCAATTAATAATTATATTTCTACAAGTATTTTTAGCTAGAGTTGGTTTAGATATAAATGATTTTCTGTTTTTGCCAGTTTCTTGGCACCTGCGATAGACATTGGTGTCCAACTTCATTTTGCTATCAGGTATTGAATTTTTCTGTTTTCGTTGCCTTTTAATTTATGCTGTCCTGTCCCTGGGTCTTAAGATAATTTTATCTTTTATTGAGTATCTAGTGGAATATTATATTTTTACACTACAAAATGGACCGCTTAAAAGAAGGTACTTTAATATTATCAGCTCAAGAAAAGGTCTTACATAGGAAAAATTGATTTAATTTCATTTGAAAAGATTTTTCAAGTTATTTTTTACAAGAAACATGTGATTATTTTTGTTGATTCAATAAGAAATACCTTTTTTTTACATAATTTTTGTCACAAGATTAAATTTGAAGCAAATTAACTTGAAATTTTGATTATTATTAAGAGTTGAATACATCAAAAAATCAAAAAAATACTTCTAATTTGCTTTGTTCATGGTTTGATCACAAAAACCAATTTTTTAACTGGGATTAAAAAACAATAATAATAGTATTTTTATAAATAAATAACTGAAAGGATATTTAAAAAATGGATTTTTGTTGAGCTTTTGTGACTTGAAAACTAACTCAAAATTTATTTAAATTAAAAGAAACAAGAATCAGTTCATTTTCATCATTGTAATAGAAAATTCTACTCCAAAAAAAGGAAACTATACAAATTTATTTGATTTTCTATGTTAATATAATCAAAAATTACTTTTCAATTTAGTTTATCTCAGAAGGGATCCTTTTTTCATTTATTCATTTCAAACAAATGTACAAAAATTGAAGAGTTATTGGTCTCAAGTCATACATTGCTGGCCCGAGGGAAACTATATTATTTTTTAAATATTATTGAGAAAATTTTTTATAGAACCTCCATATCGATATTTGCTATTGAAATGAAAATGTAATGGTAAAAAATGTGAAGATAAAGAAGAAGAATTTGATTTGGATAGCCTATTGTTGGACTTGAAGTATGCTTTACATTTCCAGATAAGCTAAAAGTAATTCAACAAGGTTTTGTCTAATATAAAGAGTCCATCAGTCATGTATATACCCAAAACTCATTTTTTATTTAGAAAAAGAACAAATAAACCTTTTTTGAATAAGCTAATCCATGAAATTAAGGCCAGATTTGGCTTTCAATCAAAATTTCATTTGGGGTAACTCTATAGAAACAAGAAGCTTTAATCACCTGTATGAAGTGGTAGAATGGGAAATAATTCAACACCTCATCACCAATAACACATAAAATAATTGAGGATCATGTTCTTGAATTTCACACCAGAATAGTGGGATTCTTAAAATCCTCATGCTTCATATACACTAATATTAGTTTTATAAATCTTTTGGCAGTTAAAATTGCTTTCTTTCTACATAGAGAGCTGGTATACCCATATTCAATATCAATCTTGAAGGCATAATTACTATTTGTGATGTGAAAATAGCCAAGGGGGCAAAAGAAATCAAAGATATTCAGGGTACTCAACTTCCAAGGCTTCTCAGCTATGACCTGTCAAAAGCCTTGTATAAAGTTTTAATCTTAGTGCAATGTGTCTATTCAAACTTTTTGGGAACCTTTTCACCAAGTTAAACTCCCATTAAATAATGAGAAAGCAGCAAATAAGTGACTATTTTGGTGTGAAAAGGAGGAAATGAGAAACTCTGACTCCTGTAACCTTGACCATTCTACATATCTTACAATCTAGAGACCAAAAAAGAGTAATTTAAACCCTTTTGGGACTAGTATTCATGCAACTACCTCATGGAAATTAGCTGTCATCATGCTATTTTCTTATGTATGTAGAAAATGAGGTGAAAATTCAAAAATTTATTCAAGATAAAGTTCCCAATGAATTATTCTGACAATTTTTCAAACAATACAGAAAGGGATACTTTACACCCAAACCAAAAAATAGTTACAACGTCATACTTCAAATTAAAAGGTTTACCAATAATCCATTTTGATGATTGAAAATGAAACAATTAGTCTTCAGATACTCACATAAAATACAATATATGATGGAATTTAAAATAAAATTCATGGATTTCAGAGTAAATAGTCTTATTGAAATGAAATAAGACTTAAGGAAGTAAGTAATATATTACTTAAAAACAAATTGGTGGGTAGCTGTGTGAACTGACTTGATTAATTAATTATGATAATCTCATGTGAACGCTTGTTTTTTGAGTTTTCTCCATGAAATATGTGCTATAGAATTAAAAAAATACTAGTAATGATGCTTTATCCAGATATACCATCATCATTCAGTTTATTTGTTAGATCATTAATACAACACAAGTAAGTACTATTTTTTAGATTGTTCTTGATATTTTGAATCTTTCAAATAATCCAGAAGGATATGAAATCCTAAAGTATCAATATCTTAAAAGGTATTATAGCTATAATTGGTAAGCTATTACTTCATGAAGGTTTCGGATTCCTCAAATCCACCAATAAACTGAAAAATATTTTTTGCCAATATTTCTCAACATAATATTGGAGTATATGTAAGTGATTTATTAGATGTTTTGAGTCTTTTGTTCATTTTTGTCGTTTTCTTCCATAATTTATGATAATTGCTCTTTCAAAAGACAATTTTTGATAAAAATGATTTCATAATATTTTAATAAGAAGGTTTATTATTAAAACTTCTTCTAATTAATTCGAGTAGAACATTACTGCTTACTGTTACAATAACCAGTAGTTTAGAAAACTAAAAGAAATGAGTAAGAATTTAATTGGTTATTTTGGGCTCTAATAAGTCTATGTATCATATTTAAAAAGAGCATTTATAATAATCTGGATCAATGGTAATATTATAAAGAGTTTCATAGAAAAATCTGACACTTACCCATGACAAAAGTGATATAAAAGCTAATTTTTTCTCTTTTAAACAGAAATCCACCAAAGCTTTTCCAAGAACCCAAATAGCTTAAATAACATTGTCAAGGCACTTTGTGAGCCTTAGAGGTATTTTCATATACCCAAAAGACCACAAATAACAAAATAAGATACAAATATAAATAAAAATGAATTTATTTATAATATCAAAATAAAAGTTAATATATATATACAAATTTATATACAAAAGTAAGAATTTTAATTATAATTTAAAATAAAAATTACATCAAATTGTAAAATTATGAAAATACATTTTTACTTGAAAAAATTAAGTAAAAATGAATTTTTAATAAAATTAGTAAAATTAAAATATTTTTGGTAAAAAATTACATAAAATGTATTATAACTTTTTCTTCAATAAATAAATATAAGAAAATCACTTCACCATTGGATTATTCACAAAAAATAAGGTGGGGTCACCTCTGGGTAAATTTCTGTAACTCAACTCTAAATAAGCTTAAATTAAGTTTTTAGTATTTTATGTACAAAATTTCAAAATCCGCCAAACCTTAATGTAATTCACACCAAACATGTGGTGTGAACCATCAGTTTTTTTGTGTTAAAATTGAGGTGTTGTGTGTAGCTTAGAAGCTATGAGGAATGGAAATATTTTCAATTGAAATGTCAAAATGTGGGTGTGTATTACATAAGTGAACTGTAATTTACATATGAGTTATCAATTATTACAGTTTTGTACTGTAAAACTCAATTGAATGGTATGTGTAAGTTACAAGTGTATCACATGATGAGGAATTAAAGAAAACATAAATTGAAAAGATTAATTCTGCGGGGGAAAGGTACTCTAGCTCCAAGGGGGAGCCAGAACCCCAAAGTCCTTGCTGACAGGCATGGGATGTCAAAGTCCACCCAAATGTTCATCACTTTTGGCCTGGAATTGAGTCACAGGGTCTGTGTCTCAGTTTATGATGAGGTTTTGATACCAACAAGGGCACTTTTAACTGTTGCCAAGAGGGTAAAACTACCCTTAAGTTAAAACAATATTAGTAAAAACAGTTTTGACTGGTTTGTATGTCCTTTACACAAATTATGAAGTGTTTTTAAGGCTCTAGACCAGGTATTACTATAGCAATGGCTGATTTAAGGGTCTAAAATGGCTAAAAATAGCCAAACATACCTAAAATCAGCCCTTTTTTGATCTAAACCAGGTTTCAATGATGCCATAATTGGCTTTTCTGTTTTCATAGTGCTTTCCATGACTGACAAGAGTAAATTTCAATTTTGGAGTAAGAAAATTGATGGCTATAAAAGAATGTCTTCTTTGCCCCACTTTCCTCTTCATGTTAGAATATTTTCCTTTTAGAATTCGTTTAAACACTGTTAAACCAATAAATAGAAGATTACAAACACCCTCTTTATATCATTTGAAACCTTTCGACCACTTGAAAAAGTCATTATCATCATTGTTTGTAACTCTTATAATCATTTTTACCCCTTGAACCACCCCATAAGTGAATTAAAGCATCTTTCATCACTGTTAAATTAGTCACTTTGTTTCCAAATTAACTCTGGTCACTTTTGGGTGTGTTTTCTCTTTAAATACTCTTTTAAAGACTTTTTCCTTTAATTCATTTCTTGCAGTTCTTTTCTCAATGATTTCCAGTTGAAATCGCTCTTGAAGAAATTTCTTTTGTAGCCTTAAATATCTCTTGTAGAGTATTTTTGGATAAATTTTTATTGTTGGTAGAACAATAAAGCTTTATAATATTATTGTTTTATACTTATAGAGTTAAAAACAATAAAATTGGTGTGTTTTCTCTTGAAAATACTATTTTCATACTATTTTTTAATCATATTTTACCTTATACAAATTTTGAGGACAGGAAAAGTTCCTGATTTTTAATCAAAGTTTCCTATCCACACCTTACACACTTGAATGTCAGGAAACTCAATTATATGAATAATAAAGAGGTCTAAAATTGCTTTTGAAATGTGGAAATGACTTAATACAATTCGAGTAGCCTTTACTGAATAGAATTTGTGCTGATGAATGCTCATTAATATATTTGGTGCAACATTCATCAATGGGTTAATGATAAAAACAACTAGAATGATTAAGCCTATATTTATAGGCAGATAGAGCTAAGGGTATCACTATTTAAGATTTTTCAATGTTTAAAATCAATAATAGTGGTACAATTGATCTTCTAAGTGATAAAGGTCTTTTTTCATCCCTTTTGGAGTCTTGGGAGCTTCTGTGGGCTGTTGAAATCTCCAGTAGTCATGAAATACTGATTCTATGATGAAGCTATAGAATAATAGCTACAAGTTTTGAATATGACTGTGACAGGTAGAAATAAGCTTTAAAATAGTAATTTTAGTATTGATGGGCCTTTAATGTAAGGATATAGTGGTGGTCAGAGCTACTCAAAGCCCAGGGTGAAGTGATTATCAATTGGGTTATTAGGATAATGACTACAGTCATTAGGAATATAGTTAGATATGATTATTTTCCAAGAGTATAATTAATGGTAGAACTGGTACTAAATAGTAAGAGAAGGATGGGGATTCCTCTTTTGAGCAGAGGAAAGTCTTTTTTATCCTGGAATGGGGTAGAGGGGCCTTTTCTTCTTTCCACCTAGAGGTATTAAAAACTTTCTTCACTTGTGATGGTGGACTTGTGGACTATAAAGTACTTCTCAACCTCCATTGGGCTCTGATGTGGTCATGTTTTCCCAATCAAGGTTAAAAATTTTCATCTGGGGTCCTTGCAGATCTGTTATGACAGGTCAGATGTGTCAGTGGACCCTAGATTAGTCATACTATGAGTTATTGAAGTATAAAAATGCTTTTCTGTAGCTTTGGCAACCAACATTCATACTTATGGGATATTATCCCACAGTATTGGTTTCTTTCAATATTGTGGCATTTTGGCCTTAGAGATACTATAAATTTGTGAGTTTTGGAATCTGAGGGCTCAAACATTTTTCATATTGAAGCCATTAATTTTTTCTACCCAGTGGTTACAAATTTGGTATTCCTAACATTAAATGTGGAAAAGCTATACAGGTTTCAAATTCCATTATTGGAATTTGGTTATTTGATGGAACCTGTACTAAGCTATTTTTTTAATAATATTTTTGCTAGAGGTGCTAGAATTATATGAAGTGTGCTATTAGAAATTTCGAATAATGTAATTTCTAAAAAGACCCTACCTTGGGTAGCTTACATTAAAACTATTGATTTTAGATGAGAGGTGAATATTTTGTTCACCCTTGTTTGGCTTATATTTGGTCATAGCTTTTCTAGTTTTGATACTAACTTCAAATGGCTAGTACCATTCAATAGCCCTTACTAAGAGCTTGAATTTGAGCTCCCATTTGATGCGTTTGTGATTTTTTTATAGCTGCGAGATGAGAGGTGAAAATTCAGGTTGATGCTCAGTTCTTGTTTTGAGCTGGAATACCTTTGAAATTCCTTGTCCTATGGTCATGGGAGTTTTATATTTGAAAAGAGGTGATTTTACTCTTTTTTTTTAATTCTTTTATGAAGTATTTTGACTGATGTAACTTTTTAGTGGCCAACTTCCTCTAAAATTGCTTCATGGTATTTTGATGTATGCCTGTGCTCTAGTTTAAGTCACAGAGTGACATACCCTCCTCTAAAACAGGATCATCATTTATGAAGATGCTCATTCCTCCTGGAGCTTCTGAAGCCTCTCAAGTGAAGTCTCCCATTTGGTATTTCTTCTTCTAACTATTTATTTTTTCCATCTTTGTGGTTCTTGCAACTGGGAAGGTATTGTCTATGGTGTTTAATATTTATTATGATCTTCCTGGCGTTGATGATCTTCCTAAATGGTCTAAGAAAGTCCTCAGCTTTAAATATTTCCTTTGGAATATGATTTTGGCTTCTGGAAGGAAACTTCTCCTCTCCAGTCTGGTGGTAGGCATTCACAAGCCTCACTGGTAAAACTGAATGTATCCTTGAAAATTACTTATTAAGTGTAAGCTCCACTGTATGTTCCCCCATAAACCTTTTAATAGTAAGGGGTCCTCCAAATCATTCTCTCATTTTTTAGGTCCTTTGAGATCATTCCAATTTAGAGTAGATACTGGGACATGGTCACCCTCCTTGAAGTCACTCTCCCTATGACTCTTGTAATATTTCTTCTTGTTGTGCTCCTTTTCCTTAGCTTTAAATTTTACTGATGTACCATATGAATTTTTTACATATAATGGAGGTCTGTAGCTATTGGATGGATTGTTAGAAAGTGCTTCTTTAGGTGATCCACTGAAAATATGAGGTTCCACACTTTCTCTATCAGAGATAATGATTTCCCTGTGGTTGAGTTCTGGCTAGTGCTATAAGCCAGTTGTGTAGCTGTTAGAAGTGTGAACTAGTCATGGGGTAACCCTTCATGGTCTATATAATCCATTCCAGATGTATTAAACATGGTCCTTTGTTTTTTTCCTCAATTGTTTGTATTATAATTTGAGCTAGGCTATCTGCTTGTGGATTGTAAGCTTTTGGGAATTAAGAAATGGTCCTGAGCATGTCATAGAGGGATTTTCAAAGGTGTTAAGTTAATTTGGCACCCCTATCAATCAATATTCCCTTGGCACTCCATAGTTTTCTATAATGGTATTCCAAAGTTGTAGGGCTGTATCATAGATGTATCCCCTTATGACATGGAAGGAATTCAAAAGAAATTTCAAGATCTGTCTACAATGGCCAGAAAAAAATTTCATTGCTCTTTTTCACCTGGGATAAGTCCTTTTACCCATTAAATCTGTATTATGTCTCATGGGTCTTTGAACTCTTTGATGTTTTAGAGTAACCCATATTTCTTCTAATGTTTGCTATTTTCCTTCTGGAATCTGTCACAAATATTGATATAACGATTAAACTCTTTTTCCAACTGTGGCCACCAAGATGTTCTTTCTTCACTCATGTGCTCCATATAAGGGCAATCATGTGATACTGGAAGAACTAGTGTGATATGATATCTTATAGTGACTACTAGGTTACTGGTGGGCTTCTCTCTGTGCTATAGGAGAAAAGTATTATATTTATTATCCCTCAGACAAGGTTTTTCTGGTTTAGATTCCAGTTCTGGGCTCCTGTATCTCTGATTAAGGAGTGGTATCAATATTCTGCATGGCTTATGTTTAGAATATGATTTTTGAACTGTATGAAAGAAATCAGTAAGGAGTTATGAGGAGCTTGTAGCCCATAAAAGAGTGGATTTCTCCTCTTGAGTACTTTGGTAAGATTTTGGAATTTTATCTGCTGGTTCCAACTGTGAGAATCTGAATTTCCTCCTCCTATCAACTTCCACAAACTGTATAGGTCTTTGTATGCCACCTCTGGGTAATCAGCTGGGTTTCTTTTGACATTATCTAATGGTCATCTACTGAGGCAATTTGAATTGGTGTGACCTTTTGCTTCTTTATATAGTGTGGTAATATTACCTCTACTCCTTGATGTCTATTTGCCATCTCAACATGTGCCTATTTACCATTTTAATGTCAAGTAAGGATTGAAGGTCTGTGCATTCTGTAGAACTCAAAGGCCGAGAGCTGCAATTAATAGTGAATTTTCTCCAATTTGCATCCTAGGAATAAGCATTCTGTTTGGGTTAACCTAAATTTAGCATCTGAATCTTTTCAGGTTCCTAGATATATAACAGAAGACACTTTCCCTTGGTTCACCATTTTACATTGTATGTGATGTAGGTCTTCCCCTACTCCTTGACTGAAGACTTGATATATGTACAGCTTAAATCAAAGCTCAAATTCAGGTAGCATAAAAATAGGTGAGTTGGTTATTTAATTCTTTCTCCTCTCATATGAAACCCTTCTTTCTTTACTTAGTTCAAAGCTGAACCTTTCTAGCATACTTTATAAAGACTACTAGCTATGTGTGCAAAGTTTTTTATGTGGATCTTGTAGTAGCTATCAAATACTAAGGAGGATTGCATTCATTTAATGCCCTTTGTTACTGGATTCTGAATTAATGCTACTAATTCATGCTGGTATATTGCCAAGATTAGCCCTGAGACACTGTGTACTAGTGTTAAAACATCTTGGTAGCCAAAGCTAAACATAGTCAAAGACATCTTCAGATTAATGGGAGTGCATTCACTTAAGACTCTTTCAATCGCTTGCGCAATGTCTTTGCATGACTCTGATTAAGTAATGATATCATCCTTGTACACTAGAGTCCAGAATTTCAATATTTGTTCTTTAGATATTGTGTCCATCATGTTCTGGAAGTGAACTGGTAAATTCTTAATTCCAAATGGAATTCTATTATACTCATATATACCCCTATGGCTTATAATACTGAGTAGCTTCAAGGCTTATGGTTTGACTCCATTTTGGTCAAGATCCTTTGTAAAATCTATCTTAGTAATGTATCTGGACTTAGCCAGTTCATCCAAAGGATGAGATATCCTGGGTATGAGGTACCTGTCTGATTTAGTGTAGTTTTTCAATGAACTGAAATCTCCACACAATCTGTATATTCCATAATATCAAGTAATCAGGACTGGTGTGGTAGCTTCCACAATAAAATTGTGTCCAATTATTCTGATAACATCCATTTTCAGGTATCAATTGACATGATTTTCAATCTCATTCCTGGTTTCAAGGATGTCTGGGTATGGGAGACCTCTTAGAATGTGTTTATAAAGTATTTCCACATCTAGATTGAATGCTAAATCATGGACTATAATTTTTCCTAAGGGCTCCACCTATGGCCAAGGCTAGTTGGCTTTTCCTGAATATTTCTAGTGAGCTAAGGTTTTGCTTTCTTATGAGGTTAGAGCTATATTTCCCCTCTTTGAATTCATTCATTAGTTTTTCCAAGGGGTCTTGGTTAGATAACTGGTATATTTCAAGGGAAGATTTCCTCTCCTTGTTGGTACCTAATTCAATGTGCCTGTTTTTAATATGGAAATATCTATTCCATAAGTCCTCTGGTAGGCTGTTCCAAGTGGTAAGATATGGATTTGGGAATCCTAAAGCACTCAGGGTTCTAGGTTGAGTCTGACACTTCCATTCCTGTGGGGGATAATTGTCTCTTTGAAAATCTTCCTTATAGCAGCAATCTCACCTCATGCACTCTTGGTACTCTCAGCTTTGGTTGTAAAAAGTTGTTTTTATCATATTTGGAGTGTTTTTCCAAGTAGGTATTGGCTACTACTGAAAGGTGAGCTTCAATCTCAATTATTAATGGGTGTTGATAATTTTAAACACACAATTTTGTCTTGGTGGCTGTACCATGGGTGTATTCCACTCCCTTGGTGGGTGTTACCAAGAATATGGGTTCATATTGTGTGTTTTTGAACTGGTTCTTGTTAGTGATATCCTGTGTCAGGCCTGATTCCAAATGGGTTTCCTCTTTGTACCTTACCAGATTTACTTCTATCAGTCATGTACATCCTAGCATTCCTATCTGATGTCATTCCCCATACTCTCAGAGTAAGAATTGTCTGTCTGATATTATTCTCTTTGTAGTTCATCAATGACCATGAAAGAAACTCTATCCCCACCAGAGGAAGTAGCAGGTAAAATCCAAGTCACAATAAGCTTCTAGTGTGCTTCATAATTTTCTCTAACTTGGTAATACTATTTAGGTATCTTCCAAGCTGGACGTTTAGGATTCGAAAAGATCTACATACAATCAATTGAATTATTTGAAATCTCATATTCCATCAGGTTTTTCATGACACAGACAACCAACTGGAAAGCTGAGAGGAGGATAATTCTTCTATTATCTCATTTTGGGTATCATTTCAAATCAAAGCATCTCTTCCCTGTAACCTATCACATAATCCCCTTGAGAAATCTGTTGTTGTTAAGATAATACAATGATATACAGATGTTTCAAAACATGGAAGAAACCCAATATATTGATTATAAAAGATCCTCCTCATAAGCACCCCTCATTTCCGAAAATTCAATGAGATATGAACTTTCATCCTTTTTACCTTGAACTTACATGATACTTTTTTTTAAGGAGTTGAACCCCAGTGAATATGAATTAAATTGTTACCATTTGGAAAACAGTTTTAAACTATGGTGTTTGTGGTTGGCTCCTTTATTGCTTATTTTTTATTTCTGCATTTTATTTAAGCTGAATTATTTTTTTCTACTAGAAATATTATCTCTCATCTCTTTGAGCCTTTGAGATATGACCACATCCAAAAAGGTCACAAGAAAAACTTTAGAATAATTATTCCTCCAAATAATGATCTTAAAATAAGTAAAAATACAATAAAAAGGAATAAATGCTGGATTAACTTACTATCTGATGAATAAGAATTTGAAATAAATTACAAAAATATATTCCCCATGATAAAACACACATATATCATTTTTATGGCAAATCTTTAAAGTCAATAAATAATGAGTAATAAGCTAAAAATACCATAAAAAGACATGAATTATTATTTATCTCAGAAAAGAAAATATGTGAAATAAATTGCACCATTATATTCCCCATCAAAAACTACACATAAATTCTTTTTATTTCATTTCTCTAAAGCTAATACTTAAGGAATTAAGCTGAATATATGCACTTTTTTGGTCAGTGCATACATTAATGGTTTTTAGCTAATATCCCTTGAAATATACATGATAGAGAGTTAAACCAAAGATAAAGCTAACACATAATTACTGTAAAAGCTCATATGTGAACTTTACTTGACAAGCTATAAACAACCTTATAACTTGTAAAGGTTTATTGAATAAAATTTATAGGGCTGTTGACCACTTTGTTTTGAAAGTGATCCAAACTTAAAATAAAGTAGATTTTCAGGCTCTACTAGCTCATACGAGAAAAATGATGTATTTTTTATCAGAATATTCAAGCTTAAACCGCCTGAAATCAAGGTTTGAAGTTTAAAATATTGAATTTGAACAGAAAAGATGAGATATAATAAAAATCATAAAAATAGAGTTTTGATTATGTATTCAAATTCTCTTAGCAGCTTAATAAGAAAATGAAAAGCTATCATAGCTCACTATCTGAATGGCTCTAGCATGTATAACTTAAAAGTTATTAATGATCAAAGTTTAAGCTAAAAATTGATCATTTATGATCACTCACTGTAATCTTGTTTTAAGTTTAAGAGTTATATAAGTTATAAAACCAGTGAGTACTATTATAATATGATCAATAGTATTAAACTCTACAAATTTTAGGCTTGTGCCAAGCCTATGATGTCATCAAACCTAGAGCTATAGTGATAACTCTAAATATTGGTGTAACAATGAGATACAATGGTTTGATCATGACGTAATAATCACTAAACCTTAAAATACTGATACTTTCCAGTGGATATCATCAGTACACCTCGACTAGAACCCTTCTGGACTCCAGAAGGGAGGCATGTACTATAAATAGAGCCCTTTTTACTGTATTTACCCCTCAGACACATCAAAAACAATAGAAAATCAAATAAATTGGTACAATCTTTATTATTTATATCTAAACAATCTATATTATAAAATTCTAAAGGTAATCTTTATTATAATCATCAATATTGGCATTATTACTACATTTGATTAATTGTTTTTGTTACATTTCTCTATAAATCTTATTTTCTATGTAGAATTAAGAATATTTGTAATTTCTTTTATTTTATTTTGTGAATACAATTTAAATACGTTTTATTTACATTATTTTGGCATAAAACCTTTCAAAATTATTATATTAAGTGTTAAAAGTAGGTTACTTTCTGTTTTATAATAATTTCTCTTTATTATTACTTTTAATAATTCCTTTATTAATATAAATAGTATTTATACTAATATATAACATCAATATCTCTAATATTATTGTTGGTAATTGTTTTTTATTATTAAAAAACAACCATTTTATGCCTTTATTATTTGTTGGTAACAGTAATAAAGAGCTTTAAATATATTAATATATTTATTTTTATTATGTTATTATATTTATTTGATAATATAAACTCTTAGTCCATAATTGTATTAATTTGTTATTATTTTAACTATTATTTGTTTTGTTCACTTAATAAGGCCATTCATTGTACGATAAGTGAAATATTTGTAGTATTTACCTATTGTCTCATAGTCAAACTTTACATTTGGGGTCCTGGACCTGATTTTTACTTGAAGACATTTAAAAAAGACGCATTTTGGGTTTGAAAAATAATAAATTATATTTATAATTATAAAATTATATAATTATTCTATATTTATTGATTTTAAGAGCTATTGTGGCATTTAGAAAGCAATTTTACTTTCTTACACATGGTTTTTCACATCCTTAGACTTGTAAGAGCTTTCTTTAAGTGACTCTAGTGATTGAAAAAAATTTATATAATCAATTAATTTCAAAAAATAGAATTGTCCTAATTTTCTCTTATTCTTCAAACAATAATAATAAAATATATAAAAAAATAAAAAACCAATAAAAAAGTTAGTTTATTCTTTTTTGAATCATTTCTTTTTATCATTTTATTCTTTTGACAGATATTACAGCAATTCTTATGTGGAAATGGCCATATCTTATCAAAAATCACACTTTCAAGAAAAGACTTATATTTATTTGTCTTTTTAGTGTTTGTGGAAAACCCAGAATAGGATACTCAAGCCAATGTTGAGAGATTTGTGAAAGAAGCTCGTCCAATTTTTCCAACACCAGTTGTCAATAAGAAACAGAAAGCTATGAAATTAGTTTTTCCCGGAACCACTATTCAGGACTCTGAAGGTGAGTACCTCCTGTTTTGATTGCCATAAAAGATTTTTTGTGTTCTGAAATCTTTTGTTTTCTTAAATTTTTTACTATGACTACTAGAAGAGGAACCCAATACTCCATCCACTCAGATGAATGTGGACTCAGAAGTAGAAATAATCCCTCAAAAGGGAAAAGGAAGAGAAAAATCCCCTGTGGAACAGGATCCACAAAAGGAAGTGCCATATCCAAAGGGAAAGTCCCCAATATTCCCATGATCTCTGAAACAAAATTGGAATTAAGTATGAGTAATTCCAACAGGGACAAATCAAATTCATAGGGCTCAAATAGGCATTTATATGATCCAGTACAAGCAGTATTACACAGTGTACAAGGACAAAGATTGGGAAATTTTGCCAAAAATCCACCAAGGAGTTATGAACTCCTGGCATATCCTGAACAAATTCCTTAAAGAGGAGGAAATAGTGAGATACTTCAATGGATATAATCCACTATCATCCAAGCCTCAAATCAAGAAGATAAAGGAATAACATGCCAAAAAGAAAGAGGCAAGCAAGGAAGAAGCCCAAGTAGTTTCTACCAGCAAGCCTCAAGCCAACCAACTTCCCCAAGAAGGGAAGAAGAGCAAGAAAAAGAATTGGAGGAAACCATATTTCCTAAGTTACAGGATACCAAAGATCCAAAAAGATACCATGGACAATATCTTCAACATGGCCAGAACCTTGATGGAATTCGAGGAAGAAGAGTAACAAAGAATGAGAAAACCTCATTTCCCAAATAAATAGCTTTTTCTCCTGATGTTGTAAGTACTTTAACTGAAATTAAAAGTAGTATCTTACCTCTTAAAGAAATCAAAAAAAATCAATCATCCTTACAAGAAATAAATAACAGCTTATCATCTTTAACAGAAATTGTTGTATAGAAAATAAAATAAATTGATAACATTAAATTAATAGCTGAAAATAACAAACCAAAACTCTAATTGACAATACTCAAAAGTTAATAAGAGGACAACAAGAATTGTATATATACATAGAAGATATTAAAGAAAAAGCTTTAACAATCAATTATGATGTGAGAATGGACAATTTAGCGGAAAAATTAAACAAATTAAGTATTTCTGTTGAAGGATTTGAAGAGAAGACTTCATCACATCAAAAGTTACTTCTATACCATGTAGAAAAAAGTGGTGAAGAAAGAATGAATCTTAAAAATGACATTCAAAGTGAAATAAGACTGATTACTGAAAAAATGGAGAAAATAAATGAGGCTAACTTCAATATGCCAAAGTTATAAACCCCATTTTCTCACATAAGAAGGACTGTTAAGCCACAAGTTGCAATAACATACCCATTCATAACAGACTTGAGTCATTGAGACAATAACCAAGTCTTAATGAAAGAAGCACCTCAATTAAAAGAGTGGACAACATTCACAGGTGAAGGTGAATATTACAATATGTCATTCTTTAAAACAATTGACATGTTACAAGAATATTAGTCCATACAAGATTAATTAATAACTCCAAGATCATATTCATTATTTGAAAAATCTGCCAAAAAAAAGTATTATGGCATAAGAAAAACCAATGGGAAAAACCTGGTCTTGGTGGAAAAATGAAATAATCACCAAATGGGAAAATGATTCCTGGAGGTAAAAAATAGAAAATACATTTGAACATTACTTCTTTGATCCAGATAAGGATAAAACTTTGACTTGGTTCTTAAAACAAGCTGAAAGATTGAATGCACTGTACCCATAAATGTAACAAAAGATGGTGCAAATGAAGATACTTAAAAAATGCAGAGGGGAATCAGAAAATTCCCTGAGAAGCAGGTGCATAGAACCATGCTCCACAGAGGAATATATCAATGCACTGGAAGATACAGTGACAAGAGCTATGATTGGTAGAACTTGGAAAAAAGTGGACATCAAAAGTACAAATAAACCATTTATCAAGAAAGATAAACCACGAGAACCTTTCAATCCTACTACACCCAACAGTAATGAGAAAGCCAAATGCCATAAATGTGGAGGTATTGGACACTTAGCCAATAATTGCCTCAAAAAAGAAAAGATAAATGAAATTGTGGAAACAGATGACCCCAATTACAAAGAAGAAGAATCAGATTCTGGAAAATACACTAAAGAGTCAGAAACTTCTGAAAGTAATGAAATAGATATAATTAATGTACAAATTAATAATTTTAATTTAATATATAAAGTATTAGATGTTAACTCAAACCTATCACAAGTTGGAACATCTGATACAAGCCTGAAAAACATACAAGATGTCAAACTGTATAGCACCAAACCAGAAAAGGGAATGGGATGTACATCTGGAAAACCAAGTATAAGCGTTGTAATGGTTGAGAAACAAGAGGAAAAAGTCACCTTTGATACAGGAGCATACTGTACATGTGTTGGTAAAAGTTATTTAGATTCAATTGTACCAAATTGGAAACAAAAACTTATACCAATACAACGAGTCAAATTTAGTAGTGCCAGTTAAAGCACAAAGGCCCTTGGAAAAATTGACTTAACACTAATTTTCCTCACCCTTCACAATTTTTAAGAGCGAAAGTGTAGTTTTTAGTAATGGACAACTGTACTAGTAACCACTTTATACTTGGAAATGATTGCTTGTCAATTTATGGCATAAATATGTCAAATCAAAAAGACAGATATTTTACCATAGGAGACTATAAGAGGCCAAAATTTGGGTTTTTGAATAACAAAAAACAGATTACAGTCATAAAAAAAAGAGAAAAACCCAGAAAAAGACGTTCATAGGGGACCAACTTAAAGAGGCAGAATTCAATCAAGAATTAACAGAAAAAAATGAAAGAAAAGTTGATTTACCTCTTATTCAAATATAAAAATGCCTTTGCAACTGACAAAGAGCCACTAGGTGCCATTATTGGACAGCAATTAGACATTATATTTAATGTAGAAAAGCCTTATCCACCTCTGTTAAGAAGACCAGCTTACCCAGTTAGCCCAAGAGCTAGAGGAGCCTTAGAGGTACACATTAAAGAATCAATGAATTTTGGGGTATTAAGAAAAGTAAGACATAATGAACAGGTAGAAGTCACTACACCAGTCATTATTACTTGGCAAAATGGAAAATCCAGGATGGTAGGTGACTTCAGAGCTCTAAATAGCTACACTATCCCTGAAAGATATCCAATACCCAGAATTCATGAGACATTCACACAATTGTCACAGGCTAAGCTCATTAAAGCCATGGATTCTGTGAAAGGAGCTCATAAAAAGGTCTTGACAGAAAATACTAAGAAACTATTGATGATAATAGTCCACTGTGGGATATATGAATATTTAAGCATGCTACTTGGTATAAAAAATGCACCTTCCCATTATCAAAGGATTCTGAACACCATATTTCATGAATATTTATCAGAAGGATGGTTAATAATTTATATTTATGATATCATAGTTTGCTCAGAAACTTGGGAAATTCACTTAACAAGGCTAGAAAGAGTACTACAAAAGATAGTCAAAGTGAATATGAAAATTTCCCTCAAAGAGTGTCATTTTGCATATAGTGAGCTTAAAGCACTGGGACATGTTGTATCTGGACTAAGCTTGGGCATAGATAAAAGCAAAGTAGCAGCAGGACTACTTAAACCAATGCCCCAAACCAAAAAAGAAATGGAATCATTTCTAGGATTTTCTGGCTACTAAAGATAGCATATAAAGGACTTTGCAAGAATTGCCAAATCCTTGTATAAACTTTGTTACCAACAGACAGTTTATGAAACGACTGAAGAAAGAGTCAAAGCATATGAGGAGTTGAAAAATGCCCTCACAAATGCCCCATTTATCCAATTCCAGATTGGAAACTACCTTTAAAACTATAAATTGATTCTTGTGGAGAAGGCTTAGGTGCTGCACTAAACCAAACACAAATCATCAATGATAAACTTGCCGAAGGACAAATTTGCTCCATTTCAAGACAAATTAAGCCAACAAAAGCAAGGTACAGAGAAAGCCAAATGGAATTTCTTTGCTTAGTGTGGGCTTTAGAAAAATTACATTATTATTTGGCTGGTACAGTGTTTCATGTAATTACAGA
This sequence comes from Austropuccinia psidii, assembly GCA_023105745.1. Classification (NCBI taxonomy): domain Eukaryota; kingdom Fungi; phylum Basidiomycota; class Pucciniomycetes; order Pucciniales; family Sphaerophragmiaceae; genus Austropuccinia; species Austropuccinia psidii. The sequence continues at coordinate 25,915,804 of JALGQZ010000009.1, read as the reverse complement.
CTGTAATGATGTAAAATCTTTGTTAAACATGAAGACAAAACTAGACATATGCTAAGATGGAAAATTGCTATCCAAGAATATAGAGGAAATATGAATATAGCTCATAAATCTGGAATTACTAATAAAAATGCAGATGGGCTTAGTAGATGGGCTTTAGAAAATACACCTGAAAACCCAGAATGGGTACCACAGGAAGAGCACCATATAGAAGGCATATGTGTCACAGACATTGGCAGAGAATTATTGAATAAAGCTACAGAAAGCTATCAGATAGATGAGAACTTTCATATCCTATGCCAACTTCTGATGAAAGACCGCAAAGAGTCGTAAATCTCATCCAAACTAGATGAAATATGGAAAAAAGAATATGATGAAGGAAGATTCCATCTCCTTCATGGAATAATGTATCATAGGACAAAACACACATTTTGTTATGAGCTTAAAACATAGAAACTTTATAAATACTATATTACATGAATGTCGTGATAGTGTTTCATCTGGACATCTCTCAGAAGACAGGAAACTGGAAAGAGTTAAAACCTTTTCTTGGCCGCCAAACTGGACAAAGGATGTTGCAGAATACTGCAAAACCTGTGATCAATGTTAAAATGCAAACAGAGGCACAGGGAAGAGATTTGGAATGATGATCCAAATCCAAGAGCCAAAATACCCATGGAAAATAGCTCATATGGATTGGGTGACAGGCTCACCTCCAGGAGAAACAGGAGGTATAATGCATGCCTAGTACTTCTTGACAGATACAGAAAAACTCCAATGTTCTTACCATGTCATAAAGATGACACAGCTATGGACACAGCCAGAATGATATGGAATAAAGTTATTAGCCACACAGGCTTATTCCAAAATATCATAAGCAATAGAGACCCAAAATTGACTTCAGAATTATGGACAAACCTCCATAACTTGTTTGTAAAAAAGTTATCATTCTCAACAGCTTACCACCCTCAAACTGATGGTCTAGCAGAAATAATGATACAGAACTTAAAATACATGATCAGAAGAATCTGTGCTTATGGAATAGAACTCAAAGACTCTGATGGTTTTATCTATTATTGTTGTACCCTAACACCAGCTCTTGAGCTGGAATATAAAACATCAATCCACTCTTCAACTGGCAAAACATCAGCAATGTTAGAGAAAGTTTGGAATCCAAGATGTCCTTATGATAACCTCAAAAAGGACTTAGTGGATATACATCTGACCACATGCAGTTTTGAAATAATGCTTGACAAAGCAAGACATCATGCAAACAGCTATATGAAAGATTCTTCTAAATATGTAAAAGAGAGATGGAATAAAATTCATAAACCACCTCACTTTAAAGTAGGAGAGTTGGTCTTAATATCAACTCTAAATTTTAACAATATCAAAGGCCCAAAGAAATTAAAAGATTCCTGTGCAGGACCATTTATGATAAAAGCACTATCTGGAGCTAATTCTGTGCAATTAGAGATAAGAGGTGAGCTTATGAAAAAAACACACAGCTTTCCCTGTAAGTCTGATAAAACATTACATCTCAAGTTACAAAGATTCATTTCCACTAAGAAAGAAACCCCCACTTGAAATCCCCCTCTAGAAGAAGGAGAAGAAAGGAAAATTGTAAAAGTCCTTAAAGAAAGAAGGACAAGAAACAAAAAAGAAAGGGAATACCTTGCAAGATATAGAAAGAAAGCTCAAGAAGATAAATGTCTACTTGAGAAAGATAGAACTAATGCTGATAAACTACTAAGAAGGTTCAGAAATGAAAGAAGACCTAAATAACAAAAAAGTTAATCATTATTAAGCTTCAAGACTAAGAAAGTCTAATAAAGAGGTAGGACAGTGGATTATTCCCTAATTAACTAAATCAGATTTTGGTACGATCCCTTTTTGTGGTAGGGAATGTGAGCCTTTGGGATATGACCACATATCCAAAAAGGTCAAAAGAAAAACTTACAAAACTATTCCTCCAAAAAATTATCTTAAAATAAGTAAAAATACCATAAAAAGGCATAGGTCCTTAATTAACTTAGTTCCTTATGAAGCAACATGAAAAATAAATTAAACCATTAGATTACCCATGATAAAGCACACATATATCATTTTTATAGCATATCTGTAAAGTCAATAACTAATGAGTAATAAGCTAAACATTTCATAAAATGACATAAATTCTCATTTATCTCAGAAACCAATGAAACAGAATGTGAAATAAATTGCACAATTATATTCCACATGAGAAACTACACATAAAAACAATTCAAGTCATTTCTCTAAAGCTAATACTTAAGGTATCAAGCTGAATATATGCACTTTTTGGGTCAGTGCATACATTCATGGTTTTTAGCTGATATCTCTTGAAATATACATGATAGAGAGTTAGGCCAAAAGTAAGGGTAGCACATAATTACTGTATGAACACAGATATTAACATCATTTTACAAGCTATTAACAAGGTTATAACTTGTAAGGGTTTATTGAATAAAATTGCTAGAGCTGTTGACTACTTTGTCATGAAAGTGGTCCAAATTTAAAAGGAAGTGAATATTAAGGTTCTACTAGCTCATAAGAGAATAATGATGTATTTTTTATCATAATATTCTACGTAAAACCCCCTGAAATCAAGGTTTGAAGTTTAAAATATTGAATTTTGACAGAAAAGATGAGATATAAGAAAAATCATCAAAAATAGAATTTTGATCATGAAATGAAATGCTCTTAGCAGTTTCATAAGGCAATAAAAAGCTATCATAATTGACTATCTGAATGGCTCTAGCGTGTATAACTTGAGAAAGTATTAATGATCAAAGTTTAAGCTTAAAATTCATCATTTATGATCACTCACTGTAATCTTGCTTTACGTTTAACAGTTAAATAAGTGATAAAACTTATGAATACTATTAGATTATGATTAATAGTAATAAGTTCTACAAAGGTTGGGCTTGTGTCAAGCCTATGATGTCATCAAACCTAGATCTATAGTGATAACTCTAAATAATGGCATAATAATGAGATACAATGGTTTGATCATGATGTAATAATCACTAAACCTTAAGATACTGATCATTTCCAGTGTATAACATCAGTAAACGTCTACTAGAAGCCTTCTGGACTCTAGAAGGGAGGAATTTACTATAAATAGAGCCCTTTTTTACTTTATTTCCCCTCAGATGCATCAAAAACAATAACACATTAAATAAAAAGGTAAAATATTCATTCTTTATATATAAATAATTTATATTATCAAAGAACAAAGGTAATATTTATTATTATCATCAATCTTTACATGATTACTCCATTTGTTTAATCTTTTTGTTACATTTCTCTATAAATCTTATTTCCTACATGAAATTAACAATATTTGTAATTTCTCTTATTTTATTTTGTAAATACAATGTGAATAAGTTGTATTTACATTATTTTGGCGTAAATACTTTCAAAATTATTTTATCAAGTGTTAAAAGTAGGTTTTTTTCTCTTTTATAATAATTTCTCTCTATTATTACTCTTAATACTTCTTTTATCAGTATATAACATTAATATTGGTAATATTATCATTAATAATTGTTTTTTATTATTAATTCTTTTTTATGCCTTTATTATTTGTTGGTAACAATAATAAACATCTTCAAAGATATTAATATATTTATTTTTATCATACTATGTTCTTATAATATAAATTATATTATTATATTTATTTGCTAATATAAACATTTTAGGCCATAATTTTAAGAATTCTTTATTATTATAAATATTATTTCTTTTATTAACTTAATAAGGACATTGATAGTACAATAAGTTAAATATTTGTAATATTTACTTATTTTCTCATAGTCAAACCTTACACTAAGACACCTAATTAACTTGTAAAATATTTCTTAATATTTAAACCAACACATAATATTACAAGAATTTGTGAAAAAAAGTTATTTGATAGGGTATCTCCTCCAATGATACTTTCTTCATTCAAACTATATCATCCTAGAGGAGCGCCATAATATGAAGGTATTTTGAGAAAATCACAAAAAATAGATTTTATTGATTAATTATCTTTCTAGTTTACAGAAAAAGAATTAAACTCCAAATCATATCTACATCTCAAAATTTGTGAATAAATAACCATCCTTGTATCAGAATGAAAACCTTTCAGCCCCACAATGGATATTTTATTTCACTTTTTTATATAAATAATTTTAAGTCCTTGAGATATGGGCACATATCCAAAAATTTCATGAAACAACTTTACAACCCTTATTTCAATAATAATAATTGAAATTATCATCTTAAAATAAGCAAAAATGCCATCAAAATGATCAAAATATTAATTATCTCAGAAAATAATTTATAAAAATGCAAAATATATTAAAACATTATATTTCGTATCAAAACCCACACATATAACAGTTTTATGTGATATCTCAAAAGTCAATAATTACTGAGATAACCTGGATATATGCAGTTTTATGATCAGTGCATATATTCCTGGTTTTTAGCTCACATATTTTGAAATATGAATGATAAAGATTTGAACCCAAAAAAACTACCAAGTAATAACTCTAAAAATACAGATACAAACACCCTTTAACACATTATATACAAGTTTATAGCTTACAAGGTTTATTCAGAAAAGTAGTTATAGCCATTGCCCACTTTGTTGTGAAAGTATTCCAAGCTTATAAAAGGAGGCTCTTTATATTCTAATAGTTCATAGGTGAAGAATAATGTGATTTCCATAATTATATTCAATGTATAACCCCTTGAAATAATGTTTGAAGTATAAAATAGTAAAGTCTCACCAAAAAGATGAGTTACAAGAAAAATTATCAGAAATAGTTTTGATTATTTGAAGAAATTCTCTTGGGATCTTAGTAAGAACATTCCAACATATCAGAATTCACTTTCTGAATGGCTTTAGTGTGTATAACTCAAAATGTATGAATAATCAAAGCTTGAGCTTGAATTTGATTATTTATGATCACTCACTGTAATCTTTTTTAAGCTCAACAGTTATATAAGTAATCAAACTGGTGAATACTGGTACATTATGATTAACAATAATGAGATACCCAAAACTTTGGGTTTCTGCCAAGCCTATCATGTCAGAAAGCTTAGAGTTATAGTTATAACTCAAAATAATGACATAATAATGAGATAAGATGGTTTAATTATAATGTAATCATCACTAAGCCTTGAACTACTGATCACTTCCAGTGGACACCATCCACACAAGTCTACGAGAAGCCTTGTGGACTCTAGGAGGAAGGATTTTACTATGTAGAGAGCTCTTTTTACCTCTATTTCCCCTTCAAATGCCTCAAAAACATTAAAATATTAAGACCAAAGGTAAAAGCTTTGTTCCTTTTATATAGTTCTATTCTAATATTAAAGGTTCAAGTCAATCTTCATTGTAATCATCAATTTTGATGTGATTAAACTAATATTTAATTGTTCTTGTTGAATTTCTGTCCCCAATTTTCAATTCCATGTAAACTCAAGAATATTTGTAATTTCTTTTATTTTTGGTTGTGGATAAAATTTAAATACTTTTTATTTACATTATTTGGCACAAAATTATCCAAGATTATTATTTTAAGTGTTAAAAGTAGGTCATTTTCTCTTTCTTATTACTTTTAATAATTCTTTTATGGATATAAATAGTATTTATATTAATAAAAAGCTTTACTATTGGTAATATTATTTTTATAAGTTGTTTTCTATTGATAAATAACAGATTTTGACGCATTTATTAATTTTTTTCAACAATAATAAAATGCCATAATTATATTTCTTTTTATTATATTATTTTTATAATATAATTAATATTATTTCATTTCTTTAAATAATATAAATATTTTTATGCCATAAGTATAATATTTCTTTATTATTATAATTATTCTTTATCTTCTTTATTACTATAATGAATACATTTAAAGTAAAATCAGTGAGATATTAGTAATATTTGATTACTTTTTCATGGTCAAGCCTTACAAAAATGATATCTTTGGAAATTAACAATATGTTCTCAGTATTTACTAATTCAAAGAATCTGAAAAAAATATGAAATTATGGAATGGCTTTAACTTTGAATAAAGATAAAACAATTTTCCAATGAAAAGTAATTTTCTCATTAGGAATATTCAATTATATCAAAATTATCTGCACCAATATCATAATCTGGATTCATGTGAACTCTTCATATGCATTTAAAAAACTGATAATTCTATCATGTGTAATATTTTACTAATTTTAATGAAATTAGAATTTTGATATTTCCTGATATGTGGTCATTATTGAAGACTTATCAGAAATGATTATCCTCAAGATAAAAAACGTTTTACAACACAGATATGAGGGAATATGGAGATTGTGGATTAATCTCTAGGGGATATATTTGAACATCTCACAACACAAAATCTTAAATCACATCAATTTAAGCCATTTCACATTTCTCAGTAATTTCCATAAAGAAGGATATTATAATAGTTGAATATTGGGATCTCATTTTGTTCAAGAAATATATTACAAGTTTTTTGAAAAATACCTTCATTAAGAGGATAACCCACCTTCTGCATTTATTTCATCTTAAAAACTTCATTATTATATATCTATTCACAAAATTAGTGCAAAAGTATGTTAAAATTATCAAGCTTGAGAAATATACCTGGAGTAATAAATGTTCAATCAATTGTTCATGCTTTATTCCTCTGATTGAAAAGGTTTTGTGATTATGTTTCCAGCCATACACAAAATTAAACACAAGTGTAAAAATATTCAATTTCATGGATTGTGCCTTATTGGAAATTCTTTAACCAATTATCGGGTCTGAATTTCTGTTTTTTCAGGTTTCCTTGATGATATTTATAGTCACATTTCAAGCTCCAATGGATTTTCAAATAAAAAATTTTTGAAAGTTTTTCTGAATTAATTAATATTCACTGAAGAAGTAAATCTAGGTTCCTGTTATTTGGAAAACTTCTCAATGATTTTTTGAGCCATAAAAAAACAAAGCTAATAGTAATATTACCAAATCTCATATACTTCTCATAATTAATATAGCTTTAATCAATAATTTGCTATGGAATTCCCTTATTTTTGTACTTTATTTGACATTTATGAGCCATGAACCAAGCTAAAAATGATTTGAGAATTACCAAATTATGAAACTTTTTACATTATAAATTCACAATATATATTTCTGGTGAACTTTACCTTCCTGGAGCTTTCCAATTCTCCATATATGCTCTCAATAATTGAGGTCCTGATTTTTCTTAGTGGATGCAAATCCTTTAAGTATGACCATTAAATTCATAGTTAAAATTATATATTTTTTCTACTTTTGAAGAAGAAGATTTTATTGCTGAAATATTTTGATTTTTACATTAATATCTTTCAGCTTTGGGGAAGATTCTGTGGAAACATCTTTTGGTGTGGGATGAAATAAGGTAGTACCTTGAGGGGAAAATTTTTGGTAAGTATCTTCTAAATGTAAGACTTGTCCAATACCAAAGGGTGCTAAGGTGTATTAACTTCCCCTTGAAATAATACTAAATGATAATACTACAGAGAGTCACAAAATGAAATAAGAATTGTGGCTTTAATGGATAGAGAAGAATTATCAGTAGTCTCCAAATCAGACCTATTAATAAAGCTACAGTCAATAATTGGTCAGAAAACTATAATTAAAAAAGAAGACTAATAGCTCCTTGTAAGAATATGTTTTTTGATGTAACGTAAAGGTTTAGATTTTTTGAAATATAAGAGATTCAGAGTCAGAGAACAAAAATATAATGAGACTAATGATTTTTTTGTGGTTATTTTTTAACTATGATGATTCTTTCAAAAGTAATACTAATTCTCACACCGATTGATTTTTAATGAGAAAAAGAGTTCCTTAACAATTTTTATACTCCTTTGATATCACTACTACTTTTCTTCCATAATACTGAGCTTCAAAGTAAGGCTACTAAGCTTTAGATATGGTTATACTTCTTTTTCTTTAAAAATACAAAGCTACTGAGCTTTTCATGGCTAAAACACTAATACCCTTACTCTATATATCCTCCTAGTTCAGGGATGGTTGTGATACTGGGTAGTGAGAACTTGTTCCATGATTATTGGATGAATGAGGGAGGGAAGACCCCTATTCATACCTTTTGGGAACTAATAGAACTTCTCAAAGGATTGGACTTAGAAAATCATAGTTCAGATATTTTAGCTGGTGAGGAGCAATGTTTTTGTGTTGCAATATGTTTTCTGAGAGAATTATTCTGGTGGTGCTTTATCTTATCAAAATGATGTGAGGTCATTGAGATAATTTAGCTGGTGAGATTTTATTTTTTGTCAAGAAAGTGAGGAAAATACAGCTCCTGACAATTGAACTTTCTTCTAAGAATCTGATATCTTTGACAGAATTTGGCTGGTGACATTTTCATTTTTGGTGACTTTGTTACATGTTTTCTGAGAGAATCATGCGGGTGGTTGTGCTTTTTTTCAGAATAATACAATTTGTTTGAGATAATTTGGCTGTTGAGACTTTATTTTTTCCAAGAAAGTGGGAAAAAATACATCTTTTGAAAGTTGAAATTTCTTTTAGTTTTATGATATCATTGAGCAAATTTGGCTGGTAGGATTTTTCTTTTTTGGTGACTTTGTTATGTGTTTTCTGAGAGAATTATTCTGGTGGTTCTGTTTCTTATCAAAATAATGTGATTTCTTTGAAATAATTTGGCTTGTGAGATCTTTTTGAGAAGAAAATGCAGAAAATACAGCTGCTGAAAACTGAGATTTCTTCTATTAATATGATATCTTTGAGAGAATTTGGCCCGTTATGTCTTCTTGAGGGTGTGGGAAGTACTTTTTCTCTATTTATCTGTACTTAATTGATTACTAATTTAAATTTTGACATCCAGTATTGTGGGAAATTTGCTTGTGGTTTTATTTTAGTATTGCATCATTTCTATAAAGTTTGCTGCATGTTAATATTACTAAGAAAACCTGTTTCTTGGAAAGTATATTGAAATTTTCTGCATATGTATTTCTTCTTTCAATTGAATCTAGTTTGGTAAGATACAGTTCTGATTCTGTGGATTGTCTTCATAAATATTTATTTAGAGTAACTACTCTCAATTACATAATCTGTTATTCATGATCCAATAAGGTGGAGAACCTTTGTCATACTATACCATTTGAATTGAAATTATCTAAAGAGGAATGTGTTCTTGAGTGTTCTCAGATATTTGTTGGGATAAAGCTTCCCTAGTATAGAGAAACCATGTGATTTTGTACTGTTTTAATAAGCTCTTGAGGATGTGTATTGTATACATCTGTTTGAAACCTGTAATTTTAATATGTAAATATGTTTTGCATAATTCTTATTATTATTGTTTTTATTTCTTTTCATTGGTAATCTTGAAACTGCTATACTTGGTATGGAATACCACATCCCCCTCTCCATTTAATTCTTTCCCCAGAATTCCAGTTGAGAAGCTTGCCAATATCACTCATATTCATTTTGTTCTTTAATTTCTTCTCCCTACAAAATTGAATTCCAACTTCATTTCCTTAGTTTTAAATGGATTTTCCAATGTTATTGTTTTCTTTTTTCATGTTTCATGTGGTATAGGTGGTATTCTATAAGGTTTTCCATAAGAATCTTTGAGTATGTCTCTTTATTCTTCACTGAATTCTATAGTCTTTTACCTTTGTAATATAACATTTTTCAATAAATTTATCTCTTCTTCTGATAACCATCCAGATGGTCCAGAATTAATCATTTAAATTATTTCTTCTGCAAATTTTAATGTTTCAATAAGTAGAGGTGGGTTGGGTGATAAAGGTGTTTCATATGGACCTCTTGATAATTCAGGTCCTTCCAAAGGTGGATTGAAATCTTGACACCTAGCTTCATTGACTGGTTCTACCTTCTTGAGCTCTGACTTATATTTTGATTCATTGGATTGAGCTTCCATCATTATTGAGTTGGCTGAAAGTATCAATAAAAATTTGGATTTCTTTTCTTTTAATTAATTTTTTCATTGAAAATGGAATAGCCACTTTAGTAGCTTCTTTTCCCTTTTGTTTGTGATTAAATTTTGGTTTTAGTTTTAATTTTTGCAAGGAATTTACATGTAGGTGCATAAAACGCCGTATATTAGGTATACCAAATTGTGCAGTTTAATGTCACACAAGGACATTTGGGAATCATAGTCCATAATTACACAAGGGAGGAGCTTAATGTCTTATTGAAGACAAAGAGTATTAATGTTGATAGTTTTATTTTGATTAAATATTCTTCATTAATTTCACCTTGAATTCTTCATTATTTTATTATTCACTTTTGTTGTTACTCTTGATATCTTCATTTTTTTAAATTTTGTTTATTCCTTGATTTTACTTGCATATTCAGTCCTCTTGTGTGCTACCCCTGTATTTTGACTCATACAAAGAATTGTTATGTCCTTCCAGGGATCACCCTGCAGTTCAATGTCATACAAAGACTAATCTTAGCCTTCAGGTTGCTACCCTGTAACTTCAACTCATTCAAGGGCTAATATTAGCCTTCAGGTCTCTACCCTGTAGTTTCAAGTTATACAAGGGCTAATATTAGCCTTCATATTGCTACCCTGTAGCTTAAAGTCATAATATCACTAATTTTGGCCATCTGGGACACACCCTGCAGTTTGAAGCCATACAAAGACAAACTTTAGCCTTCAGGTTTCTACCCTGTAGTTTAAAGTCCTACAAAGACTAATTTTAGCATTCAGGTTGCTACCCTGTGGCTGAAAGTCATACAAGGACTAACTTTGGCCTTATTTTTATTTTTTACATCATTATTGTTATTCTTCTTTGTTATGTAAAACTTTTGTTTTTGTTGTTTTTGTTTTTGTTTTTATTTTATTTTTTACTTTATTTTTTATTTTATTTTTTATTTTATTTTTTATTTTATTTTTTATTTTATTTTTTATTTTATTTTTCATTTTATTTTTTATTTTATTTTTTATTTTATTTCTTATTTTATTTTTTATTTTATTTTTTTATTTTTTTATTTTATTTTTTTATTTTTTTATATTTTATTTTTTTAATTTTCATTAATTTTTATTTTTTTGTTTTTTTAATTATTTTTCTGGTGAGTGATGAAAGTGATCAGTGGTTCTGAATGAGGTTTCAATTTGAGGAGTATTGTTAAACTTAAAAAGGGTACAGTGGTTAGTCATTAAGGGTTGCTTTCAGCTTTTACAAAGGCCTTAGGTTCAATTTCCACCCCTAGCAGCAATTTTATCAAACTAAAATCATGTTGGCATCATATTCATCACTCTGTTGGGGGTGCCCTGTACCGATGGCCTAGTATCTGTTGAGTTACAGTGACCTATTAGGTCTAATTGAATGATCGTCTGGCTATGTTTTGGGAGCCCGTACCCTCTTTCATACATATGATTACTATGTTCAATTTGAATTTCTGAGGTGGATGTATGGGAGTATGTCAAAGAGTGGCTAAACCAAAAAATTATTGGGCTAACATCATCCAGTATACCTTTGTGTGTTGTTCTTTTTTTGTTGATTGTTCCATCAATTAAGTTAATTTTCTTTTAATAAGTAATGGTGATTTTTGATTTTCACTTGATTGTGTGCTGGGCTGCCAATTCTTTGTTTCTTTATTTTATCAATAAATTTGAGCTTTCTACTGTTCCTGTATTTGGTTTTTGTGTATTTTACTGAAGAAATAACCTGTATTTGATTGACCAAAATATTACTTCCAGTAATAATGTTGATATTTTGATATTCCAGTACCTTCTTTAACTGTATCCAAACACTTTTTCTGCTTGGTTGGTTGTTTTTGCCTATCCAGATACTGTTTTCTTGCATTTTCTTTGATAAATTGACCAAATTATGATTGTGGCACTTTAATTTCTTTAATCTTCCTTTACTGTGTGTGAGAAACCTGGTTTGTTTGATTTTTTTGGCCTTTGTTTTCTTTTCAATATTTTCTTTCTTCCTGCAGCCAAGGACCAAATTATGAATGGCAGTCATAATCTTGACATTTTGAGCTGTCTGTTTGGATTATTTGTTACTTTTTTTCCTTTCAATATTTTCTTTCTCCCTGAATCCAAGAGCCCAATTATGAAAGGAAGTCATACTTTTGATATTCTGAGCTATCTGTATATTTCTTTTCTGTTTCTGAACCACCTTGTGTTTTTGGATTTTTCAAAAAAAAAAATTAATAAAGGCCTATGGGGCCACATTTTGCCAGACATGTGTCATTTACTTTATTATGATGTGGAATAAGAACAGATAAGTACCCCTGTTTTCCTATATTTTTTTCAATTTGAATTGAGATACTTGTACATTGAAAACACTTTTGAAGAATTCTGAATTTAAAATATTTCTTTGCATACTGATACACAACTTGAACTTTTTTATCTTGATCTTTTTTTATTTTTTACAGAATATTTGAAAATAATAAGTATTCAAGCCTTCTTCTGCTTATATATATATATATTGCAAATAATCTTCTGAATCCTTTGTACAAGCTGTTTCTTGGGTCTTCATATGAATATGCTTTTTCTTCTTTAATTGTTTTTGCAAAGAATATTTTCCAAATGAAGCACAAATAATCCTCATTGATCTTATAGGTGTTTGCCTTGAGACAGATAATTACAGGTAAAAATACCTATTCCCACAAAAAATCCCAATTCCCATTTTCATTTACATAATCTAAATGCTTCCATAAGATCCTTCATACTGGTATTTCCAATAGGTTAAAAAAACAGTCCTCTTGAGGATTTCAGATCCTAAAAATAGATTTTTCTTCTCCATTATTCATCTTTTGATGTATCCTCTTTCCAATAGATGTTTCCTGAATTTCCTCTGATAACATCATATGTAAGTAATTCTAAAAAATCAAGTCTTGAAAAAAAGAATCCTGTGAATTCTTTCCAATTTTTGGATTCCTGAATGTGTTGAGGTTTGTTGGGAAAGCTGAATAATTCTTAAACTTTCAAGTCTGAAATACATATTTGAAATGAATTGTCTCCTTCAATAATTGATTTTGCCCAGTAAATTACTTCTACAATTTCTTCAATTTTTCAATTTAAATCTGTCCATCCTTCTTCATTAAAACCAAGATTCCATTCCTATTAATTTTCAGGTGTACCTTTGGAAATAATCACTTTCTAGGTTCTTTCTGAGTTTTGGTGATATTATTGAATTTTATGATAAAATAATAATACATTTTTTGATGAGGCAGGAAGTTTCTTCCTTCAAGGGTGATAATATTTTAGATTAAGATTTTTTTAATGAAGTTATTTTTTAATAAATTGAAATCCGTCTTTCGTGAAGCAGGAGGCCACTGCCCTTTGAGTGATAAGAGTCTTGAAAGCTTTTTGAGTAAACTGAAATCCCTCTTTGATAATGCAGGATGTCACTGCCCTGAGTGATAAGCCTTTTTAAAGAAGATTCATTCACTTAGTGTGAATGAGCTCAAATTCCTTGTCAATAAGTAAGGAAGTCACTTCCCTGATACTTATTCAGATAAGAACAACTTTTTCAGGTGATGTTTTAATATTTTACTATTTTGTACAGGTTTTTTTTTTGATTGGTGATTTAAACTGGATGAATTCAGTTATTATTGAGAAATCTTCAAAATTCGGTTTTTAATTACTGAAAGAAATTTGCCTTTCATGTTCTTCCTTGTTTATATTTATCTTCCCAGTTTTCATTATTTTGTTAATATAGATTCAAGCCATCTTCTTATTCTACCAGTTTTACTTCCTCTAGATCTTTTTCCATTCTTTTTTCAATCCTCTTGTTCATATTTCTAAACTCAACTTTATTTATTCAATCTTCAATAATCTTGGCATTTTTATTTTTCAGGCTTTTAACCTTTCTTTTTTCCAATGGTTTGATTTGATCATCTCTTGTCTATTTATTTCTTACATCTTTTTGAATATTACCAATGGACCAACCTTCCTTTTGAAATGAATCAGAATAATCTTCTTCAATTTCTGAGTAATTTGAGTCAGGTGGGTTGGGATCCATTTTACATATCTTCTGTGGGCTTACTTCTTCATCTGTTTCATTTATTTCACTTAGATCTAGTGCTAGCCATTTCTCTGGGTCTTCTATAACCACATCCAGCTATCTTCTTATCTTCTTTAGTTCCTCTTTGATTTCAGTTAATTCTTCACTATCTTCTATCTTCAGTTGATATTTATCTGGCTCCTTCCCTCAATATGTTCAATCAGTTTTAGGTGGAATACTTTCTTTGGATGACAATTATATTTTAGGATTTTCTTCAACTATTATTTGATTAACATTTTCAAATACTAAGAAGTCCATGTACATTCTTGCTATATTACCAGAAGTGAATTTCAGATTTTCAATTTTTCCAATTGGTTTCAAAGAGTTGTCTTTTGATTTTGCCTTATAAAGTCTGATTTGAAACTATGATTTCATTTCTATTTCCTGGGTTATAATGCTAAAGTCATTTTTTGCATCCAAAATAGAGGAAATAGGGAGTTGTGTTTGTCCAAGAAATATTTTATTCAGTTTTTTTGAATATTTACTTTCTTCTTCCTCTTTTTCTTTTGTTTTGGATTATTCTACTTCATTCATCAAGAATTTTCCAATTTCTGAAGAGGCACAAAGCTCTATTTCCCTTGGAGGAGAAATTTTGCATCCCACAGCTTGAGGTTTACCTATTGGTAAACATAATATTCTTGCATCTTCCTCTGGATAATTAAATATTTCCCCTTTCTTGTATGAGAACTATAATTTAACATTATTTTCCACTCAGAATGGTCTTCCCAGTATGGTGTGTACCGCTCCTTTTTCTATCTATGAAGCAATGAATTTCTTTGTTTCTCCTGTTATCATAGTAATTGGTGTAAATCCTGATAGTCCAACCAAATTAGCTGTATGTACACCAATTACTCTGAGGTTCATGTTTATTTTTCTACTTGTAAGTGAGGCTTTAATTGCAATTTCCTCCGGTATTATGTTAATTTCTGATCCAGTTTCAATAAAGTCCATTGAAGGATATCATTCTCTTCCAATAAATACTTCTATAAGTCTGAGTGGGTATTCATAATTTAATCTTGGTTTATCATATTACCTTAGCTTTAATGAAAGAAATATTTCTGGAATATTTGATGTATTGACAAATTTTATCACATTTTTTTCCTGGATAGTTAAATTTTGTGATTTATCAATAAATTTTGGTGAAATGGATAATATTTCTGCAAGAGTAAGATTTAACTTTTGTTCAAGTAATTTCCTCATCACATGTTCAATTAGTTGATTTGAATTTTTCACTGGAGAACTCACTTTGTTCTTTAATTCAATCTTTTGTAAATCCAGTTTTGACATATCCTTATTATTGTCCTTAGTGATTGATTTAATATCATCATTTTCTGTTCCATTTTTTTCTTTTATGTTCTGGTATTTTGTTGGAATTAAAACTCTTATCTCTTCTTCTGCCTCATCTCCTTCATGGTAGGCACCTGCTATATCAGGATGAGTCTTTGAAAAATAATAATAAATGTATTCACAACTTTGACTATTACTGTGACACAGTAAGATATGATGGAAATACATTTTAGATGGGTTTTGAGGGCTTTACTACAGAGTAAGGTGGTGGGGAGCACTACTGAAAGCCCAGGATGCACTGGTTTTCAGTTGATTAATCATGCTAAAGCACTATAATACTCTTATTAGAGTATAACCTTGTTATTTCTCCAGAGTATAACTGTTTTTGAAAGTTTTACTAAGTAGTAATGTAAGAGAAGGATGGGGATTTCTTGTTTTGGGCAGGGACAGGTCTCTTTTTCTCCTGAAAGTGGGTGATAAGGTCCTCTGGACCATTTCCCCTAGAAGAAGTGAAGATTTTTCACTTCCAAGGAGTGGCTTATGGTTTCCACAAAACCTGTATAGCCTTCATTGGTCTCAGATGTGGTTTTGAATCAACATTTGGGAAGTTCTCACCAATAGAAGGTGAAAACTTTCATCTGGGGACTGCACAGCCCTCTTCTGCCATGTATGAGGTATAGAATTCTGTACAGAAACTTTATGGGTCTCCATTATTCAACAAACTATGAGGTATTGGAGGACAAACAGGCTCCTTCATCCAATTCACATCTCATATTCAAGGATATGGGACACATTGCCTATTGAAGGTGTACTGGCCCAACTGTGGGATTTTCAGCTTAAAACTGCCATACTTCTGTCAGTTTTCAGGATATTGGGCCAAAATTAATTCATGTTTTAGCCCTAGATGGGGTCTACACAATAGTACCTCATTTGTTATGGGTAGTATTTAATATGGAAAAGTTATACCATGTTTAATAACTATTATCCAAATGGGGCTTTTTCTCAAATCCTGTATGAAAATTATTGCCTCCATAACTCTGGTTTGGGATGGTTTATGGGGAAATGGATGGCAAAATCAGATAGACTTGATTTTTCCCTTACCAAATAACCCCACTTTAGGAATCTGACACTAAAACTGTAGAAGTTAGATGTGAGCTGAATATTTTATTCACCCTTTTTTGGCTTTAATTTTGCCAAATACTATGTAGTTTTGATGCTAGCTCAGTTTGACTACTAACATTGGATAGTCCTGACTGAGAGCTTCAACTTGAACACACATTTTTTGGGGTTCATCCTCTTTATCTGGATTTTAGATAAGAGGTGGAAATTATGGTTTGTTCTCACAAACTGCTTTGAGCCTGAATAACTTTTTTATTCTTTTTCCTGTGATTATTGAGCTTGTATACTTGAAAAGAGATGATTTTCCTCTTTTATTGATACATTGTGAGCTGGTTTGGCTCAGCTCTATGTTTTGCTTGTATTTTACTCTAATATTGGTTTATGGTGTTTTGGTAGTAATAATTGTGCTCTGGCTTGGAGTAATAGGTTTATATAACCTCTCTCTGAAAAAACTCATTATTGATAAGACTGTTAAGCCCTCCTGGAGGCTATGAATATTCTCAGGTTACCATCACCATCTTCTAAGGCATCTCCTGCCAACCATTTATCTTTATCATCTGTATGGCTCTTAAATCTGACCAAATATTGTCTATGGTCTTTAACATTGAGTATGATCATCCTAGCCTGCACCATAATTTTCACTGGAGCAGGGTAGTTCTCTACTTCCACTAGCTCTTGTGGAGTATGGCTCTTTATTCTTGAGGTGAGCCTATCCCCTTCTGTTTGGTGGAAAGGTTTGACTAAACTCATTGGGAACACTGGGTGTTTCCTGGAGAATTCTTCTGTGAGTCTGACATCCACTGCATTCTTCCCTATAAATCTAATAAAGGTAAATGGTCACAAAAATTAGTCTCTCATTTGCTGTAGGCCTTTGAGGTTTTTGGAGTTCAAAGTAGACACCAACACTTGGTCCCCTTACCTGAAGTCTGGTTCCCTGTGGATTTTGTAATACCTCTATTTATTGTATTCTTTTTCCTCAGCTATGCATCTTTCATCTGTGTCTCATGCCCTCTTCCACATATCATAGAATTCTTTGGCTGTGGGCTGGATAGTCAGAAGGATTTTCTTCAAGTGATCCACAGGAATTAAGGGATTATACCCTTTTTCTACCTGTGAGTGTAATTTTCCCATGGTTTAGTGCTGAATTGCGTTTTAAGTAAGTTCAATCTCTGGTGAAAGTGTAACCCAGTAATGGGTATACCCTTCATGGTCTTTGTACTCCATCTCATAGGCACAGAATCTTCTTATGATGCCCTCCATTGTTTGGATCATCCATTCACCTAGGACATCTGTCTGTGGGTGATAAGCTGTAGAAAATGCAAGTCTAGTTCCAATAATAGCACAGAGGTTAGTCCAAATTTCTGATGTGCATTTTGGGTTGCTATCACTGATGATGATTTTGGGGACTCCACATGTAGCTATGATGTTTTTCAGGAATACAAAGGCTGTGTTCATAGCTGTGTCCTCTTTGTGGCATGTTAGGCATCTGAAAGTTTTACTATACCTGTCTACTATGACTAGGAAAGCATTTATGTTTTCTTTTCCTGCTGGGACAAGTCCTTTTTCCCAGTCCATGTCAATGGTTTCCCATGGGTTCTTTGGTTCCTCTATGTCTTGGAGTAGCCCATAATTTCTCCCATGTTTCCTGTTTGCCTTGTGGCATCTTTCAAAGGTGTTGATATTTTAACTCAACTCTTTCTGCCATTGAGGCCACCAAGCTGTGCTTTCTAATCACTCTTTTGTCCTGTCTTCACTCATTTGTCCCATGTAGGGCCAGTTATGGCATTCCTGAAGGATCAGGCAGATATTGTAGATGTATGTCACTGTTAGGGAACTAGTTTGCTTTTCTCTGTGATAAAGCAGTCCATGTATATGAAAATCTTTATTATCCTTATAGTCCCTTAACCAGGGCTCTTCTAAGTTGGATTCCAGCTCTGGGCTCCTGTATTTTTGCTGAAGGAGTTGTAACAATATGCTACACTGTTTGTGTTTGGCATTAGTTTAATTAACTGAATTAAAGAATTTATTACAAAGCTCAGAGGAACTTATTCCCAACATTGGAGTTCTTGTTTCCTCTGGATAATTTTTCTTAGTATCTGGGGTGCCACTTCCTGGTGCCCATTCAGATAATCTGAAGTTCTGCCTCCTATCTACTTACATGAAGTGGATAGGAATTTCTGAAGATAATTCTGGGTCATAAGCTGGGTTGCTTTTAAAATTTTGAAATGGATATCTACTGAGGCCAACAGCATTAGTGTGTCTCTCTCCCTCATTTTATATGATGGTCATGTTGCCTCTATGATATTGGATAGATATTTGCCACCTCAACATGTTTCTATCAGTAGTCTTCATATTGAGTATAAACTTGAGTGCTGTGCAGACTGTGGAAACATCAAAGACTTCCCCATTCAGATTGTAATGGAGTTTTTCTAGGGCCCAAACCAAACATAAGAATTCATTATGGGCTGCTCCATATCTGAACTCTAAATCTTTTGGCTGTCTGGAGATGTAACATATTACCCCTTCCCTAGGTTCTACATCTACAATTTGTCTTTGGTGAAGGGCTTCCCCTAATCCTTGACTGTAAACTGGATCTATGTAAAAATTGAATGTTTATTCAAAGTCAGGTAGCATTAGGACAGATGAATTAGTGAGTTCATGTTTGAACCTATGATATGCATCCCTCCTCTCCTTGAAGATCTCAAAAACTTCATATTTTAAGCATAAATTGTAGAAGCTTCTAGTTATGTGGGCAAAATTCTTGATGTGGTTTCTGTAGTAGCTAGAAAAACCAAATAGGATTGAATCTCTTTGTTTTTTTGGTACTGCTGCTACTTTGTTCTGATCTATGGCCAGGGTAAGGCCTGAAACTTTATGCCCCAATCCCAATAGTTATTTTTGGAAAAAATTACACTTCTTGAGTTTAATTTTCAGATGATGGGTGTGGATTTACTCAAGAATCTGTCTATGTACTGCACATGGTCTTCCCACGTTTCTGAGTATATGATTATATCATCAATATATGCTACCATCCAGCCTTCCAAATTTAATCTTGGAATATTGTGTCCATCATCCTTTGGAAGTGAGCTGGTGGATTCTTTATTCCAAATGGAATCCTGAAGTATTCATATATCCCCATGTGGAGTTCAATTATGAGCAATTTCATGGAGCTTGGTTTAATTCCATTTTGGTGGAAGCCTTTCATAAAATCCATTTTGGTGATGCATTTGGCTTTTTCCAGCTTGTTTATACAATGGGGTATCCTTGGTAAAGGGGACCTGCTGGCTTTGATGTGTTGTTTGGTGCTCTGACATCTCTAAAAATATAGACTTGGAATCATTCCAAATGATAAGGAAAGGTGTGGTTATTTCCACTATGTCATTATGTCCTATATTTCTTATGACATCCATATCTAATGTGAGCCTTGAGGTATATTTTACATACCCAAATAGGCCACAATTATCTTAAAAAGAAATTTTGAATTATGCAAAACTCATAAGTCATGCATATATCCAAAATTCATCGTTTTCAATTTCAGAAAAGATGAATAACTTTTTATTGAGTAAGTAAATCAATGGATTTAAGACCAGATTTGGATTCTACGCAAAAATTCACCTAGGGTAGCTCCATAGAGTGAATAAGCTCAATTTAAGTATTTGAGGTGGTAAAATGGAAAATACTTCAATACCACATCATTAATACCACATAAAAGATCCGTGAAATTTTTTGTTTTTCTTGATTTTTAGCCAAAATAATGGGAAAGTGAGAAATCCCATGTTACATATACACTAAGAATAGTGTTATTCATGTTTTGAGCACTTAATATCATGGTATTCTTATATGGACTTTTGGTACACCCATAGTGGATATCTCACTAAGCTTAAATTACTATTTTGACGTAAAAATTAGGCAAGGGGGACAAAAGACATCAAAGAGAGCCAGGGTACCCAACTTCTGAGGCCTCAGAGGCGTGAATAGCTCCAGAGCATGGATCCATGGCTCATCTTGGCCCAATTGGTAAACTAAAACTCTTTGGGAACTTGGTTACCAAGTTACACCTACTGTAATCATAAGAAAAATAGCAAATAACCTGCTATTTTGACGTGCCAAGGAGGTAATGAGCTACTTAGACTCCTGTAACCACGTCAATTCTTGATGACTTTCCATGACTAGACACTAAAAGAGTAATTAAACCCTTTTGGGATCCATATTCATTGATTTACCTCATAGCAACCAACAAAATACTGCTATTTGCAATTCTACGTAGAAATGAGGTAAAAACTTCAAAAATTCATTAAAAATACAATTCTTAATGAATCTTTCTGAAACTTTCAGGACCAATGAAGAACTGTATTATCTATGGTACAACCAAAAAGAAGTACAGTTTTACTAGTAAAATTAAAAGTTTTACTTACAGTCCATTTTTGACCATTCTACGTGAAACACTGAATCTTCAAAAATTCACAGTAATTAAAACCTGTGATGAAATTGGCAATAACATTGATAACTTTGAGAAATCAATGATTATTTTAGAATAAAAGAAGATTTACTGTTGTTACTCCTTTTATTCTTAACCATATTGGGGTTGGTAGTCACATAAAAGCATCAATTAAGTAATTATGATAATCTTACGTGACAACAGATGATGCAATCATTAATCCAAAAGGGTTTATTGTTTTCTCACTCACTGGTTTTTCAGTTTGCTCCATGGCACGCCTCTGTGAGCTGTTGTTGACTTAAAAGAAGCCTCTTCTTGCTGTTTTTTCCATATCATCATCTTATCAATTTATTAAATCATTATTACCAACAAGTAAGTATTAGTTAAAGCTATTCTTAAGTGTCTTAAATCTTTCAAAATCATCCAGAAAGACGTGAAATCATAGAATCCAACTATATTTTGCTGTAATACTGTCATAAATCCTTTTGATCCCTTAAATCCACAATTCCACGTCAAATTTCTCTACTCTTACCTATCAATAAGTTCTTTGGAGTATTAGTGAGTCATTTATTCTTAATTCTTAAAGTTTTTCTCTAGTAATAGTTTTCTTCAAGAATTATCTTTATAATTATTCTTGCAAAAGATAATTATATATTAAAATAATTTTATTATTTTAATAAAGAAGTTTTTATTATTAAATTCTTCTTGTAATTGATTCTTGTAGACAATTACTTGCTCACTGTCAAAATCACTAGTAGTGCTTAACACGTGAAAGAAGTAATTTTTAATTATTTAATTGTGGTTATAATAATATTTTATTATTATATTTCATAAGAACAGACATAGTACTGTTGATTAATAGTAATATTATCACCAGTTTCATAGTCACATCTTACATTTGGGGGCCTGGCCGTGTTTTTTGAACCTTGTACCCTTAATTAATATATTTTTAAGCTCTAAAATATATTAATTAAATTTTTTTTTCTTTCATTTTAAAGTCAAAATAATTCTTATTTTTGAAATTGTTTTGGAAATCTTTTTCATTGAGGAATTTGGTTTAATTTTATACTGTTTTACACGTGGCTTTTTCACATCCAGAAACTTATAAAATTATTCTGTGAGTTAGTCTGAATTAATTTTCATTCAAAATCTTAAATTTTAATTTTTTTTCTTTAAAAAGAATAATTTTTTAATATTAAAAAATAATAAAATTTATAAAAAATGCTTTAAAAATATCTTAAAACACAAAAAATAATTTCTTTTATCATATTTTTTCTCTTTAAGTGTCTTTAATCAAATACTGTGCAGCTGGTAACAGACTCAGTAAAAGATACATCAATAGTCCTGAATCTTCAGAAGCAGAATCTGAAGACAGTATTGAGGTGCAGATTGCTAAAAGAGGCACCTTATTCAACTCAGAAAAAGCTAAATTACCACCAAAAGGTGTGTATTTTATCTTATATTTTCACCTTTTATCTTTAAATTGACGTGAAAATGGTGCATACCAGAAATGGAAGCAACTATTCAGTCCAACCAGATGGATGTGGACAAGGAAGAGGCAAGACCAAATCCAGAAGTGCCAAATATTCCACAAGAAAGACACATCTGGAGGATGCCAGAGTTGCCCCCCATTCCCCAAGGTCTGAACCAACAGATTTTGACGTGAATTCTGAGCCTGAACTGATTTATGGTAATATTTCTAGGGCTGAACCACTTTCAGGTGGCAGCAATACAAATATATCAATGCCAGTACAAAAACTGGTTCAGAGCAGCCAAGGAAGAGGAGTGGGAAATCTGCCCAAGCCTTTGGCAGGGGGCCATGAACTCTTACTTACACATCAAGAGCTTTCTGGGTCAGGAGAAGACCATAGAACTCTTAGGAGGATGGAGCCCCCTGTCTTGCAAAGACAAGGTCAAAAAGATAATGAATTGGTTGAAGAACCAAAGTCTTTTATCCATAGACCAGAAGAAAGAGTTGGAAATGACTCCAGCTTTGGAGACAGAGGCACCAGTGGCATCTACCAGCTCCAAACCAGCTCCAGAAGCATCCAAGGACAAGCCCAAAGGACCTCAAAAGAAACAGAGAGGTCCCAAAAACCATCAAGGAAAGGGCAAAGGCAAAGCCAATTGGCACAGACCTTACCCACAAGGGTACAGGATCCCCAAATTGGAGCCTTCAGCCGTGGAAAGTGTCTTCAATATGGCCAGAACTCTTATGGAATTCACAGCCAAGGAGCAGGAAAGGATGAACAGGACTTTTTCACGCAAATAAATGATGTACATAGAAGTATTAGTGTAGAAATTGGCAAACTTGAGTCAAAGTTGAAGCAAATTACATTAGACATCAATGATTTAAAGAAAAATGACAAGCAACATTCTGATTGGCATCAATTGACAAATGTCACCCTTGAGTCAATTAGCAATGCTTGTGAAAGAATTGAGAACCAATGTCAAAATAATGACACAGAGGATCCTTCCATTTTTAAAGTAAATGATAGACTTAAAACTCTTGAAGACCATGTCTTACAAATAGTTAAGAATACCAATCAATTTGCTATACATTTAGCAAAAAGTGACAGTGAGAGGCAGAAATTGAAGAATGATATAATTGCAAGTGTGGAGCAAATTCATAAGAATCATGAAACACATATGCCAAGACATTCTACACCTTTGACTGAAGAAAAACTTTCTGTCAAAGAAAGTTTGACTCCATTCTTAGGAGAAAATGCCTACTCTGCAAGAGATATTCCCAAAATAGAAGAATGGCCAACATTCTCTGGTGAAGGAGAATACAACCATATTGAATTCATCAGGACTATTGATATGTTGCAAGAAGACTTTAATATACCTGATGAAATCATAGTGGGAAAATTACACTGTTTGTTTACCAGAACTGCAAAGAAATGGTATTACAAAATGAGGATTGATCATGGTAAACATGACTGGTCTTGGTGGAAATCTGAAGTGATTACCAAATGGGCCAATAATTCTTGGAGGTTTAAAATGGAGAATGCTTTTGAAAGTGCCATTTTTAACTCAGAAAAAGACAAAACACTTACTTGGTTCTTCAAACAAAAAGACATATTATCTGCTTTACACCCAGATATGTCTGACACTATGATTAATATGAAAATATTAAGAAAGTGTGGAGGAGAACTGGAACATGCTATCAAAAGCAGATGTGTGGAACCCTGTTCAACAGAGGACTACATTAATGCTATGGAAGATATCATTACCAGAACAAGAATTGGTAAAACTTGGGTTAAAAACCCAATAGAGTCCAAAATAGTCTCAAAGATTCCTAGAGAAGAAAGAAGACCAGAAAGACCTGTCTTGAAGTGTCATAAATGTGGAAGTACTTCACATTTAGCCAACACTTGCCCTAAGAAGACAAAAATCAATGAAGTTCAAGTCATTGAAGAAATTCAGTGTACTAAGGAGAAAGAAGAGTCTGATCAAGATTCTGCAGTCTCTGAAGATACACCAGTGGAGGACTATCCCATTGAAAACATTTCAGCTTTCTTTGAGGTCACAGAAGTCCATACCCACTTGCCACAGTACAGTGAGGATTTCTGCAACCTGATCAATATCCAAGATGCCAGAATGTGTAAAACAAAACCTGCTAGAGGAAAGGGTTATACTGCTGGAGCATCCTGTATCACATCAGTTCTGATGAGTGATATTGAATCCAAAGTAAATTTGGATACAGGGGCATTTTGCACTTGTGTTGGCAAAGATTATCTCCAAATTATACTTCCTGAATGGAAAAACCATCTATTACCAATAGAAGGTGTACAATTCAGTAGTGCCAGTAACAATATGTACCCCTTGGGCATATTGGACACTAATATTGTATTCCCACATCCAGCAGGAAGTGTAAGAATGAAAACTGAGATTGTAGTAATGGATAATTGCAAATCTCAGCACATCATTCTTGGAAATGATTACTTTAATATTTATGGTATTGATATAAATAACCATAAGGACAGATAATTCACAATTGGAGATAACAAAAGGCAAAAATTTGCTTTCTCCAATATGCCAAAACAGATATCTGTAGTATCTTCTGTAAAAGATACTTACAAAGATAAATTTGTGTCTAAACAACTTGTTGAAGCACAAATTAATTCATCATTGTCACCAAAGATGAGGAATGAACTTATTGATGTATTATATACATACAATAATGCATTTGCATCTGATAATAAACCATTAGGCGCTATAAGGGGACATGAAATTGATATTACTCTTAATATTGATAGACCATATCCTCCAGTACTTAGAAGACCAGCTTATCCAGCCAGTCCCAGAGCTAGAGAGGCCTTGGAAAAACATATCCAAGAGTTGATCCAACTTGGTGTGCTAAGGAAAGTAGGCCATAATGAGGAAGTTGAAGTGACAACACCTGTTATTATTGCATGGCATAATGATAAGTCAAGAATGGTTGGAGATTTTAGAGCTTTGAATACCTACACAGTTCCAGATAGGTATCCAATCCCTAGAATCCAAGAAACCTTGACTCAATTGTCTAAAGCCAAGTATATAACATCAATGGATGCATTAAAAGGCTTCCATCAAAATGTTTTGACGCCTAAAGCTAGGAAATTACTTAGAATTATCACCCACTGTGGTATGTATGAGTATCTTAGAATGCCATTTGGCATTAAGAATGCTCCATCTCATTATCAAAGAATGATGAATACCATCTTCCCCACAGAATTGTCTGAAGGATGGCTTATCATTTATATTGATGATATTATTATATGTTCTGACTCATGGTCTTTGCACCTTGAAAGACTAGCAAGAGTACTTCATAAAGTTGCAGAAGTGAACATGAAAATTTCACTTAAGAAATGCAATTTTGGTTTTGAAGAACTCAAAGCATTAGGACATGTTGTTTCTAGTTTGAGCTTGGGTATTGACAAGAATAAAGTAGCAGCAGTGTTACTTAAGCCAATACCCCAGAATAAAAAAGAAATGATGTCTTTTCTTGGATTTGCTAGTTACTATAGGAAACACTTGAAAGACTTTCAAATTCTAGCCAAGTCACTTTATAGAATCTGTGATCAACAGACTGTATTTGAAATGACACAGGAAAGAATTAAAGCTTATGAGAAGATAAAGAAAGCCCTTACAGAAGCACCTTTACTCCTCATGCCTGACTGGAATATTCCTTTTAAATTGTACATTGATGCATGTGGAGATGGATTAGGGGCAGCCCTACACCAAGTCCAAATTATTGATGACAAACCTACAGAAGGACCAGTTTGTTATATCTCAAGACAAATCAAACCAACAGAAGCCAGATATGGTGCAAGCCAAATGGAGTGCTTATGTTTGGTATGGGCACTTGAGAAATTACACTATTACCTTGATGGCAGTGTTTTTGAAGTGATAACTGACTGTAATGCCGTGAAATCACTTCTTAACATGAAAACTCCCAACAGACATATGTTGAGATGGCAAATAGCCATTCAAGAATATAGAGGAAACATGACTATAGTTCATAAAGCAGGAAACATTCACAAAAATGCTGATGGACTTAGTAGATGGGCTTTAGCCAACACTCCTGATAACCCAGCTTAGGTACCTTTGGAAGCTGAACCACAGATTCCAATTGAAGGAATTAACATAACTGATATTGGGATTGAATTCTTTGAAGAGGTCAGAGAGTCTTATAAACAAGACAAGAATTGCCATATCTTGACTTCTTTATTGGATAAAGACTGCAAAGACACATCTTTGGTTAATGCACTAGATGAAGTTTGGAAAAATTCCTATTCTGAAGGAAGATTTCACTTGTTTGATGGGATTATTTACCATAGAACAAAACATTCTTGTGTAATGACACTGTGTAGTAGATTGCTCATCAATACCATTCTTCATGAATGCCATGATAGCATTTACTCTGGACACCTATCAGAAGACAGAACACTTGAAAAGGTGAAGAACTGTGCATGGTGGCCATCTTGGAGAAAAGAAACCATTAAATATTGCCATAACTGTGATAGATGCCAAAAAGCAAACAGGAGTACAGGCAAGAAATTTGGATTGATGATCCATATTCAAGAACCAAAATCCCCTTGGGAAGTTGTTCACATGGATTGGGTCACAGCACTTCCTCCAAGTGGTGACAAAAGCTATAATGCTTGTTTAGTCATTGTAGACGGATATAGCAAAAATCCCATATTCTTACCATGTCATAAAGATGACACTGCTATGGATACAGCTCTTCTTTTATGGAGTAGAGTTATTTCTCATACAGGGTTATTTAAGAATATCATAAGTGACAGAGATCCCAAGTTCACATCTGCACTTTGGACCAATCTTCATAGATTGTTTGGGACTAAGTTATCATTCTCTACAGCATATCACCCTAAAACAGATGGGCTAGCAGAGAGGATGATTCAAACTTTAGAAGACATGATCAGGAGATTTTGTGCTTATGGATTAGAATTCAAAGACTCAGATGGCTTTACCCATGACTGGTGCACTCTGATACCTGCATTAGAATTGGCATACAAGACATCAGTCCATTCTTCTACAGGACAAACTCCTGCTATGTTAGAGAAAGGATGGAATCCAAGACTCCCAGCAGACACACTGAGGAAAGACTTGATTGACATTCATCCTACAGCTTCCAGCTTAAAATTAATGCTTGATAAAGTAAAACACCATGCAAAACAGAGTATGGATGATGCTTTTGATTATGCAAAACAGAAGTGGGACAAGAGTCATAAAGTACCAGACTTCAAAGTAGGGGACTTAGTTCTAGTTTCAACCTTGAATTTTAATAATATCAAAGGCCCAAAGAAACTTAAAGATTCTTATGTAGGACCTTTTGTTATTGTTGCTTTACATGGAACCAATGCAGTTCAAGTGGAATTGAGTGGTGAATTGGAAAATAAACACCCCACATTTCCAGTCAGCTTGATAAAACCTTATTAACCAGCTGACAAAGAATTGTTTCCTTTAAGAAACCCAACTCCTTTAACTGTGCCCCCTGTGGAACAGAATGAAGACAGAAAGATAAAGAAAGTCATTAAAGAAGGGAGACTTAGGGGTAAAAATCAAAGAGAATATCTTGTCAGATATAGAAATCCAGTACATGAAGATGAATGGATGGCAGATTCAGAAATACCTGACTCAGATAAACTCTTAAGAAGATTTAGACATGAAAGAAGGCCACAAGCCTGAATATGTCTATAAATGTGCTTTAAATTACTTGATCTGAGTAATGTGAAGAGGTTGGACAGTGGACATTAACCCCCTTTGGGGCCTTATTCTTTTATCACTAATAAAATTGTAGTACAATTTTATTTTTTGGTGGGAGGGAATGTGAGCCTTGAGGTATATTTTACATACCCAAATAGGCCACAATTATCTTAAAAAGAAATTTTGAATTATGCAAAACTCATAAGTCATGCATATATCCAAAATTCATCGTTTTCAATTTCAGAAAAGATGAATAACTTTTTATTGAGTAAGTAAATCCATGGATTTAAGACCAGATTTGGATTCTACGCAAAAATTCACCTAGGGTAGCTCCATAGAGTGAATAAGCTCAATTTAAGTATTTGAGGTGGTAAAATGGAAAATACTTCAATACCACATCATTAATACCACATAAAAGATCCGTGAAATTTTTTGTTTTTCTTGATTTTTAGCCAAAATAATGGGAAAGTGAGAAATCCCATGTTACATATACACTAAGAATAGTGTTATGCATGTTTTGAGCACTTAATATCATGGTATTCTTATATGGACTTTTGGTACACCCATAGTGGATATCTCACTTTAAGCTTAAATTACTATTTTGACGTAAAAATTAGGCAAGGGGGACAAAAGACATCAAAGAGAGCCAGGGTACCCAACTTCTGAGGCCTCAGAGGCGTGAATAGCTCCAGAGCATGGATCCATGGCTCATCTTGGCCCAATTGGTAAACTAAAACTCTTTGGGAACTTGGTTACCAAGTTACACCTACTGTAATCATAAGAAAAATAGCAAATAACCTGCTATTTTGACGTGCCAAGGAGGTAATGAGCTACTTAGACTCCTGTAACCACGTCAATTCTTGATGACTTTCCATGACTAGACACTAAAAGAGTAATTAAACCCTTTTGGGATCCATATTCATTGATTTACCTCATAGCAACCAACAAAATACCGCTATTTGCAATTCTACGTAGAAATGAGGTAAAAACTTCAAAAATTCATTAAAAATACAATTCTTAATGAATCTTTCTGAAACTTTCAGGACCAATGAAGAACTGTATTATCTATGGTACAACCAAAAAGAAGTACAGTTTTACTAGTAAAATTAAAAGTTTTACTTACAGTCCATTTTTGACCATTCTACGTGAAACACTGAATCTTCAAAAATTCACAGTAATTAAAACCTGTGATGAAATTGGCAATAACATTGATAACTTTGAGAAATCAATGATTATTTTAGAATAAAAGAAGATTTACTGTTGTTACTCCTTTTATTCTTAACCATATTGGGGTTGGTAGTCACATAAAAGCATCAATTAAGTAATTATGATAATCTTACGTGACAACAGATGATGCAATCATTAATCCAAAAGGGTTTATTGTTTTCTCACTCACTGGTTTTTCAGTTTGCTCCATGGCACGCCTCTGTGAGCTGTTGTTGACTTAAAAGAAGCCTCTTCTTGCTGTTTTTTCCATATCATCATCTTATCAATTTATTAAATCATTATTACCAACAAGTAAGTATTAGTTAAAGCTATTCTTAAGTGTTTTAAATATTTCAAAATCATCCAGAAAGACGTGAAATCATAGAATCCAACTATATTTTGCTGTAATACTGTCATAAATCCCTTTGATCCCTTAAATCCACAATTCCACGTCAAATTTCTCTACTCTTACCTATCAATAAGTTCTTTGGAGTATTAGTGAGTCATTTATTCTTAATTCTTAAAGTTTTTCTCTAGTAATAGTTTTCTTCAAGAATTATCTTTATAATTATTCTTGCAAAAGATAATTATATATTAAAATAATTTTATTATTTTAATAAAGAAGTTTTTATTATTAAATTCTTCTTGTAATTGATTCTTGTAGACAATTACTTGCTCACTGTTAAAATCACTAGTAGTGCTTAACACGTGAAAGAAATAATTTTTAATTATTTAATTGTGGTTATAATAATATTTTATTATTATATTTCATAAGAACAGACATAGTACTGTTGATTAATAGTAATATTATCACCAGTTTCATAGTCACATCTTACATCTAAGAGTTCATTGACATTCTTTTCAATTACCCTCCTAGTCTCCAGGCTTCCTTGATATCGAGGTCTTCTACACATGGGTGATTAAGGTCTTGCCATATCTAGATATAGCTCTATATCATGGAATCTAATTTTGCCTATAGTTTCTGCCCATAGGGCAAAAGCTAGTCTATTCTTCCTCAAAGTTTTTAGTAAGCTTAATTCCTGTTTACTATTGAGGTAATTTCACAGTATGGAGACAGGCAGGGCATTACCTTTCATTACTAATGGAAAATCTTCCAACACCTAATCAGCAAGGGGTTTCATGGGAGATTCACCAAATACAGTTTCAAATCTAAATATAGCTCAATACAGGCAACCCCCAAATACAGGATTCACCAAATACAGGACTGCCCTCAATACAGGTGCAAACACCCATATTAATTCAAATAACTGTATTGGATACACCAATACAGCTTCAAATCTCAAAGAAAGGTCCTTCAATCATACACTCATGGTTTCTCAACACTCAAACTCCAGGCTGGCACTTTTTCACATATACCAGCCCCCTTTCAACCACCTGGGTGTTTTTTGCCCAGTTAATTGAAATATTGGATTTATTATGTAATATTATCTTATTGATTACTAAGTTAGTCTTTTCCTTCCCTCACCTGCTCAGTAGAGTCCTGGTGGCCATACCCTTTATTAATCCTTTTCTCTTTTCTGAACTGGTTGAAACAGTGATACAGGATTATTTGTGGTTCGCTCTTTATTATTGATTTTGTTTTTTCTCTCATATCTTTTAATACTGATTATTTCATGACTAGGAAATCATTTCTCTTATCTCATTACTCTTATCAATCGAGTACTTCTTCTGAGCCCTCCATAATTAAGTCCATTCACTGAGTGCCAGGCCCTCTTCATTTAGAAGAGCCCCTGTGACAGTACTTCAATTAACTCATGATTGCTTCTTTTCCTTCATTAATTCTTATTCATTTCTCTCATTCTCAATTATTATTTTTATGATCTTATGATTCTTATGATATAATTCTCTCTCATCAGTTTTCATCTCATTCATCAATTCAAATGAAAATTGATTCTCTTTCTCATTTCTAAACTTTTGCTGACAACTTCACTTTCTTTTTAATTATCAATCAAATTTTGTTTTCATTTTTGGTCTGGATTCAAGTTCTTTTATCAGGTTTAACTTATTGGAATATTGGCTTAATTGATTCATTGTTTCAGGAGTTTCATTGAATTGGGGCTATCATTTGTTGACTTTAAAATGTCTCAAGATTCATTGATTGATTTATTTGATGTTGCAAGAAATTCACTTTACCTCAAGATTCTGATTTGATTTAATTGATTGATCTTATTTGATTCCTCAATATAGCTGATTTATCCTCAAAATTGATCTTAATTCATTGTTTTGAAGTTGATTCCTCAAGAAATTGAGTTTATTTTTGAAGATATTGATTGAAATCCTCAAGAAATAATTGATTTGATTTTGAATTAACTTGATTGATTTGATTTGATTTGATTTATTGATTGACTTGATTTGACTTATTGATTGAAATTGATTTTTCATAAGAATTTGACTTTGTCATCTTCATTCTTCAAGATTTATTCATATTGATTCACTTCAAGACTATTGATTGATTTCTAAAGTTCATCAAGATTCTCATTTAATTGATTTGGTCAAGCTTTGTTTCATTCTCAAGTATCATCAAATTTTATTTTCTTTCTTCAATAATTCCAGTTCAGCATAGCCCTCCAGCCAAGAATACAAGATTGCAAAGACATCAAGCTGTTCTCACTCCTACATCAAGGGCTCCTCTTGACCACACACCATCAGTTCATCAACTGAGTGAAAATTTGGACAGAGGACCACCAATGGAAGGAGAAGCACCCTCCAGAAGAGGAGGTGCAAAGTCAAGAAGATCAATATCATTCTCTGGATTGTTGGGTGGCTATCCAAGAATTTCTCAAGGGCCTGGAAGCAGAAGATGAAGAGGGGGAGGAGTCTGAAGAAACTGAAGTAGCAGCTGCCTTAGCAGGTACCCCTGAGGCTTCCAAAGCTCAAAAATCCGGCCCATTCTAATCAACCTCTTGTCTCTCAAGCTGAACCAAATTTTCTCAAAATGATGGAGCAGATGACTCAATTCATGGGACAGCTAACACAAGCTGTTGCACCCAGGGACACTTCAAAAGCCCCAGCATTCAAGACTCCATCAATGAAGGCACCTGATTCCTTTGATGGCACTAAAGCTTATAAATGGAGAGGATTTATTCAATCTTGTCAATGGATTTTCCATAATGACCCAGAAAACTTCTTCTCTGACAGGAAGAAGGTTTTTTACTCAACTTTTTTTATCACTGGTAGAGCTGGAAAATGTATTGAACCTTACCTCTCAAATATCTCCAATGAAGACCCTTCTTACCTCGTCAATAATTGGAAATTATTTGAAACTCAGTTATTCACTCTGTTTGATGATCCCAATGAAGTCAGAAAAGCTGAACAAGAGTTAGACAATCTCAGGATGAAAGAAATTGCTCAAGTTTCCTTGTACATAGCAGATTTCAGAAGGTTAATGTCAAGAATTGGAGACTGGGGGGAAAGGGCCTATATTCATGTGTATAGAAGAGGCTTGGCATCAAGATTGTTGGACCAATTGGCTTCTGACCTGGGAAACTTTGATAGCCTTCAAGAACTCATGGACATCACTTTGGAGTTAGATACCAGGTACCATGAGAGGCAGAATTAAAAGGGTAGTCATCAAGAGAAGAAGCCTCCAATCAGTGGATCCAACTCCTCCAAGCCTCCTCAAAGTTCATCATCAAAGAAGCCTTATCACAGGAAGAATAGGAAGGTGAATAATTTTCAAGTGTCCAAATACAAGCCTCATGCTTCTCTCCTCACTAAGGACAACAAATTCATTGGTTCTGAAAAGGAGAGGAGGATTAAAGACGGCTTGTGCAACTATTGTGGTGGAAAGCACCCATTTGAAAAATGCTTCAAGGTTCCTGAAAATAGGCAGGGGTCATCAAGAGGCTTCCCTAGCAAGCAAGGAAAAGCCTGAGTGGGAATCATGATGTGTTCAATGGTTGTCACTTATTTCCTTCAAGAGCACAATGGTGCACTCTGAATACTAGTGTCAAGAAATCTTTAAAATTTCTTATTATCTCTTCTCTCTCTGATATTTTTTATAGTATTCTCATTGATTCTGGTGCTACAAACTCTTTTATTGCAAAGAATTTTGTTCTCAAGTACTCATTGACCATGTCAGAGCTCCCTGAAAAGATTCCTCTTTTCATTTTGGAACATAATGAATCCACTTCCTTGTTCATCACCCATTATACCAACTGGGTTGTCTACTTGCCTTCATTCCCAAGCTTTGAATGGGATTTCTTTATCATATATTCACCCAAGGGAGAAGACGTAATATTGGGCTATGGTTTTTTTTACCATTTTAATCTCATTATTGATTGGAAAAAGGGATTGATCACCTATGATTCTAGTCATAAGGATCCTAGTGGTATTACTTCTTCTACTAGTCATGACTTTGCCACTGCTGTCAAAAATGTTTCTATGGTTTGTGAACTTAAGACACCTTCCCTTGCTCCTTCTGTCCATATCCCTTCCATAATTCCCTCTCAGTCATTACTTCCATCAAGAGATGAAGTCTTCAAAGAATTAAAAGATGTTGGAGAAGATGTTGCTATATATTCACTTCATCTCTTTCAAGGGGATATGGACCTTCCTCCTTAATCTTTTCATGCCTCCCTTGAGGAGCAGTGGGATGAGGAGGAAGATCCAGAAGTGATGGAAGCTGTGCTGAAGTTAGTCCCTCCTGCTTATCACCAACATTTGGATGTATTCTCCAAGGTGAAAGCAGAGAAACTCCCTCCACACCGTGCCTGTGATCATCATATTGACATGGAGGGTCTTCTACCTCCAGTTGGTGTTATCTACTCTTTATCAAAGAATGAGTCAGAAGCACTACAGGCCTACATTTCAGAGAATGTAGAGAAGGGTTTCATCAGGACCAGCTCCTCTTCAACAGGAGCACCTGTCCTTTTTTTGAGAAAAAGGATGGTGGCCTTTGTTTGTGTGTTGACTACCGCAAACTTAATGCTGTCACTAGGAAGAACAGGTATCCTGTTCCTCAAATGAATTATCTCCTCACTGTCTTCAATGGCTCTACTATCTTCTCAAATATAGATTTGCATGGTGCTTATAATCTCTTGAGAATCTAAGAGGGGGATGAGAAGTTAACTGCCTTTAGAACTCAATATGATATGTAGGAATATTTGGTTATGCCATTTGGCCTTACCAATGCTTCTGCTTCTTTCCAGAATCTTTTGAATGATATATTTTCAGATTTCTTGGATATTTTTGCTGTAGTCTACTTAGATGATATTATGGTCTTCTCCAGTTCTGAGGAGGAACATTTCAAACATGTGGCCTCTGTTCTCCAAAGACTGAGGGACAATAATTTGTTTGCTAAAGCCTCAAAGTGTGTATTCCATGCGTCAATTGTGGAATACTTGGTTTATGTTGTTTCAAGTGAAGGCCTCAAGATGGATTCTTCCAAAGTTCAGCGATTCCTTAATTGGCCTCAGAAAAAGAACATCAAAGCACTGCAAGATTTTCTTGGGTTTTCCAACTTCTATCATTGTTTCATT
Organism: Austropuccinia psidii; assembly: GCA_023105745.1. Taxonomy (NCBI): domain Eukaryota; kingdom Fungi; phylum Basidiomycota; class Pucciniomycetes; order Pucciniales; family Sphaerophragmiaceae; genus Austropuccinia; species Austropuccinia psidii. The sequence goes on along the minus strand of JALGQZ010000009.1, from coordinate 25,880,962 downwards.
AAAAATCATTCCAAAAAATCTCTCCTCTCACTTCCCTACTTAAAAAAATTCTCCCTTCATCTTCAATGAGGGAGCTCCTAGTCAATTTCAAATACTCAAAGAAGCTTTCACCACTTCTCTTATCTTATACAATTTTAATACTTCTCTACAACTATTTCAGAGACTGATGCTTCTGATTATGCCTGGGGTGCTGTACTGAGTCAGTTGAACGACTCAGGAAAGCATCCCATCACATTCAATATTTGCAAGCTCCTCCCACCTGAGCTCAACTATGAAATTCATGACAAGGAACTCCTTGGCATAGTTTGGGCTCTCAAGCAGTGGAGTGCCTTTCTTCTTTCTCTTTCTGATTCCTTTTAAGTCTTGACAGAACACTTTTCCCTTCAATCTTTTATGTCTTCAAAGGTACTTACTTGCCATCAAGCCCATTAGGAAGAGTTTCTCTCTGAACTTCACTTCTCTATCACTTAATGCCTGGGCATACTGGCCACTTTACCAGATGCCTTGTCATGTTGGGACAACGGGTACTCAGAGAGGGGGGTGGACTTCATCAGCAAGAATCTCCAAAACTTTGATCAAGTTCTCAAACAAAATGAAATCAAAGAGTCAAGATTTTTCTCAATAAACTTTGAAGCTTTCTCATATTTAGTTGATCAAATTCAGAAGTCAGTATGGCAAGACAAAGATTATAAGGAAATTCTAAAGAAATTAGCAAGAGGTTGATCAGTCTCAGATTATACTCTTGAACCTCAATCCAAATTTTTATTATTAAAAGATAGAGTAGTCATCCCAAGAATTCATGAGCTTCAATTGGATATCCTTCAAAAGCATCATGACTCACCATTGGCTGGACACCCTGGCCAGGAGAAGACCCTCAAGCTCATCAAGAGGGAGTTTCATTGGGCTGGAATGAATCAAATTATCAAGGACTATGTTTCCTCATGTCAGCAATGTTGTCAGCCTGTGACTCCAAACCAGAGAACAAGCATGACAGCCAAATATCATAAACCAATGGTAAAGCCAAGATACCACCAAAACATGGATCTGAGCCAAATTAGCTCAAAAATGTATCAAAGGAAAGGGGAAGCTCACCTCTTTCAAAATATTTAAGTCCCATCATCATAGGCCAAACAAAAACAAATTTATTCCTGCTCAAAGTTGTTGCTGAGCATAAACCTTGATCTTCACCTCACATCTGAAATACAGAGTAACAGGTTTAATCAAATCAAATTGGTTTTCAAATTTAAGCTCTAAGTCAGGGCTATCTAATGGGACCAGCCAAACTGAGCTAGCACCAGAATCACAGAAGTTATGGACAAATTCAGGACAAATAAAGGTTAATAAAATATTCACCTCCCATCTAGCTTCTACAGTTTTAGTGTGAGATACCTAAAGTGGGGTATTTGTGGAAATAGCACAATCAGGGATATCTGATGGTGCAATTTATTCCCACATATCTCATCTAGAGCAAAAGCTATAAGGCAAACAAGCCCAATACAGCTTTTTGCCTAAAACATGCATATGTACAAAATTCTTGTACATGGCATAAATTTGCCACATTTCAATATAAAAGTAGCAAATCAGGTGCAATTGTGCAGAACACATATGGGGCTACACATTGAACCAATTTTGAGGTTGATATCTCAAAAACCAACAAAGCTATGGCTGTTTTAAGGTCAAGATCCCACAGTTTGGCCAATACAGCCTTACCATGGGATAATATCCCATAACTATGATTATGAGGTTTCAAAAAGACAAAGAAGCTTGTTTTTAATTCAATACCTCACAGTTCATTTAATACTGGGGTCCCATACAGCTTCTGTACAGCATTCTACATGTCATACACATCAGAATTGGGCTATATGGTCCCCAGATGAAGATTTTCACCCTGTATTGGTGAAAACTGCCCAGATGTGGTTTCAAAACCACATCTTATCCCAATAAAGGCTATAATGGCCTTTTGCAAACCAAAAGCCTGTCATAGAGAGTGAAAAATCTTCACTACCGTCACATGAAAAGGTCTAGCAGCCTTTTCACTCCATTTGAGGATAAAAGGAGGCCTTTTTACTTCCAGAAAGGGAATCCCCATCCTGCTCTTAAATTACTACATAGTACAACTGCCAAAAACAATCATACTCTTGGAAAATAACCAGGTTATAATTTAAACTTAGGTATTGTAGCTCTTACTATAGTAATCCAACTGGTAGGACTGCACCTATGGCCTCCAGCAGCGCCCACCACCACTATATCAATATAGTAAAGCCCTTATTACAATCAAAAAATCTTTATATTATAGTTTTTACTGTGTCACAGTCATAGTTAAAGTCTGTAAATACAGTCATACACCTTTATCATAGACTCAGCCTGACATTTTGGGGACCTGGCCATGTTTTTTTAACTTTTTGGACCTCATAAGTGAGTTTTTCTCTTATTTTCTCTATTCTGACAAACTGCTTTATATTTTTAGGCCTATTTTTTAATAAAAATATATATAATATATATATTTTTACAGTGGTATATGTCATATACCCCATTATTTATCTTCTTTAATCACATTGTGGCATGGTTGATTATAATTTAATAACCACAAAAACGTCCTTTTTGGCGTGTTTTACATATAAAAACACTTTAAGCCATTAATAAAGTCCTTTTTTTATTAAATAAGGACACCTCTTCCTGTAAAACCAACAGTTGGGCTGTGGTTGGGTGTATTGTTAATTTAATTACCCTCTTACAAACCACTCTTATCAGATTATACTTGCTAATTACAAGTTAATCTGTGAGATGCTGGCATACAACCAGTGTAAAAGATATCTGTAAGCTGTATTTATGATGTGAAATTGTTAATTAAATTACACTGTCATTATACAAGGGCATATTGTAATAACATACAAGCCCAGAGGCCATTCTTAGATGTGCAAATAGCATTTTAAGAAGTCTTAACTGACATCAAGCCCTCTTTTCCTGTTTGAGTCAGTGGAAGAAAAATACATACCACTTGAGACCCAGTCACAGGTCAACACACCAGTGACACCCTCAGAACCAGAGGGAAGCAAGGGCAAGGGAAAGACGCACAGTGAAGTCCTGATTACAGCAGAAAGGTGGACACACATTGCCACCAAGAGGAATAGAAAACCACAAAACTCTGCTTCAATACAAGGTAAACCAACCTTAACCACTTGTACAGGGAAGATTACCATAATTAGCCCAGTTGTAACCTCTAAAGGTAAATTGCAAAAATCAGCAGACAACAAATTTTTACAGGGCACAGTCAAAGGTAAATACCCTAAGAAAATAAAGTTTTTGACTGCTTGCAAACACTGATATGTCACCTGTACACCTCAGAAACCTTGGCTTCCAAAGGAACCAACCAGAGCACAGAGGAGGCTTGTCCAGAACCAGAGTACCTGGAAGAGGATACCTTGGACACAGGGGTGAATGGCAAGACATTGAGGGAAATGATACCCACCCTGCCATTCACTTCCAAATTCAACAGGAACTGCAAACCGGAGGACTCAAAAGATATGGATCAAGTTGTTCAGCTCCACCAACTCCTGAAAGATTCATTTCAATGGAGTATGGACAACAGGAGGTTCAACCTAGCATCCCACTGGGCAGAACTTGGAGAGAGTTTCCAGAAGATTTGTCTCAAAGAGATAGACTTTGAAGACCTTATGGTAATCACCAAAGGTTGGAATCCCACCAGGCAGTTTGAGCTCCTTGAGGTGAGGGCAAACAGGATAAGGGAGAATCAAGCCACTGTCCAAGCTAGAGAAGAACAGCTGACCCAAACAGGGCATACTCAGATTCATTCAGTCTCACAAGGGGCAGGCCAAATCAGCTCGCCAGTGGCTTCAGACAATTCAGAAATCAACAGATCATTGGCCAAGAGTCACCATGCTTCACAATACCAGGATGTTTCCAGGAGAAGACAAGGATACAAGGGCAAGAACTAGACAGCCTTAAGACAGGGAAAGAGAGAGTCAGACCCAATGATCTAGAAGCTGTTGGACTTGGTGAAAGAAGTGCACAAGAACCAGAAGTAGTTGTAAATAACTCTAGAATCAGTAGTCCTATTAATAGAAATATCACCTCCACTCATATTCAACATAATGTTATCACACCTGAGAATGACTTAAACAGTGATGCACTGTGGTTGCAAATGTCCCAATATGTTGAGAAAACTCAAAAGAAGTTTGCAGAACTTGAAGCAAGCCATGAGATGAGGAAAATATTGACAGCCTCCATGGACAAAATTGTTGAAAACCTTAAATAAGGACATGATCAATTGAGCAAAGCTTCTGGATAAACCTACAAAAGACTGAATATATTATTTGAAGAACAACACCACAGCAAAAGGGACAGGGACTGTCTGGATCAAGACATAAACAAACTGTTCAATGTCTATGATAGCATGAAGCCCCAACCACAAGGCCATGTTATGCATAATTCAAATCAGAAAGATGACATCAAAACAGATGCCATGTTGATGAATAAGGCAAGATCTCCATCACAATACGGGGATGGAGATAATATATCTTATTCAAAGAAGGAAGCCTTGAAACAGCTTCCATGGGCCTCAAGCTGGCCCAAACACTCTGGAACTGGAGAATGTGATCATATGGAACTCATTGATTATATTGATGGACTCTTCATTGATTTACCAAGAATACCAGACTACTGTATTACTGCTAGAATTAATGCAGAATTCAAAGGACATACTAGTATATGGTACACAGAAATGAAAAAAATCCATGCCAGAAGAAAGTGGCCATGGTGGAAGAGTAATATCATCCAGAAGTACAGCAATGGTACTTGGATATGGCAAAAGGCCATGTGATTTGAAAATGACAAATACTGTGTGGAAAAAGATCCATATGAGTGGTGTCTCAGATAGGCTAAAAGAATTAAAGCCATTGATCCTAAAGTGAACATTCAGATGAGGAATTACAAACTCCTGACACAAATGCCAGGTGAGCTAGAGCATGCAGTGAAATTAAGATGCAACCACAATTGCACTCTAGATGAAACTGAAAATACCTTACAAGATTTAAGGAAAAGAACTAATATAGTGAAATAAACCCCATACAAAAGCAGTGGTTTCAAAGACAAACAAAATTTCAGGGTGGAGCTTAAAGACAAACCCAGCAAATGGGTGGCCAAAGTGAGAAAAAAGAAAAATTCTTGTCACAACTGTGGTTCAACAGACCACTATTCCAACAACTGTCAAAAGGGAAAGAAAAAAATCTATGCCATTGAGAAAGTCCCAGAGGGGGATTCTGAATCAGACTCTATGGGTGATGCCATCAGAGAACAATCTCATGATGACCAAGACCCAAGAGAAGAACTCCTAGTGGAATACCAAGAGGAAACCCCACTAGAAATCAAAGACAGACAGTTGGAAGAAAGCATGCCACAAGACACTGCCAACAAAAACATGTGTAAACACACACAAGATGCACAAACATTCCTGGTTACACCAACCAAAGGAATGGCATACATAAATGGAACAGCCACAAAAATGACTGTTTGTATCAACAGTTCTCAACATGCATTGATCATTTACAGTGGAGCAAACTTCTCTATAGTGGCCAGAAATTATCTGGACAACCACTTCCCAAACTGGGAAAAACAGCTCCTGCCCACAAAGGCAAAGAACTTCAAGAGTGCATCAGGGAAGATGACTTCCATTGGGACAATCATCAAAGAGATAATTATACCCCATAGGAAAGGTAACATCAGACCTAAGCCAGAGTTTGTTGTTCTTGATGATGCCTACATCCAACAGTTTTTTCTGGGGACAGATTACCAGAGGATGTATGGCATAGATATTTACAATAGTAAAAACAGGCACATTACCATTGGTACCAACAAGGAAAAGAAAATGTCACTTGATATATACCAAATATCTGCCCAAGATCCTCTTGAAGAACTACTGGATGAATTCAGAGAGGGATATTTTAGCACTACCCTCACAAGTAAAAATAAACTAAGTTTACTGAAAATTATGAGAAAGAATAGACCAGAATTTGCCATTGGTGAAGAACCATTAGGCAAGATTAGAGGCCATGATATAGAACTATCTCTGAATTTGGAAAGACCTTATGCACCCACTCTCAGGAGACCTCCTTACCCAGCAAGTCTGGTAACCAGGAAGGAAATTGAAAAACATATCAATGAACTCCTGGAAATGGATGTCATCAGAAAGATTGAACACAATGAAATAGTGGAAATTATCACTCCTGTCCTTATCACCTGGCATGATGGCAGTTCTACAATGTGTGGAGATTTCAAAGCTCTGAATAACTACACCAAAGCTTACAGGTACCCTATACCCAGGATAGCTCATACCTTAGACAAACTGGCAAAAGCCAAATACATAACCAAAATGGATTGTATGAAAGCCTTTCACCACAATGGAGTCAAACCAAAATTCATTAAATTATTCAGAATAATATTTCATATGGGCATATATGAGTACACCAAGATGCCATTTGGCATCAAGAATGCACCAGCCCACTTCCAAAGGATGATAGACACCATATTTCAAGAAATGTTGGAAGGCTGGATGGTAGTATATATTTATAACATAATTATATACTCAGAGACATCAGAAGACTATGTGCAATACTTGGACAGAGTGTTAAGTAAATGCACACCAATAAGTCTGAAAATTTCACTTAAAAAGTGCAATTTTGGCCAACAAGAGCTGCTAGCTCTAGGACATAAAGTATCAGGTCTTATTCTTCCAATCAACCAGAACAAAGTAGCAGCAGTACTGCAAAAGCCAATACCAAGAAAAATCAAAGAGATGCAGTCTTTCCTTGGGTTTGCTAGCTACTATAGAAACCACATCAAAGGTTTTGCCCACATAACTAGTAGTTTATACAAGTTATGTTCAAAAGATGTATTTTTTGAAATTACCAAGGAAAGAAGGGATGCATATGAGGGGATAAAATATGAACTCAAAAATGCACCTGTGCTCATCTTGCCTGACTTTAAACTACCATTCAAGTTAGACATAGATGCAGCATGTGGCCAAGGCTTAGGAGAAGCCCTTCACCAGAGACAAATTGTAGATTGTGAACCAAGAGAGGGAGTAATACGTTACATCTCTAGGCAGCTCAAAGATTCAGAATCCAGGTATGGGGCCACCCAGACTGAATATATATGCTTAGTTTGTGCTCTAGAGAAAGTCAATTATTATTTGGCGGGTGCAGTCTTTGAGGTCTACCCAGACTGCACAACCTTGAAGTCTTTACTAAACATGATGAATACCAATAGACACATGCTGAGGTGGCAAATAGGCATCCAGGAGTATACAGGGAATATGACCATCATATACAAAGAGGATCAAAGTCATATCAATGCAGATGGCCACTGGATAATGTCAAACGCAACCCAGCTTATGACCCTGAAGTAGCAGCTAAAATTCCTATCCACGTCATGGAAATAGACAGGAAGAAAAACTTCAGATTTTCTGAGTGGGAACCAGAACGTTGTACCCCAGACAGTGGAAACACTGACTCGGAAAGAACAGAAACTCCCATTTTGGGAATAAGCTCCTCAGAACTGCATAATATATTCCTCAATGCAGTAATGAAGACATATGCCAAACACAAACAATGTGGCCTATTGTTGCAACTCCTTCAACAAAAGTACAGGAGCCCAGAACTGGAATCCCAGTTAGAAGAACCCTGGTTGAGGGACTATAAGGAAAATAGATTTCTCCTTATATATGGCCTTCTCTTCCATAGAGAGAAGCACGTCACAGGGGCTCTTCTAAATGAAGAGGGCCTGGCACTCAGTGAAGAGACTTACTTATGAAGGGCTCAAAATAAATACTCAATTGATAAGAGTAATAAGATAAGAGAAATCAATTCCTAGTCATGAAATAATAAGCATCAAAAGATATGAGAGAGAAAACAAAAGTAATAATAAAGATCCAACCAAAAATAATCTTGTATAACTTTTTCAACCAGTTCAGCAAAGAGCAAAGGATTAATAAAGGATATGGCCACCAGGACTCTACTGAACAGGTGAGGGCAGGCAAAGACTAACTTAATAAATAATAAAATAATATTTCTTAATGAGAAATAAACGATTATTAAATAATAAATCCAATATCTTAATTAACTGGGGAAAAAGCCTCCAGGTGCGTGAAAGGGGGCTGCTATATGTTAAAAAGTGCCAGCCTGGGGTTTGAGTGTTGAGAAATCATGATTGTATGATTGAAGGACCTGTATTTGAGATGTGAAGCTGTATTGGTGTATCCAATACATTTCTTTGAATCAATACAGGTTTTTGCAGCTATATTGAGGGCAGGCCTGTATTTGGTGAATCCTGTATTTGGGTTCTGCCTGTATTGAGCTGTATTTAGATTTGAAACTTTATTTGGTGAATCTTCCATGAAACCCTTTGCTGATTAGCTGTTGGAGTATTTTCCATTAGTAATGAATGGTAATTCCCTGCCTGTCTCCATGGCTGTGACATTATCCCCCTCTTGAAAGTGGTGAGCTCTGAGCACCATAAGAGTAAGTTGATCTTGATGAGGTCAATTGAACCTTTCTTCCCCTCAATTGCCCAATTTTCATCCCTCATAATTATTCTTCATCAATCATAATTTCAAACTCCTTCATCTTCACAACTTGTAGGTCCTTCTTCTTTGACTTGATTCTGATTCCTCCTCCCTTCTTTGAAAATTTTCTCTTCATTTCTTCTGTTTCTTCTATATTTTTTTTGTGATCTTCTTCTTATTGCAGTGTTCTTCACCCAATTTTTCTTGAGTACTCATGGCTCATGATAAATGGGGATTCAGGTTTATGTCCTAAGTACTTACTGTCATGGAATCCAATTGTCTTCATTTTTTGAGATTGGGCCAAATTGGCTTTTTTCTTGCTTTTCAGCCTTTGCAGGATCAATTGAAATTTTTCCCCAATTGTTGTTTTCTGGGATTTTTTGGCTGATTTGGCCAAAATGCGCAAACCTCAAGATATTGAAGAATTTGATGATTTGTTGATTGAAATGACTGTTTTGGCAGTTTTTCTTGATTTTGAAGAAGTAATAGCCAGAAATGCGCAAATATGCCAATATGACTGAAATGGCATATTTTGACTATTTTTTCAATGAAATGAAGTTTTTGAAGGTTCTGGACATGAATGAGTCAGAAATGCGCAAATGCACAAAAATGCACAAAATCAGCAAAATGAGCAAATGCACCAATTTGAGTATTTTCTTTGGGTTTTTGATGTTTTGAAGGCTTTTCACATAATTTGAAGATGATTTGATGGCAATATGTGAAAAATGCGCAAAAATGCGCAAATGCCAAAAATGGCCAATTTGGCCAGTGAAACAGTTTTTTTATGACAATTTCTTCTATTTTCTTGTGCTTCACTCTCTTCTTGAAGTTTTAATTGCCATATTTGACTTGCTGAATTGGATTATTTTCCATGATTTGCTTGGTCTTGGCTTTGAATCTTGACTTGAAGATGAGTTCAAAGCTGACTTCCATTGGTGACTCCAACCACTCTGACTCTCCACCTTCTGTACTTTATGGTGCTGGTGGTTTAGACAACTTGAGTGAGCTTTCTGAAGATAGTATGGCCCCTACGGAGATTTATGACATCAATAAAACCTATAATGGCTTTAAATCTGTTAAAGTTATTGAAGCACCCTGCATCAATTGTTGGAAGAAGGGGGTTCTTTGTCTCAAATCTGCTACTTCTAGGTCCACCAAGTGCCAATTCTGTAGCCTTGGGAAAAGAAATTGCTCTCAGGTCAACCATAATTTCCCAGAAAGTCCCAGAAGATTATGGAGCAGCATCAAGAAGGGTGGAGGATTTGGGTTGGAAGCTCCTGTTGATGAACCTCCAACTTCTGATGCCACCTCTGGCAACTCCAATTGTGAGTTGAATGATCAAGGAATTGCTGAGTTACTGACTTCTGTGTGAGAGGTGTTAAACAATGGACTAATACTAGCAGCTCTTGGGCCAACACTGGAGGACCCATTCACCCCCAAGGCAACCCCATTGGAGTAGCCCCAGAAGTTCTCATTTTCGTCACCAGAAAGGATGGAAGACTTGGAAAATTGAAGATAAATTTGGTGGTTCAAGATGAAAATGATACTGATGCTGAAGGCAGTGATGAGCTTGATGGAGAAGAACTTGAAATGACTACCCCCATTCAAAAAAGAAGAATTCAATCCACTTCACTATCCCCAGTCTAAGCCAGTACCATCACCCATGAAGTGATCAGGCCTCCCCAACCACCTCAACCTCCAATTATATCCCCAACCAGGCCATCCACACTTGCCTCCACCTCCACCAATATTCAACCACCTGTGGCCAGCACTTCTAGAGACCCAATGTCTTCAGAACCTGAATCAATCTTTGAAAACTGTCAACACTGGAATATCACTGGAAACTTCAATGATCAGAAGAAGGTGAATAAGAAGTTGGTCACCTCCCCATTATCTGAAGTTGATGCTTTGACTGAGGTGTTTGTTGATAAGGCTATGAAGAGGGCTATTCCAGGTGAACCCACTATTTCTTTGGCCAAGGAGGCAGTTGCTTATGAAGATGCCTTGGTTGTTAAGTTTAGAGAAGCCTTGAAGAAATTTTGATGAGGATTATCTGTAGTTGGTCTTCATCATTACTAATGTTTGCTCTTTTATTATTAAAGAAATTGACTCCCCAAACAAGATATGGGAGTGATGACTGCTGCTTTTGAAAACAAGAAATAAAAAATAAAATTGTACAAGTAAAAAGAAAATGAAATAAAATAAAAAGAAAGAATAGAGAGAAAAGAGAGTAAATAAAAGAAAATAAAGAAGCTTCTGAGGATTGATCCTCTTATGGTGAGTTGCTTTATTTTGGCAATAATTTCTCTGAAAAGATGAAATCAAACATTTGATTCTCACAGAATGGCCAAGGTGTTGTTTTACAAGAAGTAGAACCCTCAGAGATGCATACCAGGAGATGGAACTTACTTTCATAACTTCCACTCCCCACCAAGCATCATAAAGAATAAAGACTTTGCCATAAATGAATTTGAGTTAATGAATGTCTTGAATAATATTGAATGGCATAATTTGGAATAATAAAATATGATAGAAAGAGAAAGAATAGAAAGAAAAGAGGTGATTTGGCCATAACTTAATTAAAGGTCCAAATTAAAGGGTATTGATGTTTCAAGGCCTTCTAAACCTTTGCAAAGAAATTGACAAATCTCACAAAGTGGCCAAGGTGATGCTTACAACATATTTGGGTAGAATACCCCCTTGAAGGTGCATGCCAGGAGAGGAACTTACTTTCATAAACTCCAATCCCCACCAAGCACCATAAATCAAACTCTTGAGGCATTTGGGCCAGGCTTTTCGGGATACAAGATGTGAAAATCCTTGACAAGGTCTGGGGAGTTGGTAAGGTTGGAAGCTGGTTCCCAAGTTGTTCTTTCTGGGTCTTCATTGAATGCTTTCCACTCCACTAGATACCATAATGTACCTCTCTTGATGTTTGAGTCCAGAACCTGAGCCACTTCCCATTCTTCTTGCTCTTCCACCATTACTGGTGGTGGCAATTGATGTCAATTTGTGATAGTTGATTGCTTCACTGGTTCTAATAAGGATACATGAAAGGAAGGGTGAACTGACTTCCATTGTTGAGGCAACTTGAGGTGATGGGAATGGCTGCCAATCTTCTTCAGAGCTTCAAAGGGTCCCAACCATCTTTCTGAAAGTTTCTTGGTGGGTCTTGTTGTCTTGATATCCTTGGAAGCTGGCCATACTTTGTCCCCAGGTTGGAAATCAGGTGGAATTTCTCTACTCTATCTGCATACTTCTTAAAACACTTCATCCCTGACTCTCATTCTTTTTTGAAAACTTGCTGTACTGATTGGATTTTTTTTGATGACCTTTCAGAAGGTGTATCTTGAGAGATGTGAATTGAGTCAAAGCTGGGATTTATTCCATAAATGGTGGCAAATGGTGACTGTTTTGTTGATGAATGTTTGGCATAATTATTGGCAAATTTAACCAGAGGTAGCCAGGTGTGCCAGTCATCTTGATGGTAACTGACATAAATCCAAAGATACTGTTGTAGAATCTGATTTACCCCCTCTTTCTGTTCATCTGTTTCAGGGTAAAAGGCAGTTGAAAGATCTTGTGATATCTTGAGCTGCTGACACAATTGAGTCCAAAATGATGAAACAAATAATGAACCTCTATCACTAACAATACTGATTGGAAGACCATTTTTGGAAAAGTCATGACTGATGAAGATTTGAGCCAAGTCCAAAGCAGTGATTGTTGAATAAGCTGGGATAAATATTGCCATCTTTGAGAATCATTCTACAATGCCTAAAATTGAATCAAGGTTGCTTGACAGAGGCAATTGATTTATAATGAATTCCAAGGACCAGATGGAATTTGAAGAGGCTTGAGTAATCCAAACTTCTTTTGGTGAATGTTCTTGTTTCTTCAACATTTGTCAGGCTGGGTCTATGATAAAGGTGTATGATTGTATTTACAGGCTTTAACTATGACTGTGACATGGTAAAAATGGTAATTGAAAGATTTGTTGATTGTAATAAGGGCTTAAAATAAGATGATAAGGGCTTCACTATATTGATATACTGGTGGTGAGCACTGCTGAAAGCCCTGGGCACAGTCTTACCAATTGGATTACTATAATAAGAGCTACAATACTTAAGTTTAAGGTATAACCTGGTTGTTTTCCAAGCGTATAACTGTTTTCAACAGTGGTACTATGTAGGAATTCAAGATCAGAATGGGGATTTCTTTTCTGGCAGCAAAAAGGCCTCCTTTTATCCTGAAATGGAGTGAAAAGGCTGCTAGACCTTTTCATGTGACGGTAGTGAAGATTTTTCACTCTCTAGAACAGGCTTGTGGTTTGCAAGAGACCTTTATAGCGTGTATTGGGCTCAGATGTGGTTTTGAAACCACATCTGGGCAGTTTTCACCAAAACAGCGTCAAAGGTTTCATCTGGGAACGACATAGCTTCATTCCAATGTGTATGACACATAGAATGCTGTACAGAACCTGTATGGGACCCCATTATTTAGTGAGCTATGAGGTATTGAAGTGAAAACAAGCTTTTTCATCTGTTTGACACCTCATAATCATATTTATTGGATATTATCCCATGGTAAGGCTGTATTGGCCAAACTGTGGGATTTTGACCTTAAAACAGCCATACCTTTGTCGGTTTTTGAGATATAAGCCTTGAAATTTGTTCAGTGTGTAGACCTTTATGTGTTTCACACAATGGTACCTTATTTGATATGGTTATCATTAAATATGGCAAAGTTATTCCATGTACAAGAATTTTTTACATATGCGTGTTTTAGGCAAAAAGCTGTATAGGGATTGTTTGCCTTATAAATTTTGTCCTAGATGAGATATGGGGAAATGAATGGCACCATCAGATAGCCCAGATTGTGCGCTTTCAAAAAACACCCCACTTTAGGTAACTCACACTAAAACTGTAGAAGTCAGATGAGAGGTGAATATTTTATTCCCCTTATTTGGCCTGAATTTGGCCATAACTTCTGTAATACTGGTTCTAGCTCAGTTCTTCTGGTACCATTGGATAGCCCTACCTTGCAGCTTAAATTTTAATACCCATTTGATGGGGTTAAGCCTCTTACTCTGTATTTCGGATGAGAGGTGAAAATTAAGGTTTATGCTCAGCAACAACTTTGAGCAGGAATGACTTTGTTGTCCTTTGTACTATGATGATGGGACTTGTATATTTGAAAATAGGTTATCTTCCTTTTTCTTTTGATACCAGTTGCGCTAATTTGGCTCAGTTACATGTTTTTGTGGTATCTTGGCTTTACCATTGGTTTATGGTATTTGGCTGTCATGCTTGTGCTCTGGCTTTGAGTCACAGGCTGACATACCCTCCCTCTAAAAAAGTCTCATAATTGATGAGACTGTTCAGTCCTCCTAGAGGCTCTTAATCTCCTTAAATGAAGTTTCCCATCTGGTATGGCATCTTCTGCCAACCACTTGTCCTTATCAGCTGTCTGGTTCTTGAATCTGACTAAGTACTGTCTCTGATCCTTACCAATAAGTATGATCTTCCTGGCCTTGATAATTTTCTTCAGAGGTGCAGGGGAGTCCCCCACTTCCACTATTTCTGGTGGGGTGGGGTTCTTCTTCCTGGAGGAGAATTTATCCTTTTCTGTCTGGAAGTATGGCTTGACTAAACACAATGGAAAGACTGTGTGTTTCCTGGAAAATTCTTCTGTGAGTTTGACTTCCACTGCATTTTTCCCTACCAATCTAATGATAGTGGAAGGCCCTACAAATGAGTCTCTCATTTTCTTGGGTCCTGTGAGATTATTAAAGTTTAGTGTAGACACTAGAAATTAGTCCTCTTCTTTAACATCAGGTTCCATTTGTGATTTGTCCCACCTCTGATTATTATATTCTTTTGCCTCAGCTATTCATTTGGCTGCTGTGTCACCAGCTCTCTTCCACATTTTGTAGAAATCTTTGGCTGTGGGTTGGATGGTCAGAAGATCTTTCTTCAAGTGATCCACAGGCAATAGGGGATTCCACCCTTTTTCTACCAGGCAGGTGTTTTTCCTGTGGTAGAGTCCTGACTTGTGTTATAAGCCAGTTGGACTGCTGGGAGAAGGGTAACCCAATCATGGGTGTAACCTTCATGGTCCTTATATTCCATGCCATAGGCACAGGATCTTCTAAGGATGTCCTCCATTGTCTGGATCATCCTTTCAGCTAATCCATCTGTTTGTGGATGGTAAGGTGTGGAAAATGCAAGTTTGGTTCCAAGCATGTCATACAAGTTTGTCCAAAATTCAGATGTGAACTTTGGTTCCCTATCACTGATGATGATCTTAGGGACTCCACAGGGGAATATGATGTTGTTCCAGAATAACAGAGCAATATCCTTGGCTGTGTCCTCCTTGTGACATGGTAGGCACTGCATACTCTTTCCGAACCTATAAACTATCATTAAGCAGGAATTAAAGTTTTCTTTGCCTCCTGGGACAAGTCTTGCAACCCTGTCCATGTTGATGGTTTCCCATGGGTGTTTGGGTTCTTCTATGTGTTGAAGTAACCCATACTTCTTCCCATGTTTTCTATTTGCCTTTTGGAATCTTTCACAAATGTTGATGTATTCACTCAACTCTTGTTCCCATTTGAGCCACCAAGCTGTGCTTGCTACCCTCTCCTTAGTCCTGTCCTCACTCATGTGTTCCATATAGGGGCAGTAATGGCATTCCTGCAGGATCAAGGAGATGTGGTCTCTGTCTACCACTTTGAGTGCAATTGTGTGTTTCTCTCTGTGGTAGAGCAGGCCATCTATAAGGAAGAACTTGTTATCCTTATAGGCCCTCAACCAGGGTTCTTCCAGCTGGGATTCCAGTTCTGGACTCCTGTACTTTTGTTGAAGGAGTTGTAGCAGTATGCCACACTGTTTGTGTTTGGCATAAGATTTCAGTACTGCACTAAAAAATTCATTGTGCAGTTCAGAGGAGCTTATTCCCAATATGGGAGTTTCTGTCCCCTCTGAATCAGTGTTTACACTGTCAAGGGTACCACTTTCTGGTGCCAATTCAGAAATTCTGAAGTTTTTCCTCCTATCTACTTCCATGAAATGGATAGGGATTTTGGCTGCAACTTCAGGGTCATAAGCTGGATTGCTTTTGACATTGTCCAGTGGCCATCTTCTAAGGCCATCTGCATTGGTATGGGTTTTACCTTCCTTGTATATGATGGTCATGTTCCCTCTATACTCCTGGATGTCTATTTTTAGTCTTCATGTTCAGTAAAGATTTCAAGGCTGTGCAGTCTGTGTAGACTTCAAAGACTGCACCCTCCAGATAATAATGGAGTTTTTCCAGAGCCCAGAATAAGCATAGACATTCAGTCTGGGTGGCCCCATACCTGTCTTCTGAATCTTTCAGTTTCCTAGAGATGTAGGATATTACTCCCTCTCTTGGTTCACCATCCACAATTTGTCTTTGGTGAAGGGCTTCTCCTAATCCTTGGCTACATGCTGCATCTATATATAACTTGAATCGTAGTTCAAAGTCAGGCAAGATGAGCACAGGTGCATTTGTGTTTCATTTTTGATCCTCTCATATGCATCCCTTCTTTCTTTGGGAATTTCAAAAAATACATCTTTTGAACATAGCTTGTATAAACTACTATCTATGTGGGCAAAATTCTTGATGTGGTTTCTGTAGTAGCTAGCAAACCCAAGGAAAGATTGCATCTCTTTGATGCTCTTTGGTACTGGCTTTTTCAGTACTGCTGCTACTTTATTCTGGTCAATTTCCAGACTAAGACCTGAGACTTTATGTCCTAGAGCTAGTATCTCTTGTTGGCCAAAATTACACTTTTTCAGTGAAATTTTCAGATTTATGGGTGTGCATGTACTTAGCACTCTGTCTATATATTGTATATGGTCTTCCTATGTCTCTGAGTATATAATGATATCATCAATATATACCACCATGCAGCCTTCCAATATTTCTTCTCTAAATATTGTGTCCATAATCCTTTGGGAATGGGCTGGTGCTTTCTTGATGCCAAATGGCATCCTAGTGTACTCATATATGCCCATATGGCATATTACTCTGAGCAATTTCATAGAGTTTGGTTTAACTCCATTTTGGTGGAAACCCTTCATACAATCCATTTTGGTTATGTATTTGGCTTTAGCCAGTTTATCCAAGGCATGAGGTATCCTGGGTATAGGGTAGCTGGCTGCTTGAAGGAGTTTGAAATTATGATTGATGAAGAATAATTATGAGGGATGAAAATTGGGCAATTGAGGGGAAGAAAGTTTCAATTGACCTCATCAAGATCAACTTACTCTTATGGTGCTGAGAGCTCACCACTTTCAAGAGGGGGATAATGTCACAGCCATGGAGACAGGCAGGGAATTACCATTCATTACTAATGGAAAATATTCCAACAGCTAATCAGCAAAGGGCTTCATGGAAGATTCACCAAATAAAGTTTCAAATCTAAATACAGCTCAATACAGGCAGAACCCAAATACAGGATTCACCAAATACAGGCCTGCCCTCAATATAGCTGCAAAAACCTGTATTGATTCAAAGAAATGTATTGGATACACCAATACAGCTTCACATCTCAAATACAGGTCCTTCAATCATACAATCATGATTTCTCAACACTCAAACCCCAGGCTGGCACTTTTTAACATATACCAGCCCCCTTTCACCCACCTGGAGGCTTTTTCCCCAGTTAATTAAAATATTGGATTTATTATTTAATAATCGTTTATTTCTCATTAAGAAATATTATTTTATTATTTATTAAGTTAGTCTTTGCCTGCCCTCACCTGTTCAGTAGAGTCCTGGTGGCCATATCCTTTATTAATCCTTTGCTCTTTGCTGAACTGGTTGAAACAGTTCTACAAGATTATTTTTGGTTGGATCTTTATTATTACTTTTGTTTTCTCTCTCATATCTTTTGATGCTTATTATTTCATGACTAGGAATTTATTTCTCTTATCTTATTACTCTTATCAATTGAGTATTTATTTTGACCCCTTCATAAGTAAGTCTCTTCACTGAGTGCCAGGCCCTCTTCATTTAGAAGAGCCCCTGTGACAGGCTAGCACTGAATTTTCCCTCTTTGAATAAATTCCAAAATTATTCTAGGGCCTCTTGGTTAGAGAACTGGTATATTTCAAGTGAAAATTTCTTTTCCTTGTTTGTACCTATGGCAATATTCCTATTTTTACCATTGTACATATCAATGGCATACACCCTTTGGTATTCTTTTCCCATCAAAAAACCTTTAATTTGGCATCCTCAAGCACTGAAAGCTCTGGGTTGAGTCTGACATTATGCCACCTATGTTTTATTATTATCCCTTTCATAATATTGCCAATGGATGTAATCTTTTCTGATGCAGTTTGAAAATTATTCCTTGGTTGGAAAAAGTTGTTTCTCCCAATTTTAAAAGTGTATGTCTAGATATTCTCTTTCCACTATTCAGAAGTGTGTGCCACTATCAACAATAAATGGATATTAAGAATTGTCAATACAAACAGTAATCTTAGTGGCTCCCCATGAATATATTCCATTCCATCATTTGGTGTGACTAAGAAGGTCTGTGCATATTGTGTATTTTTAAAAAAGTTTTTATTGGCATTGTCCTGCAGTAATTCTGCTTCCAACTGTATGACCTGAATTTCTAGTTGCATTTCCTCTTGGAACTCCACTAAGAATTTGTCTCTTGGGTCTTGGTCATCATCATAGTGTTCTCTGATGGCATCAACTTTAGAGTCAGATTCAGAAGCCTCTGTTGGAATTCTTCCTCTGTGACAAGGTTGATGGAAAAGACTTTCTGTTTTGTCTTTGGAAAGCTGTTTCAATATTGGTCTTCCAAGGTTCAAATCCAAAATCTGAAAACTAATAATAATATATATATAAGAAGAAAATGAATATAAAAATAGAAAGATAATTATATCAGAATAAAAAAAATAAGTATTTCACTGGAATCTACATCAAATTTTACCTAGAGTCACATATTGCCTCAACCCCATAACATGAATAATCCTCTTGATATCATGGATTAAAGAACAGTAATAGTACTAAACACGTTATACTAGGTACAAGAATATGCTTAAAAAGAATGAATCTTGTTTGAATATTCAGCATGAATAAACATGTGTAAGCTTACATAAGTGATACAATTGCTCTTATATCATCATGTGTTACATTTCTTGACATAGAAAACACACTTAAATATAAGTTAACATAGTGTTACATTACTGAATCCCAGCTTAAACTTCCATAACCAAACATTACAGGTATTATTTACAAATTAAGCTTTAAATAGAAAAATACTCAACCAAACACAGCTCAAGGCTGTTCAGAATAAAAATAATGTTATTACAGATAAGAATACAGTTTTAAACAATGCTGCAATAAACCAAACATATAGTACAATATCTGTATCAAATGACACCATTCCAAATTCAATCACTAGAAAAGATTTTTTAAGGCTGTGCACAATAAAAATAAACCTTAGTTTAAATATCAGTGAATTCAAAATGTATGGTGCAATCAGCCAAACATATAGTTCAATATCCTTATCAAATGGCACCATTCCAAATTTAACCACTAGCAAGAATATCTCAACGCTGTGCACTGACAATAATAAGGATCAGAATGGTTCAATCAACCAAACATATGGTGCAGTATCTTGTTCAAATGACACCATTTTCAATTTATCCACCAGGAAAAATGTCTCAAGACAGAATTTTTTCTAAGTCCCTTGTTTTTGCAAGGCTCAATGGTGGGCCCAAAAGGCATAAATAAAGGACCTCTCTCCTGTTTTCTCCCATGCTTCTGATTCATACAGTAATCTTGAGTATCAATCAATCCCTTCTCTAGTAGTATAATATAGTATTATATTTAAAAGATCAGTAGCAAGGCTCATTATCTTATAGTATCATTTATGAATGCTTAATAAAACATATTTATAGTATTAATGAAACAGTTTAATATTATTTAATAGTATTAAAATTATAGTAGTAGTGTTGAAGTAGTTTTTGAAGATCTTACCATTAGTGATGTTATCAAATCTATCAATAACCTTTGTTTATGGAAAGAATATATCATATTACCCTTATACCTCATCTAATGACTATTATAGATATATTGCATTATATTGAAATTAATCCTACTATTACTATATTGCTATTATATTATTTATATCTTACCTTTATATTAACCATAATCACCCTTATAGAATTATCTTACCCTTCAATTATTATAGCTATACTGATAGTATTATTCAATCACCTTTGAGAGTATTAATTAGCTATCAAAATTCTTATTATTATTAATAGTGATCTTATAATATATTCTTCAAATATCTCAAGTATTTAAAGAAGGAATCGTAGAAGAATTAATTGAAAATAATCATATAATTAATAACAAGAATATGAGAAAACCTCAATTCTTGAACAAATATGAACTGTTACCATTATTATCATAGTGATCTTTTATTGATAGACTGATAGAGACTGCTAAAGAAAATTCTCTAATTGAAAAGCCACAAAACTAAATAATTGATTTGTGATCTCATAAAAAAGGGCATCTTTTTTGGTATATTTAGAAGCTAATACAACTTAGCACCCATGGTTAATGGCTAATTCCAAAATTCAAAGAAGACTCTCCAATAATTTCCCCTAAAGGTACTTCCTATTATCTATCCCACAATGAAAGGAGTTCCCACATATGGTGTCCCAACAGTGGCTTTTGAATCTCAAGTATCATTAATAAGGTAGCATTATGAATCTTAAAGGTCAAATATTAAAAATAAGGAAAAAATAATAAAAAATTGAAAAAACAATCAAAAAGAAAAAAAGAAAAAATATTCATTGTTTTAGATCACAATTATCATGGGGGAATCATCAGAATCAAAGAAGGCTCTATATTGGAAGGAGGAATTGGAGAAAGAGAAGTCTGGAATTAAGGAATTAGGTCAGGAATAAAGTGAAGAGGAGTATTTTTCTTATTTAAAGAATGATAAAGAATTCCAGCAGAAAAGGTTAGAATTACAGAGGCTTATGGAAAGAGCGGCAAAAAGACACCGAAAGAAGACAAAATCAAGTCAATTATCACATGAAACTACTGGGGATTCAGCTACTGAAAGAATGCTCAGATAAAAGAAACCATCACCATCACCAAACCAAAAGACATTTACCACATCCACACCAGGAAGATTTGCAAAAAGAGTACCTTTCACAACACCAACTCAGCAACCTGAAAGCTTTAAAATACCCACAATAAAGACTTTTGAAATAAATGAAAAGGATTATAGCCTCAACATTTATGTGAGTGATGTTCAGTATTTTATCAAGAGAGCTTAAATGATAGCATCAACTAAAGGAGACAATGAAAGGAATTTGGCTATGCTAATAGAATTCTGGAGTGAAGATAAAGATATCAGATATGAAACTGAAGCAATTCCAGGATATGAAATGGAGGATTGGGATCAATTGAAAAAGGAAATGATCAGTAAATGGGAAAGGGTGGATCCAGAAAGAGGAAACTGGAAATATTCATTAACAAGACTATTTGATAAAACTCAACAGGAAGGAGGAGTCAAGAGTTTGCTCCAATACAGATATTTTATTGCGGAAGATCACATCATTTCAAAATATCGCCTAAAGTATGTGTATATCAAAAATGAAACTGGTTATCATGAGGATGTCTTTGATTCTTTATCACAAGAAGTTAGAATTAGTGTTACTAAAGAAATAATCAAATACAGGAACATGGTTCAAAAAAGAGATGGAGGCTATAGCTAACCTGAAATGGATATTCTTAGAAATCATATTGAGTAGGAATTGGACATAGAAGTAGTTATTAAAGAAAAGTCACAATTATCAAGGTTATATTAAATCTAAAGTAAAAAGAAAACCAGAGCTGAAGGTGAAAGCTGAGAGGAGGTTATCAAGCAAATGAAAGAGATTACAAAGAAAATAAAGAATCCACCAGCTCAAGAGGCCCATGTCAATGAAGCCCCAAAAGAAGTGAACCCAATGAACAATGTTTTGAGCCAGCTGAAAGAACTATCAGCGGCTTTTCATCCACAAAAGAAGGTCTGGAAGGATAAAAAAACACAAAAAGATCAGGCTTAGAACCAAATTCACAACTATTGAGACAAAGAAGTACCCAGGAACCTTTACCTTAAAATTATCAACCTTATCTTCCAGAACAGCATTATCCAATACCACCCTTAAATTGTTTTTATTGTTTTTAAAATCGTCATTGATTGATAAGATTCAGCTACCTGGCAGAGGATATGGAAAAGAAAATTTTTGTGAGCCTTAGAGGTACTTTGGTATACCCAAAAGACCACAAATGATAAATTAAGATACAAATATAAATCAAATAAATTTATTTGTATTATAAAAATAAAAATTTAAATATAAATACACATTTATATTTAAAAATCAAAATTCAAATATAATTTAAAAATGACATTACAATAAAATCTAAAATTATGAAAATACATGTTTACTTGTAAAAATTAAGTAAAAATGAATGTTTAATAAAAATTATGAAATTGAAATATTTTTGGTAAAATGTTATATAAAATATATTATAGCTTTTTATCCAATAAATGAAAATGAAGAAATTATCACACCATTGGAGTCCTCATAAAAAATAAAGTGGGGTCTCCTCTGGATGAAGTTTCTGTAACTCAACTCTAAATAAGCTTAAATGAAGTTTTTAGTATTTTTTGCACAAAAGTATGAAAATACTGAAAACCTTAATTTAATTCACACCACATGTGGTGTTAACCATCAATATTTTTGTTAAAATTGAGGTGTTGGGTTTGGTTTAGAAGCTTTGAGGAATTGAAATATTTTCAATTGAAATGTCAAAATGTGCATGTGTATTACATAAGTGCACATTCATTTACATATGAGGTATCAATTATTACAGATGTGTCATTAAGAACTCAATTTAATTACATATGTAAATTATAATTGTATTACATGATGAGGAATTAAAGAAAAAATAAATTGGAAAGATTCATTCTGGGGGGGGAAAGGTACTCTAGCTCAAAGGGGGAGCCAGACCCCCAAAGTCCTTTCTGACAGGCATTGGATTCTAAAGTCCACACAAAAGTTTATCACTTCCAGCTTGTAATTGAGTCACAGGGTCTGCGTCTCCATTGATGATGAGGTTTTGATACCAACGAGGGTAGTTTTACCTGTTACCAAGAGGGTAAAACTACCCTTAAGTTAAAACAATATTAGTAAAAAGAGTTTTAACTGGTTTCTACGTCCTTTACACACATTCTGAAGTGGTTCGAAGGCTGTAGACCAGGTATTACTATAGTAATGGCTGATTTAAGGGTCTAAAATGGCTAAAAATAGCCAAAAATACCTTAAATCAGCCCTTTTTTGATCTAAACCAGGTTTCAATGATGCCATAATTGGCTTTTCTGTTGTCAGAGTGTTTTCCAAGACTGACAGGAGTAAATTTCACCTTTGGAGTAAGAAAATTGATGGCTATAAAAAAATGTCTTCTTTGCCCCACTTTTCTCTTCATGTTAGAATCTTTTCCTTTTAGAATTAGTTCAAACACTGTTAAACCAATCAATAGAAGATTCCAAAAACCCTCTTTATATCATTTGAAACCTTTGAACAATGTGAAAAAATAATTATAATCATTTTTTGTAACTCTTATAATCATTTTTACCCCTGAACCACCCCAAAAGTTAATTAAAGCATCTTTCATCACTGTTAACTTTCTCACTTTGTTTCCAAATTCACTCTGGTCACTTTTTGGCGTGTTTTCTCTTTAAATATCCTTTTAAAGAATTTTTCCTTTAATTTATTTCTGGCAGTTCTTTGCTCACTTAATTACAATTGAAATTGCTCTTGAAGAAATTTCTTTTGTAGCCTTAAATATCTCTTGTAGAGTATTTTTGGATAAATCTTTATTGTTGGTAAAACAATGAATTTCTATTATATTATTGTTTTATACCTACAAAGTTGAAAACAATGAAATTGGCGTGTTTTCTCTTTGAAAACACTATTTTTACTATTTTTAAATAAATTCACCTTATACCAATTTTGAGGACAGGGAAAGTACTTGATATTTTATTAAGGTTTCATATCCACACCTTACAATTTTCAGTAGGCAAGGATATAATTTCCTTTTCCCTAGTTTTGAAAGAGTAACCTCAGAGGGAACTAAATATCCAAAGGATTTAGTCAGGGAATTTGATAAGGAAAGAAAAAGCAATTGCAAAGGAGATAATTGAAAAGGAAAAGCCTCTATTAAGACCAGAAGATCAAATGATAGTTGAGCCAAAAAAGAAAGAAAAAGAAGTTTCAATTGCTCAAGTAGAAGACTGGGGTATTTGGGAACCACAAACAGTATCTTCACCCACTGGGATGTTGGAGACACATGCAACTCTCAGACAGACAAAGAAAAGATTGGCACAGCAAGAAGGCCAAAATGAAGAAAATTCTCAAAGTAAAAAACCCATAATACCAGGAACCTATCATGAGGATGAGGCATAACAATGGATGAAGATCATTGTTCCAACCAAATATAAAGATAAACAAACTACAAGGAATGAAACATTTGAAGGAATTGAAGGTGAAGAAAAGGATAATTTTGAAGAGGAAAGTGACAGGTTAAATAAAGCAACGGTTTATCACAAAACTGAAATGAAAGAAATAATAAAGGATAAGAAAGAATTAAAATTCAAATTAGCAATTGAAAATGTGATAAGAAAGATCCTGGAACACAAAATTAACTTAACATTGGAAGAAATGTTATCAGTTTTCCCAACCTTCATTCACAGGCTGAAAGGAATTTCTCTTGATAAAAAGGAAGATATGAAATCATTAAACACTTTGGAAATTAAAGAATATTTTATTTCAATAAAGATTAAAGACTTTGAAAAACCAAGACCTCATTATGCCTTTCCACTTGGGCTTTTGAAGGTATTTGTTGGAAAAGTAGAATATCCCGTAATGGCACTTGTTGATACAGGATAAAAGCTCAACATTATCACTGAAGATGAAGCAATGAAAGCCTCACTTCCAAAAAGAAAGCTAAACAAGAATTCAAGAGGAATTGGAGGACATAAAACATCATTAATTGGATTATCTGAATTAACAAAAGCACTTTTGCCTTCTGGAGAAGAAAAAATACATTTCTTCTTTGCCAAGGGAGTAGTACATACAGTCCTTGGAAGGCCCTTCTTGGCAGACAATAACATTTGATTGGATTTTTCACAGAAACAATGTGAAATATTTAGCTATCAAAAAGCATATGGTAGAAGATTATGTGTGCCAATATGCAAACCCCAAATTTTAGGATTGCCAACAGGACCACTAAGAGGAATGGAGCTTTGTTCAATTGGAAAAATGAAGGATTGGCTTAGCAAAGTAAAATCAAGATAAGCTGAAGATAAATCTAAAGAAAAAATGAAAATTATTTTCCAATCATTCCAAAATAAATATTATCAAAATATCAAGTCTATGGAGTGTAATTTAGATAAAATATTATCCATGATGGATAGGGGAATAGAGAAGGAATCTCAGGAGAAAGTGGAAGGAGGCCAAGAGCTAGAACCACAAGAGCTAGAACCGGGACAATCCACAGAAGCACTATCAAACCAAATCAAACCAGAAGAGCCAAGGTCATTTGCCTGGTATTTAGAAAAGACAATAAAAGAAAAGAAAGGGGGGGTACCTTTGATTACAAAAAGTGGAGGGAATGGATCAATAGAAATCTACCACCTTCAAGTGAATATTATTATTATATAAAAAACAAAAACCCTCAAGTAAACAACTTAAGCGAAATACCAATCCCTGACTTCTGGAAAATTGATGATGAACCTGAAAACACCAAAATTTATATATGAAAAAAAGATGAAAAAACAAATTGGTATATGGAAGAAGTTAATGAAGAAGCAAAAA
The DNA here is from genome assembly GCA_023105745.1 of Austropuccinia psidii. NCBI lineage: Eukaryota > Fungi > Basidiomycota > Pucciniomycetes > Pucciniales > Sphaerophragmiaceae > Austropuccinia > Austropuccinia psidii. The sequence goes on along the minus strand of JALGQZ010000009.1, from coordinate 25,855,459 downwards.
ATGAAAATAAAATGATTGATAAACCAACTTAAACCAATGGTTTGTTATATCAGTTTTTGTATAATGGATCAGAAATTATAGAGGGACCACCAATAAATAGTAGACAAAACCTCTTTAAAATATTTTCCCAGAAGGAATCCCCACAAGATATGGAAATTGAAATGAAACCAGAAATGAAGAATGATCAATACTCTGAAGACTCATTGGAAGATCTTAGAAATAAAATTATTGACTTTCTCAAAGATGAAGAATTTATAAAGGAATAAAATAGAGAATAATATAATCAAACTGATGAACTCCAAATATATGAGATTTCTCAAGATCCTCCAAAGAAGATAATAAAGCACTCTTATGCTTATGAAAATCTTTGGGAGGCCTACATATTTCATGACTCTTTAAAAGAAATTAAACCAATATTATCTTCATATTCAAAGCCAGAAGAGAATCTGATAGAAGTTAAAGTCTTACTATTGCAAAAGGATCTCATTAAAACTATTCTGTCATATTATTTAAGCCAAAAAAGCACATGGAGAATTGATTAAGACAAGGAAATGGACTTGGATCAAGAATGTTTCTTGAAGTATTATGATGAAATTTAATACTGACAACTTTCAACACCTGAAAAGGAGCCATATTTCATAATTCTTCCCTACATTGAATTTAAAGATATATAATTTGACGGTCCATCAATAATAAAAGGAGGAAAATAGTTGAAGAATGTTCCAGGATATGACCTGTCTAAATTAGACTTCATGGAAATCTTGAATGAGGAAGGAATTAAGGAAAATTTGGGAAACAAATATTGGGAGGAAGTATTTTCCTTTGATGAAAAAACAAGGAAGGCTCTTTATTATTTTAGAATTTGGCCACACGAAGACTTCAATTTTCATAATATGGAGATTCTTGGTGGAAGGCCTTTCTGGGAAGAGTATGGATACCTCTTTATACACAAAGAAGAAGGGTTCATAAGAAATTGGAAAGGTAAAATCCTAGAAGAAAGGAAGAAAGTAAGGAAAATACTGGGAGAAATAGCCAAGGGTATATGTGTGAATAGAATTCTTCAGAAAACAGAAAATGAAAAATGGGTTTCATGAATTGAATATATTTTTTCTGCACATGTAAAAAAAAGAATTGAAAGTTCAAAAAAAAGAGAAGTGAAAGTTCAAAAAAAATAATCAAATATATATATATATATGTAAAAGAATTAAGATTCGGGTGTTCAAACATTTTGTCTGTAACATATCACAAGCCAAATCTATAATGAAAAATGGTGGTGGGTGTCTATTTTTGATTCCACCTGAAATGGTTTAGGTTTTTGAAATGAAATCTTTGTGATTTTCAATAGCAATTTCTATATAAAATTTCTATAAATATCGTTAATTACAAGATCTATTCAAAAAAAAAGAAGAATAAATAAAAAAACAGAAGCTCATGAGATTGTAGTCTTCAATAAAATTAAAAAACAGTTCAAGATGCCAAATCTTGGATGTTATGGGGATGAATTGTTGGAGGATGAAGAAATTTTGGATCATAGGAAATTGAAGAAGCAATATGAAGACTTTATTTTTGAATATGAAGAAGCATTTTAAGTCATTAAGTCACCAATCAAGAGAAGAAAAGAAAAATTGGAAGAAATAAGGTTGCTATTTGAGGAACTTGAAGTTTTGGATCAAAAACTATCTTATTATAAAAATTACTTATCATCAATGAGAAAAGTACAGTTTAAGTCAATTCTGAAAACCTCCAACTTACATCATTCAAAAACAAAGAAGAGAAGAAAATCAGTAAAATTAAATTGAAAGAATCAAGTCCATTATTCTTTGCAATGACTTCCTGCCTGATCAATGAAGACCCAAATATTTCTCACCTTATCACTTGAAATTTCAATTGTTTTGGGCAGTGACTTCCTACCTTATCAAAGAGGAGCCATTCTTTCAGAAATATTATACTTAGCTTATTTATTTCATCTACCTTTACCAAGAGGCTGTTATAATTATTCAAAAAAAATTAAACATCAAGAAACCATTAGCAAAATTTTGATCATATTTTACCTTTTAGAACCATCATGTCTGAAATTGATGAAGCAGACAATACACTCTGGACCTATTGCCCAGACTCAGAAACAACCGAAGAGATCCAGGACCTATGGATTAAGTATACTTTTAAAGGCTTTCATAATGAAAACAAAATATGGGTTTACGATTAATTGAAAAGCTTGAAATTCCAAGCTTTCACATCATTCCATTTATTGAATTTGAGGATATTTATGCAAATGAAGAATTACTTCAAGGCCAAATTGAAGATACATGGGACCAGCTCCCTGGATCAAGAATATTAACCTATGATAGAATAATGGGAAATTTGGCCAATTATTATTGGAATGAAACATTTTACATGGAAGAAGGTATAAGGAAAAGTTTATATTGGGGTGCAACCAAGGCTCCAAATTGGGTCTTCCTTGAATAATATCAAGTGGACGGTAAAAAAATTGAATGGAGAGGGGATTGATATAGGATTGAAAAAGAATTGGAGTTTAATTTAGAGGATAAAGTCTTACTGCTAATGCTTATAATGAACAATCACAGGTTTTTTGTGAAGAAAGAAGAATGGAATAAGTTATTGAAAGAAATTGTAATCAGAAAGATTGAAATTAAAATGAAGAAGAATAAATGTTCTTTTGATAAACTTATTATTTAGAAAATTAAAGTCCCAGCATGACCTTAAACTTCAATTCAACTATTTATTTATTGTTTCTCTTACTCTATTTTAAATCAAGATATCAAAAAAAAGAAGAAGATATTAACACATGCAAGTACCAATGATACATGATTGCCCAGAATGGCCTTGAGCTGACAATTCAATTTCTGACTTTTCTGTAATATTATCAAAAAAAACGTAAACAACATTCTATTCATAATCAATGAATCGATTAAAAAATGTATATATCACTCATCAATCAATAAATATTGACAATTGATATGGAATTTAGAAGTGAATTTTGTGGTAAAAATATTTTGAATTGGAATAAAAATTTTGCAAAAAAATGCCTCTGTTTATCAAATTCATCTAGATTGAACTTTTTGGTTTTTTTTTTCTAGAATAGTATCAGTAGTTTTTTCTATTTAGAAAATAGGGGTGGTTAACTATTTCATATACCATCTGAAGAAAAAGTGGCTATAAGCTTTGGGGAAAGTGGGACCTTATAATAATTAAGCATAATTTTGGAAATTTAATCAATGAGAATGAATTTAATTTGTTGACTTGAATAAATCAACATTAATATAATATTCATTTATAATTTATTTAATCTTACTTCTTATTAGTAAAGTACTTAGAGGTCTCTTTAATTTTCATAGGGTCTCAATGTCATGACTTATTTCAAAGTGAACTTAAACAAGATAATCTGGAAAAGAATATGGAATCGGCATTATGCTATAACGGAACAAATGAAAGATGTTTCTTGATGAACTTACCAATGCCAAATTGAAGCTTAAATTATTATTAGAACTCTCAAATTTGAAACACAGAAACTCTTTGTTCTTCAAAAACCCCAAAGAAGAGAAAAAAAATTTTAAATGAAAAAAATTCTTGAATCTTTTTTCTCACTACAAGAAGACTAGATATTCTTCAAATAAATAAAAATACCTTCATAAGTTACTTTTGAAATCAATTCTCAAAAGAAATTATGAAGAAGCTTATCTTGATATTCTAGAAAGGAATCAATCAGTAAGCCAAATTGAAACCAATCATAATTAAATACTCAATACAAGTACAGGCTACATACAGACACGCAGCATGCACATACATGAAATCCAACTTGCAAGGAGAGGTGACCAGATTTTTAATTTTATTTTTTATTTTTTATTTTTTTTTGAAAAAAATTGACAAAAAAAACTTGACACTCCCTCTTGCTTTTACAAAGAAATGAAAAATCAGGAAAATAAAAGGAAAGCAATTAATAATAAAGAAGGAGTAATATAACACATGAATATGAGATTATAATGGAGAAGATAACATTATGACAGTATGAGTGTCATAATATTATAATATTAGAAATAAAATGATATGAAAATAGAAATAATATTATAATTCTAAAGCATTCTAAAAGGATAACATATAATCCCAAAAGCACATATGATAGTAACATATCATAATTACATATCAAAATTCAATAATAATAAGGATATAGCCCTGAGTGATATGATAATAAATAATATATTATTGAGTTGAAATTTAGATATTCAAATAAATAATGACCTTAATATATTTATGAAATGCACATAAATAAAATATATATAAATCCAAATGGCCAGATTGAAATTATATAAACCTGTAATTGAATAAAATGCATTTTGGATAGACAGTAATTATGTAGTCATATAAATAAACAACAAATAGTCAAATAAGTCATATATATATAGAGGAAAATCAGGCATTATGAATTCTTCAAATACATAGAGTAATATAGAAAACCTCAAAATGAGGAGATCAGATGAAGAGAAACTGTTTGAGAATGATTAAAACACCTGTTTCGTTTATAGTAAAAGAAAAAATCACATTTTACTAAAATATTTACATGCATTAGTTATTCAATTAGATCTTAATTCAATTTTACTTAATAATTGATTGAGCACATTATTTTTCTTTTCAATTTATTTAATCATATCAAGATATATCACGTGATATATTCTTTTAAGGGTTGCACAGATTCAGCTCAAACACATCATATATGCAGCTAAATGAAATCATTTTAGTTTTTGAATTCATCACATGATTTTTTGATTGAACTATACTTATTAGAGTAACCTTATTTAAAATTCTTTTATCGCATGATTGTTTCAATGAAACAATAATTTATTTTTTGCACAGATTTTTGTATCACACCATATTTAGAGTTCACACAGCTTACATCGTCCCAGCAGGAATTCAAGCACATAATGTGTCAAATTAAATGAATTTATTTTGACTTTTTATATTCATCACATGTTTTTTTTATAAGATGATTTGTATTCAAATCACTTGATTTGAAAGTAAATCATTTTTGTCAATATTATCTTCAAATTCATTAAATACTATTAGCAGAAATCCATCTACTGACTATAGAGCTAATAAATCCTAGTAGTTGGGTACTATATCACATCAGTAAGAGGTTTTTAAGCAGTTTGCTTCATCCCTCACAGTCAATTTTTGACTATTACTTACTTAGAAACTACTCCGAAATACAAAAAAATGATGAATATGTCACTATTTCATCATCATTATTAATAAATTGAGAAAATTCTATATTATATAAAGAAGTTATTATTATATTTATATTAAAAGAAGCTCATTAACCATATTGTAATAGTTAAATATTGAAATTAACTACCTCTTATTTTAATTCAAACTTTAAATCAATAGAAACAGTTAAATTTGAGCTTATCAAAATTGAATCAATGAGTCCAAACTAATCAAGAAAAACAAAGGTATTCTCTCAATTCATGATGCAGATGGTATCGAAAATTTTTCTTCAACTTTACTATTCAAAAGATGAGTTTAGATTACATATAGAAGCCCCAAACCTATCAAAACGACATTACCAAGCATTAATTTTTGATAAAATCCAGCAATAGAATACATAGTTAATCAAAAAAACAAGAAGTAAATTGAATCTAAATATAAATGACAAAAAAAGACCTATTGATTTTATTCAATTAACTTTAATTAAATTCAGTGTTAAGCCACAGTTAATTCTACACCCTGAACCCTATCAATAGAAAATCTTACAATTCAATTAATAACCTGAAAGAAATCCAAATAAATGATAGCAAATAATTAACATATAATTATTAATTGATTAACTGCTTCCCTTAAAACCAAATATTGAGAAAAGCACTTAAATATACATATAGAAACTTTGTATCCACTGAAACAATTAAAATAATTCATTAGCTTTTGATTAATATATATATATATATATATAGGAATTCAATTGCACAAGCTCAGTGAGTTAACAAATCATAAGTTAAATATAATTAGACTTCAATAGATAATTGGATAAATCTCAACAGAATCAAAACTTATTGAATTAGTTATAATTGAATTAAACTTCAAGCCAAAATTTGTTTTAAACCCTGAACCCTACTCAATGGAAAACTTGAAATTGAGTAATCAAGTTTACAATAACTAAAAATGATGATGTCACCTTGTTAATTTATCTTCAAGATATTATTTAGAACTTTTCTTTAGCCCTAGAATTCCAAAGAATACTTTTAATTACATACCAGAGCCTCAAATACATTTAAAATAGCAAAATTTCAGGAATAAACTTAAGAATTTTATTCAATAGAAACATTTATCTCCTATTGAAAATACTGTAATAATTTAAACTGAATTATAAATTAATAGAAAGAATTGAGTTTTTCAATTGAATCAATTAAAATTTACAAGAAACCTATCCTACTCATACCTGAACTCTCTGAATCAATTAAAAATAACTAAATCATAACCATAAGAAATAAAATCATCATAAATAATGATGTTTCTAGTTTAAAATATCATAAGAAATACTTTTAGCAGTTTGCTTGAAACTTAATTACCAATAAAAACTATTGAATTGACTTTAGAGAGGTATTTGCTATACAAAATAATAGTCTTTTAAATCAAAATTTGATTGAAAATGATAATTAATTTTTTGTATTTTATTTATTTTTAGTTACATTTTATAAAGTTTTTTTGTCAAGATATTTATTTTAACTGAATGAGAAGAAGTAAAAACTGAAAATTTATCCCTTTGAGTTGCAGTTTTAAAATATATATATTATGTTAGTTTCTTTGAAAAAAAATAAAATAAAGATATTTATAGTTCTTATACAAAAGTATCATTTATATAGCTCATTACCATTGGAAATTAGATAAAGATTAATAGATGAATTAACCACATGATGGAGCATTTCTTATATAAAATAAGGTCCACCATTACCTAAAACTGGTCAATGTTTCCTCCACTTATTATTTATTTCAATTAATATATGATTTGGTTCATAATAATGTAATACTTTGTTAATATATTAAGCATTATATAAATAATAACCTTTATTATAAGATTATTGAGTATAACTATAAGATATGGGTTTTCCTCAGAGATCCTCTATTACCTTAAACTAGAATTATTTCTTATCTTAGATTATCATTAATCACTCTATTGCCTATTTTATAACTATGTTAATAAATATTGCAATATATTCACACTTGATTTTTTTGGTATTTATTTTGATACTTAATTTAACAATAGCTTGATAATTAGTATTTTATTCAAGTATTTATTTGTAAATTAATTCAAAAAAAAACAAGTACACCAAGACTATAAACTGGAATTTTATTATTATTATTTCTTACTGAATAAATATTCAAAGTCAACCAATACTATGAACTAGAGCTTTTCATTAATTTACTTTCAAATAATTGAAATTTCAATTATATAAGTCCACCAATAATATAAACTGGAATTTTTATTATTATTATTTCTTACTCAATAAATATTCAAAGTCCACCAAGACTATAAACTAGAATTTCCTTCTTTGATTGTTTTTTTTCTCAATAAATATTCAAATTTTGTATAGAATATAAAATGGACTTTTCATTTATCATTTTTCAAATGAATGAATATTCAATTATATGAGTCCATTATGAAATTAAACTGGAAATACTAAAATATTAATACTAGAAAAGAGTATATATCAAAAACTAAATATATATATATATATATAAATATAAATATATGACTACTCAATAAAAAAAGAAACAACAGAAATTATTAAGCAATTGAAGATTATAAATATGAACTGTATTATTATTATCATCATTATTGAAAAAATGTCATTCAGAAAAGAGAGGCTTTAATGGTATTCCTTCTCTAGGTGGCACTTTGAAAACTGGTCTGTATGTACTCAAAAAAATGAATATACACTGAGAAGCCAAGATCAGACCTGGCCTTATGAGGGGAAATCAATCTGAGCTGATTGGAGCTATAGCCTTGTATACTGCCACTATATAGTTTCAGGCCCTGACAAAAGTTAAAACCTCTTCTTAGTATGAACAAGACATAAAACAATAATAATAAGAATAATAGTAATAAAGCCAAAAATTTTAAAATTCTCCAGAAACTATAAAAAGAATAAAAAATCAAAATAAAGCAAAAAATTACAGAAATCAACTGCAGAAATCTAAATGGAGAGGGTGTGTTATTCCAAACCAGAGAATTAATATTACAAATAAAAAGAAGAAAGAAGAATAAAAAAAGATATCTTAGTAGAATGTTTCAGGCTCAATAATAATATGGTGAATATTTAAAAGATTTATTTGAAGATTATAAATATGAAATGATTGTATTTTAAGCTTATCATCAAAAGAAAAAGACACGCTAAAGGCATATTTGTTAGATGTGTCTATGAAACTGTTGATAATATTACTATTAATAAACAGTACTATGATTTTTCTTATGAAATATAAGAATAACAATTATTATAACCTCAATTAAATAATTAAAGAATTATTTCTTTTACTTTTCATACACTACTAGTGATTATAACTGTAAGCAGTAATTGTCCACAAGAATCAATTACAAGAAGGATTCAATGATAAAAACTTATTTTTATTAAAATAATAAAGTTATTTTAATATATAATTATCTTTTACAAGAATAATTATAGAGATAATTCTTGAAGAAAACTAATTTTAGAGAAAAACTTTAAGAATTAGAGATAAATCACTCACTAATACTCCAAAGAACTTATTAAAGATAAAAGTAGAGAGATTTGATGTAGAATTGAGGATTTAATGGATCAAAATTGATTTATAACAAGATTACAACAATATATAGTTGATTTCTATGATTTCACGTCTTTATTATTGATTTCTGAAAGAATAAAACACTTAAGAAATAGTTTTAACTAATACTTACTTGTTGGTAATAAAGGTATAATATGATAATGTGATGATGATGATGTGGAAGGAACAGCAACAGGAGGCCTCGTTTAAGTCTAAGATAGCTCACAGAGGCGTGCCATAGAGAAAACTGAAAAACCAGTGAATGAGAAAACAATAAACCCTTTTGGATTATTGATTGCATCATCAGTTGTCATGTAAGATTATCATAATTGCTTAATTGAGGCTTTTACGTAACCACCATCCCATGTATGGTTAAGAAAAAAAGGAGTAACAACTGTAAATCTTCTTTAATTCCAAAATAATAATTTTTTTCCCAAAGCTATCAATGTTATTGGGAATTTCATCACAGAATGTATTTTCTGTAAATTTTTAAAGATTCTGGGTTTCCTGTGGAATCCTCAAAAATGGACTGTAAGTAAAACTTTGAATTTTACATATAAAAGTATAATTTTTTTTTGATTTTTATATTAAATATAGGGTTTTTGATTCGTCCTGAACGTTCTAGAAAGATTAATTAATAATTGTATTTTTAATGAATTTTTGAAGTTTTACCTTATTTCTAGGTAGAATCACAAATAGCAGTCTATGGCTGGTTGCTATGAGGTAAATCAATGAATACTAGTCCAAAAAAGGTTTCAATTACTCTTTTGGGGTTTATCCATGGAAATTTATTAAGGATTGACATGGTTACAGGAGTCTAAGTTGCTCTTTACCTCCTTGGAATGTCAAAATAGCAGGTTATTTGCTATTTTCTCATAATTTACTGTAGTTGTAACATGGTAACCAGGTTCCCAAAAGGTTTTAGCTTACTAATGGGGCCAATATCAGCCATGAATCCAAGCTTTGGAGCTGTCCATGCCTCAGAGGCATCAGAAGTTGGGTACTCTGGCTCTCTTCAATGTCTTTTGTCCCTCTTGCCTATTTTTTACTTCAAAGATGTACCAAACGTGCATGTAAGAATACCATAATATTAAGTGCCCAAAACATGCATAACACTATTCTTAGTGGCCAACTCACATGGGACTTCTCACATTCCCATTATTTTGGTGTGAAATAGAGAAAAACAAAAATTTTCACGGATCTTTTATGTGGTATTGATGATGTGGTATTGAATTATTTTCCATATTACCACCTCAAAGAGCTAATTTGAGCTTATTCAATCTATGGAGCTACCCTAGGTGATGGTTTGTGTAGAATCCAAATCTGGTCTTAAATCCATGGATTTACTTACTCAATAAAATGTTACTCATCTTTTCTGAAATCAAAAATGATGAATTTTGAATATATGCATGACTTATGGGTTATGCATAGTTCAGAATTTATTTTGAAGATAATTGTGGCCTATTTGGGTATGTAAAATATACCTCAAGGCTCACATTCCCTCCTGCCAAAAAAATAAAATTGTACTACAATTTTATCAATGGTATAAAAGAAGAAAAAGGCCCCAAAGGGGGTTAATTTCCACTTTCCAACCTCTTTACATTACTCAGATCAAGTAATTAAAAGCACATTTATAGACATATTAAGGGTTGTGGCCTTTTTTCATGTCTAAATCTTCTTAAGAGTTTATCTGAGTCAGGAATTTTTTATTCTGCTAGCCATTCATCTTGATGTACTGGATTTCCATATCTGACAAGATATTCTCTCTGATTTTTACCCCTAAGTCTCCTTTCTTTTATGACTTTATTTATTTTTCTGTCTTCACTCTGTTCCACTGGTGGTACAGTCAAAGGAGTTGGGTTCCTTAAAAGAACAATTCTTTTTCAGTTGGTTGATAAAGTTTTATCAAGCTGACTGGAAAGTTTGGGTGTTTATTTTCCAATTCACCACTTAATTCCACTTGAATTGCATTGGTTCCATGTAAGGCAACAATAACAAAAGGTCCTACATAAGAATCTTTAAGTTTTGTTGGGCCTTTGATATTGTTAAAATTCAAGGTTGAAACCAAAAGTAAGTCCCCTCCTTTGTGACTCTTGTCCCACTTCTGTTTAGCATTATCAAAAGCATCATTCATACTCTGCTTTGCATGATGTTTCACTTTATCAAGCATTATTTTGAATCTGGAAGCTGTAGGATGAATGTCAATCAAGTCTTTTGTTAGTGTATCTGCTGGGAGTCTTGGATTCCATTCTTTTTCTAACATAGCAGGAGTTTGACCTGTGGAAGAATGGACTGATGTCTTATATGTCAATTCTAATGCAGGTATAAGCATGCACCAGTCATGGGTAAAGCCATTCGAGTCTTTGAATTCTAACCCATAAGCACAAAACTCCTGATCATATCTTCTAAAGTTTGAATCATTCTCTCTGCTAGCCCATCCGTTTGAGGGTGATATGCTGTAGAGAATAATAGCTTAGTCCCAAACAATCTATGAAGATTGGTCCAAACTGCAGATGGGAACTTGGGATCTCTGTCACTCATGATATTCTTAAATAATCATGTATGAGAAATAACCTTACTCCATAGAAGAAGAGCTGTATCCATAGCTATATCATCTTTATGACAGGGTAAGAATATGGGAGTCTTGCTATATCTGTCTACAATGACTAAACAAGCATTATAATTTTTGTCACCACTTGGAGGAAGTTCTGTGACCCAATCCATGTGAGCAACTTCTTAAGGGGATTTTGGTTCTTGAATATGGATCATAAGTCCAAATTTCTTGCCTGTACTCCTGTTTGCTTTTTGACATCTTTCACAGGTATGGCAATATTCAATGATCTCTTTTCTCCAAGATGGCCACCATGCACAGTTCTTCACTTTTTCAAGTGTTCTGTCCTCTGACAGGTGTCCAGAGTAGATGCTATCATGGCATTCATGAAAAATGGTATTGATAAGCAGTCTACTACACAGTGTCATCACACAAGAATGTTTGGTTCTGTGGTAAATTATTCCATCAAAAAAGTTAAATCTTCCTTCAGAATAGGAACCTTTCCAAACTTCATCCAGTGCATTGACAAGATATTGATCTTTGGGGTCTTTATCTAATAATAAATTCAAAATATGGCAATTCTTGTCTTGTTTATAAGATTCTCTGACCTCTTCAAAGAATTCAGTCCCAATATAAGATATATTGATTCCTTCAATTGGAATCTTTGGTTCTGCTTCCAAGGGTACATAACCTGGGTTATCAGGAGTATTGGCTAATGCCCACCTGCTAGTTCCATCAGCATTCTTGTGAATGTTTCCTGCTTTGTGAACTATGGTCATGTTTTCTCTATATTCTTGAATAGCTATTTGCCATCTCAACATATGTCTGTTGGGAGTTATCATATTAAGAAGTGATTTCCCGGCATTACAGTCAGTTATCACTTCAAAAACACTGCCATCAAGATAGTAGTGTAAATTTTCAAGTGCCAATACCAAACATAAGAACTCCATTTGGCTTGCACCATATATGGCTTCTGTTGGTTTGATTTGTCTTGAGATGTAACAAACTGGTCCTTCTGTAGGTTTGTCATCAATAATTTGGACTTGATGTAGGGCTGCCCCTAATACATCTCCACATGCATCAATGTACAATTTAAAAGGTATATTCCAGTCAGGAATGAGGAGTAAGGGTGCTTCTGTAAGAGCTTTCCTTATCTTCTCATAAGCTTTAATTCTCTCTTGTGTCATATCAAATACTGTATGTTGATCACAGATTCTGTAGAGTGACTTGGCTATAATTGGAAAGTATTTCAGGTGTTGCCTATAGTAACTAGCAAATCTAAGAAAAGACATCATTTCTTTTTTATTCTGGGGTATTTGCTTAAGTACCACTCCTGCCACTTTTTTTTTCAATACCCAAGCTCAAACCAGAAACAATGTGTCCTAATGCTTTGAGCTATTCAAAATCAAAATTGCATTTCTTGAGTGAAGTCTTCATATTAACTTCTGCAACTTTTTGAAGTACTCTTGCAAGTCTTTCAAGGTGCAAGGAACATGAATCAGAAAATATGATGATATCATCAATATAAATGATAAGTCATCCTTCAGATAGCTCTGTGGGGAAGATGATATTCATCATTCTTTGATAATGAGATGGTGCATTTTTAATACCAAATGGCATTGTAAGATACTCATAAATACCACAGTGAGTGATAATTCTAAGTAATTTCTTAGCTTTAGGCATCAAAACATTTTTTTGAAAGCCTTTCAATGCATCCATTGATGTTATATACTTGGATTTAGACAATTGGGTCAAGGTTTCTTGAATTCTAGGAATTGGATACCTATCTGGAGCTGTGTAGGTATTCAATGCTCTAAAAACTCCAACCATCCTTTATTTATCATTATTCCAACACATAATAACAGGTGTTGTCACTTCAACTTCTTTATTAGGGCCTACTTTCCTTAGTACACCAAGTTGGATCAACTCTTGGATGTGTTTTTCCAAGGCTTCTCTAGCTCTGGGACTGGATGGATAAGCTGGTCTTCTAATTACTGGGGGATATGGTTTATCAATATTAAGAATAATTTCAACTTCATGTCCTTTTGAAGCACCTAATGGTTCATTATCAGAGGCAAATGCATTATTATATGTGTATAACACATCAATAAGCTCATGGATCATTTTTGGTGACAATGATGGGTTAATTTGTGCTTCAACAAGTTGATTAGACACAAATTATTCCTTATAAGTATCCTTTTTAGAAAATAATATTGTTATTTGTTTTGGCATATTGGAAAAAGCAAATGTTTGTCTTTTGTTTTCTCCAATTGTGAAATATCTGTCTTTATGGTTATTGATGTCAATACCATAAATATTAAAGTAATCATTTCCAAGAATGATATGTTGAGATGTGCAATTGTCCATAACTACTATCTCTGTTTTCATTCTTATTCTTCATGCAGGGTGTGGGAACACAATATTAGTTTCCAATATGCCAAAAGGGTACATATTGTTACTGGCACTACTAAATTGCACACCTTCTATTGGTAATAGATGGTTTTTCTATCCAGAAAGTATAACTTGGAGATAATCTTTGCCCACACAAGTGCAAAATGCCCCTGTCTCCAAATTTACTTTGGCTTCAATATCATTCATCAGAATTGATGTGATGCAGGATTCTCCAGCAGGTTTTCCCTTACACATTCTGGCATACTGGATATTGATCAGGTTATGACCGTCCTCACTGTACTGTGGCAAGTGAGTATGGACTTCCATGACCTCAAAGAAAGCTGTAATGTTTTCAATGGTGTAGTCCTTTACTGGTGTATCCTCAGAGACTGCAGAATATAGGTCAGATTCTTCTTTCTCTTCAGTACACTGAACTTCTTCAATGACTTGAACTTCATTGATTTTTGTCTTTTTGGTGAAAGTGTTGGCTAAATTTGAAGTGTTTCGACATTTATGACACTTCAAGACAGGTTTTTCAGGTTGTCTGTCCTCTCTGGAAATTTTTGGGACCATCTTGGACTCTATAGGGATGTTAGTCCAAGTGTTACCCATTCTTGTTCTGGTAATGATATCTTCCATTGCATTAATGTAGTCCTCTGTTGAACAGGGTTCTACACGTCTGAACTTGATATCATGTTCTAGTTCTCCTCCACATCTTCTTAATATTCTCATATTAATCATAATCTCAGACATATCTGGGTGTAAAGCATATGATCTGTCTTTTTTCTTGAAGAACCAAGTAAGTGGTTTATATTTTTCTGAGTTAAAAATGGCACTTTCAGAAGAATTTTCCATTTTAAACCTACAAGAATTATTGGCCCATTTGGTAATAATTTCAGATTTCCACCAAGACCAATCATGTTTCCCATATCTATCCTCATCTTGTAATACCATTTCTTTGCAGTTCTTGTAAACACAGAGTGTAATTTGCCCACTATAATTTCATCAGGTATCTGAAAATCTTCTTGCAACATATCAATAGTTCTGATGAACTCAATATGGTTGTATTCTCCTTCACCAGAGAATGTTGGCCATTCTTCCAATTTGGGAATATCTTTTGCAGAGATAACATTTTCTCCTAAGAATGGGGTCAAACTTCCTTTAACAGAAAATTTTGCTTCAGTCAAAGGTGTAGAGTTTCTTGGAATATGTGGTTCATAACTCTTATGAATTTGTTCCCCATTTGCAACGATTTCATTCTCTAATTTCTGCCTTTCACTGTCACTTTTTTCCAAATGTGTAGCAAACTGATTGGTATTTTTAGCTATTTCCAAGACATAATCTTTCAGAATTTTAAGTTGATAATTAATGTTTAAAATGGAAAGATCTTCCATTTCATCATTTTGAACTTGATATTTACTCTCAATTCTGTCACATTTATTGGTAAGTAATTCCAGTGTGGTAATTACACATTCCTGCATTTCAGGAGACTGTTTGTCATTCTTTTTTTAGTCATTGATGTCCGATGTTCTTTTAGTTAACTTGCATCAAGTTTACCAATTTTTACATCAATATTGGATTGAAAAGAATTTATTTCATCTATCATATGTATGGAAATGTTCTGTTCATCCTTTCCTGCTCCTTGGCTGTAAATTCCATGAGAGTCCTGGCCGTATTGAACACACTTTCCACTGCCAAAGGCTCCAATTTGGGAATCCTGTACCCTTGTGGGTAAGGTCTGTGCCAATTGGCTTTGCCTTTGCACTTTACTTGATGGTTCTTGGGACCTCTTTGTTTCTTCTGAGATCCTTTGGGCTTGTCTTTGAACACTTCTGGATCTGGTTTGGAGCTGGTAGACCCCACTGGGCCCTCTGTCTCCAAAGCTGGAGTCATTTCCAGTTCCTTCTTCTGGTCTATGGATAAAAGACTTTGTTCTTCAACCAATTCTTTATCTTTTTGACCTTGTCTTTGCAAGACAATGGGCTCCAACCTCCTAGGAGTTCTATGGTCTTCTCCTGACCCAGAAAGCTCTTTATGTGTAAGTAGGAGTTCATGGCCACCTGCCAAAGGCTTGGGCATATTTCCCACTCCTCTTCTTTGGCTTCTCTGAACCAGTTTTTGTATTGTCATTGATAAATTTATATTGCTGCCAATTGAAAGTGGTTCAGCCCTTGAAATATTATCATGAATCAGTTCAGATTCAGAATTTACATCAAAGTTTGTGGGTACAGACTTTGGGGAATGGGGGCAACTCTGGCATCCTCAAAATGTGTCTTTCTTGAGGAAGACTTGACACTTCTGGATTTGGTCTTGCCTCTTGCTTGTCCACATCCATCTGGTTCTACTGAATAGTTGCTTCCATTTCTGGTATGCGCCATTTTCACGTCAATTTTGAGATAAAGAGTGAAAATATAAAGATAAAAGACACCTTTTGGTGGTAATTTAGTCTTTTCAGAGTTGAGTAAGGTGCCTCTTTTAGCAATTTTTACCTCAATACTGTCCTCAGATTCTGCTTTTGAAGATTCTGGACTGGTAATATATCTCTTACTGAGTCTGTTACCAGCTGCACAGTATTTGATTAAAGACACTAGAAAAATTATAAGAGAAAAAAAGTTGTTTTTATACTTTTTGAAATATTTTTGAAGGTTTTTTATAAGTTTTGTTTTTAATATTTAAAAAAAATGATTCTTCTGAAAGAAAAGAAAATTCAATTTTTAAGATTTTTGAATCAAAATTAATTCAAAGTAACTCAAAGAATAATTTTATAAGTTTTTGGATGTGAAAAAGCCACATGTAAAAACAGTATAAAATTAAACCAAATTCCTCGATGAAAAAGACTTTAAGACAATTTCAGAAATAAAAATAATTTCAACTTCAAATTGAAAGAAAATAATATTAAGTTAATATATTTGAGAGCTGAAAAATATATTAATTAAAGGTACAAGGTGCAAAAAACACAGCCAGGCCCCCAAATGTAAGATGTGGTAGGTATGGTGGTTTTTTAGAACAAAAAAATGAAGTATAGAATATGATTAAAGCCAATTCTATGGTTAAAATCACGGCCAGGCCCCCAAATGTAAGATGTGTCTATGAAACTGTTGATAATATTACTATTAATCAACAGTACTCTGACTTTTCTTATGAGATATAATAATAAAAATTATTATAACCTCATTCCAAAAATTAAATAATTATTTCTTTTACTTGTTATACACTACTACTTATTATAAAAGTAAGCAGTAATTGTCTACAAGAAGCAATTACAAGAATTTAATGATAAAAACTTATTTTTATTGAAATAATAAAATTATTTTAATATATAATTATCTTTTACAAGAATAATTATAGAGATAAGTCTTGAAGAAAACTAATTTCAGAGAATAACTTTAAGAATTAAAGATAAATCACCCACTAATACTCCAAAGAACTTATTAAAGATAAAAGTAGAGAGATTTGATGTAGAATTGAGGATTTAATGGATCAAAATTGATTTATAAGAAGATTACAGCAATATATAGTTGATTTTTATTATTTCACGTCCTTCTTATTTATTTCCGAAAGAATGAAACACTTAAGAAATAGCTTTAACTAATACTTACTTGTTGGTAATAAAGGTATAATATGATAATGTGATGATGATGATCTGGAAAAAACACCAAGAGGAGGCCTCTTTTAAGTCTAAGACAGCTCACAGAGGCCTGCCAGGGAGAAAACCAAAAAACCAGTGAATGAGAAAACAATAAACCCTTTTGGATTACTGATTTCATCATCAGTTGTCACGTAAGATTATCATAATTGCTTAATTGAGGCTTTTACGTGACCACCAACCCATTTATGGTTAAGAATAAAAGGAGTAACAACTGTAAATCTTCTTCTATTCCAAAATAAGCATTGATTTCCCAAAGATATCAATTCTATTGGGAATTTCATCACAGAATTTATTTTCTGTAAATTTTTAAAGATTCTGTGTTTCACATGGAATCCTCAAAATTGCACTGTAGGTAAAACTTTGAATTTTACATATAAAAGTATAATTTGTGTTGGTTTTTATATGAATTATACAGTTCTCATTTGGTCCAGAAAGTTCTAAAAAGATTAATCAAGAATTGTATTTTTAATGAATTTTTGAAGTTTTCCCTCATTTCTACATAGAATCATAAATAGCAGTCTATGGCTGGTCGCTATGAGGTAAATCATTGGATACTAGTCCAAAAAGGGTTTTAATTACTCTTTTGGGTTTTATCCATGGAAATTCATTAAGGATTTACATGTTCACAGGATTCTAAGTTGCTCTTTACCTCCTTGGCACGTCAAAATAGCAGGTTATTTGCTATTTTCTCATAATTTACTGTAGTTGTAACATGGTAACCAAGTTCCCAAAAGGTTTTAGTTTACTAATTGGTCCAAGATAAGGCATGGATTCATGGTTTGGAGCTTTCCATGGCTCAGAGGCCTCAGAAGTTGGGTACCCTGGCTCTCTTTGATGTCTTTTGTCCCCCTTGCCTATTTGTTACGTCAAAATATAATTTTAAGCTTCAAGTGAAATCTCCACTATGGGTGTACCAAAAGTGCATGTGAGAATACCGTAATATTAAGTGCCCAAAACATGCATAACACTATTTTTAGTGTATATGTCACATGGGATTTCTCACATTCCCATCATTTTGGCATGAAATAGAGAAAACAAAAATCTTCATGGATCTTTTATGTGGTATTGATAATGTGGTACTGAAGAATTTTCCATATTACCCCCTCAAAGAGTTAATTTAAGCTTATTCACTCTATGGAGCTACCCTGGGTGACTGTTTGTGTAGAATCCAAATTTGGTCTTAAATCCATGTATTTACTTACTCAATAAAACATTATTCATCCCCTCTGAAATCAAAAATGATGAATTCTGAGTATATGCATGACTTATGGGTTATGCATAGTTCAGAATTTATTTTGAAGATAATTGTGGCCTATTTGGGTATGTAAAATATACCTCAAGGCTCACAATATTCAACTCCCAAATTATGAGAATATCTTTAAATATAGAAAATTGGAAATTTAATGGATCCATGAAAGGAGTAGTGAAGTTTTAAGTCCTTGTATAAATCAAAACTTCAGGGGTGGCACACCTGGGGGCTTATGATCTATTTCTTTATTTTGGTCCATGAAATGAGTAGTGGTATTAAAGAAATAATGTAAAAAAAGAAGAGGTCAGATTTGAAATGATTCAGATCATATCCTCAAATATATGTGATAAATTGACCAAAGAAGAAAATATTGAAGAAAAAAAGACATAAGTCTCTGATTAAACTATGCAAGAAGAATTGGTAATTATTAAAAAATGAAATCAATACCTATCAACCCAAACATTGTATGAATTCTTAAGCTTCAAGGAAGCTCAAGTTGATATTATCAGAAGAAATCTTTTAAACTTAAAAAAAACTTCCCTTGGATCAAGTGAAATTGAAGACCAGAAGGCCGTTGGCATGAAATTAAACTTCTCCCTTGTGAATAAATGGACAAGGAGTTTACTTTTCCTTGTATGACATAAAAAGGCAGGATTTTGTATACCTAATATAAAGGGTCTGCACACCTGAGTTTTGGGGTGCTGTATGACCTAAAACTACAACCTCAAATATATGCCAAGAAAAAGATATAAGAAGTAAAGATTTATTTAACTTACTAAATTATCAAAAAGAGAGAAGAAATAAAGTAAAGAGAAGAAACAATATCATATTAATTTTGACATAACCAGTTTTTTGAAAAAAATAAAATAAAATAAAAATAAATAAAATAATGAAGAGAAAAACAGAAAAAATTCAGTTATATTACAAAATGCATTACCATAATATTGCAGCAAAATATAAATCAGTAGTCAAGAAGGTTAAGACAGTTGATAAGCCTATGACAAAAGACAAGTCCTTGTTTGGGGAGGCAACTATTATCAAGAGACCCTTATGATATACCACTCTCACCAAAACAACATAAATTTATGGTAACATCAAGAATAACACAAAAAAGATTTGAATTGATACATTTTTTACCACCTGGATGTCTTTGAGAAGAAGAAGTAATTCTTCTGATGAGCGTCATAGTTTTAAGAGAAAAATCAATTGCATTCAGTGCAGAGGAAAGGGGTTTACTGGGACATTCACATGGAAAACCTGACAAAATAACAGTAATACCACATACACATTGGCAAAAGAAGCCAATATTACCCCATTTTGTTGAATTTTTAAGGGAAATAATTAGAACAGGATTGTATGAGAAGTCTACCTCTAGCTATAAGATTCCAGTATTTTGTGTTTCTGTGAACCTTTGAGATATGACCAAATAGCCAAAAAGGTCACAAGAAATATTCAAAATAATTATACATTAAAAATAATTACCTTAAAACTACAAAAATGCCATAAATTGGCATAAAACTTGGTTTAATTTAAACACCAATGAACAAACATGTGAAATAGGTTGTACCATTGAATTCCCCATGGCAAAATACACATATACCATTTTTATGGCATATCTGTAAAGTCAATATTTGATGAGTTATAAGTAATAATACCTTATAAAAAACACAAATCCTTAGTTATTTCAAAGAAAAATGAAACAAAATGTAAGATAAACTGTACCATTGGTTTCTCCATAAAAATGCACATATAAAACAATTAAGAATCTAAGCTCCAAAGTCAATTCTTAAGGAATTAAGCTGAATATATGCACTTTTTTGGTTGATGCATATATTCAAGGATTTTAGCTAATATCTTTTGAAATATGCATGATAGAGTGATGAACCAAGAATAAAGTCATCACGTAATTACTGTAGGAATACAGAAATGAAGTTTATTTCACAAGTTATAAACAAGGTTAAAACCTGTAAAGGATTATTGATCAAAATCAACAGAGCTGTTGACCACTTTGTTGTGAAAGGGGTCCAAACTTAAAAAAAGTATACAATTAGATTCTACTAGTTCATTCGTGAATAATGATGTATTTCTTATTATAATATTCAAGGTATAACCACTTGCAATCATGGTTTGAAGTTTAAAATATTAAATTTCAACAGAAAAGATGAGTTACAAGAAAAATCATCAAAAAGAGAGTTTTGATGATGTAATGAAATGCTCTTGGAAGAATAATGAAATTATTTCAAGTTATTAGAATTAACTCTCTGAATTTCTGGAGCGTGTAAATCTTAAAAGTTATTAAGGATCAAAGTTTGAGCTTAATTTGATCATTTATGATCACTCACTGTAACTGTAAATTACGTTTAACAGTCATATGAGTGATAAAACTGGTGAATACTGTTATTTTATGATTAAAACTAATGAAATCCACGAAATTTGGGGTTCTGCCAAGCCTTGGCGTCATCAAAACTTAGAGTTATAGTGATAACTCTAAATAATGGTGTAATAATGAGATAAGATGGTTTGATCATGATGTAGTCATCACCAAACCTTAAACTATTGATCAATTCCAGTGTATATGATCAGTGAACGTCTACTAGAAGCCTGTTGGACTCTAGGAGGAAGGAATCTGATACAAATAGAGCTCTTTTTACTCTATTTCCTCCTCATACACTTACAAAACATTAAATCATTAAATAAAAAGGTAATTTCTTTATTCTTTATATATAAAACGTTTAAATTATTAAACACCAAAGGCAATCTTATAATAATCTTCATCCTTGATGTGATTATTACAATTACTTCATTGTTTTGTTTAAATTTCTCTTAAAAACCTCAATTCCACGTAAAATCTAGAAAATTTGTAATTTCTCTTAAATTTCATTGTAACTGAAATTTATATAAGTTGTATTTACATTCCTAGGTGTAAAGGTATTCAAAATTATTTTATTAAGCATTAAAAGTAGGTTATTTCTCTTATTATAATAATTTTTCTCTATTATTACTTTGAATAATTCTATAATTAATATAAATAGTATTTATATTAATTTATAACTTTAATATTAGTAATATTATTGTTATTAATTGTTTTTTATTAATGAAAAACAATTTTTCACGCCTTTATTCTTTGTTGGTAGCAATAATAAAGTGCTTTTAAATATATTAATTATCTTATATTAATATAGTTATTTTATATATGTTATTTTTTATAATATAAATTATTTTATTATATTTTTTTATAATATAATTATTTTACACCATAATTATGATAATTTTTATTATTATAATTATTTTTATCTTATTTATTTCATTTATAACGACATTCATAGTACAATAAGTAAAATAGTAGTAATCTTTACTTATTGTTTCATAGTCAAACCTTACATTTTGGGGCCTGGCCGTGATATTTACTCTAAAAGACCTTTAAAAAGATTCTAATTGGGTTTATCCAATAATAAATTATATAATAATCTCATATTTATTGCTTTTAAATGCTATTGAGGCATTTGGAAAGCAATTGTACTTTCTTACACGTGGTTTTTCACATGCTTAGACTTGCAAAAACTTTCTTTGAGTGACTCTAGTAATTAAAAAAGATATTTTATAAATTCAAAATAATTTTAAATTATAAATTAATTTTATAAAAGAATCATATTCATTTTTATCTTATTCTTCAAAAATAAAAACATAAAAAATAATAAAAAATAATAAAAACCAATAAAAAGTTATTTTATTCATTTTAATTTTATTTCTTTAATTATTTTTACTTTTTAAAAAAAAGATATCAAAGCAATTTTTACGTCGAAAACTGCCAAATCTTACCAAAAATAACACTTTTATATCAAAGACTTATATTTATTTGTCTTTTTTAGTGTTTGAAGACAATCCAACAGAGGACAACCAAACCACTGTTGAAAGATTGGTGGAAAAAACTTGTCAAAGTTCTCACCAAACAATAATCACTAAGAAAAAGAAAGCCAAGAAATTGGACTTTCCAGGACCCACTATTCAGGACTCTGAAGGTGAGTACCTCATTTATAAATTTCCATAAGAAGAATTCCTGTTCTGAAATCTTCTTATTTCTTCTTTTTCTTCAAATATGACTGCCAGAAGAGGCTCCCAATAATCCATCCAATCAGATGGAGCTGGACTCAGAGGTAGAATTGATTCCTCAAGAGCGAAAAGGAAGGTGTAAGATGTGAATATGAAACTGATGATAATATTACTATTAATCAACAGTACTATGTCTGTTCTTATGAAATATAATAATAAAAAATTATTATAACCACAATTAAATAATTATAAAATTATTTCTTTCACGTGTTATACACTACTAGTGATTATAACAGTGAGCAGTAATTGTCTACTAGAATCAATTAAAAGAAGAATTTAATAATAAAAACTTCTTTATTAAAATAATAAAATTATTTTAATATATAATTATCTTTTACAAGAATAATTATAAATATAATTCTTGAAGAAAAACTATTACTAGAGAAAAAACTTTAAGAATTAAAAATAAATGACTCACTAATACTCCAAAGAACTTATTGATAGGTAAGAGTAGAGAAATTTGACATGGAATTGTGGATTTAAGGGATCAAAAAGGATTTATAACAATATTACAACAATAT
This sequence comes from Austropuccinia psidii, assembly GCA_023105745.1. NCBI lineage: Eukaryota > Fungi > Basidiomycota > Pucciniomycetes > Pucciniales > Sphaerophragmiaceae > Austropuccinia > Austropuccinia psidii. Next base: position 25,832,180 of record JALGQZ010000009.1, on the reverse strand, counting down.
ATAGTTGGATTCTATGATTTCACGTCTTTCTGGATGATTTTGAAAGATTCAAAACACTTAAGAATAGCTTTAACTAATACTTACTTTGTTGGTAATAATGATTTAATAAATTGATAAGATGATTATTGGAAAAAACAGCAAGAAGAGGCTTCTTTTAAGTCAACAAAAGCTCACAGAGGCGTGCCATGGAGCAAACTGAAAAACCAGTGAGTGAGAAAACAATAAACCCTTTTGGATTAATGATTGCATCATCTGTTGTCATGTAAGATTATCATAATTACTTAATTGATGCTTTTACGTGACTACCAACGCCAATATGGCTAAGAATAAAAGGAGTAACATCTGTAAATCTTCTTTTATTCTAGAATAATCATTGATTTCTCAAAGTTATCAATGTTATTGCCAATTTCATCACAGGTTGTAATTACTGTGTATTTTGGAAGATTCAGTGTTTCACGTAGAATGGTCAAAAAATGGACTGCAAGTAAAACTTTTAATTTTACTAGTAAAACCATAATTCCTTTTGGTTGTACCATAGATAATACAGTTCTTCATTGGTCCTGAACGTTTCAGGAAGATTCATTAAGAATTGTCTTTTTAATGAATTTTTGAAGTTTTTACCTCATTTCTATGTAGAATTGCAAATAGCAGTATTTTGCTGGTTGCTATCAGGTAAATCAATGAATATGGATCCCAAAAGGGTTTTAATTACTCTTTTAGGGTCTAGTCATGGAAAGTCATTAAGAATTGACGTGGTTACAGGAGTCTAAGTAGCTCTTTACCTCCTTGGCACGTCAAAATAGCAGGTTATTTGCTATTTTCTTAAGATTTACAGTGGTTGTGACATGGTAACCAAGTTCCCAAAGAGGTTTAGTTTACCAATTAGGTCAAGATCAGCCATGGATCCATGCTCTGGAGCTATCCACGCCTCTGAGGCCTCAGAAGTTGGGTACCCTGGCTCTCTTTGATGTCTTTTGTCCCCCTTGCCTAATTTTTACGTCAAAATAGTAATTTAAGCTTAAAGTGAGATATCCACTATGGGTGTACCAAAAGTCCATGTAAGAATACCATCATATTAAGTGCCCAAAACATGCATAACACTATTCTTAGTGTATATGTAACATGGGATTTCTCACTTTCCCATTATTTTGGCTAAAAATCAAGAAAAACAAAAATTTTCACGGATCTTTTATGTGGTATTAATGATGTGGTACTGAAGTATTTTCCATTTTACCACCTCAAATACTTAAATTGAGCTTATTCACTCTATGGAGCTACCCTAGGTGAATTTTTGTGTAGAGTCCAAATCTGGTCTTAAATCCATGGATTTACTTACTCAATAAAAAGTTATTCATCTTTTCTGAAATTGAAAATGATGAATTTTGGATATATGCATGACTTATGAGTTTTGCATAATTCAACATTTCTTTTTAAGATAATTGTGGCCTATTTGGGTATGTAAAATATACCTCAAGGCTCACATTCCCTCCCACCAAAAAATAAAATTGTACTACAATTTTATTAGTGATAAAAGAATAAGGCCCCAAAGGGGGTTAATGTCCACTGTCCAACCTCTTTATATTACTCAGATCAAGTAATTTAAAGCACATTTATAGACATATTCAGGCTTGTGGCCTTCTTTCATGTCTAAATCTTCTTAAGAGTTTATCTGAGTCAGGTATTTCTGATTCTGCCATCCATTCATCTTCATGTACTGGATATCTATATCTGACAAGATATTCTCTTTGATTTTTACCCCTAAGTCTCCTTTCTTTAATGACTTTCTTTATCTTTCTGTCTTCATTCTGTTCCACAGGGGGCACAGTTAAAGGAGTTGGGTTTCTTAAAGGAAACAATTCTTTGTCAGCTGGTTGATAAGGCTTTATCAAGCTGACTGGAAATGTGGGGTGTTTATTTTCCAATTCACCACTCAATTCCACTTGAACTGCATTGGTTCCATGTAAGGCAACAATAACAAAAGGTCCTACATAATAATCTTTAAGTTTCTTTGGGCCTTTGATATTATTAAAATTCAAGGTTGAAACTAGAACTAAGTCCCCTACTTTGAAGTCTGGTACTTTATGACTCTTGTCCCACTTCTGTTTTGCATAATCAAAAGCATCATCCATACTTTGTTTTGCATGGTGTTTTACTTTATCAAGCATTAATTTGAAGCTGGAAGCTGTAGGATGAATGTCAATCAAGTCTTTCCTCAGTGTGTCTGCTGGGAGTCTTGGATTCCATCCCTTTTCTAACATTGCAGGATTTTGTCCTGTGGAAGAATGGACTGATGTCTTGTATGCCAATTCTAATGCAGGTATCAGAGTGCACCAGTCATGGGTAAAGCCATCTGAGTCTTTGAATTCTAATCCATAAGCACAAAATCTCCTGATCATGTCTTCTAAAGTTTGAATCATCCTCTCTGCTAGCCCATCTGTTTGAGGGTGATATGCTGTAGAGAATGATAACTTAGTCCCAAACAATCTATGAAGATTGGTCCAAAGTGCAGATGTGAACTTGGGATCTCTGTCACTTATGATATTCTTAAATAACCCTGTATGAGAAATAACTCTACTCCATAAAAGAAGAGCTGTATCCATAGCAGTGTCATCTTTATGGCATGGTAAGAATATGGGAGTTTTGCTATATCTGTCTACAATGACTAAACAAGCATTATAACTTCTGTCACCACTTGGAGGAAGTGCTGTGACCCAATCCATGTGAACAACTTCCCAAGGGGATTTTGGTTCTTGAATATGGATCATCAATCCAAATTTCTTGCCTGTACTCCTGTTTGCTTTTTGGCATCTATCACAGGTATGGCAATACTCAATGGTTTCTTTTCTCCAAGATGGCCACCATGCACAGTTCTTCACTTTTTCAAGTGTTCTGTCTTCTGATAGGTGTCCAGAGTAAATGCTATCATGGCATTCATGAAGAATGGTATTGATAAGCAATGTACTACACAGTGTCATCACACAAGAATGTTTTGTTCTATGGTAAATAATCCCATCAAACAAGTGAAATCTTCCTTCAGAATAGGAATTTTTCCAAACTTCATCTAGTGCATTAACCAAAGATGTGTCTTTGCAGTCTTTATCCAATAAAGAAGTCAAGATATGGCAATTCTTGTCTTGTTTATAAGACTCTCTGACCTCTTCAAAGAATTCAGTCCCAATATCAGTTATGTTAATTCCTTCAATTGGAATCTGTGGTTCATCTTCCAAAGGTACATAAGCTGGGTTATCAGGAGTGTTGGCTAAAGCCCATCTACTAAGTCCATCAGCATTTTTGTGAATGTTTCCTGCTTTATGAACTATAGTCATGTTTCCTCTATATTCTTGAATGGCTATTTGCCATCTCAACATATGTCTGTTGGGAGTTTTCATGTTAAGAAGTGATTTCACGGCATTACAGTCAGTTATCACTTCAAAAACACTGCCATCAAGATAATAGTGTGGTTTCTAAAGTGCCCATACCAAACATAAGCACTCCATTTGGCTTCCACCATATCTGGCTTCTGTTGGTTTGATTTGTCTTGAGATATAACAAACTGGTCCTTCTGTAGGTTTGTCATCAATAATTTGGACTTGGTGTAGGGCTGCCCCTAATCCATCTCCACATGCATCAATGTACAATTTAAAAGGAATATTCCAGTCAGGCATGAGGAGTAAAGGTGCTTCTGTAAGGGCTGTCTTTATCTTCTCATAAACTTTAATTCTTTCCTGTGTCATCTCAAATACAGTCTGTTGATCACAGATTCTATAGAGTGACTTGGCTAGAATTGCAAAATCTTTCAAGTGTTGCCTATAGTAACTAGCAAATCCAAGAAAAGACATCATTTCTTTTTTATTCTGGGGTATTGGCTTAAGTAACACTGCTGCTACTTTATTCTTGTCAATACCCAAGCTCAAACCAGAAACAACATGTCCTAATGCTTTGAGTTCTTCAAAACCAAAATTGCATTTCTTAAGTGAAATTTTCATGTTCACTTCTGCAACTTTATGAAGTACTCTTTCAAGTCTTCCAAGGTGCAAAGACCATGAGTCAGAACATATAATAATATCATCAATATAAATGATAAGCCATCCTTCAGACAATTCTTTGGGGAAGATGGTATTCATCATTCTTTGATAATGAGATGGAGCATTCTTAATGCCAAATGGCATTCTAAGATACTCATAAATACCACAGTGAGTGATAATTCTAAGTAATTTCCTAGCTTTAGGCGTCAAAACATTTTGATGGAAGCCTTTTAATGCATCCATTGATGTGATATACTTGGCTTTAGACAATTGAGTCAAGTTTTCTTGGATTATAGGGATTGGATACCTATCTGGAACTGTGTAGGTATTCAAAGCTCTAAAATCTCCAACCATTCTTGACTTATCATTATGCCATGCAATAATAACAGGTGTTGTCACTTCAACTTCCTCATTATGGCCTACTTTCCTTAGCACACCAAGTTGGATCAACTCTTGGATATGTTTTTCCAAGGCCTCTCTAGCTCTGGGACTGGCTGGATAAGCTGGTCTTCTAAGTATTGGAGGATATGGTCTATCAATATTAAGAGTAATATCAATTTCATGTCCCCTTATAGCGCCTAATGGTTCATTATCAGATGCAAATGCATTATTGTATGTATATAATACATCAATAAGTTCATTCTTCATCTTTGGTGACAATGATGGATTAATTTGTGCTTCAACAAGTTGTTTAGACACAAATTCATCTTTGTAAGTATCTTTGACAGAAGATACTACAGATATCTGTTTTGGCATATTGGAGAAAGCAAATTTTTGCCTTTTGTTATCTCCAATTGTGAAATATCTGTCCTTATGGTTATTTATATCAATACCATAAATATTTAAGTAATCATTTCCAAGAATGATGTGCTGAGATGTGCAATTATCCATTACTACAATCTCAGTTTTCATTCTTACACTTCCTGCTGGATGTGGGAATACAATATTAGTGTCCAATATGCCCAAGGGGTACATATTGTTACTGGCACTACTGAATTGTACACCTTCTATTGGTAATAGATGGTTTTTCCATTCAGGAAGTATAATTTGGAGATAATCTTTGCCAACACAAGTGCAAAATGCCCCTGTATCCAAATTTACTTTGGCTTCAATATCACTCATCAGAACTGATGTGATACAGGATGCTCCAGCAGTATAACCCTTTCCTCTAGCAGGTTTTGTTTTACACATTCTGGCATCTTGGATATTGATCAGGTTGCAGCAATCCTCACTGTACTGTGGCAAGTGGGTATGGACTTCTGTGACCTCAAAGAAAGCTGAAATGTTCTCAATGGGATAGTCCTCCACTGGTGTATCTTCAGAGACTGCAGAATCTTGATCAGACTCCTCTTTCTCCTCAGTACACTGAATTTCTTCAATGACTTGAACTTCATTGATTTTTGTCTTCTTAGGACAAGTGTTAGCTAAATGTGAAGTACTTCCACATTTATGACACTTCAAGACAGGTCTTTCTGGTCTTCTTTCCTCTCTAGGAATCTTTGAGACTATTTTGGACTCTATTGGGTTTTTAATCCAAGTCTTACCAATTCTTGTCCTGGTAATGATATCTTCCATAGCATTAATGTAGTCCTCTGTTGAAAAAGGCTCCACACATCTGCTTTTGATAGCATGTTCCAGTTCTCCTCCACACTTTCTTAATATTTTCATATTAATCATAGTGTCAGACATATCTGGGTGTAAAGCAGATAGTCTGTCTTTTTGTTTGAAGAACCAAGTAAGTGGTTTGTCTTTTTCTGAGTTAAAAATGGCACTTTCAAAAGCATTCTCCATTTTAAACCTCCAAGAATTATTGGCCCATTTGGTAATCACTTCAGATTTCCACCAAGACCAGTCATGTTTACCATGATCAATCCTCATTTTGTAATACCATTTCTTTGCAGTTCTGGTAAATAAACAGTGTAATTTTCCCACTATGATTTCATCAGGTATATTAAAGTATTCTTGCAACATATCAATAGTCCTGATGAATTCAATATGGTTGTATTCTCCTTCACCAGAGAATGTTGGCCATTCTTCTATTTTTGGAATATCTCTTGCAGAGTAGGCATTTTCTCCCAAGAATGGTGTAAGACTTTCTTTAACAGAGAGTTTTTCTTCAGTTAAAGGTGTAGAATGTCTTGGCATATGTGGTTCATGATTCTTATGAATTTGTTCCACACTTGCAATTACCTCATTCTTCAACTTTTGCCTTTCACTGTCACTTTTTACTAAATGTATAGCAAATTGATTGGTGTTCTTAACTATTTGTAAGACATGGTCTTCAAGAGTTTTAAGTCTATCATTTACTTTAAAAATGGAAAGATCCTCTGTGTCATTATTCTGAGTTTGACATTGGTTCTCAATTCTTTCACAAGCATTGCCAATTGACTCAAGGGTGACAGTTGTCAACTGATGCCATTCAAAATGTTTCTTGTCATTTGTCTTTAAACTATTTATGTCTAATGTAATTTGCTTTAACTTTGACTCAAGTTTGCCAATTTCCAAATTAATACTTCTATGTAAATCCGTTATTTGCGTGGAAAAGTCCTGTTCATCCTTTCCTGCTCCTTGGCTGTGAATTCCATAAGAGTTCTGGCCATATTGAAGACACTGTCCATGGCTGAAGGTTCTAATTTGGGGATCCTGTACCCTTGTGGGTAAGGTCTGTGCCAATTGGCTTTGCCTTGATGGTTCTTGGGACCTCTCTGTTTCTTTTGAGGTCCTTTGGGCTTGTCCTTGGATGCTTCTGGAGCTGGTTTGGAGCTGGTAGATGCCACTGGTGCCTCTGTCTCCAAAGCTGGAGTCATTTACAACTCTTTCGTCTGGTCTATGGATAAAAGACTTTGGTTCTTCAACCAATTCTTTATCTTTTTGACCTTGTCTTTGCAAGACAGGGGGCTCCATCCTCCTAAGAGTTCTATGGTATTCTCCTGACCCAGAAAGCTCTTGATGTGTAAGTAGGAGTTCATGGCCCCCTGCCAAAGGCTTGGGCAGATTTCCCACTCCTCTTCCTTGGCTGCTCTGAACCAGTTTTTGTACTGGCATTGATATATTTCTATTGCTGCCACCTGAAAGTGGTTCAGCCCTGGAAATATTACCATAAATCAGTTCAGGCTCAGAATTTACGTCAAAATCTGTTGGTACAGACCTTGGGGAATGGGGGGAAACTCTGGAATCCTCCAGATGTGTCTTTCTTGTGGAAGATTTGGCACTTCTGGATTTGGTCTTGCCTCTTCCTTGTCCACATCCATCTGGTTGGACTGAATAGTTGCTTCCATTTCTCATATGCACCATTTTCACGTCAATTTAAAGATAAAAGGTGAAAATATAAGATAAAATACACACCTTTTGGTGGTAATTTAGCTTTTTCTGAGTTGAATAAGGTGCCTCTTTTAGAAATCTGCACCTCAATACTGTCTTCAGATTCTGCTTCTGAAGATTCAGCACTATTGATGTATCTTTTACTGAGTCTGTTACCAGCTGCTCAGTATTTGATTAAATACACTTAAAGAGAAAAAAATATGATAAAAGAAATTATTTTTGTGTTTTAAGATATTTTTAAAAGATTTTTTATAAATTTTAATTTCTCAATATTAAAAAAATTATTCTTTTTAAAGAAAAAAATTAAAATTTAAGATTTTGAATGAAAATTAATTCAGAGTAACTCAAAGAATAATTTTATAAGTTTTTGGATGTGAAAAAGCCACGTGTAAAACAGTATAAAATTAAACCAAACTCCTCAATGAAAAAGATTTCCAAAACAATTTTAAAAAGAAGAATTATTTTGACTTTGAAATGAAAGAAAAAAATATATTAATTAAGGGTACAAGGTTCAAAAAACATGGCCAGGCCCCCAAATGTGAGATGTGACTATGAAACTGGTGATAATATTACTATTAATCAACAGTACTATGTCTGTTCTTATGAAATATAATAATAAAATACTATTATAACCACAATTAAATAATTAAAAATTACTTCTTTCACGTGTTATGCACTACTAGTGATTTTGGCAGTGAGCAAGTAATTGTCTACAAGAATCAATTACAAGAAGAATTTAATAATAAAAACTTCTTTATTAAAATAATAAAATTATTTTAATATATAATTATCTTTTGCAAGAATAATTATAAAGATAATTCTTGAAGAAAACTATTACTAGAGAAAAACTTTAAGAATTAAGAATAAATGACTCACTAATACTCCAAAGAACTTATTGATAGGTAAGAGTAGAGAAATTTGACATGGAATTGTGGATTTAAGGGATCAAAAGGATTTATGACAGTATTACAGCAAAATATAGTTGGATTCTATGATTTCACGTCTTTCTGGATGATTTTGAAAGATTTAAAACACTTAAGAATAGCTTTAACTAATACTTACTTGTTGGTAATAATGATTTAATAAATTGATAAGATGATGATACGGAAAAAACAGCAAGAAGAGGCTTCTTTTAAGTCAACAACAGCTCACAGAGGCGTGCCATGGAGCAAACTGAAAAACCAGTGAGTGAGAAAACAATAAACCCTTTTGGATTAATGATTGCATCATCTGTTGTCACATAAGATTATCATAATTACTTAATTGATGCTTTTACGTGACTACCAACCCCAATATGGTTAAGAATAAAAGGAGTAACAACAGTAAATCTTCTTTTATTCTAAAATAATCATTGATTTCTCAAAGATATCAATGTTATTGCCAATTTCATCACAGGTTTTAATTACTGTGAATTTTTGAAGATTCAGTGTTTCACGTAGAATGGTCAAAAATGGACTGTAAGTAAAACTTTTAATTTTACTAGTAAAACTGTACTTCTTTTTGGTTGTACCATAGATAATGTAGTTCTTCATTGGTCCTGAAGGCTTCAGAAAGATTCATTAAGAATTGTATTTTTAATGAATTTTTGAAGTTTTTACCTCATTTCTACGTAGAATTGCAAATAGCAGTATTTTGTTGGTTGCTATGAGGTAAATCAATGAATATGGATCCCAAAAGGGTTTAATTAATCTTTTAGGGTCTAGTCATGGAAAGTCATCAAGAATTGACGTGGTTACAGGAGTCTAAGTAGCTCATTACCTCCTTGGCACGTCAAAATAGCAGGTTATTTGCTATTTTTCTTATGATTACAGTAGGTGTAACTTGGTAACCAAGTTCCCAAAGAGTTTTAGTTTACCAATTGGGCCAAGATGAGCCATGGATCTATGCTCTGGAGCTATCCACACCTCTGAGGCCTCAGAAGTTGGGTACCCTGGCTCTCTTTGATGTCTTTTGTCCCCCTTGCCTAATTTTTACGTCAAAATAGTAATTTAAGCTTAAAGTGAGATGTCCACTATGGGTGTACCAAAAGTCCATGTAAGAATACCATGATATTAAGTGCTCAAAACATGCATAACACTATTCTTAGTGTATATGTAACATGGGATTTCTCACTTTCCAATTATTTTGGCTAAAAATCAAGAAAAACAAAACTTTTCACGGATCTTTCATGTGGTATTAATGATGTGGTACTGAAGTATTTTCCATTTTACCACCTCAAATACTTAAATTGAGCTTATTCACTCTATGGAGCTACCCTAGGTGAATTTTTGTGTAGAATCCAAATCTGGTCTTAAATCCATGGCTTTACCTACTCAATAAAAAGTTATTCATCTTTTCTGAAATTGGATATGATGAATTTTGGATATATGCATGACTTATGAGTTTTGCATAATTCAAAATTTCTTTTTAAGATAATTGTGGCCTATTTGGGTATGTAAAATATACCTCAAGGCTCACAGAAGGGCAATATACCCAGTGGAACAGAATCCACACAAGGAAGTGCCGTATCCCAAAGGCAAGTCCCAGAAATGCCCATGATATCTGAACCAGAATTGAAACTAAGTATGAGTGACTCAAACAGGTACAAATCACATTCAGAGGGCTCAAATAGACATTTACATGAGCCAGTACAAACAGTACTACACGGTGTACAAGGAAAAAGATTGGGAAATGTTGCCTCAAATACACCAAGGAGTGATGAACTCCTGGCAAATCCTGAAAAGGTTCCTCAAAGAGGAGGAAATAATGCATAATCCAATGGATGGAATCCACTATCATCCAAACCTCAAATCAAAAAGATCAAGGAGTATCTTGCCAAAAGGAAGGAGGTAAGCAAGGAAGAAACCCCATTAGCTTCTACCAGCAAGCCCCAAGCAAACCCACTTCCCCAAGAAGGGAAGAAGAACAAGAAAAAGAATTGGAGAAAACCATATTCCCCAAGCTACAGGATCCCCAAAATCAAAAAGATGCCATGGACAATGTCTTCAACATGGCCAGAACTTTGATGGAATTCAAAGATAAAGAGGGGCAAAGAATGAGACAACCCCATTTCCCAAAGAAAAACCTTGTCTCCTGATGTTGTAAATACTTTAACAGAGCTTAAAAGTAGTATTTTACCTTTTAAAGGCACTAAAAATGGTTTATTATCTTTCCATGAAATAAATAATAGCTTATCATCTTTAACAAAACTTGAGTTGTATAAATACATAGGTGATATCAAAGAAAAAACTTTGAAAATCAATTATGATGTGAGTATTGATAATCTTACAGAAAAATGAAAAAAATTAAGCATTTCTGTAAAAAGATTTGAAGAAAGAACTTCATCACACCAAAAGTTACTTTTGGACCATGTGGAAAAGAGTGATGAAGCAAAAATTCATCTGAAAGATGACATTCAAAGTGAAATAAGGCTTATTACTGAAAAAATGGATAAAATTAATGAGGCTAACTCAAATATGCCAAAGTTATCAACACCATTTTCTCACATAAGAAGCCCTGCTAAACCAAAAGAGGAATTAACAAATCCATTCATAACAGACTTAAGTCACCAAGACAATAGCCAAGTCTTAATGAAGGAAGCACCTCAATTAAAAGAATGGCCAACATTCACAGGAGAAGGTGAATATGACCACATGTCATTTATTAGAACAATTGACATGCTAGAAGGAGATTATGCCATACCAGATGAATTAATCACTGCAAGATTACATTCATTGTTTTAAAAATCTGCAAAAAGATGGTATTATGGCATAAGGCAAACAAATGGCAAAAATACCTGGTCTTGGTGGAAACAAGAAATAATCACCAAGTGTACTAATGATTCCTGGAGGGACAAAATAGAAAATGCATTTGAAAATTCCTTCTTTGACCCAGACAAAGATAAACCTTTAACTTGGTTCTTAAAACAAGTTGAAAGACTCAATGCATTGTACCCAAAAATGTCACAAAAAATGGTGCACATGAAAATACTTAAGAAATGTGGAGGAGAGCTAGAACATTCCCTAAGAAGCAGGTGTATAGAACCATGCTCCACAGAAGAGTATATTAATACACTAGAAGACATAGTGACAAGAACAAAAATTGGCAGGACTTGGGAGAAATTGAACATCAAAAGCCCAAATAAACCATTTATCAAAAAAGATAAATCAAAAGAATCCTTCAAGCCCAATACATCCAACAATAATGCACAAAGAAAATGCCATAAATGTGGAGGTATTAGACACTTAGCCAATAATTGCCTCAAAAAGTCAAAGATTAATGAAATTATGGAAACAGAAAACCACAATGACAAAGAGGAGGAATCTGACTCTGAAAAAGAAACAGAAGAGTCAGAAAGTTCTGAAAGTGATGAAATTAATATAATTAATGCACAAATTAATAATATTGATATAATTTTTAAAGTACTAGATGTTAACTCAAAATTACCACAAGTTGAAACATCTGACACAAACCTGACAAATATACAAGATGCCAAAATGTACACAACCAAACCTGCAAAAGGAATGGGATATACAGCTGGAAAATCAAGTATAAGTATTGTTATGGATGATAACCAAGAAGGAAAAGTTAGCTTACATACAGGAGCATATTGCACCTGTGTCGGTAAAAGTTATTTAAAAACCATTGTCCCAGACTGGCAAAAAAAACTTATGCCAATACAAGGTGTCAAATTTAGTAGTGCAAGTGAGAGCATGAAGCCCCTTGGAATAATTGATTTAACACTAATTTTTCCTCACCCCTCACAATGTGTCAGAATTAAAGTAGAGTTTTTAGTAATGGACAACTGTACTAGTAATCACTTCATACTTGGAAATGATTACTTCTTAATTTATGGTATAGATATCTCTAACCAAAAAGATAGATATTTTTAACATAGGAGACAACAAAAGACAAAAGTTTGGCTTCCTAAATAGCAAAAAACAAACTACAGTTATTGACAATCAAGAAAAAATTCCAGAGAAGGAACTTTTTATATCTGAACAACTCAAAGAGGCTGAATTCAATCAAGAATTAACAGATAAAATGAAAGAAAAATTGATTGACCTCTTATTTAAGTACAAAAATGCCTTTGCAACTGACAAGGAGCCACTAGGTGCCATAATTGGGCATGAAGTGGATATAATTATTAATGTGGAAAACCCTTACCCACCTTTACTAAGGAGACCTGCTTACCTAGCTAGTCCAAGGGCTAGAGAAGCCTTGGAGGTACACATTAAAGAATTAATGCACCTTGGAGTATTAAGAAAGGTAGGACATAATGAACAGGTAGAGGTTACTACACCTGCCATTATAACTTGGCATAATGGAAAATCAAGAATGGTAGGAGAATTCAGAGCCCTGAACACCTATACCATTCCAGACAGATATCCAATACCCAGAATCCATGAGACATTGACACAATTGTCACAAGCTAAGTTCATTACAGCCATGGATGCCTTAAAGGGTTTTCATCAAAATGTCTTAACAGACAATGCCAAGAAACTACTGAGGATAATAGTCCACTGTGGGATTTTTGAATACTTAAGAATGCCATTTGGCATAAAAAATGCACCTCCCCATTATCAAAGGAGGATGAACACCATATTTCCTGAAGAATTATCAGAAGGATGGTTAATTATCTATATTGATGATATCATAGTTTTCTCAGAAACTTGGGAAAATGACCTTACAAGACTAGAAAGGGTACTACAAAAAATAGTGCAAGTCAATATGAAAATTTCTTGAAAAAGTGTCATTTTGAATATGGTGAACTAAAAGCACTAGGACATGTTGTATCTGGACTTAGTCTAGGCATAGACAAGAATAAAGTAGCATCATTAATACTCAAACCAATGCCTCAAACCAAAAAAGAAATGAAATCATTTCTAGGACTTGCTGGTTACTATAGACAGCATATAAAGGACTTTGCAAAAATTGCTAAATCCTTGTATAAGCTATGTGACCAACAAACAGTCTATGAAATGACAGAAGAAAGATTCAAGGCATATGAAGAATTGAAAAATTCCTTAAAAAATGCCCCATTTCTTCTAATGCGAGATTGGAAACTACCCTTCAAACTTTACATTGATGCTAGTGGAGAAGGACTAGGTGCTGCACTACACCAGACACAAATTATGAATGATAAACCAGTGGAAGGACCAATTTCTTTTATTTCAAGACAAATAAAGCCAACAGAAGCAAGATATGGAGCAAGCCAAATGGAATGCCTCTTCTTAGTGTGGGCTTTAGAAAAATTACATTACTACTTGTATGGAACAGTATTTGATGTGAGTACAGACTGTAATGCTGTAAAATCTCTATTAAATATGAAAACTCCAAATAGACATATGCTGAGATGGAAAATTGCTATCCAAGAATATAGAGGAAATATGACTATTGTTAATAAATCTGGCAATATTCATAAAAATTCAGATGGTCTTAGCAGATGGGCTCTAGCAAACACCCCTGACAACCCAGCAGGGGTACCACAGGAAGAGCACAACATAGAAGGAATATGTGTTACAGAAATTGGAACAGAATTCTTTAACCAAGTTAAAGAAAGCTATAAGATAGACAAGAACTTCCATATCTTAAGCCAACTTCTACTGAAAGACTGCAAAGAACCATCACTTTCATCAAAATTAGATGAAACATGGAAAAAGGCATATGATGAAGGAAGATTCCACCTCCTTGATGCAATCCTTTACCATAGAACAAAACACACATGTGTTATGGCCTTAACAGATAGAACCCTGATAAACACTATTTTACATTAGTGTCATGATAGTGTTGCAGCTGGACACCTTTCAGAAGAGAGAACACTAGAGAGGGTGAAAACCTGCTCTTGGTAGCAAAATTGGAAGAAAGATGTTGCAGAATACTGCCAAACCTGTGACAGATGTCAAAAAGCCAACAGAGCCACAGGAAAGAAATTTGGAATGGTGATCCAAATCCAAGAACCAAAATCCCCTTGGGAAATAGTTCATATGGATTGGGTTACAGAATTACCTCCAGGAGGAGACAGAAGCTATAATGCATTCCTAGTATTAGCTGACAGGTATAGCTAAACTCCCATGTTCCTACCATGTCACAAAGATGACACAGCTATGGACACAGCCATAATCATATGGAATTAAGTCATTAGCCATACAGGCTTATTCCAGAATATTATAAGTGACAGAGACCCAAAGTTCACTTCAGCATTATGGACAAATCTCCATAACTTGTTTGGGACAAAATTATCATTCTCAACAGCTTACCATCCTCAAACTGATGGTTTAGCAGACAGAATGATACAGACCTTGGAGGACATGATCAGAAGATTCTGTGCTTATGAACTAGAATTCAAATATTCTGATGGTTTTACCCATGATTGGTGTACACTAATACCAGCTCTTGAACTGGCATATAAAACTTCAATCCATTCTTCTACTGGCAAAACACAAGCAATGCTAGAAAAAGGTTGGAATCCAAAACTTCCTTATGATACCCTCATAAATGATCTAGTGGATATACATCCAACAGCAAGCAACTTTAAGATAATGCGTGACAAAGCAAGACACCATGCAAACAGATTTATGCAAGATTCTTTCAAATATGCAAAAGGAAGATGGGATAAAAGTCATAAACCACCTGACTTCAAAATAGGAGAATTTGTCCTAGTATCAACTCTCGATTTCAATAACATAAAAGGTCCAAGGAAATTGAAAGATTCCTTTGCGGGACCATTTATGATAAGAGAACTTCATGGACCCAATTCTGTGGAATTGGAACTCACAGGTGAATTAATGAACAAACACCCAGCTTTCCCTGTAAGTCTGATAAAACCTTACAGTTCAAGTGACAAGGAGGTAATTCCACTAAAGAATAAACCCCCACTTGAAATTCCCCCCTTGGAAGAAGGAGAAGAAAAGAAAATTCTAAGATTCCTTAAAGAAAGAAGGACAAGGAACAAAAAAGAAAGAGAATACTTTGTAAGGTATAGAAATTAAACTCAAGAAGATGAATGGATACTTGACAAAGATATAACAAATGCTGATGAACTACTAAGAAGGTTCAGACATGAAAGAAAACCTGAAAAATAAAAAAAAGCTATGCATTATTGAGCTTAAAGACTAACAAAGTCTATTGATTTCAGGGTGAGTCTATATAGTAGCTATAAAATGTAGTTACAAGCTAGTATTATGACTGTGACACGTCAAAAACAAATAAAATTAATTCTTCAGGTCCTACTGCAACGTGGTAACAGTGGTGATGAGTCTATGGAGGACCTGGGTTGCAATACTCTAATATCTTTGACTGTAAAGAGGTACTACAATAATTATGTTCTAATTATATCTTTTAATAAGAATTCTAAGGACACTACTGATTGATAACAGTTTTGTCACGTAAGAATGTGGATAATAAGATATGAATGATGGGTTTTCAAGGAAAAAACCCTTCTTTTTATATCTTTCAATACTGTCAAGAGTTATTAACTCTTCACACATAAGAGGAGTGAAACCTTCCACTCCAATGGTCAATCTGTCGTTCTGGATCATCAATTCTGACGTCAATAGAGGCAGAATTGTGGTTTTGGAACCACAAATGATCATTCTGGATCCATACAGGGTGAAAAAACTTTTCACCTGCCACGTCAGCACTTGGATGACGTTGTTCTGGTGTCTGTATGATCAATAATGATTATTTTAGAGAGGTTATATCTTCATAAGTATATTATTTTAAGTATGAGAGCAATACTGTTTGATACAAGTTTGATACAGTCATGTATTGCTAGAAAAACCTTCCAATCAAGATATCTCAATCAGTTCTTAAGATATCAAGAAACCAAGAGCACAGTATTGAAGGGATTAATGAGATCTTCAATTTGGTATGCTTCATGTTTAGCCTTCTTTAAAATAGCAAAAGTTATAAGGGTTTCAAGTTTTTGGATGTAATTTTGTACATCAGTATGAGGCTTCAAAAACTTCCATACCTGATATCTTCTCCAATTTGGAAGATATCTGTATTCTGATGATACAGTCTTGTAGGGCTTGATTAGCTTTACAGTTTGGTATATTACACTGTACAGTTGTATGAGTGTATGCCAAAGATACAGGGGTTTGTTTACCTTGTTGTTTTCAGAATATCTGTATTTTTGGTTGTTAAACCTTTGAACCAAGATCCCTCAGTCAATTTAAGAGATAAAGAGGTCTAAGGTGTCTCAAATTAAAGCTCTTGTTTAGATCTTCAATTTGGTTATCCTTTTGTACAGTTTTGTACAAGCCCTCTTAGACTTTCAGGGGGGTCTTGGTTTTAAAATAAAGGTCATATGATATCTCCGGTTGTAGTGGTGTTACAGCAACATGGATGATACCATTGTGTAGCTCTCTATGTGAGCTTTAAGAAAAATACCATTTTGGTATAGGATAACTTAAATATGCATAAGTTAGATGAGAGGTGAAAATAAGGGTTTTGACTTGTTTATTTTCCTCTAGGTTTCCTTATTCTGTTTGGATAAGGTTGGTGTTTTAATTTAAGAGGAGTTTTTCCTCTTATTTATTACCTGTATTGACTATGTTTGTTCAATACTTGTCATACTATTATTTATGGTATGTTGGATGTCATGCTAGTGCTCTGTTTTGAGTCACAGGCTGACAATTGAAGAGGTAGGACAGTGGATGATACCATAATTAAACATATCAGATTGTGGTACAATCTTTTTTGGTGGAAGGGAATGTGAACCTTCGAGATATGACCACATACCCAAAAGGGTCACAAGAAATATTTAAAATAATTATACATTAAAAATAATTACCTTAAAACTACAAAAATGCCATAAATTGGCATAAAACTTGGTTTAACTTGAAACCCAATGTACAAAAATGTTAAATAATCTATACCATAGGATTCTCCATGGTAAAATACACATATACCATTTTTATGGCATATCTGTAAATTCAATATTTAATGAGTTATAAGTAATAATACCTTATAAAAAACATAAATCCTTATTTATTTCAAAGACAAACGAAAAACATGTGAAATAAATGGTACCATTGGACTCTCCATAAGACTCCACATATAAAACAATTCAGAAGCTAAGCTTCAAAGTCAATACTTAAGGAATTAAGCTGAATATATGCACTTTTTTGGTTGATGCATATATTCAAGGATTTTAGCTAATATCTTTTGAAATATGCATGATAGAGTGATCAACCAAAAATAAAGTCATCACGTAATTACTGTAGGAATACAGAAATGAAGTTTATTTCACAAGCTATAAACAAGGTTAAAACCTGTAAAGGATTGTTGATCAAAATCAACAGAGCTGTTGACCACTTTGTTGTGAAAGTGGTACAAACTTAAAAAAACTATACAGTTGGATTCCACTAGTTCATTCGTGAAGAATGATGTCATTTGTATTATAATATTCAAGTTATAACCCCTTGAAATCATGGTTTGAAGCTTAAAATATTAAATTTCGACAGAAAAGATGAGTTACAAGAAAAATAAACAAAAATAGAGTTTTGATGATGTAATGAAATGCTCTTGGCAGCATAATACGTTTATGCCAAGCTATTAGAATTCACTCTCTGAATTGCTGTAGCGTGTAAATTGTAAAGGTTATTAAGGATCAAAGTTTGAGCCTAATTTGATCATTTATGATCACTCACTGTAACTTTAAATTAAGTTTAACAGTCATATGAGTGATAAAATTGGTAAATACTGTTAGTTTATGATTAAAACTAATAAAATTCATCAAATTTGGGGTTCTGCCAAGTCTTGACGTCATCAAAACTTAGAGTTATAGTGATAACTCTAAATAATGGTGTAATAATGAGATAAGATGGTTTGATCATGATTTAGTCATCACCAAACCTTAAACTATTGATCAATTCCAGTGTATATGATCAGTGAACGTCTACTAGAAGCCTGTTGGACTCTAGGAGGAAGGAATCTAATACAAATGGAGCTCTTTTTACTCTATTTCCTCCCCAGATGCTTACAAAACATTAAATCATTAAATAAAAAGGTAATTTCTTTATTCTTTATATATAAAACTTTTATATTATTAAAGAACAAAGGCAGTATTATAGTAATATTCATCTTTGACGTGATTATTACAATTATTTAATTGTTTTGTTTAAATTTCTCTTAAAAACCTCAATTCCATGTAAAATCTAGAAAATTTGTAATTTCTCTTAAATTTCATTGTAAGTACTATTTAAATAAGTTGAATTTACATTTCTAGGCGTAAATTTATTCAAAATTATTATATTAATCATTAAAAGTAGGTTATTTCTCTTATTAGAATAATCTTTCTCTATTATTACTTTTAATAATTCTATAATTAATATAAATAGTATTTATATTAATTCATAACTTTAATATTAGTAATATTATTGTTAATAATTGTTTTTTATTAATAAAAAACAGTTTTTCACGCCTTTATTATTTGTTGGTAACAATAATAAAGTTCTTTTAAATATATTAATTATCTTATATTGATATATTTATTTTATATATATTAATATATTTTTTTAATAATATAATTATTTTACGCCATAATCATAATAATTATTTTTATCTTATTTATTTCGTTTCTAAGTACGTTCATAGTACAATAAGTAAAATAGTAGTAATCTTTACTTATTGTTTCATAGTAAAACCTTACAGTTTCAAAGGCAAATGAAAAACTCAGAATCATCCATGACTTACAGGATCTTAATAAGGTAAAAGTTACAGATGCAGGATTGCCACCACATATTGAAGAATTGGTAGATTCCTTTTCAGGAAGAGCTTGTTATGGACTTGGTGATATAATGGGAGGATATGATTCAATATAATTAGATATTTCTAAAAGACCCTTAATCACATTTCAAACACCACTTGAAAGACTACAGATCATAAGATTACAACAAGGAGAAACCAATTTTGTAGCAGTTTATCAAGCCCAAATGACTTGGATACTTCAAAAAGAAGTACCAGAGAATTTAAGAATTTTCATTGATGATGAAGGGATAAAGGGTCCAAGATCAACCTATAATAATAAAGCTTCACAATAATATAATTTGATAAGAAGATTCATTTGTGAATATGCAGTTACGTTAGAGACAATATTATTCAGAATTGAAGAGGCAGGAATTACCATATCACATATCGAATTTGCATGCTGTGTGCCAGCATTGGATATGGTAGGGCATGTATTTTCTTTGAGTTGAAGAAGAATTTGAATGCAGAAGATTATTAAAATGAAAAATTTGCCCAAAGCCCTCCAATAAAAAGGAAGTAAGAGGATTTTTGGGATTTTTTACATATTCTAGAATTTTCATTAAAGATTTCTCTCAGATTGCATCACACTAATAAGAGTAACAAGAGATCATGTAGAATGGGAATGGGATTGTAAATATTATCAAGCATTTCAAAAATTAAGAAAAATTGTAGGGGAGGAAACAACATTAAATAATTTGTATTAGGAAAAGGGAGAAGGGAAAATCAAAGTAGCAGTGGACTCAAGCTATATGGCTGAAGGAGAAATACTTATTAAAGAAGACAAAGAAGGAAAAGACAGACCAGTTCTTTATGAATAAATCACACTTTGAAGACTGAAATAAAACTACTCACAGCCAAAGCTGTATCTATGTGGAGTGGCCAAAATGCTCAAGAAACTCCAAACAGTACTTTGGGGACAACATTTTTAGCAACAAGTATATGCAAAAGCCTTAATTCAAATGATGAAATCACCCTCTTTGCCAAATTCTCCCAGGACCAGATGGGTTGCATTTATTAAAGAGTTTTCTTTTGACTTAGTTCATAAGCCACGGGATAACTTCACAATACCACACGGGATATGAAGAAGACCTCAGTCGGAAGATTAAGGAAAAGAAAAACCTGATTTTGATGAAAAAGAAGAATGGATAAAACTACACCCAGGGTTTGAAGTAAAACATAATAATAGAATAAAATTGGAAGGGCTAAAGCCAAGATCAGAGCAAGTAGGACTTTGGAAAAGAATGGTGGAATACTTAAATAAATTGAAAAGGCCCTCTGGTAGTAAAGAAGTGGATTTCAAAAAAACTAAAAGGAAGTCATTGAATTTCATTTTGGAGGAAGCCCAACTCAAAAGAAGAAATACACCAAATTCACAATTAGTTGTGTCAAATCACAATTCTCAAAAAAAAACTAAAATCATTACACAAAGAAATGGGACACAGAGGGGAAAATGAAACATACAGAAGAGTTAAAGAAAGATTTTTGTGGGAAGAAATGAAGAAAATAGTCAAAAATTGGTCAAATAATGTAAATCTTGTCAAAGTAGAAGTCAATATCACTAAAAAGAGGAAGGAATAATCTCATTTACCTCAAAATTATTTGAAATAGTCAGTATGGATGCAGTACATGTAAAATCAGGAAGATGGAAGTATTTAGTTGTGGTCAGGGATGATTTCTCAGGATGGCCAGTGGTAATTGGGTTAGTAAATCGTACAGCAAATTCAGTATTAGAATGGTTCACTTCTGAATGGATTTGCAGGTATGGAGCCCCAAACAAAGTCACAGTAAATGGAGGGCCTGAGTTTGGAAAGGAATTATGAGATGCAGTAAAAAAAGAAGGTTCCAAGATAAGGGTAAAAACACCCTACTACCCTGAGTCACAAGGAATTGTAGAAAGGGGGCCTAAACAATTGAAGGATTAATTAGTGAAGATTTGTGGTGAAAATAGTACAAAATGGAAAGAATACTTACCTTTGGTTACATTGGATGACAGAATATCAACCAAAAGAACAGGTGAATCCCAATTTGAGCTTCAATTTGGTCAAAAGGCAGTACTAAAAAAAGAGATTGAAGCAAAAACATACTTAGAAATTTAATGGCACAAAGTCCAATAAACAGAGGATTTATTAGAAGCAAGAGCTGAATAGCTATCAGGAAAATAAGAAGTGATAAAAAGGGAAAAAGAGAAATTGAAAAAGGCCAGGCAGGATTCAGTAAAATATTGGGACAAGAAACTAGTACATTAAATAAGAAAGCCACTGCATCCAGGTGAAATTGTTCTTGTATACAATAAAGAATTAGAGTCACAATGGAGATTATTGTCCAAGAATAGATGGGATGGACCCTATATAGCTGTGAGACAAATAAACAATGGTCTGTATAAGCTGGAATAACTAGATAGTACAAAATCTAGCAAGAATATTTGCAGAAATTTAAGGAAAGAAATTCTATCCAAGAGGAAAATAGTTGGACTTAGAGCAAGAAGAGGAAGTCTAAGATGAATCTCAATATGAAGGTGAAGAGGAGTTTGATGAGTAAAAATCCTTTTATTCAAAGAAATTGGGGCATATTTGATTGTTTCTTTTGAAAGAAATAATAGGTTTATCACCTTGAATGCTTGGGACAGCATTGAATTGAGAGGGGGATGTGGTATTCCATAAAAGTTTGGCCAAGGGTCAAATCCACAATTTCCAAGCCAAAACTTCAATCACTAGTAATAATATATATACATATATATATATATATATATATATAAGAAGAAAAGAGATATAAAAAGAAAAAGTTGAAAAAAAGGGAGAGCATTATATCAGAATAACAAAAATAAGTATTCCACTGGAATTTAAATAAAATTTTACCCATAGTCACATATTTACTCAACCCCATAACATGAATAATTCTCTAGATATAATTGATTAAAGAAGAGGGATGATACTATACACTTTCTACTGGGTACAATAATATGCTTAAAAATAATACAGATTGTTTAAATATTAAATATGAATAAACATGTGTAAGATTAAATAAGTGATGCCATTACTCTTACAACATAATGTGTTACATTTATTGACATAAAAAAACACTTACATATAAGCTAACATAGTGTTAAATTACTCAATCCCCACTTAAACTCCCATGCCTAAACATTACAGGTATTATTTAAAATTAAATTTTACATAGAAAAATACTCAACCAAATACAGCCCAAGTCTGTTGAAAAGAAAAATAAGGTTAGTAGAGATAAGAATTCAATTTTAAAGATGGTTAAATCAAAAAAACATACGGCACAATATCTGTATCAAATGACACCATTCCAACTTCAACCACTAGAAAAATTGTCTCAAGGCTGTGATAAATAAGAATAAAGTTTAGTTCAAATAAAACTATAATTCAAAATGTATGGTGTAATAAGCCAACCATATGGTGCAATATCCTTATAAAATGACAAAATTCCAAATCTAACCACTAGCAAAAATGTCTCAAGGCTGTGAACTGAAAATGATAAGGTTCAGAATGGTGCAATCAACCAAACATATGGTGCAATATCTTTATCAAATGACACCATTTTCCAATTTACCCACCAGCAAAAATTTCTCAAGGTGTAATCTTTTGTAAGTCCCTTGTTCTTGAAGGCTTTATGAAGGACCCAAAAGGTATAAGTAAAGGGAATCTCTCCCTGCTTTCCCCCCACGCTTCTGATTCAGACAATAATCTTGAGGATCAATCCATCCCTGCTCTATTAGGATAATCAAGTATTATATTGAAGAGATCAGCAGAAAGGCTCAGTATCTTATATTATTAATGAAAGGGTTTAATATTATTTAATAGTCTTACCATTAAAGTAGTGTTGAAGTAGTGTTTGATGATATTATCATTAGTGATCTTATCAAAATTATCAATTACCTTTATTTATAGAAATGATATATCATCTTACCCTTATAACTCATATCATAACCATTATAGATATACTGGATTATATTTATATTCATCCTAATAGTATTATATTAATATTATATTATTTATATCTCACATTTATATTAACCAGAACCACCGTTATAGAATTATCTTACCCTTAAATAATTATAGCTGTATCGATAGTATTATTAAATCAGCTTTGAAAGTATTAATTAGCTATCAAAATTATTATTAATATTAATAGTGATCCTTTAGAACATTTTTTAAATATTAAAAGTATTGAAAGAAGGAATCTTAGCAGAATTAATTAGAAAGAATTATATAATAAATAACAAGAAGTTCACAAAACCTCAATTATTAAACAAATATTAACTATTACCATTATTATGATAGTGATCTTTTATTTACAGACTGTTAGAGACTCCTGAAGAAAATTCTCTAATTGAAAATCCACAAAATTAACTAATTTATTTGTGATCTCATCAAAAAGGGTATCTTTTTCAGTATATTTAGAGGGGCAGCTAATACACCTTAGCCCCCTTGGTTAGTGGCTAATTCTAAAATTCAAAACAGACTCACTAATAATTTCCCCCTCAAGTTACTGCCTATTATTTATCCCACCATGTTTTTCCCATTTTCATTTATTTGTCTCACCTGAATATTCTTTGCACTTCCCCTAAAGATGAACTTATTATTTGGATTTGGAAACTTCCAAAACTCAAGTACACCAACTACCTGCATCTTTATCAGCCCTGAAATGGCCTCATAGACTTCTGGATAAAGTTGAATATACCTCCCCCTACCCTGCATTTTTCCTCTCCTTAATCAAGCCATTTAAAATTTTTCTGATGTAATTCCAGGAGCCTTTGGGTTTGCTGTTCTTTCTTCATAATTGTACCATTCATTTCACCTAAATGAATAATACAAAATCCCCTATCAGAATCAAGTCACCAAAACAACATTCGTCAAGCTTACTAATTTTCCAGTTTTTCCCCACCTTTTTAAAAATTGTCATTAGACTTTCTCTGAAATTTAAATTATTGAATAGATCCCTTGATGACTTTGTATACCAATCATATGCATAGTAAAACCTCCCTGCATGTCCATACCTTATGATTCATGCATAAAAATTCCTTGTGCATCAGATCAAATCCCCTGAATTGTGTAAAACCTTTGCATGATTTGTGCCTATATTTATTGCTACTTTGCTTTCAATGTAAATTTGGGGATTATTAGAGGAACCACCAGTAAAAAGGCCCAGCCATTGTGCTGCCTTCAGACAACCATGACAAGCCTCATCCAGATTTGATGGTACCTTGGTTGCTCCTGTTGGAATAACAACCTCCCCCTTAATTTGCAAAACATTACTTGGTTCTCCTTCTTCCTAAATCCTTCAGCTAAACCTCCACCCACAGCCAATTTGTCTTCATCTTCTGATTTCCTCTCCACTACTTCTCCCATTGAACCCAATACTATTAATTACCCCACCACTTGAAACCAGAAGTCGCATCTGCTTCCCTCTGCCTTTTTCTCCTCTAAGTGCCCTCTTCTTTTCTTGAAAAGCCTCTTGGAATCCCATCACTCCCAAAATGAACATCCAATTGTGTAAAACCCCCAATTTCACATGCATTTTCACAGATTGGTAAGGTAATCTGTTGAGCTCAAACCATTAAATACCTGTTTTCATTTGGTTCTCTTCTTCTCACTTTATGGTTTTTGTATCCTTCCAAGAGCAAGCGTCTGTGAGTATTTTAACTCCAATACACGTTTCCTGAAATTTCACTATTTGTAAATCTTTTAAATTTTCCATAAACCATCCACAGAGTTGCCTTTCTGAATGGCTCCCAAAGCCCACCACTTTTTGTACTGCCACAAGGTCCCCTGCTAATGGAAGTAGCTCAGCATACACCATTTGTCATTGGGGATTCTTGTAGGTATTCAATTGGATACAATCCTTGAGGACAAGAGGTTAATAAAGTTGGACATTGTTACTATGTCAGGAGCACTTGGACCTGGCACAATTGTATATAGCAATGAGTAGGATGCCTTTTTATGTATTTCTGGAAGAATATTTCTACATGTAATATCAATATGGCCCAAACTCTCCTGCTTACCTTCCAGCTTTTTTCCACAGGGGTTGACCCAGTCAATGAACAGTGAGAAGTCCAACTGTTGGAGAGCTTGATTTTTGGGGTTAGCATCTGCCCAAGTGAAAGACTTCCATTAATGGCTCTTTTGAACATTTTATGAAGAGGTAGCCACTTTAAGCTCCTCTAAAATTTCAATTGCAACTGTAATGCTTGCCAAGCTGAGAAACCATTGAATTTGGCTTGCTATCTCATGGGTGTAATATAGACATCTGGGATTTGTAATGATTTTGAGTTCATTAATTACAGTGTTTGACTTTTTATGTTGACCTACTCCATGACCACAGTGTGGCATGAAATAAGGCAGTACCTTGAGGTGAAAATTATTGGTAAGTCTGTTGTGAATTTCAGAATCGTCCAATAACCATGGGTGCTAAGGTGTATTAGCTTCCCCTTTAAATGATAATGAATTGTAGTCCTACAGAGAATCACAAAATAAAATAAGATTGGTGGCTTTAAAATATAGAGAAGACTTATCTGCAGTCTTTAAATCAGACCTATCAATAACTTTAAGGTAAAAACTCTGATTTAAAACCAAAATTTCTAATAGAATAAAGCCTAGGATGTTCTGTTATGTTAATAAAAGTCATGATAATATATTTCTTCCATTTTCTTTCATTTTGATAAGACTAATAAGAATTTGTTGTTTGATGTTGATTATAATGATTTTCTATATTAATACTAATAATAAGACTATGGGATTTGATTCATTTGATATTTTTAATGTTGAGTTTATATCACTACTTCTTTTCTTTTAATAATAATAGGCTTCTGAGCTTTGAGCTAAAGCTATACTTCTATTTTTTTAATAGTACTAAACTACTGAGAAAGGCTACTGAGCTTTTCACTATGGCTATACTACTATTCTTCAACAATACTAAGCTACTGTGCAAGGCTACTGAGCGTTTCATGACTAAAAAACTACTACTACTCTAGATATCCTGCTAGTTCAAGGATGGTGGTGATCCTGGATAGTGGGAACTTGTTCTAGGATTCTGGGGAAAATGAGGGAGAAAGGACCTTCATTTATAGCTTTTGGGTCTCCTTACAGCATCTCAAAACAGGGTACTTAAAAAACAAATTTGAGAGTTTTTGGCTGGTGAGACCTCTAGTTTTGGTGTAGCAACGTGTTTGCTGAGAGAATTATGCTGGTGGTGCTGTTTCTTATCAAGATCATGTGATGACTTTGAGATAATTTTTCTAGAGAGATTTCATTTTTTGCCAAGAAAATGGAGACAATATAGCTTCTGAAAATTTAAACTTCTTCTAGTCATATGATATATTTCAGAGAATTTGGCTGGTGACTTTGTTATGAAATTTTTGAGAATTATGCTGGTGGTTCTGTTTCTCATCAAGATCATGTGATGTCTTTGAGATAATTTTGCTTGTGAGATATATTTTTTGCAAAGAAAGTGGAGAAAATACAGCTTCTGACAATTAGAATTTCTTCTATTCATATGATATATTTGAGAGAATTTGGCTGCTTAAATTTACTTTTTGGTGACTTTCTTACATACATATTTTCTGAGGGAATTATTCTGGTGGTGCTGTTTCTTATTGAGATCATGTGATGTTTTTGGGATAATTTGGCTGGTGAGATTTTACTGTTTCCAAGAAAGTTGGTAAAATACAACTTCTGAAAATTGAAATTTTTTCTATTCATATGATATATTTGAGAGAATTTGGCAGGTGATGTTTTTTTTGAAGGTGGAGAAAGTATTTGTTTTCTATTACCCTGTATTTAATTGATTACTAATTTTCATTTTGATATTCAGTCTTGAGGGAAACATTCTTGTGTTTTTATTTTATTATTGTATCATTTCATAAGGAGATTGCATCATTTCTATCAATCTTGCTGTGTGTCAATATTACTAAGAAAACATTTGTTCTTGGAAAATATATTTTCCTTTTCTTCATAGCCTTGAGGTATCTCTTCTTTCAATTGAATCAAGGTGGGGAAAATACAGCTCTGATGCTGTGGTCTGTCTTCATCTACCTGTATTTAGATTAACTCATTTGAATTGCATAATTTGTTATTGATGATGCAATCAGGTGGATAAATTTTGTGATACTGTACTGTTTTGATAATATCTTGAGGCTGCTTATTGTATATTTCTGTTTGAAAAATGTAGTTGTAATATGTAGATATGTTTTTCACAATTTTTTTATCATTTTTTTTTTTCTTTTGTTGTATTGGTAAACCTGAAACTGATACTAATGGTATAGAACATCACAAGGAATTGCATTCAAAATCATGATGGGTTTGAAAAGATCAGTATTTCAAATTTTGCAGCCTAGCTGTTGATATGTGCGGTGCATGAGTATTTGAGTGCCTGCATACAACTAACACAATTTGATAAAGCTTAAATAGGGTTTAATTTTGGGGTATATATGAATATTCTTCAACATAGTGAATAAATCCTGCATTTCCTTATACGGTACTGAATAATTCTTGGATATTAATATGATTGCCTGAACAAATTTATATATCATTTGAAAGCTCCTCCATCTCAGTGCACAAAGGGGGTTAATCCAGAAAATAAAAATTATAACAGGACTTGCAAATGATGAGGTTGTCAGAAGCCAATGAATTATATTAATTCAAGAAAGTGATGGCTTACCTGGGAGGCTTACCTCTGCTCATTAAATCAACTCTTCATAAATTCTTTCAGAAAATGATGTGTTGAAGTGTTCCACATTGGAGCTAGCTGAGGAATCTGTCAGTGTGTTTGTTTCACAGATGTTGTAGTGAGTGTCCTACAAAACATTTTTTCATATATTTTGTTTGGAGAAACGCGGCCCTGAACTACCCCATTTGCTTGATGTGATGTGTAGGTGAGACAACAAATGCAGGTACAGAGCTTAGCTGGT
Source organism: Austropuccinia psidii (assembly GCA_023105745.1). Lineage (NCBI taxonomy): Eukaryota > Fungi > Basidiomycota > Pucciniomycetes > Pucciniales > Sphaerophragmiaceae > Austropuccinia > Austropuccinia psidii. The sequence continues at coordinate 25,804,172 of JALGQZ010000009.1, read as the reverse complement.
AATTTGTGTCAATAAGAAAAGAGTTTGCACAAAAAAAGATAAAGAGGAAAGCAAAAGTTAAATAATTTAGAAAAAGGGTTGAGCAGATTGTATAGAGGAAAGGGAAAAGGTGGTCAGGGTTGATGAAGGGAAGAGAGAGTGTGAGTCAAACAATTCAATGGTTTCATTGGAGCTGAGAAACTAGTGGTTTTGCAGAAATGGTAGGTGAGGCAGCACATGTCATCCCCTGCTTGTGTGGGAGTGAGCTGTGGGGGCAGGGTGACACTTTTCATGGTGGGTCAGCCATTTGTGCACAGTGACGCTAACCACTGCATCAATTCAACTGATAACATCATTCCTCACACCAACAACTCTATCAAAAAAATTCAAAATTTGCTCCAAAAAAAGAAAAAAGACAAAAAGAATTTCAATAAAAAAAAGAAAAAAACATTTTAATAAAAACAACTCAACATAAAAAATATAATTTTTCATTAAAAAAAATTGAATATAAAAAACAAAATTTTACCCATTGAAAAAGAAAAAAACCATTTTCTTAACATAAAAAAGATATAGTTTTTTTCAATAAAAAAATTCATAATGCAAAAAAATAATAATAAGGGGCTTTTTTGAAAAATAAAAACAGAAGTCTTAGAAAAAATATAATTAGTCCTTCTATGAATTTAAACTACAGGGTAGCCACATGAAGGCTAAGATTAGTCCTCATATGACTGCAAACTACAGGATAGCAACCTTAAGGATATAGATTAGTACTTTTATGAATTTAAAATACAGGGTGGTTCCCAGAAGACCAATATTAGTCTTTGTATGACTTTAAACTACAGGGGCAGCACACCAGAGAGCTGAAAATGCAATCAAAATTAACAAATTATGAATATAAAATAAAGAAAGAGAAGATGTCAATGGTAGAAACAAAAGTGAAGAATAGAATAATGAAAAATTCAAGTTGCAAATAATGAAAAATATTTAGTAAAAAGAAAACTATCCATTTTAATCTTCTTTGTCCTGAGTAGGACAGTACATTTCTCACTTATTTAATCCTGGAATAGAGTTTTCAACTTTCCTTGCATGACATTAAACTGTAGCATTTGGTATACCTAATATTCTGTGTTTTATTCACCTAGATGTAAAATCATTGCATGACTTAAGACTAAAATTCAAATTTAATTATGAAAAAAAGTAAAAAGGAGATACTAAATAGCTGTTTCATTTCACTTTGAATTAAAAAACAAAAAATAAAGAAGAGAAAAAATATTATTAATTGATACTTTCAACCAGGTTAAGAATCATGGAGGCTCAATTAAATTCGGAAATATATATATTAGTACTCAAGAGGGTTAGACCAGTAATCAAAGCTTTGCCTCGACATCTGAATCCATATTTGGAAAGATCTTTATTATCAAGTGATCCATTTGAAACACCTTTATCAGCTAACCCACCTCTATTCATCTCAAAATTGAAAGTTACAGAAGAAAGAATTGCAATGATAAATTTTGGATCATCTGGATGGTTGTCAGAAGAAGAAATGAATTGATTAATTAATGTTATATTACTAAGGTAAAAGGCTATAGAGTTTTGTAAAGAAGAAAGAGGTGTACTTAAACATTCCAAGGGAAAATGTACAAAATGCTGGTTATACCACATGAACCATGGCAGAAGAAACCAATACCAAAATCAGTTTTACCTCAATTTATTGAATAAGTCAGGAAATAATACATACAGGACTCCATGAGAAATTAACAACAAGCTATAGAAGCTTGTTATTTTGTGTGGAAAAACCAAATGTAAAGCTTAGAATAGTTCATGATCTTCAAGACCTCAAGAAACTCACAATGAAAGATAAAGTATTACCACCAAATTTCAATGAGTTTGTGGAATAATTTTCATGAAGAGCATGTTATTTATTAAGAGATATTCTGAGAGGATATGATTAAAGAGAAATGGATATTAGTACAAGACCCCTTACAACCTTTGGAACACCACTTGGAAGACTTCAGCTTACCAGACTAACTCAAGGAGCCTCAAACTCTGTGGCAGTTTATCTAGCACAAATAACTTGGATACTTCAGAAAGAAATAACATGGAACCTTATAATATTTATGAATGATGGAGGGATAAAAGGACCCAGATTGACATACCAGCACAGAAAATTGAAGTATAATCTACTCATAAGGAGATTTTTCTGAGAATATGCAGTGAAATCAAAAAGAATACTATTTAGGATTAACAATGAAGGACTTACAATTTCAGGCTTACAATCTGCATGTTGTGTTCCAGAACTTGATATTTTAGGGAATGTTGTATCTTTGGGAGGAGGAAAGAGCTTAAAAAAGAAAGTAAAAAAGATACATAATTGGCCTAAAAAACAACAAAGAATGAAGCTAGAGGAATTTTAGGGCTACTTGAATATGTCAGAATGTTTATCAAGGATTTTTACAAAGCTTTAGCACCACTGAGAAGATTGAGAAAGGAGGATGTATTTTGGAAATGGGATTAAAAGTGTGAAGAAGCTTTTATAAAACTCAGGAAGATAGTAGGAGAAGAAATTAATTGGAAGAAATTGAATTATGAAAAATAGTCTCCAAAGATAAAACTGGAAATAGACTCAAGCTACATTGCAGATTGTGCAATACTTATACACAGTCATGGGAATCAAAAGTATAGGCTTTTACTATATGAATCAGTAACCTTTTCTTGACTATACTCTAAATAATATTGGCCAAAATTAGAGCTGTGTGGTGTTGAAAGAATAATCAAAAACATCAAAAACTATGATGGGGGAAATACTTTTAGGTTGAAGTAGATGATGAAGCTTGGATACAAATGATCAACACACCTTTTTTACCCAATGAAACAATGACAATATGGGTAGCATTTATTCAGCTTTGTTATTTTGATTTGGTACAAAAACTGGGAAAGAAATTTACTATGCCAGATGGGTTATCAAGAAGACCAAAGGGGGAAAATGAAGATGAAAGTGAAAGGGATGATTTTGATGAATAAGAAGAATTGATAAGACCTCAACCATAAATTGGCTTAAAAGAAGTAAATACAATCTGTCAGGCTGAGTCTCTGATGAAGCTTATTAATAAATATTTACAAGCTTTAACTGTGACTGTGAAGTGGTGAAAAATGATAATAAATGATCTTTTGATTATATAAAAGGTTGAAATAAAAGTATTGAGGGCTTTACTATTGAGTAATATTGGTGGTGAGCATTGTTGAAAGCCCTGGGTGCAGCTTTACCTGTTGGATTACAATAATAAAGACTAAAATAATTCAAATTAGAATTATACCTGGTTATTTTCCAAGAGTATACCTTTTTTTGACAGTTGTACTACGTAGGAGCTTGATAGCAGGATGAGGAAACCTTTTCTGGTGGAGAAAAGGCCTCCTTTTATCCTAAAATAGGGTGGAATGGCCCTCTAGACCAACCATGTAGAGGAAGTGAAGAGTTTTTCACTTCGGAGTACTGTCTTGTGGCTTTCATAGTGCCTGTATGCTCTGTATTGGGCTCAGATGTGGATTTGAAACCACATCTGGGCAGTTTTCACCAATACAGGGTGAACATTTTCATCTGGGGACCACATAACCCTCTTCTGATGTGTATGACACGTAGAATGGTGTACAGAACCTGTATGGGGCCCCAGTATTGAGTTATTTATGATTTATTGAAGTATAAACTTTTTTTTTGTCTATTTGACACCTCATAATCATACTTATGGGAGAATATTGCACAGTAACACTGTGTTGGTCTAATTGTGGGATTTTGAGCTTAAAGCTACCATACCTTTTTCAGTTTTTTAGATATCAAGCTCAAAAGTTGTTCATTGTGTAGCCGTGGATGTGTTCTTCACAATGGTACCTCATCTGATATAGCTATCATTAAGTATGGCAAAGTGATGCCATGTACAAGCTTTTTTGTACATATATATGTTTTGCTTAAAAACTGTATAGAGCTTGTTTGCACCATAACTTTTGTTCTAGATGCTATATGAGGAAATGGATGGTACCATCAGATATCCCTAATTGTTCTCTTTCCAAAAAGACCCCACTTTAGGTATCTCACACTAAAACTGTAGAAGTTAGATGGGAGGTTAATATTTTAATCACCCTTATTTGACCTTATTTTGGTCATAACTTCTGTAATTATGGTACTAGCTAAGTTTGGCTAGTACCATTGGATAGCCCTTACTTTGAACTCCATTTCAAATACCCATTTTATGGGGTTATGCCTCTTCCTCTGTACTTTAGATGAGAGGTGAAAATTAAGGTTTAGGCTCAGCAACAACTTTAAGCAGGAATAACTTTGTTATTCTTTGTCCTATGATTATGGGAGTTGTATATTTGGGAAGGGGTGATTTTTCTCTTTCTTTTGATACCTTTTGAGCTTATTTGGCTCAGCTCCATGTTTTGGTGGTATCTTGGCTATACCATTGATTTATGGTATTTGGCTGTCATGTGTGTGCTCTGGTTTTGAGTCACAGGCTGACACAAGCAAAGTGGGAAAACTCTCAAGAAATAAAACAAAAAATATTGAAATTTCAAGAAAAAAGGAAGGATTTGGAAAAAAATATTCATAAATATTTTGCTAGGTTGTAAATGCTGCAGAATATTGGGGAAGAGAACTTCAAGAGGATTTAAAGAATATAAAGAAACCTCTATTTAGGAGGAGGGTATCTGAAAAGGAGAATTCAAGAGAACCTCCAAATAGTTTTATTGAATGAAAAATCTCAGACACAGATTCTAATGAAAATTCTTGAAGAATGGGGTCATTTAGGGCGAAATTAAATATAAAGAAGAATAAAGAAAAGATATTGGTGGAAGGAATGAAAATGATAGTCAAGAAATGGGTTAAATCATTGAAATAATGTCAGAAAAAGAGTAATTTGCAACAAAACAAAGAAGGTAATATATCTGTAACATCCACTTTATCTTCAAGATTAAGTATGGATGCAGTCCATATTAAGGCAGTAAGATAGAAATATCTAGTTTTGGCAAGAAATTACTTTTCAGGATGGTAAGAAACTGTGGCATTAACTAGGCTAACCACAAAATCAGTCACAGAATGGATTTGTAGATATGGAGAGCCCAAAGAAGTAAAATTAGAGGGAGGGGAAGATTTTGGAAAATAACTCTAAGAAGCAATAAAAAGAGAAGTATAAATAATCAGAATAACTACACTTTAGTACCCAGAATCACCAGGAATGGTTCAAAGAGGCCATAAGCAATTTAATGATACACTTGTAGAGATGTGTTGTGAAAATGAATCAAGATAGAAAGAATACTTACCAATTGGGACCTTTTCAGATAGAATATCTGCAAAACAGAAAACAGGATACTAAAAATTTGAACTTCAATTTGGTCAGCAGGCTGTCTTACCAAATGAAATTGAAATAAAAACATAACTAGCAATAGAATGGAAGAAAATATCAACAAGAGAAGAGCTATTGGAAGAAAGAGAAATACTAAATTGAGAGATGCAATAAAAAATCTGTCAAATACTTGGACAAAAGGACGGCACACAATCTTAGAGATCCACTTCAACCAGGGGATTTTGTATTAGTTTACAATACAACACTTGAATCAAAGTCGGGTTTACTGTTTAAAAGCCATTGGAATGAACCCTTGAGAGCTATAAGTGAAGTTGATACTGGACCTTACAAAGCTGAAGAGCTGGATGACACCAAACTAAAAATGAAATTTCTAGAAAGTTGCATCAAGAGATTTTATACAAGGTAAAAGATATTTAACTTAACTTCAGAATCAGGAAATGAGAAAAGTGCAAAGATGGAATTTTAATGTTCAATCTTAGAGGAAGAAGAAATTGAAAACCATACAGATTCTGATTAACAATGGCAATATTTCAGCTGGAATCCTGGGGACAGAATTAAATGGAGAGGGGGATGTTTTATTCCATACCAATTATAAAAGTCTCAAGCTTACCAAACGTTAAAAAAGAGGTTAAAATAAATTTGTGGAATTCTGGAGGAATTAGTGAAAGCTCTGCATATAGTAATCAAACATGAAGAATTATGCAGGAATTAGAAAAGAAAATTCAGAATAATTTCTGAAATGGAATAAGCCTGCAGAATTGTTTGAAAAGAAATGGAAATAAAATTGTAGAATTTTAGAGAAGGAACAGGAATAAGATTTCAGAATAACTTCAGACATGAAAAGAAGATTCAGGAGTTATGGAATATATCAGGGAATAACTCCAGATACAGAATTATGGCAATAAATTTGTGGACTAACACTGAGGAATAAAGCTGTGGAATAACTTAAGACACAAAAGAAATAAAGCTTTAATTATGGAAGATATTGCAAAATAACGTTGGATATGGCAATGAAATTGTGGAATTTCACAGAATAAATGAAGGTTTTTTAAAATTGAAGAATAACTTGATGGACAGAAGATTGGGAAATTATAGAAAAATCCCTGAATAACTCTGAGGAATAAAATAAAGTTTTGGAATAATTTCAGATGTCAAAAGAGGATTTTGGAATAATTTCCAAGATCAAAATACAATTATTGAATAACTCTGGAGAAGCAAATCAGATTGCAGAACTCTGGAACTAGGTAAATCAAACTGTGAAGAATTCCTAGGAAACAATCAAGAATTTTCCAAATGTAGAGGACTAAAGTTTCAAAATGAAGAATTTCAATCAAAATAAAAAATATCAATATCTCCACCTTATTGCATCATCCATAGAAAAATTCCTCAATTAAATGGAGATAAATTCAATACAGCTAGTTACATTTATATTGAACACAGAATCAGGACTGTATTCTCTCAAGCTCAATCCAATTAAAAGAAATACCTCAAGTACATGCAAGAAATTACAATGGATTTACCAAGAACAAATTCTTTCTTAGGAATAATGATACACCTCAAATTTGATAGAAATTATGCAATAGTAAAACTAAACCACCAGAAAGATTCTCTGAAGATTGCATATTGAATTTCAAATTAGTTATAAATGAAAATAAAGAGGACTTTGAAGAGATTCTTTCCCCACCTTTGTTTTAGTCTAATGGCAGTGCACTCAATAGCTAATTCTGCATTTTCCCCCTTTCTCCACTTCCAAGAAAACTCTCAGCAGCTAAGGTCTCTCAAAGATATCATATGGCTACAATAGATTTCAATTTTCAGAAGCTATATTCTCTCCACTTTCTTGCCAAATATAAACTATTACCAGCCAAAGTATCTCAATAAACTCGCATTATTTTGATAGGTAAACACCACAGGTCAAATCCTCTCACCAAACATGTAACAAAGTCACCAAAAAGAAAAATCTCACCAGCTACATCATGTCAAAGATATCATATGACTAGAAGAAATTTCAACTTTTGGAAGCTTTATTTTATCTGCATCCTTTGCAAAAATAAACTCCCACAAATCAAATTATCTCAATACCTTCACATGATTTTGATGTGAAAAACAACACCAGAAAAATTCTCTTGGAAATGACATCACTACACCAAAAATACATGTCTCACCAGCTAAAACATCTTAACTATGATTTTTCCAACGCCCTGTTTTGAGAATCTCTATGGTGGCCCAAAAAGTATAAATAGAGGTCTTCTCTCCTTCATTTTTCTTAAAAAATGGAGAAAGTTCCCACTATTGAGTATAACAAACATCCCTGGGCTTGCAGTATATCTAGAGTAGTAGTAGTGTTTTAGTCATGGAAGGCTCAGTACCCTTTCTTAATATCTTATTATTGTTGAGGAATAGTAGTATAATCAGAGTGAGAGCTCATCAGCCTTGCTCAGTAGCTTAGTATTAGTGAAGAATTTGTAGTATAAACATGGTGAAAGGCTCAGTAGCCTTGCTCAGTAGCTTCTTATTCTTGATGAATAGTAGTATATCCAAAGTGAAAAGCTCATTAGCCTTTCTCAGAAGCTTAGTATTGGTGAGAAGAAGTAGTAGTGATGAAAAAACAAAAAGATAGTATCAAAGTTTATTCAAGAGTTATCCTTAGTATTAAACTTAGTATTCTTATTTTTAGTATTGATAAATCATTATAATCAATATAAAGGATTAATGGTAGTCTTTACTTTATCAAAAAGTTTAGTTTTAACTCAGAGCTTTTACTGTACTGTTATTTATAGGTCTTATTTAGAGACTACTGATAAGTCTTCTCTATCTTTTAAAGCCACAAATCTTATTTTATTTTGTAATTATCTGTAGGCTGAAAATTCATTATTATTCAGAGGGGAAGCTAGTACACCTTAGAACCCATGGGTATCAGACAATTCTGAAATTTGAAACATACTTACCAATAATATCCCCCTCAAGATACTGCCTTATTTCATCCCACACCAAAAGGAGTTCCCACATCTCCCTAGCCATGTCTCCTAGGGCTTGATTAGGTGCTCTGCCTTTTTGTTCTCCTTGGTCAATTAAGTCAGGGAAGGATAAAAACTAATTCAAATCTGTTATAGGGAGTTGGCAAATACTTCAGAGGCAAATTCCTTTGCATTTTCCATTTTCAAAGCTTTGAGAGTTAGCTGGAGTTTCACTTTCAGTTTTTTATTGTGTCAAGGATGGCTTTGGGCACCTTGGATTGTGAATTCAGCAGGTACACAATGCTATAGGTTGATGCATGGTCCCATATAGCTAAGAGATAGGGGAAAATCTTGGCATAATTTGCAAAATTACCCATGATTTTGGAGACTAGCTTTGAGCCTTTGAAATATGACAATATATCCAAAAAGGTCACAAGAAAAGCTTCATAATAATTATACTCATAATAATTATCTTAAAGCCAGTGAAAATGCCATAAATAGGTACAAACTCTGAATGAACTCAGAATCTAATTCTTAAACATGTGAGATGAATTACACCATTAGATTTGTCATGGTAAAATAAACATATATCATTTTTATTGAATACCTGTAAATTCAATAATTACTGAATAATAAGTCATGATACCCTAAAAAAGAAATAAAATCTTATTTAGCTCAGAATCCAATGAAAAAACATGTGAAATGAATTTCACTATTGAATTCCTCATCAAATACTCCACATAAAAAAGATTTATGACAATTCTCTAAAGTCAATACTTAAGGAATTAAGCTGAATATATGCACTTTTTTGCTCAATGCATATATTCATGGTTTTTAGCTAATATCTCTTGAAATATACATCATAGAGAATTAAACCAAGAAAAACAGTCACCACGTAATTACTGTGAGAGCGCAGATATGAACTTTACTTGACAAGCTATAAACAAAGTTATAACTTGTAAGGGTTGATTAAACAAAATTACTAGAACTGTTGACCACTTTGTTGTGAAAGTGGTCCAAACTTAAAACAAAGTAGATATTCATATTATACTTGTTCATACATGAAGAATTATGTAATGTTTATCATAATATTCAAGGTATAACTCCTTGAAATCAAGGTTTGAAGCTTAAAATATTGAGCTTAAACAGAAAAGATGAGATACAAGAAAAATCATCAAAAACAGAGTTTTGATGATGTAATTAAATTCTCTTCAAATTTTAATAATGCAATGCAAAGCTATTATAATTCAATAATAGAATAGTTTTACATGTATAACCTAAAAGTAATTAGTGATCAAAGTTTAAGCTTAAAATTGATCATTTATGATCACTCCCTGTAATCTTATTTTAGGTTTAACAGTTATATAAGTGATACAACTGGTGTATAATATTATATGATGATTCATACTAATAAAATCCATGAATTTTGGGCTTCTGCAAAGCCTATGATACCATCAAACTTAGAGCTATAGTGATGACTCTAAATAATGGCGTAATAGTGAGATAAGATGGTTTGATAATGACGTAATCATCACTAAACCTTAAAATACTGATCATTTCCAGTTGATACCATCAGTACACGTCTACTAGAAGCCTACTGGACTCTAGAAGGGAGGTATTTACTATAAATAGAGCTCTTTTTAGTCTATTTTCCCCTCAGACACATCAAAACAATAAAACAATTCAATCAAAAGGTAAAATCTTTATTCTATATATATAAATATTTTCTATTATCAAAGCCCAAAGGTGATCTTTGTTATAATTATCATTTTTGCTGTGATTGCTTCAATTGCTCAGTTGTTTTGTTATAATTCTCTTAAAAATCTTATTTCAAGGTAAAATAAACAAAATTTGTAATTTCTTTTATTTTTATTTGTAGATACAATTTAAATAAGCTGTATTTAAATTATTTGTTGTAAATTCTTCCAAAATTATTATTTTAAGAATAAAAAAGTAGTCTAGTTTCTCTTATTATAATAATTTCTCTCTATTATTACTATTAATAACTCTCCAAGTAATACAAATACTATTTTTATTTACAACTTCAATATTAGTAATCCTATAGTTATCAATTGTTTTTCATTAAATAAAAACAACTTTTTATGCCTTTATCATCTGTGAGTAACAATAATAAAGTGCTTTTTAATATATTAATTATCAAATATTAATTTATCTATTTATTTATTTATTATATTATTCTTTCGTAATATAAACTATATTATTATATTTATTTAATAATATAATTATTTTTTATGCCATAATTTTAATAATTCTTTATTATTACAATTATTTTCATCCTATTAATTTCAATTATAAGGTCATTCAGAGTACAATAAGTAAAATATTAGTAATTTTTACTTATTGTTTCATAGTCAAACCTTACATTTGGGGGCCTGGCCGTGATATTTACTTAAAACAACCTTTAAAAAGATTCTAATTGGTCTTATCCAATAATAAATTATAGTTATAATCATAAAATTATATAATTGTTTTATATTTATTGATTCTAAAAGCTATTTAGGCATTTGGAAAGTAATTTTACTGCCTTACATGTGGTGTTTCACATCCTTAGATTTGCAAGAACTTTCTTTGAGTGACTATAGTGATTAAAAAGATATCTTATATATTGAAAAAAAATATTATATTATAAATTCATTTCATAAAAGAATCATCTTTATTTTTTTTATTTTTTAAAAATAAAAATATTAAAATCAATAAAAAAGTTATTTTTATTCACTCTTTTCATTTTTTTATTCATTTCACTTATTCTAAGATATAAAAGAGATTTTATGTGGAAAATTGCCATATCTTACCAAAAATAACACTTTTTATATGAAATACTTATATTGGTTTGTCTTTTTTAGTGTTTGAAGACAATCCAACAGAGGACAATCAGACTAATGCTGAAACATTGGTGGAAGAAACTTGCTCAATGTCCCCAACACCAATTGCCATTAAGAAAAAGAAATCCAAGAAAGTAGACTTTCCAGGACCCACTATTCAGGACTCTGAAGATGAGTACCTCCTTTATAAATTACCATAAAGAGATATTCTTGTCCTGAAATCTTTTTTTTAATTATGACTACCAGAAGAGATTCCCAATACTCCATCAAATCAGATGGAGCTGGACTCAGAGGTAAGATTGATCCCTCAAAAGGGAAAAGAAATGGCAAAATACCCAGTGGAAGAGAATCCACACAAGGAAGTGCCTTATCCCAAAGGCAAGTCCCAGAAATTCCCATGATATCTGAACCAGAGCTAGAACTAAGTATGAGTGCCTCAAATAGGTAAAAATTACATTCAGAGGGCTCAAATAGACATTTACATGAGCCAGTACAAGCAGTACTACACAGTGTACAAGGACAAGGATTGGGGAATATTGCCACAAATACACCAAGGAGTGATGAACTCCTGGCGCATCCTCAAAGAGGAGGCAATAGTGAGATACTCCAATGGATGGGATCCACTATCATCCAAATCTCAAATCAAAAAGATCAAGGAATACTATTCCAAAAAGAGGGAGGAAACCAAGGAAGAATCCCCAGTAGCTTCTACCTGCAAGCCCCAAGCCAGCCCATTTACCCAAGAAGGGAAGAATAAAAACAAAAAGAACTGTAGAAAACCATATTCCCCAGCTTACAGGATTCCGAAAATTCAAAAAGATGCCATGGAAAATGTCTTCAACATGCCCAAAACCTTGATGGAATTCAAGGACAAGGAGGAACAAAGAATGAGAAAAACTCACTTCCCAAAGAATCAACTTTGTCTCCAGATGTTGTAGATACTTTAACAGAAATTAAAATAGTATTTTACCTTATAAACAAATTAAAAACAGTTTATTATTGCTACAAGAAATAAATAATAATTTATCATCTTTAACAAAAATTGTTGTACAAAATAAAAAAGAAATTGAAAACATTAAATTTATGGTTGAAAATAATAAGCCACCGTTTTAATTTAAAATTCTCAAAAATTAATACAAGGAGAAAAGGTATTGTCTAAATATATAAAACATATCAAAGATAAAACTTTGAAAATCAATTATGCCATGAGTATTGATAATCTTACCAAAAATTGAACAAAGTAAGTATTTATGTAGAACAATTTGAAGAAAAGACTTCATCATATCAAAAATTAATTCTAGACCATTTGGAAAAAAGTGATGAAGCAAGAATTAATCTGAAAGATGACATTCAAAGTTAAATAAGACTTATTACCCAGAAAATGGATAAATTAAATATGCTAAAGTTATCAAACCCATTTTCTCACATAAGAAGTCCTGTTAAACCAAAAGAGGAAATAACAAATCCATTAATAACAGACTTTAGTCATAAAGACAATAACCAAGTCTTAATGAAGGAAGCACCTCAATTAAAATAATGGCCAATATTCACAGGAGAAGGTGAATATGACTATATGTCATTTATTAAGACAATTGACATGTTACAAGAAGATTATGCCATACCAGATGAATTAATCACTTCCAGATTACACTCACTTTTTGAGAAATCTGCAAAAAGATGGTATTCTGGCATAAGGAAAACAAACGGCAAAAATACCTGGTCTTGGTGGAAACAAGAAATAATAACCAAGTGGGCTAATGATGCCTGGAGGTACAAAATACAGAATACATTTTAAAATTCCATCTTTGACCCAGACAAGGATAAACATTTGACTTAACTGTTAAAGCAAGTTGAAAGAGTAAATGCACTGTACCCAGAAATGTCACAAAAAATGGTACACATGAAAATACTTAAGAAATGCGGAGGAGAATTGGAACATGCCCTGAGAAGCAGGTTTATAGTAACATGATCCACAGAAGAGTATATCAATGAACTATAAGACATAGTGACAAGGACAAAAATTGGAAGGACTTTGAAAAAAATTGGACATTAAAAGTCCAAACAAACAATTTATCAAGAAAGATAAACCAAGAGAAACTTTCAATCCCAATACATCCAAAAGTAATGAGAAAAGAAGGTGCCACAAATGTGGGGGTATTGGACACTTAGCCAATAATTGCCTTAAGAAAGCAAAATACAATGCAATTGTGGAAATAGAAGACCACAATGATAAAGAAGAAGAATCTGATTTTGAAAAGGAAATTGAAGAATCAGAAACTTCTGAAGATGAAGAAATTCATATAATTAATGCACAAATTAATAATTTTGAAAAAATATTATTAGTACTGGATGTAAATTCAAACTAACCACAAGTTGGAACATCTGATACAAGCCTGACAAAAATGCAATATTCCAAATTTTATAGCACCAAACCAGAAAAAGGGATGGGATATACAGATTGAAAATCAAGTATAAGTACTTTCATGGTGGAAAACCAAGAGGAAAAAGTCAACTTAGATACAGGAGCATATTGTACCTCTGTTGTTAAGAGTTATTTGAAAACAATTGTACCAAATTGGGAATAAAGACTTATAACAATACAAGGACTAAAACTTAGTAGTGTAAGTGAAAGCATGAAGCCCCTTGTTATAATTTACTTAATACTCATTTTTCTTCATCCTTCACAATGTATCAGATTGAAAGTAGATTTTGTAGTGGTGGACAACTGCACTAGTGGCCATTTTATATTTAGAAATGATTACTTGTCAGTTTATGGCATAGTAATCTCTAACCAAAAGGATAGATACTTTACCATAGGAGACAATAAAAGACAAAGATTTGGCTTCTTTAATAACAAAAAAACAAATTACAGTTATTGAGAATGAAGAAAAAAGACAAGAAAAGGATGTTTTCATAGCTGATCAACTTAAAGATGCAGAATTAAATCATTGATTAACAGAAAAAATTGAAAGAAAAATTGATTGACCTCATATTCAAAAATAAGAATGCCTGTGCAACTGACAAAGAACCACTAGGTTCCATAATTGGACATGAGATAGATATAATCCTTAGTGTGGAAGACTCTCATACATCTGTATTAAGAAGAGCAGCTTGCCTACATAGCCCAAGAGCTAGAGAAGCTTTAGAGGTACACATTGGATAATTAATAGACCTTGGTGTATCAAGGAAGGTAGGACATAATGAACAGGTAGAGGTCACTACACCTGTCATTACAGATTGTAATAATGGAAAATCAAGGATGGTAGGGGACTTTGGATCTCTAAAAAGCTATACTGTCCCTGACAGATCTCCAATACCCAGAATCCATGAGACATTAACACAATTATCTCAAGCTGTGTTCATTACAGCCATGGCTTCTCTAAAGGGTTTTCTTCAAAATGTTTTAACAGACAATTCCAAAAGCCTACTGAGGATGATAGACCACTGTGGAATTTTTTAATACCTAATAATTCCATTTGGTATAAACAATGCACCTTCCCATTACCAAAGAATGATGGATACCATATTTCTTGAAGAGTTTTAAGAAGGATGGTTTATTGTCTATATTGATGATATCATGGTTTGCTCAGAAACTTGGGATAGTCACTTCACAAGACTAGGAAGAGTCTTGCAAAAGATACTACAAGTAACTATGAAAATCTCCTTGAAAAAGTGTCATTTTGCATACAATGAGCTAAAAGCACTACAACATGTTGTATCTGGACTAAGTTTGGGCATAGATAAGAACAAAACAGCAGCAGTACTATTGAAGCCAATGCCCCAAACCAAAAAAAAATGCAATCATTTCTAGGATTTTCTTGTTATTACAGAAAGCAGATAAAAGACTTTGCAATAATTGCTAAGTCCTTGTATAAGCTGTGTGACCAACAGACAGTCTATGAAATGACTGAAGAAAGAGTCAAGGCATATGAAGAACTGAAAAATGCCTTACCAAATTCCCCATTTCTTCTAATTCCAGATTGGAAACTACCCTTTAAACTATGCATTGATGCTTGTGGAGAAGGACTAGGTGCTGCACTACACCAGGCAAGAATCATAAATGACAAACCTGTTGAAGGACCAATTTGCTTCATTTCAAGACAAATAAAGCCAACAGAAGAAAGGTATGGAGCAAGCCAAATGAAATTCCTCTGCTTCGTGTGGGCTTTAGAAAAATTTCACTACTATTTTTATGGGACAGTTTTTGATGTAATTACAGATTGTAATGCTGTAAAATCCTTATTCAACGTGAAAACTCCAAATAGACATATGCTAAGATGGCAAATTGCCATCAAAGAATATAGAGGAAATATGACTATAGTTCATAAATCTGGTAATATTCTTGAAAGTTCAGATGGTCTTAATACATTGGCTCTGTCAAATACACCTAAAAATCCAGCATGGGTACCATAGGAAGAGTACCATATAGAAGGAATATGTGTCACAGATTATGGCATAGAATTACTTAACAAAGTTAAATAAAGCTATAAAATGGACAAAAACAGCCATATTGTATGCCAACTTCCAATGAAAAATGGTAAAGCCCATCACTTTCATCAAAACTAGATCAAATGTGGAAAAAAGCATATGATGAAGGAAGATTCAACCTCCTTGATGGAATCCCCTATTAGAGAACTAAACATACATCTGTTATGGATTTAACAGATAGAAATCTGATAAACACTATACTACATGAATGTCATGATAGTGTTGCAGCTGGACATCTCTCAGAAGACAGAACACTAGAGACGGTAAAGACCTGCTCTTGATGGCCAAATTGGAAGCAAGATGTTGCAGAATAATGCCAAACCTGTGAAAGATTTCAGAAAGAAAACAGAGTCACAGGAAAGGAATTTGGAATGATGATCCAAATCCAGGAACCAAAATACCCTTGGGAAACAGCTCACATGGATTGGGTAACAGCCTTACCTCCAGGAGGAGACAGAAGTTACAATGCCGGCTTAGTATTAGTGTCAGGCTGAGTCTATGATAAAGGTGTATAATTGTATTCAAAAGCTTTAACTATGATTGTGACATGGTGAAAAGGGTATATAGAAATTTTATTGAGGATGATAATGGTTTAGAATAAGATAATTTGGGATTTACTATCATAATACAGTGGTGGTGAGGGCTGTTGAAAGCCCTGGGTGCAGTCTTACCAGTTTAATTAATATAATAAGAGCTACAATACTTAAGTTTAAAGTATAACCTGATTATTCTCAAGAATATAACTGTTTTTCACAGTTGTATTATGTAGGAATTCAAGAGAAGGATGGGGATTCCTTTTCTGGAAGTGCAAAGGCCTCCTTTTATCCTGAAATGGGGTGAAAAGGCTGCTAGACTTTTTCATGCAGAGGAAGTGAAGACTTTTCACTCTCAAGGACAGGCTTGTGGTTTTCAAAAGGCCTGTATAGCCTGTATTGGGCTCAGATGTGGTTTTAAAAACACATCTGGGCAGGTTTCACCAATACTGGGTGAATATTTTCATCTGAGGACCCTGATTCTGACATGTATGACATGTAGAATGCTGTACAGAACCTTTATGGGACCCCAGTATTTAATTAACTATGAGCTATTGAAGTAAAAACAAGCTACTTTGTCTTTTTGACACCTTATAATCATGGTTAGGGGATATTATCCCATGGTAAGGCTGTATTGGCCAAACTGTGGGATTTTAACCTTAAAACAGCCATAGCTTTGTCAGTTTTTGAGATATCAACCTCAAAATTGTTTCAGTGTGTATCCCTGTATTTTTTCTAAAAATGGTACCTCATTTGATTTGCTTATCATTCAATATGGTCAAGTTATGCCATGTACAAGAGTTTTGTACATATGCGTGTTTGAGGCAAAAAGCTGTATTGGGCTTGTTTGCCTTATAACTTTTGTTTGAGATGGGATATGGGAAATCAATTGCACCATCAGATGGCCCTGATTGGGCTCTTCCCAAAAAAGACCCCACTTTAGGTATCTCACACTAAAACTGTAGAAGTTAGAGTAGAGGAGAATATTTTATTCACTCTTATTTGGCGGTCACAGGGGCTCTTATGGAAGCAATAGTGGCCTGGTACTCAGGAATCAAGAAATCACTTGGAGGGCTCCAAAAGAGTAAAGGAATAAAAGAATATATTTCTTTAAAGAAGAATAAAATTTAAAGACAAGTATGCCAAAGATAAAAGAAAAGGAAGCCAATGGCCAGTATAATAAGAAGCCAAAAGCCAAAGATCCAACCAAATGAATCCTCAATTCACTGTTTAAACCTTCCAGAAAGAACAATGGAATTAGTAAAAGATATGACCACCAATATCTCCTGACAGGAAAAGAAGAGAAGATGCAAATGACTGACTTAATATTATCAGTATTCACTTTAATAAGGTAAAAAAACTAAGGATAAAATTAAATCCAATATATTAATTAACTGGGAAAAAGTCCCCAGGTAATGAAAGGTGGCCAGTATATGTGAGAAGCTTAAAGGCTGATCCTAGAAGGTGAATCATCTGGCTGTATAGTCTGAATTGGGCCAATACAGTTCTGTCCATCTTGAGAATTGAACTGTGTGACTGAATTTCCACAGTTGAATATGAATTGGCACAATTGGGCCAAGGCCATACAGGATACTTGATAACTACCTGTATGAACCAATTGAGTTTTCCAAGGAATGCTGAGTACTTGATGCCTTGAAAATGATTGAATATGTTTGCTTACCTCTGAGAATCTCCCTTAGAATAGTCCTGGTGAGAATTGACAACCCAACTCCTGCATTGCCAGGTGGTTGGGGTCCTTGAATGGTCTTCTGGTAGCCGCCAGGGAATTGCCAGATTGAATAGCTGAAAAGTCCTCCTTCAAAATTGGTGATGAACTTTGGGACTTGATTTGTAATCACGTAATTGAGTCCTGAAAGTGTCACTATTGGATTGCTGAGTAAAAATGATGCATAATGGTATATTATACCATTTATACACCACTCCTGGTCCTTGAGTATGGAATGCATTGAAGGAAGGGAAGTCTTCCCTTGAACTGGAGGGGAATCCTTGCTTGGAGCTGATCTGGTGGCCTCTGATGGTTTCCAGAGGCCATGGACTGATTTATGTCCAACTTGTGGTTCTTGGCCAATTTGGGTCCTAAGGTGGTTTTTGTCCATTTGGAGTTGATTGGGTTTTGGGGTCAAAAACTGGCTCAGGTGGGCCAACTTGTGGTTTGGGATCCACCTGGCTTTGAGGGCTGATGGACTGCCCCCTTCGCCCCTTTTGGCCTCATTGGAATTGGGCCAAAAGGGGCCATAGAGGCCGTAGGGGGCCTAAATGGCCCATCCCCCCGATATAAAGGGTTGGGCCAAGAGCCCTGGTGATTGCTAGACAGGCCATAGGCCCCTGGAAGACTGAAAAGACCCACCAGGCCTAAAAACAAGGATAATGGCCTGGGGGTTGGTGAGGGGGGGAACTGGCCAATGAGGCCAATGAAAGCCGGATATGGCCATTGGAAGGGTGTTATTGCCAAGAGGCCATAGAGAACCAAAAAGAGTACAATTGGCCATAAACATATTATATGGCCAATTTACCATGACTTGGGTTCAGGTTGGAATTGCCGCAACACCCATTGAGAGGGGTGATTATTTGTGGTTGTGACATTGGCCTGAATTTGGCCATAACTTCTGTAATACTTGTGCTAGATCAGTTTGGCTGGTACCATTGGATAGCCCTAGCTTAGAGCTTCATTTTGAATACCCATTTGATGGGGTAAAGCCTCTTACTCTGTATCTCAGCTTAGACGTGAATATTAAGGTTTATGCTCAGCAACAACTTTGAGCAGAAATAACTTTGTTATTATTTGTCCTATGATGATCAGATTTGCATATTTGGAAAGAGGTGAGCTTCCTCTTTCTTTTGATACATTTTGAGCCAATTCGGCTCAGCTCCATGTTTTGGTGGTATCTTGGCTTTACCATTGGTTTATGGTATTTGGCTGTCATGCTTGTGCTCTGGTTTTGTGTCACAGGCTGACAATTAGTTGACAGAGAGAACAGGACCCCGATGTTCTTACCATGTCACAAGGATGATACAGCTATGGAAACAGCCATAGTTATATGGAATAAAGTAATTAGCCACACAGGCTTATTCCAAAATATCATAAGTGATAGTTTGAACCTTTGACATATGACCACATACCCAAAAAAGGTCACAAGAAATACTTAATATAATTATACATTAAAAATAATTACCTTAAAACTACAAAAATACCATAAATTGGCATAAAACTTGGTTTAACTCAAAAACCAATGAATAAACAGGTAAAATCAATTACACCATTGGATTCCCCATGGTAAAATACACATATACCATTTTTGTGGCATATCTGTAAAGTCAATATTTAATACGTTATAAGTAATAATACCTTATAAAAAACACAAATCCTTATTTATTTCAAAAACCAATGGAACAACATGTGAAATAAATGGTACCCTTGGATTTTCCATAAACATCCACATATAAAACAATTAAGAAGCTAAGCTTCAAAATCAATACTTAAGGAATTAACCTGAATATATGCACTTTTTTGGTCAACGCATAGATTCAAGGATTTTAGCTAATATCTCTTGAAATATGCATGATGGAGTGATGAACCAAAAATAAATTCATCACTTAATTACTGTAGGAATACTGAAATGAAGTTTATCTCACAAGCTGTAAACAAGGTTCAAACCTGTAAGGAATTATTAATTAAAATCAACAGAGCTGTTGACCACTTTGTTGTGAAAGTGGTCCAAAATTAAAAAAAAGTACACAGTTGAATTCTACTAGTTCATTCGTGAAGAATGATGTATTTCTTATTATAATATTCAAGGTATAACCCCTTGAAATCACATTTTGAAGTTTAAAATATTAAATTTTGACAGAAAAGATGAGTTACAAGAAAAATCATCAAAAATAGAGTTTTGATGATGTAATGAAATGCTCTTGGAAGAAGAATAAGTTTATGCCAAGCTATTGGAATTCACTCTCTGAATTTCTGTAGCGTGTAAATCCTCAAAGGTATTAAAGATCAAAGTTTGAGCTTAATCTGATCATTTATGATTACTCATCGTAGCCTTAAATTAATTTTGACAGTCATATGAGTGATAAAATTGGTGAATACTATTATTTTATGATTAAAAATAATAAAATCCACGAATTTTGGGGTTCTGCCAAGCCTTTGACGTCATCAAACTTAGAGTTATAGTGATAACTCTAAATAATGGCGTAATAATGATGTAATATGGTTTGATCATGATGTAATCATCACCGAAACTTAAATTATTGATCAGTTCCAGTGGATATGATCAGTACACGTCTACTAGAAGGCTGTTGGACTCTGGAGGGAGGTATTTACTCTAAGTAGAGCTGTGTTTACTTTGTTTTCCCCTCAGACGTATCAAAAAGATTAAATCAATTAAATTAAAAGGTAATATCTTTATTCTTTATATATAAATCTTTTATATTATTAAAGACCAAAGATCATCTTATTATAGTCATCAATTTTGACGTGATTAAATCATTTATTTAATTGTTTTTGCTAAAACTCTCTCTGAAATCTCATTTCCACATGAAATCAAGAATATTTGTAATTTTCTCTATTTTTTATTGTAAATACAATTTGGATAAGTTGTATTTACATAATTTGGTGTAAAATATTTCAAAATTATTATATTAAGTATTAAAAGTAGGTTATTTTCTATTTATTATTACTTTAATAATTCTTTAATTAATATAAATAGTATTTATATTAATTTATAACTTTAATATTGGTAATATTATTGTTATTAATTGTTTTTTATTAATAAAAAACAATTTTTTATGCCTTTATTATTTGTTTGTAACAATAATAAAGTGCCATTAAATATATTAATTATTTTATATTAATATATTCATTTTATTATATTATATTTTATAATATAAATTATATTATCATATTTAATTGATAATATAATTATTTTTACTCCATAATTATTATAATACTTTATTATTATAATTTTTTTTATCTTATTTATTTCATTTATAAGGACATTCATAGTACAATAAGTAAAATATTAGTAATTTTTACTTATTGTTTCATAGTCAAACCTTACATTTGGGGGCCTGGCCGAGATACTTACTCTAAAAGACCTTTAAAAAGATTCTAATTGGGGGTATCCAATAATAAATTATACTTATAATCATAAAATTATATAATAATCTTATATTTATTGATTTTAAAAGCTATTGAGGCATTTGGAAAGCAATTGTACTGTCTTACACATGGTGTTTCACATCCTTAGACTTGCAAAAACTTTCTTTGAGTGACTCTAGTGATTGAAAAAGATATTTTATAGATTAAAAATAATTTTATAAAAGAATCATATTCATTTTGATTTTATTCTTTAAAAATAAAAACATAAAAAATCTTAAGAATATCAAAAACCAATAAAAAAGTTATTTTATTAATTATAAATTCATTTCTTTAATTATTTTCATTTTTTTTAATAAAAAAAGATATAAAAGCAATTTTTACGTGGAAAATTGCCAAATCTTACGAAAAAATAACACTTTAATATAAAAGACTTATATTTATTTGTCTTTTTTAGTGTTTGAAGACAACCCAACAGAGGACAACCAAACCACTGTTGAAAGATTGGTGGAAGAAACCTGTCAAAGTTCTCCAACACCAATAATTACCAAGAAATTGGACTTTCCAGGACCCACCATTCAGGACTCTGAAGGTGAGTACCTCATTTATAAATTGCCATAAGAAAATTCCTGTTCTAAAATCCTCTTATTTCTTATTTTTCTTATAATATGACTACCAGGAGAGGCTCCCAATACTCAATCCAATCAGATGGAGCTGGACTAAGAGGTAGAATTGATTCCTCAAAAGGGAAAAGGAAGGGCAATAGCCCCAGTGGAACAGAATCCACACAAGGAAGTGCCTTATCCCAAAGGCAAGTCCCATAAATGCCCATGATATCTGAACTTGAATTGGAACTAAGTATGAGTAACTCAAACAGGTACGAATCACATTCAGAGGGCTCAAATAGACATTTAAATGAGCCAATACAAACAGTACTACACAGTGTACAAGGAAAAAGATTGGGAAATGTTGCCCCAAATACACCAAGGAGTGATGAACTCCTGGCACATCCTGAAAAAGTTCCTCAAAGAGGAGGAAATTTTGAGATACTCCAATGGATGGAATCCACTATCATCCAAACCTCAAATCAAAAAGATCAAGGAATATCATGCCAAAAAGAAGGAGGCAACCAAGGAAAAAGCCCCAGTAGCTTCTACCAGCAAGCCCCAAGTCAACCCACTTCCCCAAGAAGGGAAGAAGAACAAGAAAAAGAATTGGAGAAAACCATATTCCCCAAGCTACAGGATCCCCAAAATCCAAAAAGATGCCATGGACAATGTCTTCAACATGGCCAGAACTTTAATGGAATTCAAAGACAAAGAGGAGCAAAGAATGAGACAACCCCATTTCCCAAAGAAATACCCTTGTCTCCTGATTTTTTAAATACTTTCACAGAGCTTAAAAATAGTATTTTACCTCTTAAAGACATTAAAAATAGTTTATTATCTTTCCGAGAAATAAATAACAGCTTATCATATTTAACAAAACTTGTTGCACAAAATAAGAAAGAAATTGATAATGCAAAATTTATGATTGAAAATAATAAACCAAAAGTATTGATTGACAATACTCAGAAATTAATACAAGGAGAACAACAGTTGTATAAATACATAAGTGATATTGGTGAGAAAACTTTGACAATCAATTATGATGTGAGTATTGACAATCTTACAGAAGAATTAAACAAATTAAGTATTTCTGTAGAAAAATTTGAAGAAAAGACTTCATCACACCAAAAATTACTTTTGGACCATGTGGAAAAGAGTGATGAAGCAAGAATGCATCTGAAATATGACATTCAAAATGAAATAAGGCTTATTACTGAAAAAAAGGATAAAATTAATGAGGCTAACTTAAATATGCCAAAGTTATCAACACCATCTCACATAAGAAGCCCTGTTAAACCAAATGAGGAATTAACAAATCCATTCATAACAGACTTGAGTCACCAAGACAAAAACCAAGTCTTAATGAAGGAAGCACCTCAATTGAAAGAATGGCCAACATTCACAGGAGAAGGTGAATATGACCACATGTCATTTATCAAAACAATTGACATGATACAAGAAGATTATGCCATAACAGATGAATTAATCACTGCAAGATTACATTCATTGTTTGATAAATCTGCAAAAAGATGGTATTATGGCATAAGGCAAACAAATGGCAAAAATACCTGGTCTTGGTGGAAACAAGAAATTTTAACCAAGTGGGCTAATGATGCCTTGAGGTACAAAAATAGAAAATGCATTTGAAAATTCTTTCTTTGACCCAGACAAAGACAAACCTTTAACTTGGTTCTTGAAACAAGTTGAAAGACTTAATGCATTGTACCCAAAAATGTCACAAAAAATGGTGCATATGAAAATACTCAAGAAATGTGGAGGAGAGCTAGAACATGCCCTAAGAAGCAGTTGTATAGAACCATGCTCCACAGAAGAGTATATTAATTCACTAGAAGACATAGTGACAAGAACAAAAATTGGCAGGACTTGGAAGAAATTGGACATCAAAAGCCCAAATAAACCATTTATCAAAAAAGATAAATCAAAAGAATCCTTCAAGCCCAATACATCCAACAATAATGCACAAAGAAAATGCCATAAATGTGGAGGTATTGGACACTTAGCCAATAATTGTTTCAAAAAGGAAAAGATTAATGAAATTGTGGAAACAGAAAACCACAATGACAAAGAACTGGAATATGACTCTGAAAAAGAGACAGAAGAATCAGAAAGTTCTGAAAGTGATGAACTCAATATAATTAATGCAAAAATTAATAATATTGATATAATTTATGAAGTACTGGATTTTAACTCAAACTTACCACAAGTTGGGACATCTGACACAAACCTGACAAACATACAAGATGCCAAAATGTATAGAACCAAACCTGAAAGAGGAATGGGATATACAACTGGAAAATCAAGTATAAGTATTGTTATAGTTGATAACCAAGAAGGAAAAGTTAGCTTAGATACAGGAGCATATTGCACCTCCGTTGGTAAAAGTTATTTAAAAACCATTGTCCCAGACTGCCAAGAAAAACTTATGCCAATACAAGGTGTCAAATTTAGTAGTGCAAGTGAAAGCATGAAGCCCCTTGGAATAATTGATTTAACACTAATTTTTCCTCATCCCTCACAATGTGTCAGAATCAAAGTAGAGTTTGTAGTAATGGACAACTGTACTAGTAATCACTTCATACTTGGGAATGACTACTTATAAATTTATGGTATAGATATCTCTAACCAAAAGGATAGATATTTTACCATAGGAGACAAGAAAAGACAAAAGTTTGGCTTCTTAAATAACAAAAAACAAATCACAGTTATTAAGAATGAAGGAAAAATTCCAGAAAAGGAACTTTTTATATCTGAACAACTTAAAGAGGCAGAATTCAATCAAGAATTAACAGAAAAAATGAAAGAAAAATTTATCGACCTCTTATTTAAGTACAAAAATGCCTTTGCAACTGACAAAGAGCCACTAGGTGCCATAATTGGACATGAAGTGGATATAATTCTTAATGTGGAAAAACCATACCCACCTTTACTAAGGAGACCTGCTTACCAAGCTAGTCCAAGAGCTAGAGAAGCCTTAGAGGTACACATTAAAGAATTAATGGACCTTGGAGTATTAAGAAAGGTAGGACACAATGAACAGGTAGAAGTCACTACATCTGCCATTATAACTTGGCATAATGGAAAATCAAGAATGGTAGGAGAATTCAGAGCCCTGAACACCTATACCATTCCAGACAGATATCCAATACCCAGAATCCATGAGACATTGACACAATTGTCACAAGCTTAGTTCATTACAGCCATGGATGCCTTAAAAGTTTTTCATCAAAATGTCTTAACAGACAATGCCAAGAAACTACTGAGGATAATAGTCCACTGTGGGATTTTTGAATACTTAAGAATGCCATTTGGCATAAAAAATGCACCTTCCCATTATCAAAGGAGGATGAACACCATATTTCCTGAAGAATTATCAGAAGGATGGTTAATTATCTATATTGATGATATCATAGTTTGCTCAGAAACTTGGGAAAATCACCTTACAAGACTAGAAAGGGTACTACAAAAAATAGTGCAAGTCAATATGAAAATTTCTTGAAAAAGTGTCATTTTGAATATAGTGAACTAAAAGCACTAGGACATGTTGTATCTGGACTTAGTCTAGGCATAGACAAGAATAAAGTAGCAGCAGTACTAATTAAGCCATTGCCTCAAACCAAAAAAGAAATGCAATCATTTCTAGGATTGGCTGGTTAATATAGACAGCATATAAAGGACTTTTCAAAAATTGCTAAATCCTTGTATAAGCTATTTGACCAACAAACATTCTATGAAATGACAGAAGAAAGAGTCAAGGCATATGAAGAATTGAAAAATTCCTTCGCAAATGCCCCATTTCTTCTAATGCGAGATTGGAAACTACCCTTCAAACTTTACATTGATGCTTGTGGAGAAGGACTGGGTGCTGCACTACACCATACACAAATCATCAATGATAAACCAGTGGACGGACCAATTTGCTTTATTTCAAGACAGATAAAGCCAACAGAAGCAAGATATGGAGCAAGCCAAATGGAATGCTTCTGCTTAGTGTGGTCTTTAGAAAAATTACATTACTACTTGTATGGAACAGTATTTGATGTGATTACAGACTGTAATGCTGTAAAATCTCTATTAAATATGAAAACTCCAAATAGACATATGCTGAGATGGCAAATTGCTATCCAAGATTATAGAGGAAATATAATTATTGTTCATAAATCTGGTAATATTCATAAAAATGCAGATGGGCTCTAGCAAATACCCCTCACAATCCAGCATGGGTACCACAAGAAGAACACCATATAGAAGGAATATGTGTTACAGACATTGGCACAGAATTCTTTAACAAAGTTAAAGAAAGCTATAAGATAGACAAAAATTGCCATATCTTAAGCCAACTTCTAATGAAAGACTGCAAAGACCCATCACTTTCATCAAAACTAGATGAAACATGGAAAAAGGCATATGATGAAGGAAGATTCCACCTCCTTGATGGAATCCTTTACCATAGAACAAGACACACATGTGTTATGGCCTTAACAGATAGAACCCTGATAAACATATTTTTACATGAGTGTCATGATAGTGTTGCCGCTAGACACCTTTCAGAAGACAGAACACTAGAGAGGGTGGAAACCTGCTCTTGGTGGCCAAATTGGAAGAAAGATGTTATAGAATACTGCCAAACCTGTGACAGATGTCCAAAAGCCAACAGAGCCACAGGAAGGAAATTTTGAATGATGATCCAAACCCAAGAACCAAAATCCTCTTGGGAAATAGTTCATATGGATTGGGTAACAGCATTACCTTCAGGAGGAGACAGAAGCTATAATGCATGCCTAGTATTGGTTGACAGGTATAGCAAAACTCTCATGTTCCTACCATGTCATAGAGATGACACAGCTATGGACACAGCCATAATGATATGGAATAAAGTTATTAGCCATACAGGCTTATTTCAGAATATTATAAGTGACAGAGACCCAAAGTTCACTTCAGCATTATGGACAAATCTTCTTAACTTGTTTGAGACAAAGTTATCATTCTCAACAGCCTACCATCCTCAAACTGATGGTTTAGCAGAAAGAATGATACAGACCTTAGAGGACATGATCAGAAGATTCTGTGCTTATGGGCTAGAATTCAAAGATTCTGATGGTTTTACCCATGATTGGTGTACACCAATACCAGCTCTTGAACTGGCATATAAAACATCAATCCATTCTTCTACTTGCAAAACACCAGCAATGTTATAAAAATGTTGGAATCCAAGACTTCCATATGATACCCTCAAAAAGGACTTAGTGGATATACATCCAACAGCAAGCAGTTTTAAGAGAATGCTTGACAAGGCAAGACACCATGCAAACAGATGTATGCAAGACTCTTGCAAATATGCAAAAGAAAGATGGGATAAAAGTCATAAGCCACCTTACTTCAAAATAGGAGACTTGGTCCTAGTATCAACCCTTAATTCCAATAACATAAAAGGCCCAAAGAAATTTAAAGATTCCTTTGCAGGACCATTTATGATAAAAGCACTTCATGGAGCCAATGCTGTGCAATTGGAACTCACAGGTGAACTAATGAACAAACACCCAGCTTTCCCTGTCAGTCTGATAAAACCTTACAGCTCAAGTGACAAGGAGTTATTTCCACTAAGAAATAAACCCCCACTTGAAATTCCCCCCTTGGAAGAAGGAGAGGAAAAGAAAATAGTCAAAGTCCTTAAAGAGAGAAGGAAAAGAAACAAAAAAGAAAGAGAATACCTTGTAAGGTATAGAAATTCAACTCGAGAAGATGAATGGCTACTTGAGAAAGATATAACAAATGCTGATAAACTACTAAGAAGGTTCAGACATGAAAGAAAGCCTGAAAAATAGAAAAGCTAAGCATTATTGAGCTTCAAAACTAACAAAGTCTATTGAAGAGGTAGGACAGTGGATGATACCCTAATTACACATATCAGATTGTGGTACAATCTTTTTTGGTGGTAGGGAATGTGAAACTTTGAGATATGACCACATACCCAAAAAAGGTCACAAGAAATACTTAATATAATTATACATTAAAAATAATTACCTTAAAACTACAAAAATGCCATAAATTGGCATAAAAATTGGTTTAACTTAAAGCCCAATGAATAAACATGTGAAATAAATTACACCATTGGATTCCCCATGGTAAAATACACATATAACATTTTTATGGCATATCTGTAAAGTCAATATTTAATAAGTTATAAGTAACAATACCTTATAAAAAACACAAATCCTTATTTATTTCAAACACCAATGGAACAAAATGTGAAATAAATGGTACCATTGGATACTCCATAAAAATCCACATATAGAACAACTAACAAGCTAAGCTTCAAAATCAATACTTAAGCAATTAACCTGAATATATGCACTTTTTTGGTCAAAGCATATATTCAAGGATTTTAGCTAATATCTCTTGAAATATGCATGATAGAGTGATGAACCAAAAATAAAGTCATCACGTAATTACTGTAGGAATACAGAAATGAATTTTATCTCACAAGTTATAAACAAGGTTGAAACCTGTAAGGAATTATTGATCAAAATCAGCAGAGCTGTTGAGCACTTTGTTGTGAAAGTGGTCCAAACTTGAAAAAAAGTAGACAGTTGGATTCTACGAGCTCATTTGTGAAGAATGATGTATTTTTTATTATAATATTCAAGGTATAACCCCTTGAAATCATAGCTTGAAGTTTAAAATATTAAATTTCAACAGAAAAGATGAGTTACAAGAAAAATCATCAAAAATAGAGTTTTGATGATGTAATGGAATTCTCTTGGCAGAATAATAAGGTTGTGCCAAGCTATTAGAATTCACTCTCTGAATTTCTGTAGCGTGTAAATCTTAAAAGCTATTAAGGATCAAAGTTTGAGCTTAATTTGATCATTTATGATCACTCACTGTAACCTTAAATTAAGTATAACAGTCATATGAGTGATAAAATTTGTGAATACTATTAGTTTATGATTAAAACTAATAAAATCCACAAATTGTGGGGTTCTTCCAAGCCTTTGACGTCATCGAACTTAGAGTTATAGTGATAACTCTAAATAATGGCGTAATAATGATGTAATCATCACCAAACCTTAAAATATTGATCAATTCCGGTGGATATGATCAGTACACATCTACTAGAAACCTTTTGGACTCTAGGAGGGAGGTATTTACTATAAATAGAGCTGTTTTTACTCTGTTTTCCCCTCAGACGCATCTAAAACATTAAATCAATTGAATTAAAAGGTAATATCTTTATTCTTTATATATAAATCTTTTATATTATTAAAGACCAAAGATCATCTTATTATAATCATCAATTTTGACATGATTAAATCATTTATTTAATTGTTTTTGCTAAAAATCTCTCTAAAATCTCATTTCCACGTAAAATTAAGAATATATGTAATTTTCTCTATTTTGTATTGTAAATACAATTTGGATAAGCTGTATTTACATTATTTGGCGTAAAATATTTCAAAATTATTATATTAAGTATTAAAAGTAGGTTATTTTCTCTTTATTATTACTTTAATAATTCTTTAATTAATATAAATAGTATTTATATTAATTTATAACTTTAATATTGGTAATACTATTGTTATTAATTGTTTTTTATTAATTAAAAAAAGGTTTTACGCCTTTATTATTTGCTTGTAAAAATAATAAAGTTCCATTAAATATATTAATTATCTTATATTAACATATTTATTTTATTATATTATAATTTATAATAAAAATTATATTATCATATTTAACTCATAATATAATTATTTTTACACCATAATTATAATAATACTTTATTATTATAATTATTTTTATCTTATTAATTTCATTTATAAGGACATTCATAGTTCAATAAGTAAAATATTAGTAATTTTTACTTATTGTTCCATAGTCAAACCTTACAGATAGAGACCCAAAATTCACTTAAGCATTATGGACAAATCTCCAAAACTTGTTTGGAACAAAATTATCATTCTCAAAAGCTTACCACCCTCAAACTGATGGTCTAGCAGAAAGAATGATATACACCTTAGAAGAAATGACCAGGAGATTCTGTGCTTATGGACTATAATTCAAAGACTCTGATGGCTTTACCCATTATTGGTGTAAATTAGTACCAGCTCTTGAGCTCGAATATAAAACATCAGTAAATTAATCAACTTGCAAAACACCAGCAATGGTATAAAAAGGCTGGGATCCAAGACTTCCTCATGATACCCTCAAAAAAGACTTAGTAGATATATATCCAACAGCAACTGGCTTCAAACTAATTCTTGACAAAGCAAGACACCATGCAAACAGATGCATGCAAGATTCTTTCAAGTATGAGAAAAAAAGATAGGATAAATTTCATAAACCACCTGACTTCAAAACAGGAGACTTGGTCCTAGTGTCAACTCTAAATTTCAAAAATATAAAAGGCCCAAAACAATTTAAAGATTACTTTTCAGGACCATTTATGATAAAAGCACTACATGGACATAATGCTGTGCAACTAGAGCACACAGGTGAATTAATGAAAAAACACCCAACTTTCTCTGTAAGTCTGATAAAACCTTACAGCTCAAGTGAATAGGAATTATTTCCACTACAAAATAAACCCCCAGTTGACAACCCCCCTATAGAAGAAGTAGAAGAAGAGAAAATTGCAAAAGTCCTTAAAGAAAGGAGGACAAGAAAGAAAAAAGAAATAGAATACCTTGTAAGTAATAGAAATCCAGCTCAAGAATATGAATGGCTACTTGAGAGAGATATAACAAATGCTGATAAACTATTAAGAAGGTTCAGATATGAAAGAAAACCTAAAGAATAGAAAATTAAGCATTATTGAGCTTCAAGACCAACAAAGTCTATTAAAGAGGTAGGACAGTGGATTATACCCTAACTAACTATATCAGATTGTGGTACAATATTTTTTGGTGGCAGGGAATTTGAGCCTTTGAGATATGACCACATATCCAAAAAGGTCACAGGAAAAACTTAATAATAAGTATACTCATGATGATTATCTTAAAACCAGTGAAAATGCCATAAGTAGGTACAAGCTCTGAATGAACTCATAATATAATTAGTAAAAATCTGAAATAAATTACACCATTAAATTCCTCATGGTAAAATATACATATATAATTTTTATGGCATATCTGTAAAGTCAAGAATTACTGAATAATAAGTAACAATCCCCTAAAAAAGACATAAGATCTTATTTGACTCAGAAAACAATGAAAAACATGTGAAATGAATTTCACTATTGAATTCCTCATGAAATACTCCACATAAGAACAATTTATGGCAATTCTCTAAAGTCCATACTTAAAGAATTAAGCTGGATATATGCACTTTTTTGGTTACTGTATATATTCATGGTTTTTGGCTAATATATCTTGAAATATACCTGATAGAGAGTTAAACCACAGATAAAGTCACAGAGCAATTACTATGAGAACACAGATACCAACTTGAGTTGACATATTATAAACAAGGTTATAACTTGTAAGGATTTATTGAGCAAAATTACTAGAACTGTTGACCACTTTCTTGTGAAAGTGGTCCAAACTTGAAAAAAAGTAGATATTCAGATTCCACTAGTTCATATGTGAATAATGATGTAACATTTATCATAATATTCAAGGTGTATCCTTGAAATCAAGGTTTGGAGTTTAAAATATTGAGTTTTGACAAAAAAGATGAGATACAAGAAAAATCATCAAAAATAGAGTTTTGATGACGTAATGAAATGCTCTTTTCAATTTAAGAAGGACATTCTAACCTATCAGAATTTACTCTCAGAATAGCTGTAGCATGTATACCTAAAAGCTATTAATGATCAAAGTTGAAGCTCAAAAGTGATCATTTCTGATCACTCACTGTAATCTTATTTGAAGCTTGACAGTTATATAAGTTATGAAACTGGTGAATACTATTATATTTTGATTAATTATAATACGATCCACAAAGTTTAGGCTTCTTCCAAGCCTATTATGTCATCAAACTTAGAGTTATATTGATAACTATAAATAATGACATAATAGTGAAATAAGATGGTTTGATCATGATGTAATCATTACTATACCTTAAAATACTGATTTTTCCAGTGGATACCATAATTACACATTTACTAGAAGCCTACTGGACTCTAGAAGGGAGGTATTTATTATAAATAGAGCTCTTTTTACTCTATTTTCCCCTCAGATGC
This sequence comes from Austropuccinia psidii, assembly GCA_023105745.1. Lineage (NCBI taxonomy): Eukaryota > Fungi > Basidiomycota > Pucciniomycetes > Pucciniales > Sphaerophragmiaceae > Austropuccinia > Austropuccinia psidii. The sequence goes on along the minus strand of JALGQZ010000009.1, from coordinate 25,772,096 downwards.
ATCAAAACAATAAAAGAATCAAATCAAAAGGTAAAATCTTTATTCTATATATATAAATCTTTTATATTTTCAAAGACCAAAGTTAATCTTCATTATAATCATTTCTTTTTGACATGATTACTTCAATTGTTCAGTTGTTTTGTTATAATTCTCTTAAAAATCTTATTTCCATGTAAAATCAAGAAACTTTGTAATTTCTTTTATTTTGATTTGTAAATACAATTTAAATAAGTTGCATTTACATTATTTGGCATAAATTATTCCAAAATTATTACATTAAGCATCAAAAGTAGGTAATTTTCTCCTATTATAATAATTTCTCTCTATTATTACTATTAATAATTCTTCAATTAATATAAATAGTATTTATATTAATATATAACTTTAATATTAGTAATATTATAGTTATTAATTGTTTTTTATTAAAGAAAAACAACTTTTTATGCCTTTATTATTTGTTAGTAACAATAACAAAGTGTTTTTTAACATATCAATTATCAAATATCAATATATTTAGTTATTATATTTTTGTATTTATTTAATAATATAGTTATTTTTACACCATAACTATAATAATTCTGTATTATTATAATTATTTTTATCTTATTTATTTCATTTATGAGGACATTCAGGGTACAATAAGTAAAATATTGGTGATTTTTCCTTATTGTTTCATAGTCAAACCTTACACTTACATATTGAGGGGCACTAGCAGATTGAGGGGATTATCTTTTTGGGATTCCAGTATGGGCCCTTGCAAGCCAATGAGTGCTCTTCAATATGGCACAAACCACACAGTAGAAATCTTTACAGCTCTTAGTGTTAAGTGAAGAGACATGCTGTTTAAGGAATGAGATGAATACCTTTTCACACATATTTGCAAACATTTTTTGGAACTCATGGAAGCCTAAGCTCATTGTAGTCAGGAGGGATATTGGATTCATTTCATGCAAGCAAGGGGAAGGGGTCACAGCCATAGACACATTGGTCCCTTCCCCAGGTACAAAATTCATCCACCATTAATAATTAAAAAAGGTGTTGGATACAAGTAGCAAGAGCACTAGATCACTAAAGATGGGTATAATGCCCTGCAGATAAGACCATGGCAGAAATTATATACAAGAATGCCATGTCCCAGATAATGATGAATCCATTATTGACAGGAAGTCTAAGTTTTGTCATCTGGGAGAAATAAATGGATGAGTTTGAGTTGGAAAAGAAGGTACAGAAGGGGGAACATTGTACAGGCTGGTTTCAAAGTGGAGAGGCCCAGACAGGTGAATTGACACACCAGTATCAATCAGCACCCTATCAGCAAGACCTTTCTCTGAAAATTGGACCTGAGACACCCATTTGCACTGGAAATGGGAACCCAAGCAAGGTTGCAGCTGGAAATCTGGAGTTTCTTACCTGGCTGGGAAAAAGTGGGCACAATTTTGGGTTTGTGATGCCTCTGGTGTGCAGGCAGTCTGCTCTCCAGTGTCCAGTTTGGCTACCAAGCTTATCAACAAGGTGCTTGGGTGGGAAAAATATATTGCTTGTCAATGCCACAGGTAAGGTGAGTTTCAGAGAGAAAGGGCAAGCATAAAGAGGTGTTGCCTCTGGCTTATTGGACACTTGGTAGATGAAAGGGGAGGAGTTTTCATGGAATTGAGCTTCTTCTGTGATTAATTAAGAATAAATTGACCTAATAAAGTTGAGGATGGCTTCTTCTCTCCCTTAGACAGTATTGGGGCCATAACAAGCTTATTGAGAGCTGGTGGGGCATGGCAAGAAGCCTGCACCAAGAGGGCCTCTAATTCATCAGCTTTTACACCTAAGGTCTTGAAAATAGCAGAGGTTTGACACAGAGTAAGTATGATAGTGCTTTTGGGCTTTGGTGTGCCAGAACTGTTCTCCACTATCATGTTGAGAAGGTTGCAAAAAACTTTGAGCTTTTAGAATTGGTTTCCAGGGGAGCATCACATTTTCACCACCTCAAAAAATCCCTTTGCTGTTGTACAGGATGGGATAACCTCAATGCACAAAGCCAAATTGTGAGTGAGGGTGGTGTCAACAAAATGAGAGACTTCTCTATGCTCTTGTAGAGAGAGAATTTTGAGCAGGGAGGGTGATTCATAAAAGGATATCTTGGGGTTGAAAGCAACACAAAGTACCCTGTTGAGGCATGCAACCCATTCAGGAATTTTTGATCTGTTTCCTTGAAGATTGTTGAAATTTCTGGCTTCCCAATATAGCTCCTTCATGGGATGATCATATGCAGAGCAGGATGATATGGTGAAGAAGATAGAGCCATACACAGTGATTTAATTTTGGCTGTATCAGAGCCATGGGATTACTTGAGTGATAAAACTTCTCATTTTAATTGATTTAAGATCAAATATACCTCCATGTTGGAGAGAGGCTTTGATTCTACATAATCATTGGCAGATTTCTCCAAATTTGTGAAAACCAAAAATTTGAATGGGGCCTATTTCTGAACCTTGGTAGAGGCAAGGCCTTTAACCTAATAAGATAGTGCAAAGTTTAGCAAAACTTGCTCACTGGTAAGTTCCAATTCTGTCACCTCCCATTTATGAGAGGTCTGAGAAAATGCATTACCTAATGAGATGGCACCAAGTGTAGCAAAGCCTGCTCACCAGTTAATTTTAGTTCCATCACTTCCAACTAATGGGAGGTGAGGAAAAGGCTTGTGTATCTGAGCTGAAAGTGATGTATAACAGACAACTAGATAGCTTTTCCACATCATGCACATGGAGTGTGGATATGTATATACAGTGAGAATTTTTCTACAAGGATATTTTGCTAGCATGTAATTGCAGTGTACAAATCTCAAGAATATTTAATATTGGAATGTATTGAGGTTATTTAATGACTTTTTTGAGAAGTCAAACCACAAGCCTCAAGAAAAGTTGACTTTTATATATTATATGAGATCTATTTTTGAAACTCCTGATAAAGAAAGAGGAACAATTTGTAAAAGGTTTTTCTTTTGAAAATCAGAAGGTACAAGAAACAAATACATAAAATTTGGAGCTCAACTGAGGAAAATCATGAATAATTTAGTTTGCTATATCATGGTGGTTGGAGTCTCTTTGTGTGACCCTTGAGGTATATTTTACATACCTAAATAGGCCGCAATTATCTTAAAAACAAATTCTGAACTATGCATAACCCATAAGTCATGCATATATTTAAAATTCATCATTTTTGGTTTCAGAAAAGATGAATAACTTTTTATTGAGTAAGTAAATCCATGGATTTAAGGTCCGATTTGGATTCTACACAAAACTTAACCTAGGGTAGCTCCATAGAGTGAATAAGCTCAAATAAACTCTTTGAGATGGTAATATGGAAAATACTTCAATACCACATCATCAATGCCACATAAAAGATCCATGAAAACTTTTGTTTTTCTCGATTTCATGCCAAAATAATGGGAATGTGAGAAATCCCATGTTACATACACACTAAGAATATTTTTATGCATGTTTTGGGAGCTTGATATTATGGTATTCTCACATGCACTTTTGGTACACCCATAGTGGATATCTCACTTGAAGTTTAAAATTCTATTTTGATGTAAAAAATAGGCAAGGGGGACAAAAAACATCAAAGAGAGCCAGAGTAACCAACTTCTGAGGCCTCTGAGGCATGGAAAGCTCCAAAGCTTAGATCCATGGCTGATCCTGGCCCAATTAGTAAGCTAAAACACTTTGGGAACTTGGTTACCATGTTACAACTACAGTAAATTATAAGAAAATAGCAAATAACCTGCTATTTTGACATGCCAAGGAGGTAAAGAGCAACTTAGACTCCTTTAACAATGTCAATTATTAATGATTTTCCATGGATTAACCCCAAAATAGTAAATAAAACCCTTTTTGGACTAGTATCCATTGATTTACCTCATAGAAACCTGCCATACACTGCTATTTGCAATTCTATGTAGAATTGAGGTAAAAACTTCAAAAATGCTTTAAAAATACAATTATTAATTAATCTTTCTAAAACTTTCAGCACCAATTGAGAACTGTATAATTAATATAAAAACCAAAAATAATTATACTTTTATATGTAAAATTGAACGCTTTACACACAGTCCATCTTTGATTATTCCACATGAAACACAGAATGTTTGAAAATTTACAGAAAATACATTCTGTGATGAAATTTCCAATAAAATTAACAAATTTTAGAAATCAATGATTATTTTAGAATAAAAGAAGATTTAAAGTTGTTACTCCTTTTATTCTTAACCATAAATGGATTGGTAGTCACATAAAAGCCTCAATTAAGTAATTATGATAATCTTACGTGACAACATATGATGTAATAAATAATCCAAAAAGTTTTATTGTTTTCTCACTCGATGTATTTTCATTTTGCTTCATGGAATACCTCTGTGAGCTTTCTTAGACTTAAAAGAGGCCTCCTCTTGATGTTTTTTCCACATCATCACATTATTATATTATACCTTTATTACCAAAGAAGTAAGCATTAGTTAAAACTATTTCTTAAGTGTTTTATTCTTTCAGAAATCAATAAGAAAGACGTCAAATCACAGCAATCAACTATAATTTGTTGTAATACTGTTATAAATCAATTTTGATCCATCAAATCCACAATTCCACATCAAAGTTCTCTACTATCATCTAAAAGGTTCATTGGATTAATAGTGAGTAATTTATCTCAATTCTTAAAGTTTTTCTCTAGTAATATTTTTCTTGAAGAATTATCTTTATAATTAACCTTTTAAAAGATAATTATATATATTAAAATAATTTTATTATTTTAATAAAAGAAGTTTTTATTATTAAATTCTTCTTGTAATTGATTCTTGTAGACAATTACTGCTTATTGTTAAAATCACTAGTAGTGTATAACACGTAAAATAAATAATTCTTTAATTATTTAATTGTGGTCATAATAATTCTTCTATTATTACATTTCATAAGAACAGTCATAGTACTGTTGAGGAATAGTAATATTATAAACAGTTTCATAGACACATCTTACACTTTAAGTGGCTTTTTGAGTCATGTTGGTAGTTTGTAATCAAATTTGAAAATGAATTTTATAATTATTTTATGCTAGCTTCTTGATATAAGGAGAGGAGAACATCCATTGTTTCCTGGAACATAGCTCCACTCATATCTCAAAAAGGATGGAATTATTATATCATGTCTTTGGTGAGATTTTTAAAGCTAATGACAAGAATATAGGAGTTCAATCATGGTGTTTGATATTTAAATGCATGTTTACCATATATAATTGAATTTAAATATTTTCTTCTGTTATTATTGATGGGTCGAAACTATTAAAAGGGAGATCATATGGCTTCTGTTTCTTCAATAAATAGATTTTTGTTTTTTGTTTTTTCTCCGCCAATTTAGAGCTTATTATTAGAAAACACTTAAAGAGTAGTTAATACTCCTTACTTATTGAAAAATCCACACAAAGGAGGTGTTTCAATTACCCCAACCAACATATTTTGGGAATAGTACTTGTAACTGTTGTCAACATAAAAAGAGTCGATGGGGTAACTCTTGTCCACCCATTGCCTCACAATCTTTCTTATCTTACACCATTTGGTGTGCTGTCATTTGTCATTGTCTCTCCAAATATATCATAAGTTACTAATACCTTATTAAGAAGGTTAGTTAGATCTATTCACTCACAATCTTTCTTATCTTACACCATCAGGTGTTCTATCATTTGTTGTCTCTCCAAATATATTGTAAGGTACTAATACCTCATTAAGAAGTTGGTTTTTATAGGTTATGGGCCCAGACACAATGATTGGCTCTGCTGCACAAAAGAATGAAATGCCCATTCTTTGTGAAAACAATTACTCTTAATGGAATGCGGTCATCAGGGAGTTTTTTTTATACATAGGCTTCCGAGACTGTGTTGAAGGTGACTTCAATCCACCATTGGAATCAACGTCAGACCTTTTCTGAAATATAAGGAAATGAAACAAAAGGCTGCTGGTGTTGTTTGTCAATCACTCAACACCAACAACGGTGCAAATTTTCTTACCAAGGAAAATGAAAAGAATCCCCTAGAATTATACACCGTAATCTCTTCATACTATCAATCTAGTCAAAGAAAAAATTAGGCTAGAATATTCTCTGATTTACTATTATTCACCTGCAAGGATAATGAATTACAAAAATTTGTTAGCAATATTCAAATTCAACTCATGAATCTCAACGCAGTGTGAATTCATGTAGGAAATCCACCAAGTCTAATTGATATATCAGAAGATTTTTTAGCCAAAAAAATCACAAGAAAGCTTTCAGGAGGATATGATAACCTGAAGAGAATCACATGTGAGACGCAACCCTTAGAGACAATCAAAGTTGTCTCCAAAATGGATGACTATATTAGAGACAGCAATTCAGCTTCAAAAGAATTTAATGCAAACCAACTAATCAAATCTGAATCCGCCTAAAAATCACAGAACTTTCCTTACTGTAGCAATGGGACACATAATCCCTTAAACAAACATTCAATGGAAAAATGTAGACTTCTCAAAAATAAAAACAAACAAAAAACAACACTACAAGAATAAGAAAGCAAACTCAGAAAACACAAACCAAGAGTCAATGTTTGAAGAAATTTACTTTTCCTCGGAAGAGAATCCTGTAGTTAGGTACTTTAAAGCTTTTGTAACAAAATTTAGTTCTCAAAGTTTGAAAAATTATCTTGATACTGCCACCTCAAACCATATGGTAGGAGATAAGGGAGCGTTTTTGACATAAACTAGGAATGACATGTTTGTTTAAATGGCCAATGGCTTGAAAACGCCAGTACTGGGACATTCTAATGTTCAATTTACTTTGAACAACAAGTAAGTAACATTACACTGTCTCCATGTACCAGACTTAGCAGAGATCCTTATCAGCATGGGAAACTCTGGGAGCCGGCCTTTACAATTCACAGAACAAAGGACCACCTTTTTTACATTCAAAGGGAAAACATTACTCTTATGAATAGGAAATTGTCCAAAAATATATTCATCCTCAACATGTAAGTCTTCTTTCCGAAATCAGCTGTTGCTTCAATAGCTAGGTCACCTGAATTGTTACAAAAAAGAGCAGGACATCCTGGGAATGATATCCTTCAAAGGATGCATCCTAACATAAGGAATATAGCATTTTGCGAAGCCTGTGCACTAAGAAAGTCAAAACAATTACCGTACAAGGGTACTTTACCCCGCGAAGAAGCCCCTGGACATACAATTTATTCCAATCTTTCAGGAAGGATCTCACCACCAAGCATAGGTGGAGGGAACTACTACCTTAAATTAACGGATGACTACAGTTTATTAAAGTCTATCTACAATTTAAAACACAAGTCAGATGCTGCAGAGGAAATTAATCACTATGTACAGGAGGTTTAAAGAAAAAATGATTATTGTGTCAGAGCCTTTGTTGATGGCAATGGGGGTGAATATCTTTCATCAAAACTACATGAATTCCTCAAAAGTAAAGGGATAAGGATGCAGTTCACAGCACCTTATTCTCCAAGAAAGAATCCAATATTAGAAAGGGGAAACAGGGAAACAATTGAAAATTCCAGAGCTCTTCTCTTTACTTCAAATCTTCCCTATTACTTCTGGGGAGAAGCAGTTGTCACCAGCACCTTTCTAGAAAATATCACACCATGAAGCACGATCAATAATAAAGCCCCATTTGAATTATGGAACACATCAAAATTTTATCTATCACAACTGAGGACATTTGGCTGTCATTTTTATGTCAATATACCAAAAACCCTCTGAAAAGGAAAGTTTGATGCAACATCAAAGGAAGGACTCTTTCTAGGTTATGATCCGGACAAGCACAACTGGCAGTTAATGCTAGGAGACAGAAAAATCATAAGAATTCATGATGTAGTATTCAATGAAGACAAGTTCCCCAAACCTCCTGAATTACATGATACTTGTGCTTACCTCACATCAAATAGTGACAATGATGGTAATACTAGTTTCACCAAATATCAAGACAACAACTGTAATGTCACAGAAGAATAAACACAGAACATTCAAGCCTGTTATTCTCAAAATCTTAGTACAAGTAGCAAATCATCCCTCACCATTCCACCAAACAAGCCAGGATGTGATTACAAAATCACACCCAATCAAGCACCAAAACACGTAACTGCTGATATTAGCAAATTGAACATCCTAATGTCAAGAAGAAGGGAAAACTCAGCAATAACCTCAAGCTTCAAAAATCCTACCACATGGAGAGAACCAATCTCCCACCCTGATAAACTTCTGTTGGTCGAATCTCTAAAACCTGAACTGAATAATCTAACCTCAAGAGGCATTGTAATAGAAACATAATTACCAAAAGGATGCAGACCAGTTGGAAATTCTGTTCAGTTTAGAAGGAAATTTGACGGAGATGGGAATTTAATCAAAAACAAAGTATGCATCTGTGCGCAGGAATTTTCCAAAAAGCATGGTATTGACTACAATGACACTTCCTCTCCAACAGGAAAATTCAGTTTGTTGCAATGCTTACTCCCCATTGCTGCTCACAAAAGTCTGCAAGTACATCATATGGATGCAGTTGCAGCCTTCCTCAACACAGTTTTAAACAAAGATATCTACATGAAAATACCAAATTTCTTGTCATCTCACTCTTCTGGGAAGGTATGGCGGCTACAGACACCACTATATGGCCTGAAGCAATTGTCGTGATACCGGTTTTTAGAACTCACAAACTTCTTTCAATCAATTAATCTCCTTCCCAGCAAGGCTGAACCTCAATGGGAGTGTTTCGTACACTTCCATGTTGATGACATGACTCTAGCATCAAATGATGTAAACAAATTCAAGAAGCTAATAATGCAACTTTTTGAAATGGAAGATCTCGGTCCAGCCACTTTTGTCCTAGGCACCAAATTGACACAAAATAGGGCCACCAAGAAAATTTTTCTATTAAAAGCCTCATACATCAAGGATCTTCTTGAAAATTACAAAATGACAAACCGTAAGCCAGTAGCCACACCAATGGTGTACAATTCAAGACTAACGATGGCGTCCAGTAATGATCATCCAAAATTTCTGTTTCTGAAGCAAAATTACTGACAAGCAATTGGTAAAATCAGTTATCTCCAAGTAGAAACACGGGCTGACCTGGCGTTTTCCACTTCTCAACTCTCTCAGTTCTTGGAAAAACCGGGTTATGTTCACTGAACTGCGTTTAAACACCTGCTACAATATCTTGCTGGCACCAAAACCTTTCCCTTTCTCTAGGGGCAAAAGTGTCTCTCTCTGTGCTTACAGTGACGCCGACTATGATAACTGCATTAACACTTTCCGGTCAATATCGGGCTCTATGAAAATGGTGGGAAATAGTTGTATTAATTGGATAAGTAAGAAGCAAAGCAAAGTCTCTACTTCTTCCTGTGAGGCAGAGTACAAAGTGCAATATGAAGGTAGTAAGGATCTGCTATGGTCCGCAAGACTGCTTGAAGATCTCAAAATACCGGTACCATGACCACTGAAACTGTTTGGAGACAATCAAGGAGCAATTTCCCTAGCAAAAAATCCAAAAGTCATTGATAGATCAATACATTTCAACATTATTCTACATTGGGTTCAAGAAAAGACAACAAATGGCACTCTGAAAGTAAATTATGTTGCAATTCAAGACATGCCAGCTGATGGCCTAACCAAGTCCTTGGCCCAGCTGGCACACCTAATTTTTTTGAAAAATGTAGGATTAGTTAATGTAATGAGTGAGGGGGGTCTAGAAAAACCTTGAAGGGTTGTTAAAACTCTTTACTTACTAAAAAATCCTCACAAAAGAGGTGTTCCAATTACTCCAACAAACATATGTTGGGAATAGTAATTGTAACAGTTTTCAACATAAAAAGAGTCAATGGGATAACTCTTGTCCACCCATTGACTCATGATATTTGTTATCTTACACCATTGGGTGTGATTTTATTTGTCGTTGTCTTTCCAAATATATAATAAGGTACAAGTACCTTATTAATCAGGTTAGTTAGATCTAATATCAATATTGCAATTCACCTATTGACTCACAATCTTTCTTATCTTACACCATCAGGTGTGCTGTCACTTGTTGTTGCCTCTCCAAATATATCATAAGCTACTAATACTTTATTAAGCAGATGTGCTGCCATTTGTCATTGTTTCTCTAAATATATCATAAGGTACTAATACCTTATTAAGCATTTGCTTTTTATACTTATCTTTCTGAGTACTGGGAAAAAAATTTAGCAATCGATTTTTGATATAAATTTAACATCTTGAAAGGGATACCTTATTGTATCTTGTTGTATCATGTTTTATTTTGGAAAATATTTTTTTTCATCAATCCTCAGGATGAACCTTTTGGAAATGTGCTCAAATATTGAAAACTTTCCAATTTCAATGTGCACCTGACAACTGTAGTGTAAAATAAGAAATTCTTGCCAGCAGGATTCAAAGATTTGGAGGCTTCAACCAAAGCTACCAAGACCAACCTTTTGTGTAGTTTCATTATAAGAATTAATAATTATACAAAAGCATCTAAATTGTTGTCATATTTTTTCAGTTTTGGTGACAAAAATGTTTCTACCCTTTTGTTAGGAATACTATATATGGTAAATCCTCAAATATATTGAAGCGCACATCCAAACGTAAGATCCATCCTGTCAAATATAAAAAATGACTCATCACTGAGGGGAGATTGTTTAGTTTTTATTTACTCTTTAAGTATAATAGGTACAATCCAATCTTTTCATTTCAAGGGGCATATTAAATGATTGTAAATAGCTATTCCACATATATATTAATTTATTTTGTATTGAATAAAACATAATCTGTATTAATTTATCATCTAATGAGAGATGGTGCAATTTAGCGAAGCTTGCTTGTCAGTCCAAGTACTTCCCATCACCTCCAATTGATGATTGGTCAGGAGATTAATTACTTAATGAGAGATCGTGCAATTTAGCAAAGCTCTCTGGTCAGTCCAAGTACTTCCCGTCACCTCCAATTGACGAGGTGAGGAGAGCTTGGACGGTGGGCAACAAGAGGCCTTTTAAGTTACAACTAGACAGCTGCGGCGCATAGTGCGCGCAGCGTAGCATTTTTATTTACAAGTCACTTTTTGTTACAAGAATACCTACATGTCGTGTCATCGCGTATCGTGTATTTTAACATCATTTTTATGCCTACTTGTCCTTCGTATCAATACACATTAGATATATTCATCTTGCTACACTTCTTACTCAAAAAACTTCATTTTTCTACTTCGCAAATAAATGTCCCATCATACACATTTCAATCTAACTTTTTTCAGGAGTTTTAGATTATAAGAAAAGAGACTTTTCCACTCATAACTAATCCAAATTGATGACAATACCTGGCAGTTAAGAGCCCAACCCCTGCTATCCAAACTCATGTAATTACAACAACGCACTCCCAAAACTCGTTTTGTAAATAACTTACCATCCGGCAAAACCATGTGTTATAAATAAAATATCTTTTCAACAATTGATTAGGAGAAATACTTCCCCTGTCTAGTTGTCCTTCCTCATCTTATTATAATCGTACATTTGTTCTTTATCTTTATTTAGGTTCGTGTCTTCCCTGAAAGCCCTTAAGTCGTCCCCTCTGTCTGGTCGCTTAAGTCTTTTCTCCTATAGTTCCCTTTTTACATAGATAGGCTTGAAAAGCTCACAAGTCTGAGTCTCTTAAACTCCGCACAAATTAACTGCAGAAAAACCGAAGTGTTGGATAAACTTGAATTGGAATTATCAAGAAAATTAAAAAATGTATTGAAAGTCGTGACAATTGCTTTTAGACGATCGAGTGAACGCACAGAAGGTGCATGCATAACCTTCAGCCGTCTTGTGGCTCAACACAACCGAAACGTGCAAGAGTACCCAACTGGAATCCTGGATAAAACAGTAACACCTCAAGCTCAACGGTTTGGTGAGAATGGCTCGTACCTTGAGGTAATAAATTCAAGTTTCGATAATAACAGTAGGAGCTTTCAAATTAAAAATGCCATAGTGAAGTAACACCTCATGTTAAACAAAGTCATTGCGATAATTTTGTGGAGATTTATTACCCGTCCTCCAAACCTGTACGCTTGAGTCTCAGTATCGACAATAACCACATATCTACTTAAAATAAGAAACTGCTTTCAATATGCTAAGAAACCTTACATGTCACATTAATTCACAAGAGCGATGCTTCATGAAGAGTCTCACCAAGTAATTGAAATCATTACCATTTTCAATAATTTCTATAAACAGTATGATTCTGTGTTTATTTTCACATAATAATCGAGATATGCCTGACTTGGGTATGATTCCCCATCTCTTTATCACGGGCTTTATGCTTTCAATATCCGTCCAGTTACACTGGGAAAAACTTAATTCAAAAAATCTACTTGGACATCATAATTCTTTTCATCTTCTTCCTACCAAAGTGACAGAAGATGATTCCACTTCCAGGGAACCATCCCTTTCTCTGTTTTTGGAACCTCCCAACCAAGAGCCATATACTATTTCAACTTGTGTTCATGAGGAAAACATAAATGATGCTCAGGAAAAAACTTTAGCATCTCCTTTAGAGTTTCACGACCTTTCTCACCAACTAAATGCTGATTTAAGCGGCTCTCAAGGCAATAATGATCTGCTCCGACAAACAGCTTCTGCAGGGCTTGCCGATCCCTTGTTAGGAGTTCAAACTTCTGAAGATCAGGCGAACTTCTTGGTGAAAGAAACGAGCCTAGCCCTTCCAGAAGAGAAAAGAGTGTCTGTTCGGAAGAGAAAGGCAAGTCAGATATCTAGCGAGGTGATCAATAAGGTCAGTAGTTTCGCATTAGAAAGGGAGGATAATATGAGATCGCCGTTAGTTTTTCTGTGTTGAGCCTTTGTGTGAAACTTCAAAAAACTCAATATATATATATACATATAATCTGATATATGGGATGACTCTGGGGACTGTTTTTTCCAGCCGGAACCTTCGCGTGGAAACGTTATTACTGCTCATGATAGTGGGGAATCTAGCGATGTAGTTTTCCAGTGCAAGAAAACTCGCCGAGAAATCAAAGACCATGATGAAATATTAGCTGACAAGGAACTTGGCTCGCTTGGAATTCGGAACGAATTAGGGGCCTTTTGGAACGAGCTTCGGCCAAGATTACCAGCTGCCATCCGAAAACGTCGGAGCGCCCTCACTTTGGTTAAGTCTTCTGTCAAGCGTTCGCTCCTGAATATTCGTAACCTTGTCCAAGCGTTTGAATTAAACTGGTTCGAAAATGAAGAAAAACTTCAGCTTGGTCAAAAAGAAGCGTTTGGTCTAATAAAAGATTTCTGGCACATGGCTTTTCCCAATGGAAGCTCGAATGAAATTGAAAACAGTTCCAACGAATTATTTACTCTCTGCTCGGATGAGCTTTTATATATCAGAAACTTTTTTTCCTATTGGCCGGAAAGCCCAAAGCAATATTGGCCTGCTATGGGCTGGCTGTTAACACAAGTGTGGCTAAAAGTTGGAATGAAACCTTATTCCAAAGACATGGAAAAATGGTTTGACAATAGTGGCTGGTTAACCCGACGTAGTAAGTGGAAGGCAAATCAGAACTCCAATAAGTGCCAACTTGGAACCGCTTCTTCGGTAACAACAACATTAAAGTTGATGAATGTCTAGTACAATTTGACATAAGGTTCCTTCCCGTTAATTCAGCAGTGCGACATAAAAAAGTCAAACCACTATTTTTTGTTCTCATCTGTATTAGTACCTCTTTTCAAAGACATCATACGTCAAGCCAGCTTTCCATGCCTTTCAGAGAAGCTTCGCTTTTTTATCTAAATTAAATTATCATGTCATTTCTATGTATGAAATATAACATAAGTTTGGAGAACGACCTTCCTGAAGGTCAAGCCATACTGAAGTATAAAGACTCGAGTAATGTAAGTTGAGATCAGCGAACACTTCACCATATTTGTATGGTAAGATGAAAGTAGCAATTGACGTGAACAATCCATCCTCAATAATGCTCCCATGAGTCGAATATGTTGTGGCATATCACCAGAATAACTGGGACTCGACCCACTACCACACACAGGCCTTGTGTATAGACTAATTACAACAGATATTTCAAATCTGGTTTGATTTCAAAAAATAATTATGGTGCTATTCTACATTAACAAGCTGTAGGTCCTTGAAGGATCCCAGCTGTTCCTTATGGTCATATTCTATTTTTTCATGATCTTCCTTTTCTTTTTGATAAAGAATGATAGAAAAATGGAAGGTGGGTTTGTCATGCACTTTGTCAAAAGCTATACCTCCCAACAAACTAAAAGAGTTCTAGACCAAGGGAGTCCAATGGAGAGGCTATGGTATACTCCTTTAACTGCGACGCCTGTAGGTGTTTTTTTGTCAAAATTTTATTTTTTTGAAAAGGGGAACTAATCTATATACAACCAAAGAAACAAAATTAGTTGAAATATGACAAAGGGAGAGGTCATTGGGAGGAGAGCATATGTGATTTGTAGGAAAGGGTGGGTTTGGATTATAGCTTCTAACCTCTTGAATTTTATTTCTGAAGCAATGTTGTTTTATAAAAAGGGTGTTGGTAGACACATGTAAGCTTTTAGTAAAAACATGTAAGCCCTTACATGGTTTTACCGTAAACTTATGTGTTTTTACCAATTTTTGGCCAAAACATGTAATTGTAACAACCACTAGTCAGGGGTAAGGGTATTCAATCTTACACCCACTCAAACACCTCAAATCAGCAATCCACTGTGTGTATCAGCAATCAGTTTCAGCAATCTTCCTTGCTGAAACATGCATACAGTCTGGTGAATCAATACAGCCTGTTAATACTTGTACAGGTTGGAATTACACAATAAAGTTTGGATACACCATCCTGAAACTGTATGATCACTCAACACTACCACTCCTCCTGTACAGATTGTACAGGACCTGTATTGGCCAGATTCAATTCAATCATCAATCCCTCTCATGAAAACTCTCTCTCTGGATCACGGCTGGTGATTCTCACATATACCAGCCCCTCTTTCTCTCCCCTGGGGACTTTTGCCCAGTTAATTAATTTAGCTGATTTCTTATTTTTGGGTATTATATTTTTTGGTATTAAAATAGTCTTTGCATTTCTCTTTCCTGTTCAGTATGAGGTGTGGTGGCCATATCCTTATTAACCCTTCACTTTCCTTCTGACAGGTTGGAACAGTGGACTTGGACTTGTTTGTGGTTGGCTGTTTGATTTCTTACTCTTATTCTTTGTTGCTGCTTTTCTTATATTAGTACTTCTTAGCAATCTTAATCTCATTACACTCTTAAGTGTTTTGCCTTATCTTATCCTTTGAGCCCTCTTCAGTGAGTCCCAGTTTACTGAGTGCCAGGCCCTCTTCACTTAGAAGAGCCCCTGTGACATGAATTTAATTAACTGATAATTGATTCTTTATTTTCATTTATTTAGCTTCATTTCTCTCATTCATCAATTATGACCTCTTTATGATTTTATGATTATTCATTGTTATGATTATGACTTTTCTCTCATCAATTTTCATCTCATTCATTCTATTCATATAAAAATTGATCATTTTCATTTCTTAATCATTGCTGACCATCTTATTTTATTCTCAATTCTATCTCAATCAAATTTCCCTTTTTTGTTTGCTTATTCAGGTCTTATCAGGAATTTTATTGATTGGTTAATTGATTAGTTGGGATTCATTGGTTTATTGATTCAGCGATTCAGCATTTTGGTTTTGGATTTATTGATTGACTGATTTTGGATCTTCAAGATAAATGATTGATCTTCAAGAATTGATTTTGATTATGGATTGAATTTGACTCATCAAGATATTGAATTGAATCCTGAAGATATTGATTTGACTGATTGGTTCCTCAAGATTTGAGTTTATATGGAAAACATTTATTGATTTATTATTGAATTATTCAAGATTTATTGATATTTGATTGATTATATATTGACTGAATTGATTGATTTATTGATTGATTGTTTAATTATTCAAGATTTATTGATATTTGATTGATTGTTGATATTGACTTAATTGATTGATTGAATTTGATTTCATCTCAAGACTGTTGATTGATTCCTCAAGATCATCAAGATGTTATTGATTTTTTATTTGGCCAAGCTTTGATTCCCTATTCTCCAGTATCATCAATTTTTATTTCTAATTTATCAATAATGCCAGGTCAGAATAGCCCTCCAGCCAGGAATTCTAGATCTCAAAGGAATCCAGCTATTCTCACTCCCACAGCAAGGGTTCCTCTTGACTGCACCCCATCAGTTCCTCAACTGAGTGAAAATTTGGACAAAGGACCACCAATGGAAGGAGCAGCACCCTCAAGAAGAGGGGGAATGAAATCAAGAAGATCAAGATCTTTCTCTGGACTTTTGGGTGGCTACCCTGGAATGTCTGAAGGTACAAGAGCAAGACTACGAGAAGTTGAAGATGAAGAGGGGGAGGAGTCTGTGGAAGAGGAAGATTATGGGGAATCTGAAGTGGCAGATTCTTTGGCAAATGCTCTAGAGGTAACCCAGGGTTCTAATCTAGCCCCTACTAATCAACCTATTGTCTCTCAATCTGATTCAAGTCTCCTCATGATAATGGAGTAGATGGCTACTATCATGGGACAGCTCTCTCAAGAAGCTGCCCCCAGGGACAATTCCAAAGCCCCTGCATTCAAGACTCCATAAATGAAAGAACCTGATCCTTTTTATGGTACTCAAGCCAATAAATTGAGAGGATTTATTCAATCCTGTCAATTGATTTTACATAATGATCCAGCAAATTTCTTCTCTGACAGGAAGAAAGTTCTGTACTCAACTTCTTTTCTCACTGGTACAGCTGGCAAATGGATTGAACCCTACCTTTCAAATATTTCCAATGAAGATCCTTCCTACCTCCTCAATAATGGGCAGTTATTTGAAACCAAATTTTTCACTCTGTTGGGTGACCCCAATGAAGTTAGAAAAGCTGAACAGGAGTTGGACAACTTGAGGACAAAGGAAAGTGGTCATGTATCCTTGTACATTGCTGATTTTAGAAGTTCAATCTCAAGAATTGGAGATTGGGGAGAAAGGGCTTATATTCATGTCTATAGAAGGGGACTGGCATCAAGAATTTTGGACCAGTTTGCTTCCTACCCTGGTAATTTTGATGCTCTTCAAGAGCTCATGGACATTACCCTGGAATTAGATACCAGATACCATGAGAGATAGAAGGAGGAGTAGTCATCAAGAAAAGAAGCCTCCTGTTATTGGATCCAATTCTTAAAGGCCTCCTCAAGACTCCAATTCAAAAATGCCTCACAATAAGAAGAACAAGAGGGGAAAGCAAGTTCAAGTTTCAAAGGACAAGCCCCATTCTTCTTTTCTTAATAAGGGCAATAAATTGATTGGTTCTGAAAAGGAGAGGAGGATAAAAGAAGGGTTGTGTACTTATTATGGTGGAAAGCACCCAATTGAAAAATTCTTCAAGAGACCTCAGAACAAGCCTGGGTCATCAAGAGGCTTCCATAGCAAGCAGGGAAAAGCCTTAGTGGGGATCATGATGTGTTTAATGGTTCTCACTTACTTCCTTCAAGAGCACAATTGTGCACTCTGAATACTAGTGTCAAGAATTCTTTAAATTTTCTTATTTTTTCTTCTGTATCTGATATTTTTTATAGTATTCTCATTGATTCTGGTGCTAAAAACTCTTTTATTGCAAAGAATTTTATTCTTAAGTACTCATTGACTATGTCAGAGCTCCCTGAAAAGATTCCTCTTTTCATTCTGGATTCAAATAAATACCCTGCCTTGTTCATAACCCATTATACCAAGTGCATAGTTGACTTACCTTCCTTCCCAAGCTCTGAATGAGACTTTTTTATCATAGACTCACCCAAGGAAGAAGATCTTATATTGGGCTATGATTTCCTCTACCATTTGCATCCTATTATTTGTTGGAAAAATGGATTTATCACCTATGATTATAGTGGTATTAAATCTTCTGCTAGTAATTCCTTGGCTACTTCTGTCAACAGTCTTTCTCTGGTTGGTGAACTTAAGAAACCTTCCCTTCCTTCTTCTGTCCATATCCCTTCCATCATGCAATCTCAGTCATTACTTCAATCAAGAGGTAAGGTATTCAAAGAGATAAAAGATGTTGGAGAAGATGTCTCTATATCTTCACTTAATCTCTTTCAAGGGGATATGGACCTTCCTCCTTTATATTTTCATGCCTCCCTGTAGGAGCAGTGAGATGAGGAGGAAGAGCCAGAAGAAATTGAAACTGTGTTGAAGGTAGTCTGTCCTGCTTATCACCAATATTTGAATGTATTCTCCAAGGTGAAAGCAGAGAAAATTTCTCCACACGGTGTGGTATTCCATACCTTAATGGCACAGTTTCAAGTAAAATTTCATTTATAAGGCTATAAATTGAAAAAACAACCTAGAAAAATCAATAATTAATCAATTATAATAAGGGAATTCAGCAATAAAATGGATTTAAATTCATCAATATGTATAATCCCATAATCAAATCCTGGAAGAATGGTCCATTTGATTACAAGAATAACAATAAAATAAGGAAAAGAAAAAGAAAAGCTAGCAAGAATGTTAAATTTACCAGTGAGAGGGGTAGTGAAACACTCAAGTTACCCTAGCTCTGCTCAACCTTTGGATTACTCAGCAATTCAGTTATTAACCTGAGGACACTTCAATAAGGAATATATTAAAGCTGTATTAAATAACAGTCACAAGACAGAAAGAATAAAATCAATTAATTTATGCAAGGAAAATCCATCGAAAACCTTAAATTACACAGCATATCTGTGGAAATACAAGGACAGCCACCTGATAAGCCAGTAAATATAAATTAAAAACACAATCAAGTTAGATAAAGAAAAATTAAATCTCATACAGGACAAATGGAATCCCCACAATACATAGAATTCTCAACCTACAATTCAAAAAGTGCACAGACCTATGGTGCAATAACTGTACAAAATCATCTCATACCACCAAGATATGGTGCAACAAACCAAACAAATGGTGCAATACCTTCAATAAATGAGACCATCTCAAAAATTACTCACCAGCTAAATTTCCTCAAGGCTGTGCAAAATAGTATTAAAGTTTAATTAAAATATAAATAAAGCTTCAGAAATGGTGCAATATACCAAACATATGGTGCAATATCTTGATCAAATGACACCATCTCAAAATTCCTCACCAGCAAAAACATCTCAGATTACATAATCATACATAAATTGGTGCAACAAACCAAACAAATGGTATCTCACCACTATAAAGAAATTATCCCAGCCAAAAGAAGTGGAAAAATTCTAAGTCCCTTGTTTTTGAGTGCCTCTATGCAGAGCCCAAAGAATATAAATAAAGGTCCTCTCTCCCTCATTTCTTTCCTCTTTTCCCCATGAATCCAATTAGTTATATACCAAGAAGGCGAATAACTATTCCTCCCTTACTGGTAGGATAATCTAGTTATTTTTTGAAAGTATTATAGACTTATAGGTTTAATTCATAGTGATTTCTAATTAATAGTAGTTAACAGAAGGTCTACTTAATATTATTAATCCACCCTATGTTTAAATTATTAGTCTTATAATTATAATACTATCAATAATACTCATAATATTGATTTTATCACCATAACCTTTACATTATAAAGGAAAAATAGTCTTATTATATTTTCATATTAAAAAACAAACCTGACAACTAAATATTATTATATAAAAAACCTACCCTTATATTATATTATATCATTTATATATTTAACAAACATTCACTCTATATTTAACAATATCTTACCAATAAATTATTAAAGGTCTTATTATTATATTATATTAACAATTACCCTCTCAAAAAATTAAGTATTATAACATATATAACATCAAAGTGAGCTTACCCCTTAAAATATATATTATTACTATTTTATTAAATCAACGTCGTTTACTATTAAGGTCTTACCTTTAAAACTATCTTATATTATTATTTGAAAATTATATTTTATACTGTTTTAACTTATAAGTTACTTATCTGGTTATTGAATAGATCTGATAGAGACTGCTGAAAAGTCTTCTCTAGTTGTAAAGCCACAATCTTAAATATTGATTTGTGAGCTCTGTAGGGAGACTGTTTAGTATATTCAGAGGGGCAGCTAAAACACCATTAGCACCCTTGGTTACAGGATTATTTCAGCAATTCAAAACTGTTTACCTGTGATTTCCCCCTCAAGGACTGCCTTATCCAATTCCACACCAAAAGGAGTTCCACATCTGGTGTCCCAACAGTGGCTATTTCAACTTCAACATTCAATAATAAGTCAAAAATCAAGAAAGAAGATAATCAAATCAACATAACTCACAAAAATAATTATCATTATCAAGAATTAACAATAAACATTCTCATACAATCTGGAATCTGGAAACAAATCCCATTTCAAATCATCATCACCATCACAATCCTCAAATCAATCATACCATTTTGCTTATCCAGTAAAAGAAAGAACACCAGAAAATCAAACACCTCAGGATATTGGTTTACTCATTGCAACACCAAGAACAGAACAGAAGGAAAAGGAAGAATTAAAGAGATTTTTCTTCAAGTTAATTCAAGAAGCAAAAAGAAACAAGAAAAGTACAAAAGAATTCAAAGGATCAGTCTATCAAGTAGAAATGAATCAACAATAAACATCTGACTTACCACCATTACCTGAAGATACTGTAGAAGGACAGTATGCAGAAGAAAGTGAAGAAGAAGATCAAACAGTACAGATCCAAAGTCTTATGAAGGAAATGCAAGATTTATTATTAACACAAAGTAAAAAGAAAGGAAAAAGAAGGGAACAAACATCTTACACACCTGGAGCCAGTTCAAGTGAACAAACATTACCAAGGCATGTTAGGCCTGAAGACTCACCAATATCACCTACACCTGGTCCTAGAGCAACCTCTACTCCAGTAACAGAACCAAGAACTCAAAATATTTCAAGGAGAGTTTTTGTCACTACACCTAATAATCCAAGTCCATTACAGCAGAAAGTTCCAAGAAAAGAAAGACCTGTAGTTAAAATTAAAGTCAAAGATTACAATCTAAATTTTGATGGAGAAGAAGTAGAGAAATTTATCAAGAAAGTGGAAAGAATAGCTCAAATTGAAGGGGCAACAGATGAAGACCTAGCAATGCAAATGGCATTTTGGACAATAAACCAAAAGGTGAGTGATGCAATTGAAGCTATGCCAGGTTATGAAGAAGGAAATTGGACACAACTCAAGAAATATCTCATAAGAAAATGGGAAAGAGCTGAACCTGAAAGAAGATACAGAAAAGACTCACTCATTAAGCTTTTTAGTGATACTCAAGAAGATAGAGGAATTGGTAGTCTATCACAATATAAGAAATTCATGGGAGAATATGAAAGTATTGTTACTTACTTATTAAGATACAGGTATATTCCTCAAGATAACATGTTCCATGAAGATTTATTTGACTGTCTTTCATCTGATATTAAAGGAGCCCTAAGTAAGGAAATGATCAAAGATAATGTTATGGTTAGAGCTGAAGATGGAGGATACCTTATACAAACTATGAAGATCCTCAAGAAGTACATTGAACAAGAATTGGAAGCCAGAATATTAGTAACCAAAAGATTCTCATCATCAAGAGATACAGGAAGGAATGTTACTGAAAATAAAAAGAAAGTCCACTCCAAGGAAGAGGTTTTTCCAGGAATGAATGAAGCTTTTGATAAGATGAAGGAAATTACTGAATCCCTCAAAGAACAAAAAATGGAAACTAGAAAGCAGGCACAAGGGGAAAATGAAGATTTCAAGAGATTTTTGACTCAACTGGAAGAATTGAAAAGTATATCCAAACCTCAAATTGGTGGGGTTACCAATAATCAATTTAATAATCAACAGTTCAAGCCAAGAAATGATTTACCTCCATTCTCACAAAGGCATGTTCCCTATGCACCAGCACAAAACAGACCAAAACCATATCTCAAATGCTGTTATTGTTTGGAGGAAGGAAATTCAGTTAATAGATGCAACTATCTCTTTGAAGATCAAAATAAGAAATGGGTCAGCAGACAAGGAAGTGGATTTTTATATCCCAATTGGCAAAGAATTCCAACTGATGGTAAAATAGCTCCAAAGAAGTTAGTTGAAGATTTTGAAAAAGAGCAAGAAGAACTTACAAAGAAAATGAAAGAAGATGAAGCTAAAGAAGCACTACCCAAACCTAATCCAATGAACATAATACAATTAAAGAAAGATGATAGTGCAACTGCTATAGCCAAAGTGGAAAACTGGGGAATCTGGCAGCCACCAACTATTTCATCAGCCAATGAGCCTGTTTTAAATAATTATGGATTAAGAAATACTAAAGAAAGAAACTCAAGAGCAGAAAATACCAATCAATATGCTTTAGGATCACATTCAAAAGTGAAAACACCAATAAACAAAAGACCAAACATACCTGGAGCTTATATTGAAGATGAGCAAAAGGAAGAAGAGAAAACAATTATTCCAACTAAATATAAGAAGCCTCAAATGGTGCAAAATGAAAATAATATACCTCCACAGGAACCTAAAAGTGATCAAACTGAAAATACTCAAGAACCAGTCAAGAAAGTCAATGAAAGGAAAATAATAAAAGAGGAGAAATTAGATATTCAAGAAATTATGGCACAAATTATAAAAAAGGTATTGGATCAGAAAATAAATCTTACCTTGGAACAAATTTTAGTCATGTCACCAAAGCTTTTTAATCAATTAAAGAACCTGTCAGAGGAAGAGAAAAAATCTATTAATTCAATTGATAAAAAGGAAATTCAAACCAAACTCATAAATCATCATTTGGGTAGTTATGAACAACCAAAATTACATTATGCCTGTCCATTGGGATTTATGCAAGTATATTTGGGAGAAGAAGGACATGAAATAATGGCATTAGTTGATACAGGATCAGAATTGAATATAATACCAGAAGATTCAGCAATCAAAGCAGGACTTACCACAAGATGTCTCAACATGAATTTAAAGGGAATTGGTGGGTATTGTACCTCAATATTTGGATTAGCAGAATTTACCCCAATCACTTTAGTTACTGGGGAATAAAGAAGTATACATCGTTTTGTAGCAAGAGGAGCAGTTCACACAGTATTGGGAAAGCCTCTCCTTGCAGATAATAACATAAGATTAGACTTTTCTCAACAGAAAGGGGAAATATTCAGTTACATAGAGCCAGATGGAAGAAGACTTTGCTTACCAATTTTTTCACCACAGAAAGTAGGATGGAGAGAAGACCCACCAGCAGGAATGGAAACATGTGCAGTTTCTAAATTGGAAGATTGGAAGGAATTAACAAAAGAGAATGAATTAAAGCCCAAAAACCAAGGCAAGTTTCAGGAAAATTCTAATCAAGTACTTGATAGTGAAGAAGTGAAGGATTCCAAAGACAAAGTAAAAATACATGAGGAATTAGCTCAAATTAATACAGAATATTTCAATTTAAAGCTGAAAGAAGAAAACTCTCCAGGAATTTTAGCCTCAAGAAAAGAAAATGGAAATACTTGTAGTCAAATATCTCAAGCCATCAAAAGTTATAACTTCAAGAATCCTGAATACATAAAAAGAAAAACATTAAAAAAGCTTATCTCACCTATTAAAGCTTTGAAGTCCCTTTCAAAGGGAATATTTAAGAAGAATTTGAATTCAAGTATCAAGCCAGTTGTAACAATAGTTAGTGTCAGCTCAGAACCTAAAGGTTTAAGTTCTCAAATTGATAAATCAGCACTAAAAGCATTAAAAGAAGTTTCCCTCAAAGATAAAATTTCCAAAAAAAGGACATTATTACTCAAAACCACCTTATAGTTCAGGAGGAAAATATTGATATAATTCCAAAATCTGAAGAATCTGAAATTTTAAATGAAATTTTGAAAGATACTATGAAAGATTCACACTATAATAAAAATACTTATCCTCAAGAAATTTCAGCATCTAATGAAGGATCCAGTGAGATTGATAAGAAACCTAATTTTCATAAAAATGAATTAGTTCTACCTCAAGAGATAATTGACTCATCACTCAGATTCAATCAAGTATCTATGACAGGAGCTACCCACAAAAATAAACTTAATAATTTTGAGAAGTCACCAATCTCAAATTTTGGAAATATTGATCCTAGAATTCTGATGGAAGGAATTATTGGAGAAAATAAATCATTATCTAATATGGAAAATATTCATCCAAGACTTTTCAAAGAAAAATTAGACTTAACAAGAATAATTGAAAACCCATAGGGGTAAATGACCAAAATCAAATAAAAGATATACTTTTTTGTACAGAAGAAGAACCTTTAAAAATTGAATTCCCTTGTTTTAAGTCAACAAGAAAAGATATAGAATGCAGTTTCAGTACAGTTCAGAATATCAATGCAGCTAACATTGATGGGTCAAAATATGAAAATCCAATTAATTCACTGTCAAAAATTGACATACAACAGGAATTAAATCAGCAAAAAGCCTTACACCCTGAAGACAGATCCTCTGGGGAAGTTTATAATAACTATAATATTGAAAAAGAAATTAAGTCAAGATTCAAGAAACTTAAATCCATAAGGAACAATGCCACAAATGAATACATAAAAAATACAATACACTCACCAATTATCTTAGAAAAACATCTTTCTGAATCAGAAGATGAGAATGAAGCAGGATTATTCTGTCAAATGGAAATACAAGAAGAAGCTGAAGATGAACAGAAATTTATACTTACTGAAGAAGAATTCCCTTGGGAAGGTTATACAAATCGGAAACCTCTTAGAAATTCCAACCTTGTTGAACAAAATAATAATAATTCTATGGACAACTTTGAATGTGCAAACCAACATGTCAAGTGGCTGGAAGATATTAGTACACCAAAGAAGAATGAATCAAAGATAAAGGTAGTAAAGAGAAGAAGAAGACTAAGGAAGAAAAGGAATATTTTTGGATTACTCAGAATAAAAAGATATGCCCAAGCTTGCAGGCCCATTTGGCAAGGCAATATAAGACCTCAGCACAAAAAGAGGATTGGACAGAAAATAATGGTAGAAATGAAAATACTATTCAGGATTACTTTAATGAGAATGAAGATTCTCAAGATCAATATCTCAATGAAGAAAGAATAAATGAGCTTACAGCTAAGAAGGCCAAATTCAAGAATAGGCTTGACAACAAATTTTCACATTATCAATGATTTTTTTTATTATAATAATAAAGCTTCTTCTTTCTTATATCATAAATTTTAGTTTTATTTTAGTATCATATATCCATGAAGGAATTTGATATAAAAATAAATGAAAAAAAATAATATCATGCAAAATATAACAATATATATCAAAAAAAAGGTGTCAAGTGTATCAGTATTATTATTCCATGTTACCTTATGTGTTAGTATAAATAATAATAATAATAATAATAACTTAACTAAAAAATTAGGGTGGGTGTCTATTTCTTAAATCCATCCTTTATGATTTAAGTTTTTGGGATGAAATTCTGGGGAATTTCAATTTTATTCTATAAATTTATCTTCATCAATATTCAATATCAACCCATTGAAGAATTAAAACCAAGGTGAATAATCAAAGAAATAACTCAAGAATGTTTAAATGCAAGATTTAAAGAAGTCAAATAATAAAATACAAAATTGAAGGAATATACAAATATGGCCAAACAAAACACACAGCCTCACAATACACATAGCAAGAGGGGTGACCAGTTTTGTTTATGGTTATTTTTTATTCAAATTGTTTTTTTTTATTATTGGTTCATTTTTTTTACAAATTACTAGTCACCCCCCTGTTTACAAAAACAGTTTTTAAAATAATCAAGATAATAAAGCAAGATTAAATATCAATAACAATAACAGTTCATAAAAAAACAAGCATTAAGAAGATCAAAGTCGTCTAAAAAAATCAATAAGATATCTCAAGAAATCGTATTAGTTTTAATTTCTTTAAATAATAATCATATCATGATAAAAAAAAAATCAAGAATATATAATCAAAGGTATAACTGGCCAGGTTAAACCCAAATGAAAATATTTCTTTATAAAATTATTTTTTTTATATATAAATTTATTTTGGGATATTAAAAAAAATCATATTATAAAGACACAAAATTATTATTCTTTTTGTGGGAATTGGGAGAAAACACCTCCTTTTATATTAAAGATGGAAAATTTTCTTTTACCCACAGATTAGCCCTTAAACCCTTCATATATCACAGGCTATGAAAAACTCAAAATAAATATCTTCTCAGCCCTTTAACCCCATTTAGTATTCAATTAATAATGAATAAATTGCATAGATTAAATAAACCTCAAATTGAGGTATTTTCAAGATTAAATTAAAACCTCAACTGCAATTTCTCAAAATAAAAAAATTATACATATATAAATAAATTTTAATCAATTTAAACCTTAAATTATTTGGTTAAATTAATTCTTAACTCCACAGAACTAAAACAAATATTAAATTAAAATAAAACATTAATTTTAATTTTAAAACAAAAATCTTAATTAATTTGATCTTATATTTCTTGGTCAAATTAAAGCTTAACCCCACTTCAAAGTTAATATTAATAATAATAAAAAAACATAAATTAAATCAACCTTATATTGATTTTTTTTCAAATATTAATTAAAACATTAATTTTCTTGCAATAATTTTAATTAATTTAATCTTATGTTCTTTGGTTAAATTAATTATTAATTTAACTAAACCAATACTTAAAAAAACATAATAATGAATCGGGGTGACTTAATTCAGTGATACATTTGCTTTAATAACTTATATCATAATAATTTCGTAAAGCACATAAATTCAAATATTTTAAATTTAAAAATTACAAAAAAAAATAAAATAAAATATAACAAATATAAAAAAAAGAAAATGTTTAAGTAAGTTTTTTTTATTATTTATTTATTTCTTTTAACTCTTTACCATATGTGGTGCACAGAGACTGAAAATGGATCCATAACACCCTAAGTTTTGGGCGGTTCTTATTTTCTTTTATTTTTTTATTTTATTTATTTTTTATTTTGTTTACTATTTCCAATATATATATATAAAAAATTGTTAGAATTGGTTATGAAAAAGATGATTAGAAGAAGTCTTACCAAAAATCGTTTAGTTCAGGGGTTGATATGTGTTACTTCTCATTGTCATCCTCTTCAT
Organism: Austropuccinia psidii; assembly: GCA_023105745.1. Classification (NCBI taxonomy): domain Eukaryota; kingdom Fungi; phylum Basidiomycota; class Pucciniomycetes; order Pucciniales; family Sphaerophragmiaceae; genus Austropuccinia; species Austropuccinia psidii. The sequence continues at coordinate 25,744,821 of JALGQZ010000009.1, read as the reverse complement.
CAAAGTTACTATTGCATATATAAAGCCATGTTGATAAGTAAATGATAATAAAAAAAAGGGTGTAAACAATTAGATAAATAAAACTCACTCTGCCAAATCATTCAAAACCTCTACTAAGGCTCGCAAGGAAGCTTGAAGACCGGATAAGGACCCATAATCGCCCACATTATTGGGATGGTTCTGAACATAATTGTAAAAGTGGCAGCAGTAGCGACGAAATAGGCAGTCGAATACGTCAAAAAGTTGGCGTAATTCGGAACTAGGATTGGAGTCTGTTGTAGCGGAAATGGATATGCTATCCAAGGTAGGATTGTTGACGGAGGTAGCAGCTGGTGGGGAAATAAAGCCTTCAACCAAGGCAGGAGGAGAATCATGGCCATTGGTGGTTGGTAAAGGATTTCGTGATTGAGGCCAAGCAAGCATGGACCCAGAGAAAGGTGCAATCAAGGTTGGCAGTGAAAGTCTAGTTGCGCTTGAGCTCGAATCAGTGTTGGATATACATTGAATGGTATAGCGATATCCCCCGTGAAGAATTTATATAACCTCACGACCGTTCTCATTGATATAAATAGATAAAGCAAAAGAAGACATATTGGGTTAGGTTCTTTGCTTAGCAAAAAAAAACAAAAAAATATAAAAATAGTAATATTAATTTATAAAAAAAAAGATTGAACAATGGACAAACCACATTGCTCTTGAATACATCATTCCTCCCAATGATCAAACCCTGAAACTGCTCACTGTGATTGCGCAGTTTGATTGGTCCGTTGAAACAAAAAAAAATAGTAATATTAAAATAAAAAATAAAAAAAGCCAAAGCGACAAAAGATAACCCAAAAGACAAATATCAGCCATGGTAGATACAGTAAACGGAGAAGCAGAAGAAACAAGAAAAGCAGTGACTCACCCAGATACGGTTATTTGCCAACTGAAAAGCGCCAAAAAGGGCGCAACATTAAGGATCGTGGAGCAGGTGGCGTCAAAAGGAATTTAGACAATGAATGGATAAGAGGAAAGAGGCGGAAAACTCAATAAGAAGAGGCGTAATTGAAATCGAAGAAGAATAATAATATATATAATTAATATATAGATATATAAATAAATAAAATAAAATAAAGAGTAGAGAAGAAAAAGAAAACCGTAGGGAGCGGAGATAAGAAGTGGAGCTGGTTCATGTTGGAGTATCCTCACCCAGCTACTTCAAAAAAAAAAAAAAAAAAAAAAATAATAATAATAAAAAAATATATATAAATATAAAAAAAAAAATATTATTATCATTTATATTATATTAAAATTTATTATTATTATTCATTTTAAATTAAATATATTATTATTATTCAAACTGAATCAAACCAAATTATTATTATTTAAATTAATTTAAATTTATAATTATTATTTATATTAAATTCAATTTATTATCAAAAAAATAGGATAAATAAATTAAAATTAGGTTATAATTATTAAATGGAGAGGGGGTGTCAATCCTCAATAACCATATAAAAGGCCACCCACCATTAATAATAATTAATATACTAAAAAAAAGAAAAAGAAAAAAAAAGTGATTCAAGAGATTCATCAAGAGCTTAAACTAGTTTATTCTCAAAAGTAGTTAAATAATCCTCCTTATTATTATTGCTTTAACATTTATATTTATCTTATTTCATTTTATTTTCATCTGAACTCATATAAAACTCATATTATATTTTGTAATTATTTGATATTATTTTATATTATTATTCTTACAAATTTTTCTTTACACCCATCATATTCATACTACATAAAAATAAAAAAATAAGAATAAAAATAAAAAATAAAAAATTAGAAATGATGGTAGAATTATTAAATGGAGAGGGGAGGGCCCTACCATTTAAGATTAACTTCAAAAAGAAAAAAACAAAAAAAACCAAAACAAGAAGAAAGAAAAATCCAATCAGAAGAACAAAATAAAAAGAAGAGAGGTCCTAGATAAGACCTTAAACTGTCCAAATATTTCATTTTTATATTTTACCAACAAAATTCCTTCAAGAATAGCTCCTTGACAAGACCTTAAATTGTCTGAATAAATTTTTTTTATCAATTATTACATCAAATAACTCAAGCTGTGGTCCTGAGTATGACCTTGAACTGCATTATTATGCATCAAAATAAAATAAAAGGAAAGAAAAGAAAATTATTTTCTTTTATTATCAAAATCCTTTTTAACAAAGAAATAAATAAATAAAATGAAAAATGAAGATCAACCAATAAAACAAAATCAACTATATCAAGATGAAAATGATCAAAAATAGTTATATTTCAAAACAAAGCCAAGAAGACAACACAAAATAAGAAGCTATGGAGATTCAAAATCAATATAAAGAGCTAAAAACACAAAATATTAAGTGAATTGATTAAAATATAAATTCAAATAAATGAAGTTTTGATGAATGAACCCAGAATATTCCTCTTGAAACGGGAATGCTGGGGACAGCATTAAATGGAGAGGGGGATGTGGTATTCCATACCTTAATGGCACAGTTTCAAGTGAAATTTCATTCATAAGGCTATAAATTGAGGAAACAACCAAGAAAAATCAATAATTAATCAATTATAATAAGGGAATTCAGCAATAAAATGGATTTAAATTCATCAATATGTATAATCCCATAATCAAATCCTGGAAGAATGGTCCATTTTATTACAAGAATAACAATAAAATAAGGAAAAAAAAGAAAAGCTAGCAAGAATGTTAAATTTACCAGTGAGAGGGGTAGTGAAACACTCAAGTTACCCTAGCTCTGCTCAACCTTTGGATTACTCAGCAATTCAGTTATTAACCTGAGGACACTTCAATAAGGAATAAATTAAAGCTGTATTAAATAACAGTCACAAGACAGAAAGAATAAAATCAATTAATTTATGCAAGGAAAATGCATCAAAAACCTTAAATTACACAGCATATCTGTGGAAATACAAGCACAGCCACCTGATAAGCCAGTAAATATAAATTAAAAACACAATCAAGTTAGATAAAGAAAAATTAAATCTCATACAGGACAAACGGAATCCCCACAATACATAGCATTCTCAACCTACAATTCAAAAAGTGCACAGACCTATGGTGCAATAACTGTACAAAATCATCTCATACCACAAAGATATGGTGCAACAAACCAAACAAATGGTGCAATACCTTCAATAAATGACACCATCTCAAAAATTACTCACCAGCTAAATTTCCTCAAGGCTGTGCAAAATAGTATTAAAGTTTAATTAAAATATAAATAAAGCTTCAGAAATGGTGCAATATACCAAACATATGGTGCAATATCTTGATCAAATGACACCATCTCAAAATTCCTCACCAGCAAAAACATCTCAGATTACATAATCATACATAAATTGGTGCAACAAACCAAACAAATGGTATCTCACCACTATAAAGAAATTATCCCAGCCAAAAGAAGTGGAAAAATTCTAAGTCCCTTGTTTTTGAGTGCCTCTATGCAGAGCCCAAAGAATATAAATAAAGGTCCTCTCTCCCTCATTTCTTTGGTCTTTTCCCCATGAATCCAATTAGTTATATACCAAGAAGGAGAATAACTATTCATCCCTTACTAGTAGGATAATCTAGCTATTTTATTAAAGTATTATAGACTTATAGGTTTAATTCATAGTGATTTCTAATTAATAGTAGTTAACAGAAGGTCTACTTAATATTATTAATCCACCCTATGTTTAAATTATAAGTCTTATAATTATAATACTATCAATAATACTCATAGTATTGAGTTTATCACCATAACCTTTACATTATAAAGGAAGAATAGTCTTTTTATATCTTCATATTAAAAAAAACCAACCTTAAAACTAAATATTATTATATAAAGAACCTACCCTTATATTATATTATATCATTTATACATTTAACAAATATCCACTCTATATTTAACAATATCTTACCAAAAAATAATAAAGTTCTTATTATTATATTATATTAACAATTACCCTCTCAAACCATTAAGTATTATAACATATATAACATCAAAGTGAACTTACCCCTTCAAATATATATTATTACTATTATATTAAATCAATGTCTTTTACTCTTAAGGTCTTACCATTAAAATTATCTTATATTATTATTTGAAAATTATATTTTATACTGTTTTAACTTATAAGTTACATATCTGGTTATTGAATAGATCTGATAGAGACTGCTGAAAATTCTTCTCTAGTTGTAAAGCCACAATCTTAAATATTGATTTGTGAGCTCTGTAGGGAGACTGTTTAGTATATTCAGAGGGGCAGCTAAAACACCATTAGCACCCTTGGTTACAGGATTATTTCAGCAATTCAAAACTGTTTACCTGTGATTTCCCCCTCAAGGACTGCCTTATCCAATCCCACACCAAAAGAAGTTCCACAACGGTGCCTGTGATCATCATATCAAACTGGAGGGTCTTCTACCTCTAGTTGGTGTTATCTAATTACTATCAAATAAAGAGTCAGCAACACTTTGGGCCTACATTTCAGAGAATATAGAGGAAGGTTTCATAAGGCCAAGCTCCTCTTCAACAGGCCCACCTGTCCTTTTTGTAAAGAAAAAGGATGGAGGTCTTTGTTTGTGTGTTGACTACGGCAAACTAAATGCTGTCACTAGGAAGAACAGGTATCATGTTCCTCCTATGAACCAGCTTCTCACCGTATTCAACAGTGCCACTATCTTCTCCAAGATAGATCTGCATGGTGCATATAATCTCCTGAGAATCAAAGAGGGGGATGAGCACCTAACTGCCTTTAGAACCAAATAGGGTAGTTATGTAAGGTGTGGATATGAAACTTTGATTAAAAATCAAGTACTTTTCCTGTCCTCAAAATTTGTATAAGGTAAAATTCTGTTAAAAATAGTATGAAATATTATTTTTAAGAGAAAACACGCCAAATTTATTGTTTATAGCTTTATTAGTATAAAACAATAATATTATAAAAATTTATTGTTTTACCAACAATAAAAATTTATCCCAAAAATACTCTACAAGAGATATTTTAAGGCTACAAAAGAAATTTCTTCAAGATCAATTTCAATTGGAATTAATTGAGCAAAGAACTGCAAGCAATTAATTAAAGAACAAAGTCTTTAAAAAGAATATTAAAGAGAAAAAACGCCCAAAAGTGACCAGAGTGAATTTGGAAACAAAGTGACAAAGTTAACAGTGATGAAAGATGCTTTAATTCACTTTTGGGGTGGTTCAGGGGTAAAAATGATTATAAGAGTTACAAACAATGATTATAATGATTTTTTCACGTGGTTAAAAGGATTAAAATGATTTAAAAGTGGTGGTTGGAATCTTTGATTGATTGGTTTAACAGTGTTTAAACTAATTAATAAAAGGAAAAGATTCTAACATGAAGAGAAAAGTGGGGCAAAGAAGACATTCTTTTATAGCCATCAATTCTCTTACTCCAAAAGTAAAATTTACTCTTGTCAGTCGTGAAAAACAGTCTGACAACAGAAAAGCCAATTATGGCATCATTGAACCCTGCTTTAGGCCAAAAAAGGGCTGGTTTAAGCCATTTTTAGCCATTTTAGACCCTTAAATCAGCCATTACTATAGCAATACCAGGCCTAGAGCCTTCAAAACACGTCAGAATGTGTGTCAGAGGCGTAGAAACCAGTTAAAACTGTTTTTATTATGATTGTTTTATCTTAAGGGTAGTTTTACCCTCTTGGCAACAGCTAAAACTACCCCAGTTGGTATCAAAACCTCATCATCAATTGAGTTCACAGACCCTGTAACTCAATTCCAGGCCAAAAGTGATGAACTTTTGCGTGAATTTTGACATCCCACGCCTGTAAGCAAGGATTTTGGGGGTCTAGCTCCCCCTTAGAGCTGGAGTTCCTTTCCCCCCCAATTTATTTTTCCTTTAATTCCTCATCATGTATTATACTTGTACTTTAAATATGTAATTCAATTCAATTGTACAGTACAATACAGTAATAATTGACACCTCATATGTAAATCAAAGTTCACTTATGTAATACACACGCACATTTTGACATTTCAATTGAATTCAATTGAAAATACTTCAATTCCTCATAACTTCTAAACTAAACACAACACCTCAATTTTAACATAAAAATTGATGGTTAACACCACATGTGGTGTGAATTAAATTAAGGTTTTGAGGATTTTCAACTTTTGTATTGAAAATACTAAAAACTTAATTTAAGCTTATTTAGAGTTGAGTTACAAGAATTTCACTCAGAGGTGACCCCACCTGATTTTTTATGAGGAATCCAATGGTGAAATAAATTTTATATGTTTATTTATTGGATAAAAAGTTATAATAAATTTTTATTTAACTTTTTTCCAAATTTATTTGGTCTCTCAATGTTAAGAATGATGTCAACTTCATGACCAATAATTGCTCCCAGAGGTTCTTTGTCTGTAGCAAATGCTCCTTTGTGGTCATACAAAAGGGAAGAAAGTTCATTTTCTTGTTTATCAGTCAGATGAAGGCTTATTTCAGCCTCATTTAACTGTTCAGACTTGAATTTCTCTAACTCTAAGTTGACTGGTGATACTTTGTTTACTGTAATTTGTCTTTTAAATGGTAAAAAGGCAAATTTCTGGCGCTTATTGTCCCCAATTGTAAAGTATCTGTCTTTGTTATTATGTAAATCTATTCCATACATGATTAAATAGTCATTTCCCAATATAAAATGGGTACTAGAGCAATTTTCCATAACAACAAATTCAACTGTGATCCTTAAATTCCCATTTATGTGTGGGAATATGACATTGTTCTCAAAGATTCCTAATGCTTTCATTGGGTTACTTGCACTGTTGAATTTTATACCATCAATTGGTAACAATTGGTCTTCAAAATTTGGTACACAAGTCTTAAGAAAAGATTTTCCAACACAAGAACAGAAGGCTCCTGGGTCAAGCAAAAGTTTAGTGGGCTTGTTGTCAATCACCACTTCTGTTATACAGGAGTTACCAGCTGTATAACCTTTTCCTCTGTTTGGTTTTGTCTTCATAAGTTGTGCATCTTGAACTTTTGATAAATCAACTTGACCATTGCTCAATTGTGGTAAGTGGGAATAAGATTCCATGATGTCAAAAGTGGCATTGATATTTTCTATATCTTTTGAAGATTCAGAAAATATGGATGACTTATCATCTGAATTGTCTTCAATTATGTCTTCTTTTTCAACATCTGGTTCCTTTTCAATGTCAATTTCATTGATTTTCCCCCTTTTTGGACATGTATTGGCTAAATGGGTGGTGCTTTGGCAAATATGGCATTTTCTGACTGTATCTGCAGATTTATATTTAATATTACTAGAATTTTCTTTGGGGTTTTTGTCCACAGAATCTTTCCAAGGTGTATTAAACCTTTTTTTAAGATTCACCCTAATAGAACCAATTTTGGTTCTGGTGGTTACTTCTTCTAGTATATTGATGATATCCTCTGGTGAAGATTGTTCAGTAGTCCTGCTTTTGACAGCATGCTCTAAGTCACCCCCACATTGTCTCAGAATTTTTCTATGGATCATAAATTCTGACATGTCAGGATATAATGCTGTTAATCTGTCCTTCTGTTGGCAAAACCATGGTAAAGCTTTGTCTTTATCAGCATTAAGTTTGGCAGATTCAAAGGCTGTTTCAACTTTAAACCTCCAAGCATCATTTGCCCATTTGTTGATGATTTGGGTTTTCCACGAAGTCCAACTCTGGTGTCCATGTGCTTGTCTTATTTTGATGTACCATCTGTGAGCTGATCTGGTAAACAAGGTGTTAAACCTGGCTGTTACCAATCTGTCTGGTAATTCAAAATCCTCTTTGATCATGTCAATACCTCTAATGAATTCCATATGGTCATACTCTCCTTCACCACTGAAGTGGGGCCATTCTTTAAGTTTTGGCACTTCTTTCAAGAGTGCTTGGCCCATTGATGGTTCCAAGTTATGAAAAGAAGTGGATAATTCATTTTTTAATTGTGAATTATCAGGATCCAATACTTGTGGATTTGAAATTCCTGTGCCCTCATTTTGATTTAGAGGTGTAGACATTCTTGGTAAGGTGTTCAGTATTTGTTCAATGTCATTCATTTTACTGTTGCTACACCTTTGGGAATTTCTGTATTCATGTTGGAAGCTTTGTATTAAATTTATTACTTCAATTTTATACATGTCTTCTTTATGTGTAAGTTCTTGCCATAACTCTGTCTGTCTTGTATTATCAGCAGTGACTTGATTCAATTTCATTGATAATTTTGATACTTTTTCTTGTGAAGCATCAAAACACTTTTTCAAGGCAATGGTATATGTCTTTACTTCAGTAAATGAATTTGAAATGTCATCAAGGACTTTCTTGTTATCTGTCTTGATAATATTTATGGCTTGTTTAATTCTTGTTTCAATTATGTCATCAATATTGAATTTAGAATATTTATCTGTTAATTCTTTAATAATGGCAGATTGTTCATTTATTTTATTGTTAGAAGAATTATCATTATTGGAATTTTTAATTGTTCTCAAAACTTTTTCAAAACACATAAGTGTTTCATTAATTTGGCACAGACTCAGGTTGTTTGTTTTAATGTTGTTACAAATGGTTTCATTTTTATCAGAAAGATGTTTTTTCACGTCATTTATAGCATTATACAACTCTGGGATGGAATCAAATATGTCAGAAATCATTTCTGGAACCTTAATCTGGCTTCCTCCTTCTTCTGTAATTCCATCATGGTTCTGGCCATTTGAAATACATTTTCCATGGCATCCTGCTGAATCTTTAGGATTCTGTAGCCCTGGCTGTAAGGTTTTGGGGCTGGTGCCTTCCCTTTGCCCTTGTTTGGAGTTTGTGGCTGCTTTTTCACGTTGGAATTGCTGCTGCTGGCCACTGGGGCTGTTTTTGGCACTGGTTTGGGTGGTGGAGGGTTGTTTTTCCTCCATTCTAGTGTCAAAAGCATCATGTTTTTCTTCTCCATCAATGGATTCCATCCATTGAGCAATTTGCAAGTGTTGGGATGGCCCAAGAATTTTCTTACTGTCAGGTAAGAATTCATGCAATTCTTCCACAGGTCTGCAAGGATCTGGTACTCTTTGAATTGAAGTGCATTGTTGTATGCACTGTGGCTGGCTTTGTATATGTCCACAGAGGCTTGTTGTGGCGGTGTCAGCTCTTTTTGAAGGTAAAATGGTATTATCAGCTTCAGAATGACCCATTTTAGTTGTTTGGAAGTCATCAACTGACCCTTTTCCTTCTGTACCTGGTTGTCTTCTGCCATAATCACGTCTATTACCTTTTTGGGAGCTGCTTGAGGGGTTGTAGCTGGCTCCTGACCTGGTTGAAGGCATAATTATGGTTAAAAAAGGCTTAAAATAGTATTTTTACGTCAAAAACTTACTATTGGCCAAATTTTTAGCTTTCTGAAGGGTATTACTTATGTCCAAGTTAATCAATTCAGAAGATATTGGTTCAGGCTGGTTATTTTGAGTCACAATAACAGTACTATTATGATCAGAATTAACAGTACTGGCAGGGATAATGCTGGTTACTGTTGAGGCTGTTTCAATGTTTTCTTGTCTTACCACATTGTCAGACACTAAAATTAATGAAAAAGCCAATTAATTAAGTAAAAAAAAGGTTATTTCAAAAAAGAAATAAAAATATAAGCCTCACTTATAATATGAAAAAAAGTTATTTTTTATGGGTTTTTTTGAATTATAAGTATTTTTTATATGTTTTTAAATTTTTCAATATAAGAAAAAAGATTTAAAAAGAGTAAAAAAATATGTCACAGGTAAAATATCACGGCTGGGCCCCCAAATGTAAGGTGTGGATATGAAACTTTGATTAAAAATCAAGTACTTTTCCTGTCCTCAAAATTTGTATAAGGTAAAATTCTGTTAAAAATAGTATGAAATATTATTTTTAAGAGAAGACACGCAAAATTTATTGTTTATAACTTTATTAGTATAAAACAATAATATTATAAAAATTTATTGTTTTACCAACAATAAAAATTTATCCCAAAAATACTCTACAAGAGATATTTTAAGGCTACAAAAGAAATTTCTTCAAGAGCAATTTCAATTGGAATTAATTGAGCAAAGAACTGAAAGCAATTAATTCAAGAACAAAGTCTTTAAAAAGAATATTAAAGAGAAAACACGCCCAAAAGTGACCAGAGTGAATTTGGAAACAAAGTGACAAAGTTAACAGTGATGAAAGATGCTTTAATTCACTTTTGGGGTGGTTCAGGGGTAAAAATGATTATAAGAGTTACAAACAATGATTATAATGATTTTTTCACGTGGTTAAAAGGATTAAAATGATTTAAAAGTGGTGGTTGGAATCTTTGATTGATTGGTTTAACAGTGTTTAAACTAATTAATAAAAGGAAAAGATTCTAACATGAAGAGAAAAGTGGGGCAAAGAAGACATTCTTTTATAGCCATCAATTCTCTTACTCCAAAAGTAAAATTTACTCTTGTCAGTCGTGAAAAACAGTCTGACAACAGAAAAGCCAATTATGGAATCATTGAACCCTGGTTTAGGCCAAAAAAGGGCTGGTTTAAGCCATTTTTAGCCATTTTTAGCCATTTTAGACCCTTAAATCAGCCATTACTATAGCAATACCAGGCCTAGACCCTTCAAAGCACGTCAGAATGTGTGTCAGAGGCGTAGAAACCAGTTAAAACTGTTTTTATTATGATTGTTTTATCTTAAGGGTAGTTTTACCCTCTTGGCAACAGCTAAAACTACCCCAGTTGGTATCAAAACCTCATCATCAATTGAGTTCACAGACCCTGTAACTCAATTCCAGGCCAAAAGTGATTAACTTTTGCGTGAATTTTGACATCCCACGCCTGTAAGCAAGGATTTTGGGGGTCTAGCTCCCCCTTAGAGCTGGAGTTCCTTTTCCCCCCCCAATTTAATCTTTCCAATTTATTTTTCCTTTAATTCCTCATCATGTATTATACTTGTACTTTACATATGTAATTCAATTCAATTGTACAGTACAATACAGTAATAATTGACACCTCATATGTAAATCAAAGTTCACTTATGTAATACACGCGCACATTTTGACATTTCAATTGAATTCAATTGAAAATACTTCAATTCCTCATAACTTCTAAACTAAACACAACACCTCAATTTTAACATAAAAATTGATGGTTAACACCACATGTGGTGTGAATTAAATTAAGGTTTTGAGGATTTTCAAATTTTGTATTGAAAATACTAAAAACTTAATTTAAGCTTATTTAGAGTTGAGTTACAAGAATTTCACTCAGAGGTGACCCCACCTGATTTTTTATGAGGAATCCAATGGTGAAATAAATTTTATATGTTTATTTATTGGATAAAAAGTTATAATAAATTTTTATTTAACTTTTTTCCAAATTTATTTATTTTTTCACAATTTTGTTAAAATTTCATTTTTACTTAATTTTTTCAAGTATAAATGTAATTTTATATTTACAAAATTTAATGTATTTTTTTATTTTTAAATTATAATTAATTTTTTATTTTTAATATAATTTTATATTTATATTTTGATTTTTATTTTAATAATATAAATAAATTTATTTTATTTATATTAATATGTTATTTTTTATATTTGTGGTCTTTTGGGTATATGAAATTACCTCTGAGGCTCACAAGTTATGAGTATTTGGTTATGCCATTTGGCCTTACCAATGCTTATTCTTATTTCCAGAATCTTGTGAATGATATATTTGCATATTTCTTGCATATTTTTGTTGTAGTTTATTTAGATGATGTCATGATATTTTCCAGTTCTGAGGAGGAACATGTCAAACATGTGTCCTCTGTCCTCCAAAGACTGAGGGACAATAATTTGTTTTCCAAAGCCTCCAAGTGTGTATTCCATGTCTCAAGTGTGGAATACTTGAGCTATGTTGTTTCAAGTGATGGCCTCAAGATGGATTCTTTGAAAGTTCAGCAAATCCTCAATTGGCCTCAGCCCAAGAACATCAAAGGTCTTTAATCTTCCCTTGGCTTTTCCAACTTTTATTTTTTTTTCATTAAAAATTACTCTAAAGAAATCACTGCTCCCACTTCCCTTCTCAAAAAGGACTCTCCTTTTATCTTCAATGAGGAACCTCCTAGTCAGTTTCAAGTACTCCAAGAAGCATTCACCACTTCTATATCCTTTCTCATTTCAATTCTTCTCTAAACACTATTGTAGAGACTGATGCTTCTGATTATGCCTTGGGTGCTGTACTGAGTCAGGTGGATGACTCAGGAAAGCATCCCATTTCATTTGATAGTCCCAAGCTTCTCCCAGCTGAGCTTAACTATGAAATTAATGAAAAGAAGCTTATTGGCATAGTTTTGGCTCTCAAGCGCTGGAGAGCTTTTCTTCTTTCTCTTTTGAATTCCTTTGAGGTCTTGAAAGACTACTCTTCTCTTCAGTACTTCATGTCTTCCAAAATTCTTACTTGTCATCAGGTCCGTTGGGCTGAATTTCTTTCTGAGTTTCATTTCACTATTAATTACCACCCAGGCAGGCCAACCACTTCACCAGATGCCTTCTCACATTGGGACGGCATGTACCCAGAGAGGGGGGTGGATTTCATCAGCAAGAATCCTCAAAATTTTCATCAGGTATTCAAGCAATATGTAATTCAAGAGTCTATATTCTTCTCAATCGATGTTGAAATATTCTCAGATTTACTTGACCAGATCCAAAAAGAAGTATGGAAAGACAAATACTATAAAGAAATACTCAAGCAATTAGCAAGGGGTTAATCAGTTTCAGATTATTCTCTTGAACCTCAAGCCAAATTATTGTTATTCAAAGATAGAGTGGTAGTCCCAAGCAATGAAGAAATCTAACTGAATATTCTTCAAAAGGGTCATGACTCACCATTGAGGAGAAGACCCTCAAGCTCATCAAGAGGGATTTTTATTGGGCTGGAATTAATCAATTCATTAAGGACTATGTGTCCTCATGTCAGCAATGTTCAAGAAACAAGAACATTCATCATAAGAAGTTTGGATTACTAAAGCCTCTACAAATTCCATCTGGTCCTTCGAATTCTTTATCAATGGACTTTATCACTCAATTTCCCTGGTCAAACAACTTTGGTTCAATTTTAGTAGTTGTGGACAGGTTCTTCACAATGGAAATCTTCATTACAACTTATGGAACAATTACTTCCCTGGACTTAGTTCAAATTTTCATTAACCATGTCTTTTCCAAACATGGTCTTCCAGCTAGTATTATTACTGAGAGAGGTTCTTTATTTGTTTCATCATTTTGGACTTAATTATTTCAGCAGCTCAAGATATCAAAAGATCTTTCAACTGCTTTTAATCCTGAGAAAGAAGGACAGCCAGAGAGGGTAAATCAGATTCTAGAACAGTACCTTCAGCTTTATGTCAGTCACCACCAAGATGACTGGCACACCTGGCTCCCTCTGGCTGAATTCGCCTATAATAATGCACAAAACTCAACAACAAATCAATCACCTTTTTTCCCATTTCTGGAAGATATCCTAGCTTTGCCTCAATGCATATTTCTCAAGACTTTCCTGCTGGAAAGCTATAAACAAAACTCCAATCAGTACAGCAAGTTGTCAAAGAAGAATTAGAGTCAGCAATAAGAGGATTTAAGAAGTATGCAGATAGAAATAGGACAATTCCACCTGATTTCCAACCTGAAAATAAGGTATGGCTAGGTTCCAAGAACATCAAGACTACAAGACCCACCAAGAAACTGTTAGAAAGATGTCTGGGACCCTTTGAAGTTCTCAAGAAGATTGGCAGCCATGCATATCACCTCAAGTTGCCTCAACAATGGAAGTCAGTTCACCCTGTCTTCCATGTGTCCTTTTTAGAACCAGTGAAGCAATCAACTATCCCAAATTGACATCAATTGCCACCACCACCAGTAATAGCAGAAGAACAAGAAGGATGGGAAGTGGCTCAGGTTTGGGACTCAAAACTCAAAAGAGGTAAATTATGGTATCTTGTAGAGTGGAAAGGATTCAGTGAAGACCCAGAAAGAAAAACTTGGGAACCAGCTTCCAACCTTACCAGCTCACCAGAACTTGTAAAGGATTTCCATTCATTGTATCCAGACAAGCCTGGCCCAATCACCTCAAGAGTTTGATTTTATGGTGCTTGGTGTGGATTTGATTTTATGAGAGTAAGTCCCTCTCCTGGCATGCACCTTTAAGGGGGTATTCTACCCAAATGTGGTTGTAAGCATTGCCTTTGTCACTTTGTGAGCACTTGTCAGTTCTTTGGAAAGATTCAGAAGGCCTTTCAAAATCAACACCCTCAAATTTGGACCTTTCTTCAAGATATGGCCAAATTCCTTTTTTCTTTTTATTTCATTTTTTTCCATCTTATGCCAATCATAATTATTCAAGACATTCATTACTCTGATGTCAATTATGCCAAACGTATCTGTTTATGGTGCTTGGTGGGGAGTGGGGGGTATGTAACTCCCATCTCCTGGTATGCATCTCTGAGGGTTCTACTTTTTGTAAAACATTGCCTTGGCCACTTTGTGAGCATCAAATGCTTGGTTTTTATCTTTCAGACAGTTCTTGGCCAAAATCAAGCAAATAACCACAAGAAGGAAAAACCTCAGGACCTTCTCCATTTATTTTCTTTACTCTCTTTTTCTTTCTTTTTCTTTACTTGTATATTTCATCTTGTTTCCTTTATATTTAAAGCAGCAGCATCCCCTCTCATATCATGTATTGGGAGGTTCCATTTTTTAGTAGTTTTAAGAGTGGGGATAGAAGTCAAAGCAAACACAAACAAGGACAAGGAAAATAGTTATCTCTACCCATATGATAAAACATTCTTTGGAAATCATTAATCAATTCATCTTCATACCAGTAAAGTTTTTCAGCCATCTCTTCGGAATAATTACCAGGAATAGTACTATCATTAGCATACATAATAACCTCCCTACTATTCCTCTCAACTTGTCTAAACCTGGCCACAGCATCTTGATTTTCACTTGCCGTATTTGGATATTTTCTGGTAACTCAGATAGGCCAACAATTGCCTTTCCAAAATACTTGGGCGGCAGGAAACGGCAAAGGTGAAAGCTCTTTTCTTATTCTACTGGAGCTGGCCTCAGGTTAAAGCTTTTGAGAGGTGACTATGGGTGATGGTTTACTTCTGAATTTATGGAAGGCCTGGAGTGGGAAGAACTTGGTGGTGCAGAAGGGGAAGATTAAGTGAGTTCAGTCAGTTTGGATCTCATGGCTAAAGAAATTGTGCAGGCAGAAGAATTCAGTGCATCAGAATAATGCACTCCAATCCTGAAGATTAATGAATTAAAATGGCCCCTCAATCAACCAACATATTCCCTGCAATATTTGGGAAGGTCAGATTCCATGGTCCTGGACCCTCTCAATGGGCCCAGGCCATGAGGGTGAAGTTATGGTCCCATGGACCCCCTGGATTCCCAGCAGCCTTGTCAATTTTGGCCTTGGGGGGCGCTAGTAACCCCCATTGACCATAGGACACGCCAAAGCTCAAAGGACCCAAAAAGACAGAAAAGGCCCCTCATCACCATTCCATCAAAAATGACCATGGTAAGGCCAGGACCCAAAATACTCAAGTGGATCCAAAATGGCCAAATTTCAAGGACAATGGGGACAAGCCTCCTTCTTGGATGATGCAAAAGGCCAATCAAGATGAAAAAAACCCAAGAGGACCAAGTCCTGACCAATAATGGTTATACATTTTCATATTACCATTGTTCATCAGTTTTTGAGGTGAAGAGCTTTAAGACCTTAGTTTTGGGATACAAACCAAGGGTCATGTCTTTATAGGAATTTATTGATTGAAATTTAGAAGAAGAGTATAATTCAAAGGTTGAAGAACTTACTCAAGAGTAAAAGAAGGGGAGAAGACAGATAATCAAGGCAATGAAGAGAGGAGGAGATTTTCAGGATAATGGCCAAGAGGAAAAGAAAAATCAAAAGAATTTTTTTGGAAAAAATGTGGGTATGTTGTGATTCCACTAAACAGTAGCAGGGTATTATGGTGTTCAGGAGCCCACCAGTTTCAAGAAAGGGAGACTGTAACAACTGCTAGTCAGGGGTAAGGGTATTCAATTTTACACCCACTCAAATACCTCAAATCAGAAATCCACTGTGTGTATCAGCAATCAGTTTCAGAAATCTTCCTTTCTGAAACATGCATACAGTCTGGTGAATCAATACAGCCTGTCAATACTTGTACAGGTTGGAATTAACCAATACAGTTTGGATACACCATCCTGAAGCTGTATGATCACTCAACACTACCACTCCTCCTGCACAGATTCTGTACAGACTGTACAGGACCTGTATTATCCAGATTCAATTCAATCATCAATCCCTCTCATGAAAACTCTCTCTCTGGATCAGGGCTGGTGATTCTCACATATACCGGCCCCTCTTTCTCTCCCCTAGAGACTTTTCCCCAGTTAATTAATTTAGTTGATTTATTATTTTATAAATATTCTTACTCTTATTTTTGGGTATTATATTTATTGGTATTAAAATAGTCTTTGAATTTCTCTTGCCTGTTCAGTATGAGGTGTGGTGGCCATATCCTTATAAACCCTCCTTTTTCCTTCTGACAGGTTGAAACAGTGGACTTGGACTTGTTTGTGGTTGGCTCTTTTATTTCTTACTCTTATTCTTTGTTACTTCTTTTCTTACATTAGTATTCCTTAGAAATCTTACTCTCATTACACTCTTAAGTTTTTTGCCTTATCTTATCCTTTGAGCCCTCTGCAGTGAGTCCCAGTTTACTGAGTGCCAGGCCCTCTTCACTTAGAAAATCTCTGGGACAGTAATTTTGAGGTCAAAAGAAGTAAGTGGCCTATTCTTTTTGAAAAAATTCCTCTGGCTAAATTTTGAGAATTTTTTTAATTTTTTTTGCCATATTTTTTCCAACATGGGATGTCAAGATCCCCCAATTTTTTCAATTTTTTTTACCAAATCTCCCCAATTTGGCCAATTTGGAAAAATGGCCTATCTGTCTAATAAAATGCATTTGAAATGTTCCTACTTATGAGTTTCCATATTTTATTTTCAAATGAAGGGAAGAATCTTGAGAATCAAAACCAAGAAATCCAAAATTTTGGGATTTTTTTTGGGTGGGACAATTGTAGGCTCAAAAAGAGCTTTTTTTATGGTTTTGTTCATGTTTTTAAGTAAATTGAAAATTCCATTTATGAAATCAATGGAATTAAGAATTTGATTGATGCCATTAGTGGAATTGATAATGCCATTTATGACATTAACAGTGCCATAAAGGGCATTAACAGCTCAATAAATGGCATTAAAAGGGCTATAAATTGCATTAAAAGTGAGATAAATCACATTAAACAGTGACATGAAGGGAAATAACAATGCCATAAATGGCATTAAAAAGGCTATAAAAGGCATTGCAAGTTCCATAAATGGCATGAACAACAGCATACCAATGCAATTTATGGCATCAAGAGTGCCATGAATGGTATAAACAATGACATTTCAATTCCAGTAATGGTATTAACAGTACAATTTATGGAATCAATAGTGACATAAAAATTCCATTCATAAAATTCAAAGTGCCATAAATGGCATCAACAATGACATAGAATTTCCATTTATGGAATTACCAATGCCATAAATGGCATAAACAATGACATTTAGAGCATCAAGCTTGGCATTTATGCCATCTATGGACTTAACAAGGCCATAAATAGAACTTTATGTCATTTTTGATGGCATTTATGCCATTTATGGAAACAAAATTGGTATTTATACCATTTTCTGCATAAATCAGGGCATTTATGTCATATAGGAATCAACAATGGTATTAAAAATTCCATAAATGGTGTTTTTGCCAAAAAAAATGTGTTTTTTAGCTGCATTTTAATTAAAAAACACCCCTTATGTGTTTTTACCAAATATTTCATGTGGGCTTACCAATACCATATAAAAAACCACTAGGAATATTTCAATTTGCAAAGAAATTGTAGGATATTATACAAGGAGCTAATAAAATAAATAAATAAGGGTTTATTATGTTACAATGCAGAAATACAGGTGCATTTACTTAGATATTGTCATAGCTACAATCATGACAAGCAAACCTATAGGTACTACAAGGTGGATGAAAGGTATGCTAATAATAAAGATATAAGTACAAAATTGAGAATAATGTGATCAACAAACACTATAAAAGTAAAATAATTTTTAGTTAAGACAAACACAATTGATGACAACCTAACTATACCTATCGTCAGAACTGTAAATAAAGGATTAATAACAAAGGCAATGAAGGGAGTAAAATTAAACTAGAGGAATGAATAATAGTGCAAATAGTGTGAGTAAAATAATTTAGGCAGGAATGAGAGAGAAGAGAGGAATTAGTAAGATAAGTTTGGTAGCTTATTGCAAGGTTTTTATGTTGTTATTGGTGATTATATACATACTTATGTACATGATAATTGATAAGAAATCAGGTTTGGCTTTGTTTGGTAGAAGGTGTTGATTTTTTTTATTGTCCTTAGTCATTCAGTTATATTGCTAATTAATTCATCCCCCCTTTCCTTCAGATGTAAAACACAGATGTGAGTAAGAGCAGAACTCAAAGCCACTCTAACAGCAGAATTGGTCATGAAATCAGCTATCATATCCTTAGTTGGAGCTTAATTGAGTCTAATCTGTAAGTTATTGGTGGCCTCCCTAAAACAATGAAGCTTTATATTGATATGCTTCATCTTCTTGCTGTTGATTCCTCTATCACCACTTTTTGTATTAATACACCCCTTATTTTCTTCACGAATGGAAATAGGCAAAGAAAATTTGCAAAGACAAGCTTTCTCACACCACTTTTGAAACCAAAGAAGTTTGTAAGTGGCATAACACAGAGATTTGGGCTTTGCCTCCAAAGTCAAAAGAGAAACTGTAGGATTCTCCCTTGTTTTTCAAATCACTAGACATCCATTAAAGGTTTTAAGATAGCCCATGATTGATTTCCAAGTGTCAGTACAGTTTTCCCAGTCAGCATCACTATCAGCCACAAATCTTTCTTTCTCAACATCCAAGTAAGTAGGGGAAAGTTCCTGAGAGCCCCCCAGATAACAAAGAACATGGAGGAGGGCCTTCCAGTGGTTCATTCCTTGCCACTCAAGAAATTGCAATACAGTTCTGATTGCATAATATATATCAGGAATAGTTCCACTGTTAAAATGGTGAACACTACCAATAGTACTCCTATAGGTAACACCCACCGCCTTAAACAACACTAAATCTACATTGATTGCTTCAGAAAAGGTCTTCTTTGGTATCAAAGGAGTCAAGGAAGGCTCACAATTTCCCATCTCAAAAAATTCCAGAAGGGACTAAGTAAAGTACTGGTCATTGAGAGTAATACAACCACCCTCTGAAGTGACTTTGACCCAAATCATGAGATTTGCTTGACCTATTTCATTTATCTCAAGCTTTTTGCATAGACTGGATTTGAAAGAATAAAAATATTTTCCAAAAATGGTAATTTTAATATGAATCTATAGAAAAAGAGGTTATTTTCTGGGTTGATAAAAGAAACAGGGGTAATTAATCACAAAAAAAATTCAAAATTAATGAGCCATGACTTCAGCCTTTCATTCCATGGCAGCAGTGCCTGTTTGAGACCATATATAGATTTTTTAGAAAGATACAAACATTTCTTTGACCATGATCCAGTCCCTGTGGTATGGAGGAGAAGACAGTCTCCTTAAGAGGAAAATTAATAAAAGGGCTTCTGATGTCAATCTGATTTAAGAGAAGATTGCTGGCTTTAGAAAATTCAATTACAGTATGGAGGGAATTAAGCTGTCCTGTCAGGAAATACATTTTTCAAAGTCTATTCCATGTGTTTGGGTTAAGCCCTATGTGGGATTACTTGACACAAGGTATTATTTGTGTTTTTGAAGATACAGGTAGTACCAACCATTTTCAGTGAAGATTCAAATTTTAAAGAATTTCAGACTTAGATATCTTCTATTTAATCCTGTCAACCTGTGACTCAATATCAGAGCACAAGCATGAAAGACACACTACCATAAAACAAATGGTAGAGGAAGAAGTCACTAAAAAGTGACCTGAGCCCAAATGGCTGATAATGGCATCCCAAGGAAATAGAACAAAG
This sequence comes from Austropuccinia psidii, assembly GCA_023105745.1. Taxonomy (NCBI): domain Eukaryota; kingdom Fungi; phylum Basidiomycota; class Pucciniomycetes; order Pucciniales; family Sphaerophragmiaceae; genus Austropuccinia; species Austropuccinia psidii. The sequence goes on along the minus strand of JALGQZ010000009.1, from coordinate 25,724,647 downwards.
AGCTCTTTAAAGCTTTTGAAATATATAGCTCCAATAATTATAGGACAATTAATAACAAATTTATTTCATCTCAAAGAAAGAACTAAGCATAAAACTAAATTTCCACCTCTCATCTAAATTTTGAGCCAATGGGACTAACCCAACTGATTGGGGATTAAGAATAAATTTCTAAATGAGGGCTATGCAATGATACTAACCAAATTGAGCTAGCATTCAAATTGCAGAAGTTATATTCAAATGAAAGCCAAATAAGGGTTAATCAAATATTTACCTCTCCTAATTACTAAAATTTTATTGTGATATACTTAAAATGGGGCCCTTTGAGAAATATCAAAATCAGAGATTTCTTATTTTTTCATATAAATTGCTGTATCTCATCTGAGTCAAAATTTATTAAGCAAATGAGCTTAATACAGGGATCAAGAAAAATCTATATGTGAACAATGGAGTTTATGATTGCAAATGTTGCCATATTTAAAGCTACCCATACCAAAAATGGTACCATTTTGTATACCTCAACAATGGCTACAGAGTGAGCTACTTTTGAGGTCTCTATCCTTATAATTGAGGAGGCTATGACAGCTTTAAGATCAAAATCCTCATTCTGTGGGATATTTTTCCATATACTTGAATATGAGATGTCAACTGTACAAATAATCTTTCTTTTCCTTCAATAGATCATATTTTAGCCTGTATGGGGACCCAATACACATTATTTACAGCATTTTATGCATTTGACATGTCAGAAGAGGGATGTGAGGTCCCAAAATTAAACATTTCACCCTGTATTGGGCAAAGCTGCCCCGATGTGGTTTGAAAAGCACATCTGAGCCCAATAGAGGTTTTAAAGGACTGTGAAAGCCACAAGTTCACCCTCTGGAGTTAAATCATATTCACTCCTCCTATGTGGTAAGGATCAAGGGTCCTTCAGCCCAATTCCAGGATAAAAAGGGACCATTTTCTTCCAAAAAGAGAAATCCCCATCCTTCTCTTATACTTCCTACATTCTACAATCTCTAACAAACAATCATACTCTGGTAAATAATAACCAGGTATAATGATGGTCCTCATTATTGTAGTTATTATCATAGTAACCCAACAAATGCTATATCCTTAATCAATTGAGGAGACCTTCATAAAAAGGAGCACTAAGCAGTATTTTAAGCTCCTGTTCTATTTCTAATGGTAATTTTTCATCTTTCCAAATGAAATTTAATGATAAATTTGATTTTGAATACTATAAGGATTCATCATACAAGACTGGCTCTGATTCCATAGACTGAAGAAGGCTTGTAAAATGAACAAGAGTACTCACCATTACAACAACTATATTAAATGCCCAATATCACCATAATATTTATTTAAAACTTATTATTAAATGTCAAAGTCATGATAAAGGTGTTTAAATAATTTTTTATAGCCTCCTCATACACTCCGCCTAACAACTTCAGTTCTCTCGTGATAGCCTCCAGCCACACCTCCCTGCACAAAGATTTAAAGGATCCCTTGATAGTGTGTGGTGTATTTACAGAAGTGATGTGAAAATATCCTGGTCTACCAGAAAATGGAAGAATACTTGAGTGCTCAAACTTGCAGGATAATAGAGTTGGTGGCCTACAGCCAAAAAGCCAAGGGCTGGGTCATGTGGAAATTCTGCTGAGCATACCATCTCTTCCCCCAGAAGAAAACAAAGATCTGATTTAATCTAAAGTCTCCCCTCTTCTGAGATGGGAGGATTTCAATAAGTTGAGTGGAAATAATTTACCACTTCTTTATCCCCCTTTTCTAGGACACATACTTCATCTACCACAGATTGAGTCCCATAATGATAAACGAAAGTCTGGCACTCATCTACAAAGCTTTCCTCCTCATCAATTTCAAAAGGAGTAACTAAAGGTGATTCATCAGGATCAGATTTTGAGAAAAAGGGAAAAATTGATTCTTGAAAAAGAATTTTTTTGCAGATGTCAGCTTTATTTCAATTAAGCTGTATTATTTAATATGCTGACATATAATTTTATGGAAATAGAAACACAAACATGGAAAGAAGTGTGATAAAAATGAAGTTTGGCAATAATTTATATAAAATTTAAGTAAAACTGTAAAATTTCAATACTTTCTTTCAATTCAAAGAATGACTTCTTAAATAGTCTGAGTATGTACTCTGATGATTATTAATTTGAGATGTATTCCATTGTTTGTTTATGCCTTGTGACAAGCATGGTCACAATGTTTGTCTCAAGGTTTACTAAAAATCCTGGTTTTGGCTGATTCAGTGGCAGCAGTGATAGTTACTTCTTTTCTATTACCCAGAGGCTTATCTTTATTTTTTAGCTATATAATAAATATTCCCCCTCACTCCTAGCCAAAGAAATTTGGGTGGAAAGAACAAACCCACAATCTTTGGCTTGAGATCCAATTCTGTAATCATAATAGTGTGCATCTGAAGGTTCAGAAAATATTTAAGAAAATTGTCGTAAGCTCCTATTGCCTCTCCAAAAAGTGTAGCTAGATGTCAATGTTTTTTATACTTTTATTGTTGAGGGTTTCATTTACAGGTTCTGTCTTAATGGAACAATTATTTTCTTTGAAGATAGACGTTGGATCATGAAAATAAAAGATTCAAACCTCTTTAAACCACTGTTGAAGCCAGAGAAACTCAGAGGCAAGATTACACAGAGATGTTTACTCTCCCCGAACCATGGAAAAAGAGAATTTTTGTTGATTGTCTTCCTAAAACAAGGCAACAGTTAAAGGTTTTCAGGTTACTAGTGAAAAAAATTCGAGTTAATTAGAAATTACACCAGTATGTGTCACTGTAGGCACCAACCCCCTTTTTCTTATTTTTTTCATATGAAAGATGGATGTCTTGAGTTCCCTTCAACTCCCCAAGCACCTGAAGGAAGTATTTCCAGTGGGTTCAGCTGGTTTTTTAAAGAAATCTATACAATAAGCTGACAGTGAATCAGAGATAAGGGCCTTTTTCAGTGCTTCAGAAGCTAATAATAACAACAGAACTTCTGAAGTTGACATTAAGTGAGCTTAGGTTTGCGAAATTGTCAGGCATAGCTGGTTCAAGATGAGTTTCAGGAATCTAAGGGGTGGAAACTGGTTTTCAATAAGCCATTCCCTACAAGTGAATGAGGAATGAAGAAAACATTTTTTGATCCGAAGAGATTGATTGATTGAACTGATTGATCTTCATGGCCAACATGAGGTCAGTAGGGCCAATGTATTTGATGTCAATTTCCCAGGAAATTTCCTTCCAGATGGAATTTAAATCATACCCAACAATGGAAACTTCATATACATTCACATAAAGCCATTTGGATGAATTTAACGCGCTATGGAAGATTCCGCCATCAGAAATTCAGGATTGAAGGCGAATTTCAATGAGCCAGTTTCTCAGATGCTCATACCAGGCTGGTGTTACCCTCTTGAGGCCATAGATTTCCTTTTTTTAGCTTCAGGAAATATAATCAGAAGTCTACTTCAAGAACTTGGGGTATAGATAAGTAGAAATGTTTGGCAAGAGAAACATTTGAGAGGGAACCTTTCGAATCCACCTGGTGAAATTAGAGACTTTATGAGGCTGCAAAAGAAATCAGTTTACAAAGAGAGCTGAAACGACCAGCTGGAGAGTAAGTATTTTAATAGTCAATCCCAGGCGTCTGATTAAAGCCGTGCTTTGTACTCACTTATTTGTAAAAAAATCGATATTCTACAAAGAATGAGTGTTTCCACTCTCATCCCTTTGAGGGAACTAGAAGGAAGTCATCTGTTATACCTTCCTCATTGAAATATGATTTTTAAACAGGAATAACCTTCATATCTTCTTCAATAAACTATTTCCTGCTGGGGAATGAGTCAGAAACATTGTTGCAAACACCGACAGTTATGTCAGTGTGACTAAAACCTGCATCAGAATAATCATGCAGTTAATTATGACAGAATGGATGTAGGTTTTTGCGTGTGTGATTTATCTCTTCATCACTAAAGAATCAGAAACGGATTTGTAGTGTGATAATACTAGGCGTTTCGAGTATTTCTAATCGGGAGTAAAATACTTTTAAAAATAACTCATTTTTCAATTTATGCTTTTCATCATCCCCCATTTCTTCTAGAAGAAAAATTCCAAGAACATTCAATCCGTTTTCAGAAACAACGCTGTTTATAGATTTTGTTAAGAAAATTTCTAGAATTATTTCTGATTCAATGTACTATAGTTGAATGGCCCTGAATTGAAGGGCTGCTCTTATTGAATTTATTTTGATATCTAGATTTTTCACATCTTCTTTTATCCATATTTCTGTCTTGATTCTCTCCTTTAATTCAGCTTTTATTACCGATTTATAGTTGAATAGGCTTAGAGAGTCTCAGAAGGTGTAATTCCTCACACCCTTGTTTGAACCACAGTAGCTTGGATTTCAAATCACATACAGCTTTTTATTCAGCCTCTTCCATTGAGATAGATACCAATTAATTTATCTTTGTTTTTAATATCTCCATCTTTCCGTTTGTTATTGTTAAGGAGCCAGTTACTGACCACCTTTTTTCTCTGAAGTTTACACAATATGCATTTATGAATGCTTTTATTCCATGTCCTTTCTTGCTAGTGTAGTATAGACCCATCTCATGCGCGCCTAATAGATATTTTAACACATGAGGAAGGGTTTTCCAATGTTTAATTTCAGTATTTTACAAGTACTGTAAAGGTCTTTAGGCTGAAAAGTATAGGTCAGGTCTTGTAGCAGTTATAAGGAAGTTGAGACTATCAATGGCACTTCAAAAGTATATTCTTAGTAGCTCGAATGCTTCTATTTTGGTTTGGTTTCTGGCTCCAGATGGTTTGAGGTATCAGAGGTGTTGTGACAGGTTTGATGTCATCCATTCTGTATAGGTCTAGTAATTCTTGCATGAAGTGTTGTTGGTTTAGGGTTACCCCATCTTCTACATGATCTAGTTTCATTTTAAGAATAAAATCTTCTTTTCCAATACGTTTCATTTAGATTTCCTTTTTTCTTTCTTCTTTAAGAAACTCACTTTATTAACAAATATTTCTATGTAGCCATGGTGTATTATTTCCTAGTAAATAGCAGACGCAGGGATCAATATTTCATTATGGAAATTTGTATTTCTTATTCCAGTCTTTTATCTGATGTAAAAGTCCAATCGTGTTTTCTTAAAGCCATAGATTTCCTTTTTGAGGCTTAGGAACAACTCCATTTTTTCAATTTTCGAACCTTGTGGTATAGCCAGTTAGACTGTCTCAGATAGAGGTGAAATTTAGAATGCACTTTTTATTTCTAACTGATGTAATAAAACATGGATGTGAGATGCAAAAGGAATGAATTTTCTTAGTGCATATAGTCTACCTGTTGGATCGATGTTTCATGATAATCTATTCCTGTTTTCTGTGTTAAACCTTTTTCATACAGTCTTTATTTGAATTAAGAAGCTTAATTGAGATGATTACTTTTTATTCTAAAAAGCCCGTGTTGTTCCAACTAGTTTCCAGTGCTGTTTCATATTGACAACTTCCCAAACTTGAAGTTTGCTCATTTTTTCGAGCTCTTTGCAAAACAATTTCTCCCACTGCTACTTTTTGTGTAAATTGATTTCCTTTTATATATACTAATAGTTCTTCCTGAGTGGTAAGTAAATATTTTTCTCTGAACTTGAAAAGAAAAATATTGAGTTTTTCAATTCTTGAGTTAATAATAGTAGGATGTCAAGGTCCAATTTTTTTTAGTCAAGGTATTTGTTTTCTATTGATTTTGACTTCTTCCTCCATATTTATTTCTTGTTGATTTGTGTCTTCACTTACTGTTTGGATTGATTCTTCTGCTTCATTGGTGCCTCTGTGACCATTTCTTTCTATTGTCTCCATGATGTTTTCTTCTTCAATTGTGGAAGTGACTGAATATATCTTTATTGTTCATACTCAATCTTCTATTCCATTTGTTCCTTCTCATTTTTCAGTTTAGGAAGATTTTTTTATTGAAATGGGAATGTGTAGATATAAGAATTTTCTAATTGTTGAGTCTCAGAGTATAGTGAGAAGTGTTTCTATTTTTCATAGCTTAGCATTATTAAATCTTTTCCTGTTGGGCTCAGCTGCCAACGGTGTCCTTTTTTTGATTTGTAGACAATGGCTTTACATCCAAAAAACTTGAGTCTTGTCAGTTTTTGAGGTCTTTCATGAAATATTGTGTGGGTTGATTTATTATGTCGTGACTCAGTGGGAGTAACTCTGGGAAGAAACATGGCAGTTTTTACTGCCTCTTCGCAGTAATTTGTAGTCAGGTGAGACGAGTTCGAAAGGTATTTAGCTTTCTCCAGAGTTTTCCTGTTATCCCTTTCAGAAAAGCCATCATGTTGTGGGGCTTTAGCTGGAGTCAGTGTGTGTATAAAACCACACTCCTTTGCTAGTTCAAGGAATTTGTAAGTTGGAAATTCTCCTCCTCAATCCGATAGAACCGTTTAATTTTTCTGCCTTGATGTGTTTCCATCAGATTCTGAGAAAAAAATGCTTCGAATTATTCACATTTTCTTTTGAGTAGTTTAAGTATTTTAAACAAGGTGTCTTTATCAAAGATAGTAAGGAATAATTTGCAGTTTGATAGTGAATGAGGAGCTATTTCTCCTACTAGGTCCTGGTTTGTGAAGTCCAAAGGACTTTTGGCTGTTTTGAATTTGTGATTCAATGGTAACCAACGACTCTTGTTGGTTTCAAAGGAAAGAAATTTCTCCGCAGGATTTTTAATTCCTAATCCTTTGAGAAAATTAGTATTCGGATGGCTTAGTATTTTATGCCAAGGTGCATTGTTTAGTTTTTTGAGATGATTCTTTGGCTTTTGAAAGTCAATTATCATGAGTCAATTGATAATGTACCCTTTAATTAGTGTATTTTCATTAACTTCTGGTATGAGTTTTTCTTCATTCTTTTTTATTTTTATTTATTTCTTACGCAACTCAAGAAGACGATTGAGATTAAATTTGAGTTTTGGAACGAAATGGGATTTTCACAATTTCATTTTGTTTTTGTTGAACATTATTTGTGAAGTTCCAATACCTAAATCTATGAGACTACTTTTCGAGTCTCCTGTGGAAGCTTTTATCTTTAAATGGCTTAAATCGTTGATGAAGGTTTGTTCATTGTTTAAGATATGGTGTGTTGCACCACAGTCTAGCACAAGTTGAGTTCTTTTTGAGCCTTTATCCTTTAGTATGGCTGTTAGAGATTTGACAACAGATATGCGGGTAGAAAGATTTCTAAATTTTATTTTAATATCAGTTCTTATTGGTCAGAGCTGGGTATTTTCAGCCCATAAGTAATCCTTTTCATTTGAATTACACATATTGTTATTCTTACCGTTCTTTCAGAAGTAGACTATTTTGGTTTCCTGTTTTGTTGAAGATACTAAAAATGTTGGTACAAGTCTCTTGTCTATTTTGTTATTTCTAGGTAGCATGGAATAATATTCAAAGTAAATAAGTATTCCTTTACGTTTCTAAAAAACGTCTTGATTAAGTGTTAGATTGTCAATGAATTGATTTAGATAATGATAAACAGCCATATTTCCCAGAAAAGAAAACAATCATAGATCTTTTGGAATGTCAATTTCAATTGAACAAAGCCCCATTGTTATTTTTTCGGAAAGTGTGGATATAGGCTTATGGGTTTCCACTGTAAATTACACGTTTTCAATCCATTCATACACCTCCCCTATTAACTTACCGCTTGGAGGAATATCTTTCACTTATTTTTGACCATAGCAAATTTGATTTTTCCATTGTCTCGGAGCTCACTACTTCTTTGAATACTAATTCACTTAGTCTAGAGATGATGATATTGAAAGCTTCATAGCTTTCCTTCCGCCATTTGTTAGTGGCAGAATCTTTTACATCAGATTACAGAGATTTTCACATAATTCAAGCAGCTATTTTTACCTGATATATATTTTGAATTCTCATCAACCAATGACCATCCTTGGTTAAGTCAAGTATGGGTATTCTTGATAAATATTATTTTTTCAAAGGGTTTTCATCTGTTGCTTGAAATATCACCTTGGTTTTCTATTCCAGAGACTTGAGACTATAAATATGTAAAAGAATCTTGAAAACTAAATACCTTTATTACCATTTTTTCGCATTTTCTAGAATACAGAAGTATAAACGTAAGTAGCTAAAGGCATATTAGAGCATAGGACCTTCTAAATTCTTTAGAAATGTGTTACCAAGTGGTACAAGAGTATAAATATTTTTGTAAAAAGAGGGAATTTGATAGTCTGCAAATAATTAATTTTTTCCCCTCTAATCCCTTCTAGGGAAACATAAGTAAGTCATATTCTATCCCTTCCTTATAAGAATATTATGTTGAACCAGGAACGATCTTCATATCTTATTCAATAAGCTATGTCCTGTTGGGGCATGATTGGGGCACATTTTCGTAACCATTTATATTTATGGGAGTGTGACTTAAACTTTCATAGCATAAGTCCTGCTTTTCATTATGTTAGCATGGATGTGTGATTGATCTATTCAATGAGGCAGAATCAAAATTGGTTTCTAGTGTGCCAATAATCAGCTTTTTTAGTATTTTGAATTGGGAGTGAAATATTTTTCGAAATAACTCATTGTTTGATGTATTTTTTATCATTATTTTGTTTAGATGATTACTCTTTATCTTGAATATACAGGTTGCAACCACCAATTTTAATCCTTATTTAATTATACTATATCTCATACATCAAGAGAGAACATAGAGCATACTTATTGATTTAAAAAGAGTCAAGAGCCGATTAGAAAGTGCACATGGTGAGCCCAACATAATTCATAAAGTGTTATCTCCTTGAATATGGAAATATCTTTAGCTCATTTCTCTCATTTGCTATTATAGTGGGGCTAAAAGGTCCTATGATCCTGATCCTTGATTTATTTTCTTTTGGTGCTTCAGATAATAACTCAGGAATTAGCTCTTATTCCACTTCCGATGGTGTATTGCACCCAAGATCCTCACACATGGCTTTACTTACATCTGCTTCAGTAAATGCCTCATGTGTGGGCTATATGGTGAGGTGATTTTCTCCCGTCATTGCTGAATCAGATTCCCTCGGAAAATTATTTCTTATACCACTTTTTTTGTTTATCTAAGAATTATTTTATTCAATACATTCATCTAACTAATCTACAACCAGTTGATCTACTTCTTTCAAGACGTATTTTCCTTTTTAGTCTCTTGACTATCCCCAATATCTTACTCTTAAAGAGTTTAGCTTTCCCTAACCTATTTTGTACTATTGGTCAATAAACTCGCTACTGTAGATTTGCTCTCCTGGGTAGTCTATAAAAATACACCTTGTCTCCTAGGTGGATTCAGAACCATCTTGTTCTGTTTTATTTTTTAATACCTCATAGGTTGGCTGTTGTCGTCTCTCCTTTCCCCTTATTTTTTAGCTAAGGATAATACTTGCCTGCCTCCTCAAGGTTTTCCATTTTAATCTCTCCTGTCCCCTTATCTTTTAGCTAAGACTAATATTTTCCTTCCTCCTGAAGGCTTGCTATTTTTGTCTCTCCTGTACCCTTATTATTTGGCTGATACATTTACTTTCCTGCTTCCTGAAGTTCTCTCCTTTGACTTCTTATGAGAATGGCTATCTAGATAAATATAACACTAAAGGATCTTTTGAAATACCAACAAAATGGAAAAATTAAGAATAGAACTCACTTAAAACTATTCACTTGTGGGATCCAGCTTTCTAGACTGGAAATCTAGTATGGAATTTATTCTCCATATAAAGAAGCTCTATGAATTAGTTACAGGAGCTGAATAATTGACCAATGCTGCTGAAAGAGAAGAAATCGTTCCTGTGAGCCATTGAGATATGATAACATATCCAAAACGGTCACAAAACAACTTTATAATTGTCATTCTAATAATAAGAATTAAGATTATTATCTTTCAATAAATGAAAATGCCATAAAAAGGCATAAATATTTTATTACCTCTGAAGCCGTTGAATAAACATGTGGAAAAAATTTCACCATTATATTCACCAAGGTGAAATCCACATATAACACTTTTATGTCATATCTGAAAAGACAACACTTACTGAGCAATAGGTAAAATATGCCATAAGAAGGCATAAAGCCTTGATTCTATCAGAAGTGAGTGAATCAACATGTGGAAAAAATTGCACTATTGCCTTATAAATAGAGGATTACACATCTAAAACATTTATGCCATATCTGTAAAGTCAATAATTAAGGAAATAAGCTGAATATATCCACTTTTATTTTCAGTGCATATATTAAGGGTTTTTAGCTCATATCTCTTCAAATATAAATCATATAGAGCTGAACAAAGAATAAAGTTACCACTGAAATATTGTAGGAATAAATATATAAAGCTTATTTGAAAAGCTATAAGCAATATTATAACTTGTAAAGGTTTATGGAACAAAATTGTTATAGCTGTTGACCACTTTGTTGTGAAAGTGGTCCAAACTTGAAACAAAAAGGATATTGTGATTTTACTAGTTCATACGTGAAGAATGATGTGATTTATATGATTATATTCAAGGTATAACACCTTGAAATAATGGGTTGAAGTTTAAAATAGTAAACCTCAACAGAAAAGATGAGTTGCAAGAAAAATCATCAAAAATAGAGTTTTGATTATTTAATGAAATTTTCTTGAACTTTTAGTAATGACATGCGGAGCTATCATAATTAACTCCTTTAATGGCTTTAAAGTGTATAAATCAACAGCTATCCATGACTAACATTAAAGCTTAAAATTGATCATCTGTGATCACTCAATGTAATCTTAATTTAATTTCAACAGTCATATAAGTGATAAAAGTGGTGAATGCTAGTTTTCTATGATCAATAATGATGAAATCCACAAATTTTAGTCTTCTTCCAAGCCTGTGATGTCAGAAAACTTGAGGTTACAGTGATAAGTCTAAATAATGGCATAATAATGAGATAAGATGGTTTAATTATGATTTAATCATCACTAAACCTTAATATACCAATAAATTATAGTGGATATCATCCCCAAACGTCTAATAGAAGCCTAATAGACTCTAGGAAGGGGGAAATTACTATATATTGAGCTCTTTTTACCTCTATTTCCACCTCAGACACAACAAAAACATTAAATTATTAAGTGCAAAGGTAAAAGCTTCATTCTTTTTATATAAAACTATTAAATATTTGAAAAATCAAGTTCATCTTCATTTGAATCATCAATCTTGACATGATTAAATAAATTATCATTCTTTTTTGTTAAATTTCTCTCCAAAATCTCTAATTTCAAGTAAAAACAAGAATATTTGCAATTTCATTTATTTTGAATTTCAAATACAATTTGGAAAGGCTTTCTTTACATTTTTAGCCGCATAATCATTCAAAATTATCACATCAGTTATCAAAAGTAGCTTATTTTCATTTCTTTATTATAATTTTTTAATAATTCTTTTATCAATATGAATAGTACTTATATTAATATATAACCTTAGTGTTTGTAGTATCTTTTTTATAATTTTTTTTTACTATTGAAAAGTAATTTCTTATTCCTTTATTATTTGTTTGTAAAAATAAAAAACTGCTATAAATATATTTACTCTTATTATATTATATTTTTATAATATAATTTATATAATTTATATTATGTTATTTTATTTATTTAATAATATAAATATTTTATGCCATAATTGTAAAAATTCTTTATTATGATAATTATTTTTTATCTCATTATTTGATTTAATAAGGACATCACTAGTAAGATAAGTAGAATATTGGTAATATTTAATTATTTTTTCATAGTCAAATATTACATTTGGGGGCCTGGCCATGTAATTTACTTAAAAGACCTGTTAAAAAAGATTCAAATTGGGTATATACAATGAAAATTACATTCAGAATCATAAAATTATATAATAATCTTATATTTATTAATTTTAAAAGCTATGGAGTCATTTGGAAAGCAACTGTACTGTCTTACATGTGGTTTTTCACATCCTTGAACTTGCAAGAACTTTCTTTTGGTGACTCTAGTGATTAGAAAGATATTTATAAATTAAAAACAAAATTATATCATAATTGAATTTAACATAATAATCATCTTAACTTTTATTCTATTCTTTAAAAATAAAAATATAAAAAATAATGAAAAAATAAAAAATACAATAAAAAATCATCTTTATTACTTCTTATTCATTTCTTTTATTAACTTCATTTATCTAGAAAGATATATAAGAAATTGTTATGTGGAAATTGCAATATCTACTCAAAAATAACACTTCTTATAAAAAGACTTCTATTTATTTGTCTTTTTTAGTCTTTGAAGACAACCCAACAGAAAACAATCATACCACTGTTGAGGGATTTGTGGAATAAACTTGTCAAAGTTCTCCAGCACCTGTTGTTCATAAGAAAACGAAGGCCAAGAAATTAGCGTTTCCAGGACCTGCTTTTTGGGAGTCTGAAGGTGAGTTTCTCTCTTGAAATTGCTGTAAAAAGATTTTTTAGTGTTTTGAAATCTTTTTTATTTCTTATTCCTTGATAATGAATACTAGGAGAGGATCTCAATACTTCATCCAATCAGATGGAGCAGAACTCAGAATCAGAATTGATTTCCCTAAAAGGGAAAGGGAAGGGAAAAATCCTTGGTGGAACAGAATCCACACAAGTAGGTGCCATATCCCAAAGGCAAGTCCCGGAAATTCCCATAATATCTGAGCAAGAGTTGGAACTAAGTATGAGTAACTCCAACAGGTACAAATCACATTCAGAGGGCTCAGATAGACATATACGTGAGCCAGTAAAAGCAGTACTGCACAGTGTAGAAGGACAAGGATTGGGAAATCTTGCCACAATCCCACCAAAGAGTGATGAACTAGTAGAACATCCTGAAAAAGTGCCTCAAAGAGGAGGAAATAGTGAGATACTCCAATGGATGGAATCTACTAGCATCCAAAACTCAAATCAAAAGAATAAAGGATTACCATGCTAAAAAAGAGGGAGGAAAGCAAGGAAAAAGCCCCATAGGCTTCTAATGGAAAGACTCAAGTCAGAAAACTTCTCAAAGAAGGGAAGAAGAACAAGAAAAAGAATTGGAAGAAACCATAGTACCCAGGCTACAGGATTCCAAGAATCCAAAATGATGCAATTTACAATGTCTTCAAAATGGCCAGAACCTTGGTGGAATTCAAGGACAAAGAGGAACAAATAAAGAGACAACCCCATTTCCCAAAGGAACAAATTTGTCTCTTGATGTTGTAAATAACTCAATAGAAATAAAAATATTATATTAACTCAAAAAGACATTAAAAATAGCTTATCATCTTTACAAGAAATAAATATTAGCTTATTATCTTTAGCAAAAATTGCTTCATAAAATAAAAAAGAAATAGAAAACATTCAAGTTATAGCTGAAAATATTGAAAGAAAATTCTTAATTGAAAAAACTCAGAAGTTAATACAAGGACAGGATCAATTGCACAGATACATAAGAGATATCAAAGAAAATGATTTGACAATCGATTATGACATGAGTATTGACATTCTGAAACAATAACTAAACAAATTAAGTATTTCTGTTGAAAACTTTGAATGAAAGACTTCATCACATCAAAAATTACTTCTAGACCATGTAGAAAAGAGTGATGAAGCAAGAATTAATCTTAAACTTGACATTCAAATTTAATGAAGACTTATTCTGGAGATATGGATAAAATAGATGAGGCTAACTTAAATATGCCAAAGTTATTAACCCCATTTTCTCACAAAAGAAGTCCTATTAAGCCCAAAAGAGGAAATAAAAAAGCCATGAAGACAAAAATAAAGTCTTAACGAAGGAAGAACCTCAATTAAAAGAATATACAACATTAAAAGGTGAAGGTGAATACAACCACATGTCATTTATTAAGACAACTGACATGTTACAAGAGGATTATGCCATATCAGATGGATTGATCACTGCCAGATTACATTTGTTCTTTGAAAAATCTCCGAAAAGATGGTATTATGGCGTAAGACAAACAAATGGCAAAAATACCTGGTCTTGGTGGAAAAATGAAATAATAACCAAATGGGAAAATTCTGCCTGGAGGTATAAAATAGAAAATGCATTTGAGAATTCCTGCTTTGACCTATATAAGGATAAACCTTTGAATTGGCTCTTAAATCAAGATGAAAGATTAAATGCACTGTATCCAGAAATTTTACAGAAATGGTGCATATGAAGATACTCGAAAAATGTGGAGGAGAACTGGAACGTCCCCTGAGAAGCAGGTGCATAGAACCATGTTCCACAGATGAGTACATCAATGCACTAGAAGACATAGTGACAAAAACCAAAATTGCAAGAACATGGAAAAAATTTGATATGAAAATTCCAAATCAACCAAGAAAACCTTTCAATGCCAATAAACCCATCACTGATGAGCAAATAAAATGCCATAAATGTGGTGGTATTTCCCACTTAGCCAATAATCTCCCAAAAAGGCAAAAAATCAATGAAATTGTGGAAACAAAAGACCACATTGATAAAGAAGATGAATCTGATTCTGAAAAAGATGCTGAAGAGTCAGAAGCTTCTGAAGGTGATTAAATTAATATAATTATTGCCCAAATTAATAATATTGATTTCATATATGGAGTTCTAGATGTAAATTCAAACTTACCACAAGTTGGAACATATGATACAAGCCTCACAAACATACAAGATGCCAAATTGAATAGAAAAAAACCTGAAAAAGAAACAGGATATACAGCTGGAAAGTCAAGTGTAAGTATTTTCATTGTTTAAAACCCAGAGGCAAAAGTAAATTGGACAAAGGAGCATACGTCACCTGTGTTGGCAAGGGGTGTTTGAAAAATGTTATATTAGATTGGGAAGAAAAAATCATATGAATACAGGAGGTTAAATTTAGTAGTTCAAGTAAAAGAATGAAGCCCCTTGTAAGAATTGACTTAACATTAATTTTTAATTATCCTTCCCAATTTGTAAGAGTGAAAGTAGAGTTTGTAGCAATGGAAAACTGTACTAGTAACCATTTTATACTTGGAAGTGATTAATTGTCAATTTACAGAATAGATATCTCAAACCAGAAAGACTGATATTTTACCATAGGAGAACAGAAAAAGGCAGAAAGTTGTTTTTTTGAACAACAAAGAACAAATTACTGTTATAAAAGATGAATAAACAAGCCCAGAAAGACATTCATTCATAAGTGAAAATGTTAAAGTGGAAAAATTAAATCAAGAATTAACTGGAAAAATGAAACAAACTGAGTGATCTCTTATTTAAATACAAAAGCACCTTTACAGCTGAAAACAATCCACTAGGTGCTATCATAAGACATGAGGAATACATCATTATCAATGTGGGAAAACCTTATTCACCCCTTTTGAGAAGACCAGCTTACTCAGCTAGCCCAAGAGCTAGAGAAGCCTTAGAGGTACACATTAAGGTATTAATGGACCTTGTGGTTTTAAGAAAATTAGGGCATAACTAACAGGTAGAAGTCACTACACCTGTCATTATAGCTTTGCACAATGGAAAATCAAGGATGGTAGGGGACTTTAGATCTTTAAATACCTATGCTGTCCATGAAAGATATTCAATACCCAGAATCTATGAGACATTAACACAATTGTAACAGGCTAATCTTATTAAAGCCATGGGTGCTCTAGAGGATTTTCACCAGAATGTCTTAGCAGACAGTGCCAGAGAATTACTAAGAATACTAGTCTCTTGTGGCATAAATGAATACCTAAGGATGCCTTTTGGTATAAAGAAGGTCCCTTCCCATTTTCAAAGAAGAACACCATATTTCCTGAAGAATTATCAGAAGGATGGTTCATCATCTATATTGACAATATCGTAGTCTGCTCAGGAACTTAGGAAAATTTCTTAAAAAGACTGGAAAGAGTTTTACAAAAGATACTTCAAGTAAGTATGAAAATTTTGGACCAAAAGTCTGGGCATAGACAAAAATAAAATAGCAGCAGTACTACTGAAACTAATGCCCTAAACCAAAGGAAAAATGAAATAATTTCTAGGATTTTCTGGTTATTACAGAAAGTATATAAAATACTTTGAAGAAATTTCCAAATCCTTGTATAAGCTCTGTGACCAACAGACATTCTATAAAATTACTGAAGAAAGGGTTAAAGCATATGAGGAATTTAAAATTTACCTCACAAATGCCCCATTTATTCAAATTCCAGATTGGAAACTTACTTTCAGACTGTAAATTGATGCTTGTGTACAAGGACTAGGTGCTGCACTACACCAGACACAAATAATTAATGATAAACCTGTTGAAGGACCAATTTGCTTGATTTCAAGAAAAATAAAGCCAACAGAAGCAAGATATGGAGAAAGCCAAATTGACTTCATTTTCTTAGTGTGGGCTTTAGAAAAATTAAACTAATTTTTGGATGGAAAAGTGTTGGGTGTCATCACAGACTGCAATGCTTTAAAATCTTTATTAGGAATGAAGACACAAAATATGTAAGGTTTGACTATGAAACAATAAGTAAAAATTACTAATTTATTACTTATTGTACTCTGAATGTCCTTATAATTAAAATAAATAAGATTAAAATAATAATAATAATAAAGAAATATTATTATTATGGCGTAAAAATATTATATTATTAAATAAATATAATAATATAATTAATATTATATGAAATAATAATATTATAAATAATATATTAATATAAAATAATTAATATATTATAAAGCTCTTTATTATTGTTACCAACAAATAATAAAGGCGTAAAAAATTGTTTTTTATTAATAAAAAACAATTAATAACAATAATATTACTAATATTAAAGTTATGAATTAATATAAATACTATTTATATTAATTAAAGAATTATTAAAAGTAATAATAAGAGAGAAATTATTATAATGAGATGAAATAACCTACTTTTAACACTTAAAATAATAATTTTGAGATATTTTACGCCAAAAGAATATAATAAAACTTTTTCAAATTGTATTTACAATAAAAAATAAAGAAAAATTACTAAATTTCTTGATTTTACGTGGAAATGAGTTTTTAGAGAGATTTTTAACAAAAACAATTAAATAAATGATTTAATCACGTCAAAATAGATGATTATAGCAAGGTGGTCTTTGGTCTTTAATAATATAACAGTTTTATATATAAAGAATAAAGAAATTACCTTTGATTTAATTGATTTAATGTTTTTGATGCGTCTGAGGGGAAAACAGAGTAAAAAGAGCTCTATTTATAGTAAATACCTCCCTTCTAGAGTCCAACAGGCTTCTAGTAGACGTGTACTGATCATATCCACTGGAATTGATCAATATTTTAAGGTTTGAGGGTGATTACATCATGATCAAACCATATTACATCATTATTGCACCATTATTTAGAGTTATCACTATAACTCTAAGTGTGATGACATCAGAGGCTTGGCAGAACCCCAAATTTCGTGGATTTTATTAGTTTTAATCATAAACTAATAGTATTCACCAATTTTATCACTCTTAAGACTGTTAAACTTAATTTAAGGTTACAGTATGTGATCATAACAGCTCAATTTAAGCTCAAACTTTGATCCTCAATAACTTTTAAGGTTTTCACGCTACAGCAATTCAGAGAGTGAATTATGATAGCCTGAAATAACCTTATTATGCTGCCAAGAGCTTTTCATTACATCATCAAAACTCTAATTTTGATGATTTTTCTTGTAACTCATCTTTTCTGTCGAAATTCAATATTTTAAACTTCAAACCTTGATTTCAGGGGGTTATACCCTGAATTTAATAATAAAAATTACATCATTCTTCACGAATGAGCTAGTAGAATCCAACTGTGTACTTTTTTTTAAGTTTGGAGCACTTTCACAACAAAGTGGTCAACAGCTCTGTTGATTTTTATCAATATTTCATCATAGGTTTTAACCTTGTTTATAACTTGTAAAATAAAGTTCATATCTGTGTTCTTACAGTAATTACGTGGTGACTTTTTTTTTGGTTCATCATTCTATCATGTATATTTTAGAAGATATTAGCTATGATCACTGAATATATGCGTTGACCAAAAAAGTGCATATATTCAGGATAATTCCTTAAGTATTGATTTTGGGAATTAGCTTATTAATTGTTTTATATGTGGATTTTTGTGGGGAATCCACTGTTACAATTTATTTCACATGTTGTTTCATTAGTTTCTGAGATAAATAAGGTTTTATGGTTTTTATAAGGTATTATACCTTATAATTCCTTAAATATTGACTTTACAGATATGCCATAAAAATGGTATATGTGTATTTTTCCATGGGGAATCCAATGGTATAATTTATTTCACATGTTCATTCATTGGTTTGTAAGTTAAACCAATTTTAGTACCAATTTATGGTATTTCTTGTATATTTGAGTAATTAATTTTAGTGTATAATTATTCTAATTAATTTTAATATAATTATATTAAAGGTATTATTATTATTAATCTTTTTTGTGACCTTATTGGATATGTGGTCATATCTCAAAGGCTCACATTCCATACCACCAAAAAAGATTGTACCACAATCTGATATATGTGATTAGGGTATCATCCACTGTCCTACCTCTTCAATAGACTTTGTTAGTCTTGAAGCTCAATAATGCTTAACTTTTTATTTTTCAGGTTTTCTTTCATGTCTGAACCTTCTTAGTAACTTATCAGCATTTGTTATATCTTTCTCAAGTAGCCATTCATCTTCTTGAGTAGAATTTCTATACCTCACAAGGTATTCCCTTTCTTTTTTGTTTCTTGTCCTTCTTTCTTTAAGGACTTTTACTATTTTCTTTTCCTCTCCTTCTTCCAAGGGGGGAATTTCAAGTGGGGGTTTATTTCTTAGTGGAAATAACTCTTTGTCACTTGAACTGTAAGGTTTTATTAGACTTACAGGGAAAGTTGGGTGTTTGTTCATTAGTTCACCTGTGAGTTCTAATTGCACAGCATTGGGTCCATGAAGTGCTTTTATCATAAATGGTCCTGCAAAGGAATCTTTCAATTTCTTTGGGCCTTTTATGTTATTGAAATTAAGGGTTGATACTAAAACCAAGTCCCCTATTTTGAAGTCAGGTGGTTTATGACTTTTATCCCATCTTTCTTTTGCATATTTAAAAGAATCTTGCATGCATCTGTTTGCATGGTGTCTTGCTTTGTCAAGCATTATCTTGAAACTGCTTGCTGTTGGATGTATATCCACTAAGTCCTTTTTGAGGGTATCATAAGGAAGTCTTGGATTCCAACCTTTCTCTAGCATTGCTGGTGTTTTGCCAGTAGAAGAATGGATTGAGGGCTTATATGCCAGTTCAAGTGCTGGTATTAGTGTACACCAATCATGGGTAAAACCATCAGAATCTTTGAATTCTAGCCCATAAGCACAGAATCTTCTGATCATATCCTCTAGGGTTTGTATCATTCTTTCTGCTAGACCATCAGTTTGAGGATGATAAGCTGTTGAGAATGATAACTTTGTCCCAAACAAGTTATGGAGGTTTGTCCATAATGCTGAAGTGAACTTTGGGTCTCTGTCACTTATAATATTTTGGAATAAGCCTGTGTGGCTAATGACTTTATTCCATATCATTATGGCTGTATCCATAGCTGTGTCATCTTTATGACATGGTAAGAACATGGGAGTTTTACTGTACCTGTCAACTAACACTAGACATGCATTATAACTCCTGTCTCCTCCTGGAGGTAAGGCTGTTACCCAATCCATATGAACTATTTCCCATGGGGATTTTGGTTCTTGGATTTGGATCATCATTCCAAATTTCTTTCCTGTGGCTCTGTTGGCTTTTTGACATCTGTCACAGGTTTCGCAGTACTCTGCAACATCTTTCTTCCAATTTGGCCACCAAGAGCAGGTTTTCACCCTCTCTAGTGTTCTATCTTCTGAGAGATGTCCAGATGCAACACTATCATGACACTCATGTAAAATAGTGTTTATTAGTGTTCTATCTGTTAAGGCCATAACACATGTGTGTTTTGTTCTATGGTAAAGGATTCCATCAAGGAGGTGGAATCTTCCTTCATCATATGCCTTTCTCCATATTTCATCTAGTTTTGATGAAAGTGATGGATCTTTGCAGTCTTTCATTAGAAGTTGGCTTAAGATATGGCAATTTTTGTCTGTCTTATAGCTTTCTTTAACTTGGTTAAAGAATTCTGTGCCAATGTCTGTAACACATATTCCTTCTATATGGTGCTCTTCTTGTGGTACCCATGCTGGATTGTCAGGGGTATTTGCTAGAGCCCATCTGCTAAGACCATCTGCATTTTTATGAATATTTCCAGATTTATGAACAATAGTCATATTTCCTCTATATTCTTGGATAGCAATTTGCCATCTCAGCATATGTCTATTTGGAGTCTTCATATTTAATAGTGATTTCACAGCATTACAGTCTGTGATTACATCAAATACTGTGCCATCCAAATAATAATGCAGCTTTTCTAAAGCCCACACTAGGCATAAGCATTCCATTTGGCTTGCTCCATACCTTGCTTCTGTTGGCTTTATCTGCCTTGAAATGAAACAAATTGGTCCTTCCACTGGTTTATCATTGATAATTTGTGTTTGGTGAAGTGCAGCACCTAGTCCTTCTCCACAAGCATCAATGTACAGTTTGAAGGGTAGTTTCCAATCTGGCATCAGAAGAAATGGGGCATTTGTTAAGGAATTTTTCAATTCTTCATATGCCTTGACTCTTTCTTCTGTCATCTCATAGACTGTTTGTTGGTCACATAGCTTATACAAGGATTTAGCAATCTTTGCAAAGTCCTTTATATGCTGTCTATAGTAACCAGCAAATCCTAGAAATGATTGCATTTCTTTTTTGGTTTGAGGCATTGGCTTAAGTAGTACTGCTGCTACTTTATTTTTGTCTATGCCTAGACTAAGGCCAGATACTACATGTCCTAGGGCTTTTAATTCACTATATGCAAAATGACATTTTTTCAATGAAATTTTCATATTTACTTGGACTATTTTCTGTAGTACCCTTTCTAGTCTTGTCAGGTGATTTTCCCAAGTTTCTGAGCAAACTATGATATCATCAATGTAGATTATTAACCATCCTTCTGATAATTCTTCAGGAAATATGGTATTCATCATTCTTTGATAATGGGAAGGTGCATTTTTTATCCCAAATGGCATTCTTAAGTATTCAAAAATTCCACAATGGGCTATTATTCTTAGTAGTTTCTTGGCATTGTCTGTTAAGACATTTTGATGAAAACCTTTGAGAGCATCCATAGCTGTGATGAACTTAGCTTGTGACAATTGGGTTAATGTCTCATGGATTCTGGGTATTGGATATCTGTCTGGAATGGTATAGGTATTCAGGGCTCTGAAGTCTCCTACCATCCTTGATTTTCCATTATGCCAAGTTATAATGACAGGTGTAGTAACTTCTACTTGCTCATTATGTCCAAACTTTCTTAATACTCCAAGGTCCATTAATTCTTTAATGTGCACCTCTAGGGCTTCTCTAGCTCTTGGGCTGGCTGGATAAGCAGGTCTTCTTAATAAAGGTGGGTAAGGTTTTTCTACATTAAGAATTATATCCACTTCATGTCCAATTATGGCACCTGGTGGTTCTTTTTCAGTTGCAAAGGCATTTTTATACTTAAATAAGAGGTCAATCAATTTTTCTTTCATTTTTTCTGTTAATTCTTGATTGAATTCTGCTTCTTTGAGTTGTTCAGATATAAAAAGTTCTTTTTCTGGAATTTTTTCCTCATTCTTAATAACTGTGATTTGTTTTTTGTTATTTAAGAATCCAAACTTTTGTCTTTTATTATCTCCTATGGTAAAATATCTATCCTTTTGGTTGGAGATATCTATACCATAGATTGATAAGTAGTCATTCCCAAGTATGAAATGATTACTAGTACAGTTGTCCATTACTACAAACTCTACTTTAATTCTGACACATTGTGAGGGATGAGGAAAGATTAGTGTTAAATCAATTATTCCAAGGGGCTTCATGCTCTCACTTGCACTACTAAATTTGACACCTTGTATTGGCATAAGTTTTTCTTGCCAGTCTGGACAATGGTTTTTAAATAACTTTTGCCAACACAAGTGCAATATGCTCCTGTATCCAAGTTAACCTTTCCTTCTTGGTTATCAACCATAACAATACTAATACTTGATTTTCCAGCTGTATATCCCATTCCTCTTGCAGGTTTGGTTCTATACATTTTGGCATCTTGTATGTTTGTCAGATTTGTGTCAGATGTTCCAACTTGTGGCAAGTTTGAGTTAACATCCAGTACTTCATAAATTATATCAATATTATTAATTTGTGCATTAATTATATTGATTTCATCACTTTCAGAGCTCTCTGACTCTTCTGTCTCTTTTTCAGAGTCAGATTCCTCTTCTTTGTCATTGTGGTTTTCTGTTTCCACAATTTCATTGATCTTTGCTTTTTTAAGGCAATTATTGGCTAAGTGTCCAATACCTCCACATTTATGGCATTTTCTTTGCTCATTATTGTTGGATGTATTGGGTTTAAAGGATTCTTTTGATTTATCTTTCTTGATAAATGGTTTATTTGGGCTTTTAATGTCCAATTTTTTCCAAGTCCTGCCAATTTTTGTCCTTGTCACTATATCTTCTAGTGCATTTATATACTCTTCTGTGGAGCATGGTTCTATACACCTGCTTCTTAGGGCATGTTCTAGTTCCCCTCCACATTTTTTAAGTATTTTCATATGCACCATCTTCTGTGACATTTCTGGGTACAGTGCATTAAGCCTTTCAACTTGTTTTAAGAACCAAGTTAAAGGTTTATCTTTCTCTGGGTCAAAGAAAGAGTTTTCAAATGCATTTTCTATCTTATACCTCCAGGCATCATTTGCCCACTTGGTGATTATTTCTTGTTTCCACCAAGACCAGGTATTTTTACCATTTGTCTGTCTTATGCCATAATACCATCTTTTTGCAGATTTCTCAAATAATGAATGTAATCTTGCAGTGATTAATTCATCTGGTATGGCATAGTCTTCTTGTAACATGTCACTTGTTTTAATAAATGACATGTGGTCATATTCACCTTCTCCTGTGAATGTTGGCCATTCCTTCAATTGAGGTGCTTCTTTCATTAAGACTTGGTTGTTGTCTTGATGACTCAAGTCTGTTATGAAAGGATTTGACAATTCTTCTTTTGTTTTAATAGGGCTTCTTATATGAGAAAATGGTGTTGATAACTTTGGCATATTTAAATTAGCCTCATTAATTTTATCCATTTTTTCAGTAATAAGCCTTATTTCACTCTGAATATCATCTTTCAGATGCATTCTTGCTTCATCACTTTTTTCCACATGGTCCAAAAGTAATTTTTGGTGTGATGAAGTCTTTTCTTCAAATTTTTCTACAGAAATACTTAATTTATTTAATTTTTCTGTAAGATTGTCAATACTCACATCATAATTGATTGTCAAAGTTTTGTCTTTGATATCTTTTATGTATTTATACAATTCTTGTTGTCCTTGTATTAATTTTTGAGTATTGTCAATTAAATTTTTTGGTTTATTATTTTCAACAATAAACTTAATGTTGTCAATTTCTTTCTTGTTTTGTACAACAATTTTTGTTAAAGAAGATAAATTGTTATTTATTTCTTGTAGTGATAATAAACTGTCTTTAATTTCTTTTAGAGGTAATATACTATTTTTAATTTCTGTTAAAGTATTTACAACATCTTTGGACAAGGTTATTTCTTTGGGAAATGAGGTTGTCTCATTCTTTGCTCTTCCTTGTCCTTGAATTCCATCAAGGTTCTGGCCATGTTGAAAACATTGTCCATGGCATCCTTTTGGATTCTTGGGATTCTGTAGCTTGGGGAATATGGTTTCCTCCAATGCTTTTTCTTGTTCTTCTTCCCTTCTTGGGGAAGTGGGTTGGCTTGAGGCTTGCTGGTAGAAGCTACTGGGGCTTCTTCCTTGGTTGCCTCCCTCTTTTTGGCATGATAATCCTTGATTTTTTTGATTTGAGGTTTGGATGACAGTGGATTCCATCCATTGGAGTATTTCACTATCTCCTCCTCTTTGAGGAACTTTTTCAGGATGTGCCAGGAGTTCATCACTCCTTGGTGTATTTGAGGCAGCATTTCCCAGTCTTTGTCCTTGTATACTGTGTAATACTGCTTGTACTGGCTCATGTAGATGTCTATTTGAGCCCTCTGAATGTGATTTGTACCTGTTTGAGTTACTCATACTTAGTTCCAATTCAGGCTCAGATATCATGGGCATTTCTGGGACTTGCCTTTGGGATAAGGCACTTCCTTGTGTGGATTCTGTTCCACTGGGGATATTGCCCTTTCTTTTCCCTTTTGAGGGATCAATTCTACTTCTGAGTCCAGCTCCATCTGATTGGATGGAGTATTGGGAACCTCTTCTGGTAGTCATAATTAAAGAATAAGAAAAAATAAAAGTATTTTAGAGTAAAATTCTTTTATGGCAATTTAAAAAAGAGGTGCTCACCTTCAGAGTCTTGAATGGTGGGCCCTGGAAAGTCTAATTTCTTAGCTTTCTTTCTTTTGGGGATAACTGGTGTAGGAGAACTTTGACAAGTTTCTTCCACCAATCTCTCAACAGTAGTTTGGTTGTCTTCTGTTGGGTTATCTTCAAACACTAAAAAAGACAAATAAATATAAGTCTTTTTATAATAAGTGTTATTTTTGGCAAGATATGGCAATTTTCCACGTAGAAATTGCTTTTATATCTTAAAAAAAAATGAAATAAATAAAGAAATGAATAAAAATGAATAAAAATAACTTTTTTTATTGGTTTTTAATATTTTTTAATATTTTTTTTTTTATGTATATTTTTATTTTTAAAGAATAAAATAAAAAATGAATATGATTCTTATAAAATTAAATTATAATAAAAATTATTTTTTATTTATAAATTATCTTTTTTAATTACTAGAGTCACTCAAAGAAAGTTCTTGCAAGTCTAAGGATGTGAAAAACCACGTGTAAGACAGTACAATTGCTTTCCAAATGCCTCAATAGCTTTTAAAATCAATAAAATATAAAATTATTATATAATTTTATGATTATAAATATAATTTATTATGGATAAACCCAAATAGAATCTTTTTAAAGGTCTTTTAAGTAAATATCACAGCCAGGCCCCCAAATGTAAGGTTTGACTATGAAACAATAAGTAAAAATTACTAATTTATTACTTATTGTACTCTGAATGTCCTTATAATTAAAATAAATAAGATTAAAATAATAATAATAATAAAGAAATATTATTATTATGGCGTAAAAATATTATATTATTAAGTAAATATAATAATATAATTAATATTATATGAAATAATAATATTATAAATAATATATTAATATAAAATAATTAATATATTATAAAGCTCTTTATTATTGTTACCAACAAATAATAAAGGCGTAAAAAATTGTTTTTTATTAATAAAAAACAATTAATAACAATAATATTACTAATATTAAAGTTATGAATTAATATAAATACTATTTATATTAATTAAAGAATTATTAAAAGTAATAATAAGAGAGAAATTATTATAATAAGATGAAATAACCTACTTTTAACACTTAAAATAATAATTTTGAGATATTTTACGCCAAAAGAATATAATACAACTTTTTCAAATTGTATTTACAATAAAAAATAAAGAAAAATTACTAAATTTCTTGATTTTACGTGGAAATGAGTTTTTAGAGAGATTTTTAACAAAAACAATTAAATAAATGATTTAATCACGTCAAAATAGATGATTATAGCAAGGTGGTCTTTGGTCTTTAATAATATAACAGTTTTATATATAAAGAATAAAGAAATTACCTTTGATTTAATTGATTTAATGTTTTTGATGCGTCTGAGGGGAAAACAGAGTAAAAAGAGCTCTATTTATAGTAAATACCTCCCTTCTAGAGTCCAACAGGCTTCTAGTAGACGTGTACTGATCATATCCACTGGAATTGATCAATATTTTAAGGTTTGAGGGTGATTACATCATGATCAAACCATATTACATCATTATTGCACCATTATTTAGAGTTATCACTATAACTCTAAGTGTGATGACATCAGAGGCTTGGCAGAACCCCAAATTTCGTGGATTTTATTAGTTTTAATCATAAACTAATAGTATTCACCAATTTTATCACTCTTAAGACTGTTAAACTTAATTTAAGGTTACAGTATGTGATCATAACAGCTCAATTTAAGCTCAAACTTTGATCCTCAATACCTTTTAAGGTTTTCACGCTACAGCAATTCAGAGAGTGAATTATGATAGCCTGAAATAACCTTATTATGCTGCCAAGAGCTTTTCATTACATCATCAAAACTCTAATTTTGATGATTTTTCTTGTAACTCATCTTTTCTGTCGAAATTCAATATTTTAAACTTCAAACCTTGATTTCAGGGGGTTATACCCTGAATTTAATAATAAAAATTACATCATTCTTCACGAATGAACTAGTAGAATCCAACTGTGTACGTTTTCTTAAGTTTGGAGCACTTTCACAACAAAGTGGTCAACAGCTCTGTTGATTTTTATCAATATTTCATCATAGGTTTTAACCTTGTTTATAACTTGTAAAATAAAGTTCATATCTGTGCTCTTACAGTAATTACGTGGTGACTTTATTTTTGGTTCATCATTCTATCATGTATATTTTAGAAGATATTAGCTATGATCACTGAATATATGCGTTGACCAAAAAAGTGCATATATTCAGGATAATTCCTTAAGTATTGATTTTGGGAATTAGCTTATTAATTGTTTTATATGTGGACTTTTGTGGGGAATCCACTGGTACAATTTATTTCACATGTTGTTTCATTAGTTTCTGAGATAAATAAGGTTTTATGGTTTTTATAAGGTATTATACCTTATAATTCCTTAAATATTGACTTTACAGATATGCCATAAAAATGGTATATGTGTATTTTTCCATGGGGAATCCAATGGTATAATTTATTTCACATGTTCATTCATTGGTTTTTAAGTTAAACCAATTTTAGTACCAATTTATGGTATTTTTTGTATATTTGAGTAATTAATTTTAGTGTATAATTATTCTAATTAATTTTAATATAATTATATTAAAGGTATAATTATTATTAATATTTTTTGTGACCTTATTGGATATGTGGTCATATCTCAAAGGCTCACAAAATAGACACATGCTGAGATGGCAGATTTCTATCCAAGAATATAGAGGAAATATGACTTTGGTTCATAAATATTTAAATATTCATAAAAATGAAGATGGTCTTAGAAGATGGGCTTTGACAAATACACCTGAAAACGCAGAATGGGTACCACAAGAAGAACATCATATAGAAGGCACATGTGTTACAGATATTGGCAGAAAATTCTTTCATCAAGCTAAAGAAAGCTACAAGATGGACAAAAAATTTCATATTTTATTCCAACTTCTAATGAAATATTTCAAAGATTCATCATTATCCCCCAAACTAGATGAAGTATGGAAAAATGCATATGATAAAGGAATATTCCACCTCCTTGATGAAATTCTTTATCATAGGACCAAACACACACGTTTTATGACCTTGACAGATAGAACTATGATAAACACTATACTACATTAATGCCATGATAGTTTTGAATCTGGATATTTCTCAGAATATAGGACACTAGAGGGGATGAAAACCCTCTCTTGGTGGCTAAATTGTAGAAATGATATTGCAGAGTATTTCCAAGCCTGTAATAGATGTCAAAAAGCAAACAAAGCCACAGGAAAGAGTTATGGAATGATCATCCAAATTAAAGAACCAAAATCTCCATGGGAAAAGGTTCACATGGATTGGGTAACAGCCCTACCTCCAGGAGAAGACAGGAGCTTTAATGCATGCCTAGTACTAGTTGACAGCTGCAGCAAAACCCCAATATTCTTACCACAGAATAAATATAACACAGCTATGGACAAAGCCATAATGATATGGAATATAGTCAGTAGTCATACAGGCTTACTCCAAAACATCATAAGTGATAGAGATCCAAAATTAACTTCAGCAATATTAACAAATCTCCATAACCTGTTTGGAACAAAGCTATAATTCTCAACAGCATACCACCCTCAAACCGATGGTTTAGCAGAAGGAATGATACAAGCTTTAGAAGACATGATTAGAAGGTTCTGTGCTTAGGGCCTACAATTCAAAGGCTCTGATGGTTTTATCCATTATTGGTGTAACTTAATAACAGCTCTTGAGCTGGCATAAAAGACATCAATCCATTCTTCAACTGAAAAAACACCAGCAATGCTAGAAAATGGTTGGAATCCAAGACTTACTTATTATAATCTCAAAAAAGACCCAATGAATATACACCCAAAAGAAAGCAGTTTCAAATTAATTCCTGAAAAAGCAAGAAATGATGCCAACATATGTATGAAAGCTTCTTTTAAATATTCAAATGAAAGAGGGGACAAAAGGCATAAACCACCTGATTTTAAAGTAGGAGACTTGGTCTTAGTATTAACTCTAAGCTTTAATAATATTAAAGGCCCAAAGAAGATGAAAGATTATTTTGCAGTACCTTTCATGGTAAGAGAACTACTTGGCCCTAATGCTGTGCAACTATAACTCACAGGTGAATTAATGAAAAAACACCCAGCTCTCCCTGTAATTCTGATAAAGTATTACAGCTAAATTTATAGAGAGTTATTTCCCCTAAGAAATAAACAACCACTTGGAATTCCCCCTTTAGAAGAAGGAGAAGAAGAAATGAAAATTGTAAAATTCCTTAAAGAAAGAAGGACAAGAAGGAAAAGAGAAAGGGAATATGTTGTAAGGTATAGAACCCCAACTCAAGAAGATGAATGGCTACTTGAGAAAGATATAAATGATGCTGATAAGCTATTAAGAAGGTCAGGAAATGAAAGAATACATAAAGGATAGAAAAGTTAAGCATTGTTGAGCTTCAATACTAATAAGGTCTAATGCCAATGGAGAACAGTGGGCGATACCCTAATCAACTATGTCAGATTGTGGTACAATATTTTTTGGTGGTAGGTATGTGAGCCTTTGAGATATGACCACATATAAAAGAAGGTCACGAAAAAACTTTACAATATTTATTCTAATAATAAGAATTAAAATTATTATCTTAAAATATATAAAAATGACATTAGAAGGAATACATTTTTGATTACCTCTGAATCTAATTGAGATTAATGTGAAATAAATTGCACCATTAGGTTCACCAAGGTAGAATACACATATGAAAATTTTAGGTAATTTTTGAAAAGACAATACTTCCTCAGTAATAAGTAAAATATGCCATAAAGGCATAAATCCTTGATTATATCAGAAATAAATGAATTAACATGTGAAATAAATTGCACCATTGAGCTTCCCATAAAGTATTACACATATACCACTTTCATGGATTATCTGTAAGGTCAGTAATTAAGGAAATAACCTCAATATATGCACTCTTATGATCAGTGCATTTATTCATGGTTTTTAGCTCATATCTCTTGGAATGTAAATGTTAGAGAGTCAAGCCAAAAATGAAGTTACCACATAATTACTTTACAAATACAGATATAAAGTTTTTTTGAAAAGCTATAAACAAGGTTATAACTTGTAAAGGTTTATTGAAAAAAAGTGTTACAGCTGTTGACCACTTTGTTGTGAAAGTGGTCCAAACTTAAAAAAAAGTGGATATTAAGATTTTACTAGCTTATACATGAAGAATGATGTAATTTATATGATTATATTCAAAGTATAACTTCCTGAAATCATGGTTTGAAGTTTAAAATAGTAAGTTTTGACAGAAAGGATGATTTAGAAGAGAAATCATCAAAAATAGAGTTTTGATGATGTGATAAAATTTTCTTTAAATTTTAAAAATGACATACCAAGCTCTCATAATTGACTTTCTTAATGTCTTTAGCGTGTATAAATCAGAATTTAGAAATATAAGTGATAAAAGTGGTGGATAATAGTTTATTATGGTTAAAACTAATAAAATCCACAAACTTCAGTCTTCTTTCAAGCCTATTATTTTAGCAAACTTACAGTTACAGTGATAACTCTATATAATGGTGTAATAATGAGATAAGATGGTTTAATTATGATGTAATAACCACTGAGACTTCAAATACTGATCAATTTCAGTGGATAACATAAGTAAAAATTTACTAGCAGTCTTCTGGACTCTATGAAGGAGGATTTTACTATATATAGAGCTCTTTTTACCTCTATTTCCACCTCAGTTGAAACAAAAACAATAACCTGTTAAAACCAAGGGTAAAAAATTTCTTCTTTTTATATAAAACTTTTATATATTGAAATAATCAAGTTCATCTTTATTTGCATCATCAATCTTGACATGATTAAATAAATTTTTGATTTTTTTTGTTGAAATTAGCTCTAAAATCTCTAATTCCATGTAAAAGCAAGAATATTTGTCATTTCTCTTATTTTTAATTGTAAATAAAATTTATGAAGGTTTTATTTACATTTTAAGCATAAAATAGTTCAAAAATATTATCTTAAGTATCAGAAGTAGGTTATATTCGTATCTTTATCATTATTTCTAATAATTATTCTATTAATATAAATATTATTCATGTTAATATATAGCTTTGATATTGGTAAGATTATTGTTTTATATTTATTTTTATTAATAAGAAAAAATATTTTAAGCATTCATTATTTGTTTATAACAATAATAAGATGCTTTAAATATATTAAATATTAAATGTTAAATATTAATATATTTCTTGTTATTATATTATTTTTTTATAATATAAATATTTTACACTATAATGGTAATAATTATTGTTCATCTTATTTTTGAATTTCATAAGGAAATTCATAGTACAAGAAGTAGAATACTGGTAATATTTACTTATTGTTTCATAGTAAAACCTTACAAAACCTGAAAGAAGGGGACTTGCCTTTCAAATAATCTGATTCAACTTCAATGTTAAGGTTGCTTCCCAGTTGTCTTCTAAATCAAATGAAAATTTGGTCTTTCTTTGGAAAAGTAACAATAAATCATATGAACCCAAAACAATGCAAAGATATATCACCTACCTTAATAGAGGTTTCTCCCCATACCTTTCCAGAACAAAAGTAGAAGATGCATTCAATAAAAACCTCAAAAACATCTTAAATCTCCGTAGTCCTATTGATGATTAATCAGTAAAGCCATAAACACTAGTTGACTTGGTTTTGGTCATGTGGAGTATCATTAATCTGACAAGCTAGTACAAGACGATTGGCAAACCCTGGCTTGAAAAATGTGAGATTGAGAAAACAATGCCATCTCCAAAAGACATACTTGAAGAATTTAAATCCTATCTCCAAAGGTTCAAATAAAATTTGGAAAATTTTCAAGCCCTTTTTCCACAAAGAAAAGAATTCAATCAACTACTGAATGATCTCAAGTTCTAAATAACTACCACAACCCTCACACCAAAAACTCATAATAAGACTGCTGGAAATTATACCCTAAAAATTCAAAAAATGTGAAAAACCAATCAAGGCCCATCTGACCACCAAGGATTCATTAGATTAAAAAAGCTTTGTACTATACTCAGGAGCAACCACCTTAATTATAAATTGTCTAGAATAATTTCAAGAAATTGAAATAGCCAATGGCTCTGTGATTTAATATCTAGGCTCAGGAACCATTTGGCTCAAATTCAAAAATAACATACTAATCTTTAAATATACTCTCTTTATTCCCAATATTTCGACAAATCTCATCAGTATGGCTACCTTTTTACAAGCTGATATTATCATCAAATCCCCAAAAGGATAAGAATTTGAATTCTTTCACCAAAATCAGAAAAACATTGTTAGTGTCTCCTTTTCTTCTGCTAACCTGATGCTCAACCAACAATGTCACCAAGCACTATCAGCCTCAACTATCTCCAAAGAATTCCTCACTCTCCACAAGGATGTCAGGCAGCCTTTTATAGAGTACCACAGAAAGATGTTCCCAACAAGAAAATCCCCAACTTTGAATGCATCGCCTGCACAAAATGCAAGATGACCCAGAAACCCTTCCTGGGCTCTTTTCCAATGGCTTTCCAACAACTCAAATTAATACATATGGAAATATTTGGTCCAATATCTCCCCCATCTATCACTGACTCAAAAGACATTTTAAAAACAATTGATGATTTTTCTAATTAGTTTTGGTTATTGTTCCTTTCAGCTACATCAAAAAACTAAAGATCTTCCCAAGAAAAATATCCCTAAAATAGAATTAAAATCCAACCTCAGAGGAGCCAATCTATTATCAGACAATGGTACCAAATCTTTTTATTCTAATCTCAAGACCTTCTTTGAAGACGAATGCATTTAACACTTCACTTTGGCACACTACACACCCAAACAGAACCCATTTTATGAGCAAGGTAATCACAAAATGATCATTAAAGCTTTGTGCCTGTTCAAAGATTCAGGTTCAGATGCAACCTACTGGGCCAAGCCAGCTAATACTTTTGTTTTCATGGAAAGAATTACCCCCTCAAAAAACATCACCTTAGAATAATTTTTTTCTAAATGATTCAATAGTAGTCCTTCTCTTAAAATACTTTAACCCTTTGTATTCCTGAGCATCTCCTGAAATCAAAACCCTACAGGAAAATTTAGAAATTCAGGAAGCCAACAAATGTTTTATGATATTAATAGATACACCAACCTTACAGAATCATTGAATTAGGGAAAGGTAGTGTAAGAATTCCTCATAATCTGCAGTACTTACCCACTATCTTTCCTGCTGGTAGAACAGAAGACAGTTTTACTCACTATTCACTGTTTACTTCAGTCCAATCTGGATTGGATACTGGGTAATTAATCATATCAGGAAGTAATTGAATTCAAAGCTTAACTACTCCTTCTGAAATCAAGATG
Organism: Austropuccinia psidii; assembly: GCA_023105745.1. NCBI lineage: Eukaryota > Fungi > Basidiomycota > Pucciniomycetes > Pucciniales > Sphaerophragmiaceae > Austropuccinia > Austropuccinia psidii. The sequence goes on along the minus strand of JALGQZ010000009.1, from coordinate 25,691,684 downwards.
AAAGAAGATGTGTCATCAATCAAGAACATAATAATAAATCCAAGTCTCCCCACCTCCAAAGCCTATTCATTGATTCCAAGCTCAGAACAAGAAACCACTAAGGAAATTATAGACAAAATATATCAAAAAAGAATGTTTGAGACTCCTCAATGTCCCAAACACCATGAAAACTAAGCTGAACACCTTACCCTTGCTTTCAAAACCTATAAACAAGAAATCTCTGTTTCCAATAGTAAATAATGGAAAATAGCCATTTTCAAAACTATTCAAATAGCTTGGAACACTGTGCAAAGCTCTTTTAACATTGCGCGTGATCTTTTATTGCTTTCACATAATTAGAATTTAGTTGCAAATGACCAGAAATATTTCTTCCATTATGAGTAGTTTATTGCATATGATGAGAAATTGCTTCCCCAATTCAACCTTTGATTGGTATTGCATCACCTCATGGTTAATATTATGTCAACCTATGTTTGATATCACATCAGCCAATTTTTAATATCACATCAGCCCATGGTTGATATCACAACAATCAATGGTTAATATCAAATCAATCCATGGTTGATATCAAATCAATCCATGGTTGATATCCTGTCAGCCTGTGACTCAAAACCAGAGCACAACCATGACAGCCAAATACCATAAATCAATGGTATAGCCAAGATACCACCAAAACATGGATCTGAGCCATATAAGCTCAAAAGGTATCAAACAAAAGAAGAAGCTCACCCCTTTACACATATACAAGTCCCATCATCACAGGACAAAGAATAACAAAGTTATTTCTGCTCAGAGTTGTTGCTGAGCATAAACCTTAATTTTCACCTCTCATCTAAAATACAGAGGAAGAGGCTTAACCCAATCAAATGGGTCTTCCAAATGAAGCTCTAAGTCAGGGCTATCCAATGGTACTAGCCAAGCTGAGCTAGCACCAGAACCACAGAAGTTATGACCAGAATAAGGTCAAATAAGGGTGAATAAAATATTTGCCTCTCATCTGACTTCTACAGTTTTAGTGTGAGATACCTAAAGTGGGGTCTTTTTGCAAAGAGCACAATCAGGGCTATCTGATGGTGCTATCCATTGCCTCATGTCTCATCTGGAACAAAATATATGGAGCAAACAAGCTCCATACAGCTTTTGGACAAATCATAAATGTGTATAAGAAACCTTGTACATGGCATAACTTTGCCATACTTAATGATAATGATACCAAATGAGGTACCATTGTGTAGAACACATTCAGGGCTACACACCAAACCAATTTTGAGGTTTATATCTCAAAATATGACAAAGGGATGGCTGTTTAAAGGTCAAAATCCCACAGTTTGTCCAATACAGCCTTATAGTGGGATAATATCCCATAACCATGATTATTAGGTGTCAAACAGACAACAAATCATGTTTATGCTTCAATACCTCATAGTTCATTAAATAATGGGGTCCCATACAGGTTCTGTACAGCATTATATGTGTGACACGTGTCAGAATCAGGCTATGTGGTCCCCAGATGAAAATTTTCACCCTGTATTGGTGAAAACTGCCCAGATGTGGTTTCAAAACCACATCTGAGCCCAATACAGACTATAAGGGATTTGTAAAAACCACAAACCAGTACTTGGGAGTGAAAAATCTTCACCTCCTCTACATGGAAAGGTCTAGAAGCCTTTTCACCCCATTTTAGGATAAAAAGGGGCCTTTTCACAGCCAGAATATGTTTCCTCATCCTGCTCTTGAATTCCTATGTAGTACAACTGGCAAAAACAGCTATAATATTGGAAACTAAACAAGTGATACTTTCAACTTAAGTATTGTAGCTCTTATTATAGTACCCCAACTGGTAAGACTACACCCAGGGCTTTCAGAAGTGCTCACCACCACTACTATACAATGGTAAAGCCCTTTTATCATCATTACCATCTTTTATTATTATAAACAAAACTTTTTTTAAACTATTTTCACCATGTCAAAGTCATTGTTAAAGCTTGTAAATACTATTATACACCTTTATCATAGACTCAGCCTGACATTTTGGGGGCCTGGCCATGTTTTTTGACTTTTTTGGACGTTACAAGTGTGTTTTTCTCCTATTTTCTTTATTCCAACAATATTGTTTTATCTTTTTTAGGTGTAAATTTTGTAAAAAATATACAAAACATATCTTATATATATATATTTTTAGGGGTATATGTTTTATAACACTATCTTTTATCTTTTTTAATTGAATTGTTTCATGGTTGATTATCATTTAATCACCAAAAAAACCCTCATTTTTGGTGTTTTTTACATATAAAAACACTTTAAGTCACTAATAAGAATCCTTTTTTAAGTAAAAAGAACACCTCTTACTGTCAACCCAACAGTTGAGGCATGGTTGGGTGTATTGTTAATTTCAATTACCCATTACATAACCACATTTAGGATTACAAGTGCTAATTAAAAGTTAATCTGTGAGGTAATGGTGTACAAACAGTATACCAGAAATCCACAAACTGCATTTCTTATGTGGAATTGTTAATTCAATTACACTGTCAATATACAAGCCCAGAGGCCATTCTTAGACATGCAAACAGCACTTTTTAAGAATTCTTAACTAACATTAAGCCCTCTTTTTCCTGTCTGAATCAGTGGAAGAAAACTACATCCCACTAGAGACCCAGTCACGGGCCAACACACCAGTGACACCCTCAGAACCAGAGGGCAGCAAGGGCAAAGGAAAGAGGCACAGTGAAGGCCTCATAACAGCAAAAAGGTAGACACACATTGCCAGTCAGAGGAATCAATAAAAGGTAAACCAACCTTAACAACTTGTACAGGGAAGATTATCATAATCAACCCAGTTGTAACCTCCAAAGAAAAATTTCCAAAAGCAGCAGACAACAAATTTGTACAAGGCACAGTCAAAGGTAAATACCCTAAGAACATAAAGTTTTTGACTGCTTTCAAACACTGATATGTCGCCTGTACACCTCAGAGACCTTGGCTTCCAAAGGAACCAGCCAGAGGACAGAGAAGGCTTGTCCAGAACCAGAAGACCTGGAAGAGGACACCTTGGACACAGTGGTGGATGGCAAGACACTGAGGGAAATCATACCCACTCTGCCATTCACTTTCCAATTAAACAGGAACCTCAAACCAGAGGACTGGAAAGATATGGATCAAGTTCTTCAGCTCCACCAACTCCTCAAAGATTTTTTTCAATGGAGCATGGAAAACAAGAGGTCCAACCTGGCATCCCACTTGGAAGAACTTGGAGCAAGTTTCCAGAAGATATGTCTCAAAGAGATAGACTTCAAAGACCTTATGGTAATCACCAAAGGTTGGAATCCCACCAGGCAGTTCAGACTCCTGGAAGTGAGGGCAAACAGGATAAGGGGGAATCAAGCAACTATACAAGCTATAGAAGAACAGCTGACCCAGACAGGGCATGCTCAGATTACTTCAGGCTCACAAGGAGCAGGCCAAATAAGCTCTCCAGTGGTTTTGTACCATTCAAAAACCAACAGATCACTGACCAAGAGTCACCATTCTTCACAATCCCAGGAAGTTTGTAGCAGAAGACAAGGATACAAGGGCAAAAACAAGACCACCTTCAACCAAAGGAAGACAGCGTCAGACCCAATGATCCATAAGCTGTTGGATTTGGTGAAAGAATTGCACAAGAACCAGAAGTAGTTATACATAACTCTAGAATCAGTAGTCCCATTAATAGAAATATTACCCCCACTCAGATTGAACACAATTTTGTCACACCTGAGAGTAACCCAAACAGTGATGCACTGTGGTTACAAATGTACCAATATGCTGAGACAACTCAAAAGCAGCTTTTGGAACTTGAAGCAAGCCATGAGAGGATGAAAAAATTAACAGCTTCAATGGACAAAACTGTAAAACCCCTTCAAGAAGGACATGCTAAATTGAGCAAAGCCTCTGAAGAATCCAACAAAAGACTTAATCTAGTCTTTTAAGAACAATACCACAGCAAACAGGACGGGGATTTTCTGGATCAAGACATAAACAAACTCTTTAATGTCTACCATAACATGAAGCCCCAACCACAAGGCCATGTTATGGATAATCCATATCACCAAGATGAAATCAAACCAGATGCCATGTTGATGAATAAGGAAAGATCTCCATCACAATACCAGGATGGGGAGAATATGTCTTATTCAGAGAAGGAAGCCTTGAAATAGCTTCCTGAGGCCTCAAGCTGGCCCAAATACTCTGGAACAGGAGAATATGATTATATGGAGCTCATAGATTATATTGATTGACTCTTCATTTATTTACCAAGCATACCAGACTACTGGATTGCTGCTAGACTTAATGCAGCATTCAAAGGACATGCTAGTATATGGTACATAGAAATGAAAGAAATCCATGGCAGAAGAAACTGGCCATGGTTGAAGATTCAAATAATCTGAAAGTACAGAAATGGTACTTGGATATGGAAAAAGACCATGAATCTTTAAAATGACAAGTATTCAGTGGGTAAAGATCCATATGAGTGGTGTCTTGGACAGTCTAAAAGACTTAAAGCCATTGATCCTCAAATTAACATTCAGATGAGGAATCGCAAACTCCTGACACAAATTCCAAGAGAACCAGAACATGTAGTAAAATGCAGATGCAACCAAAATTACCCTCTAGATGACATTTCAAATACCTTACAAGATGTAAGGAAAAGAACTAATATAGGGAAATACACCCCATATAAAAGCAGTGGCTTCAAAGAGAAACAACCTTTCAGGGTGAAGTTTAAAGACAAACCCAGGAAAAGGGCGGCAGAAGTGACCAAGAAGGAAAATTCTTGTCACAATTGAGGCTCAACAGACCACTATGCCAACTACTGCTCAAAGGCAAAGAAAAAAGTCTATGCCATTGAGAAAGTCCCAGAAGAGGATTCTGAATCAGACTCTATGGGAGATGCCATCAGAGAAAGATCTGATGAAGAACAAGACCCAAGAGAAGAATTTTTGGTGGAATACCAAGAGGAAACCCCACTGGAAATCCAGGACATACAGTTGGAAGCAAGCATTCAACAAGACACTGAAAATAAAAACTTGTGAAAACCTACACAGGATGTAAAAGAATTACTGGTCACACCAACCAAAGGAATGGCATACATACATGGGAAAGCCATAAAAATGACTGTTTGCATTGACAATGCTCAACACCCATTTATCATTGACAGTGGGGCACACTGCTCCATAGTGGCCAGAAAGGATCTGCACAACCAATTCCCAAATTGGGAAAAACAGCTCTTTCCCCCCAAGGCAAAGAACGTCAAAATTGCTTCAGGGAAGATGACTTCCATTGGAACAATTATCAAAGAGATAATCAAACCCCATAGGAAGGGTAATATCAGACTAAACCCAGAGTTTGTAGTTCTTGATGATTCCCACATCCAAGGGTTCTTACTGGGGACAGATTACCAGAGGATGTATGGTATTGATATTTAAAATAGTAAAAACAGGCAAATTACCATTGGTCCCAAAAAGGAAAAAACTCTCACTTTATACATACCAAATATCTGCCCAGGATCCACTGGAAGAACTACTGAATGAATTAAGAGAGGGCCATTTTAGCACTACCCTCACCAGTAAACAGAAAGTCAGCTTACTGAAGATGCTGAGAAAGAACAGACCAGCATTTGACATCGGTAAGGAGCCCCTAGGCAAAATTAGAGGCCATGATATAGAAATATATCTGTATGTGGAAAGACCCTATCAACCCATGCTCAGGAGACCTACATACCCACAAATTCTGGAAACCAGGAAGGAAAGTGAAAAACATATCAATGAACTCCTGGACATTGATATCATCAGAAAGATTGGACACAATGAAATAGTGGAAATTACTACTCCTGTCCTGATCACCTGGCATGATGGCAAGTCTAGGCGGTGTGGAGATTTCAGAGCTCTGACTAACTACACAAAAGCTGACAGGTACCCTCTACCAAGGAATCCTCATGCCTTAGACAAACTGGAAAAAGCCTAATACATAACCAAGATGGATTGTATGAACGATTTCCACCAAAATGGATTAAACCAAACTCCATGAAATTACTCAGAATCATATGCAATATGGGAATATATGAGTATACCAGGATGCCATTTGGCATCAAAAATGCACCAGCCCACTTCCAAAGGATGATGGACACAATATTTCAAGAAAAAATATTGGAAGGCTGGATGGTAGTATATATTGATGACATCATTATATACTCAGAGACATGGTAAGACCATGTGCAATACATACACAAGGTGCTAAGTAAATGCATACCCATCAACCTGAAAATTTCACTTAAAAAGTGCAATTTTGGCCAACAAGCGCTACTAGCTCTAGGACATAAATTCTCACGTCTTAGTCTGGAAATTTACCAGAAAAAAGTAGTAGAAGTACTGCAAAAGCCAGTACCAAGAAAAATCAAAGAAATGAAATCTTTCCTTGAGTCTGCTAGCTAATATAGAAACCACATCAAGGGTTTTGCCCACATATCTATTAGTTTATAGAGGTTATGTTCAAAAGGTGTAGTTTTTTAAATTACCAAGGAAAGAAGGGATTCATATGAGAGGATCAAACATGAACTCACAAATGCACCTGTGCTCATCTTGCCTGACTTTGAACTACCATTCAAGTTATACATAGCCTCAGCATGTAGCCCAGGGGTTGGGAGAAGCCCTTCACCAGAGAAAAATGGTAGATGAAAAACCAAGAGAGGGAGTAATATGTTACATCTCTAGGAAACTGAAAGATTCATAAGCCAGGTATGGGGCCACTAATAATGAATGTCTATGCTTAGTCTGGGCTCTGAAGAAACTTAATTATTATTTGGAGGGTGCAGTATTTGAAGTCTACACAGACCGCACAGCCTTTAAGTCTTTACTAAATGTGAAGACTACCAACAGACAAATTTTGAGGTGACAAATAGCAATCCAAGAGTATAGAGGGAACATGACCATCATATACAAAGAATTTAAAAGTCACAACAATGCAGATGGCCTCAGCAGATGCCCACTGGATAATATCAAAAGAAATCCAGCTTATGACCCTGAAGTAGCAGCCAAGATCCCTATCCATTTCATGGAAATAGATAGGAGGAAAACTTCAAATTTTCTGTATGGGCACCAGGAAGTGGTACCCCAGACAATGCAAACACTGACTCAGAAGAGAAAGAAACTCTCATATTGGGAATAAGTTCCTCAGAACTGCATAATGAATTCTTCAATGCAGTGATGAAGGCATATGCCAAACACAAACAGTGTGGCATATTGTTGCAACTCCTTCAACAAAAGTACAGGAGCCCAGAGCTGCAATCCTAGTTAGAGGAACCCTGGTTGAGGGACTATAAGGACAACAAATGTTTCCTTATAGATGGCCTTCTCTACCATAGAGAGAAGCACACTAGTGCACTCACAATAATAGACAGAGACCATATATCCTTGATCCTACAAGAATGCCATGACTGCCCCTATATTGTACACATGAGTGAGGACAGAACCAAGGAGAGGGTAGCAAGCACAGCTTGGTGGCGCAAATGGGAAAAAGAGTTGAGTGAATACATCAACACTTGTGAAATATTCCAAAAGGCAAATAGAAAACATGGGAAGACAAGCCATACTTCCAGACAGAGGAGGACAAATTCCCCTCCAGGAAGAAGAATCCCACCCCACCATAAATAGTGGAAGTTGAGGATCCCCCCGGACCTGTGAAGAAAATCATCAAGGCCAGGAAGATCAGACCTAATGGTAAGGATCAAAGACAGTAGTTAGTCAGATTCAAGAACCAGACAGCTGACAAAGACAAGTGGTTGGCAGAAGATGCCATACCAGATGGGAAGATTCATCTAAGCAGCTCCAGGGCCTCTGAGAGGACTGAAAAGTCTCATCAGTGATGATCCTTGCTTAGAGGGAGGGTATGTCAGCCTGTGACTCAAAACCAGAGCACAAGCATGACAGTCAAATACCATAAATCAATGGTATAGCCAAGATACCACCAAAACATGGAGCTGAGCCAAATAAGCTGAAAAGGTATCAAAGGAAAGAAGAAACTCACCCCTTTCCAAATATACAAGTTCCATCATCATAGAAAAAATAATAAAAAGTTATTATTGCTCAAAGTTGTTGCTGAGCATAAACCTTAATTTTCACCTCTCATCTGAAATAAAGAGGAAGAGGCTTAACCTCATCAAATGGGTACTCACAATGAAGCTCTAAGTCAGGTATATCCAATGGTACTAGCCAAACTGAGCTAGCACCAGAATTACAGAAGTTATGACCAAAATCAGGTCAAATAAGGGTGATTAAAATATTCACCTCTAATCTAACTTCTACATTTCTAATGTGAGATACCTAAAGTGGGGTCTTTTTGGAAAGCGCACAATAAGGGCTATCTGATGTTTCCATATATTTCCCCATATCTCATCTAGAACAAAAGATATGGAGAAAACAAGCTCCATACAGTTTTTGGACAAATCATAAATGTGTATGAGAAAACTTGTAGATTGTGAGAAGAAATAGGAAAGTGGGTTAGAAGCTCGCACAGAGAATTTGCTCGAAAAGACGTAAAGAACCTCTCCAATCATAGAGGATTCAACATGCATTACCTGAGAAGAAATAGGAAAGTGGGTTAGAAGCTCACACAGAGACTTTGCTCGAAAAGACGTAAAGAACCTCTCCAATCATAGAGGATTGAGAGGTCTCTTTGTGAGCAATTAAGTCAGCTAAATAACTATTTACAAAGGTGAAACCCTAGTCTTAAGTTTCACAGGCGGTGTTACAAGGTTTTAGTTTCTAGTATCTTCTTGATTATGAATCCTCCATTTCTAACACCCCCTCCCAAGAAGATACTAGCTACTCCCTTAGACATAAACGTTTGTGAGCAATCTTCGTCGAAGGGCCAGATAATCTTTTGGTAAAAACATTAGCTTGTTGAAGGGAAGTTGGAACCCATTTGACTTTAATGTTGAACTGACGTATAGTATCGTTTACAAAAAAAAAGCCCTGTTAAGGTATCTCGTGCGCTTTCTTGAAAGAGCATCTTTTGAAATTGCAATTGCTGCTCCGTTATCACACAATGTTTTCCTTTCAAAAGAGACGACAAAGTATTTCATGTGATTGATTGTTTGCACAAAATGTTGAGTTGCATCGCATGACGCAATGTATTCAGCGGCACAAGTGGACAGCGCGACTATCGTTTGCTTTTTCGAGTTCCAAAAATGGGAGAATTACCTAGCTTAATGACACAACCAGAATGTGACCTTTCCAAGGAACCTCCCCAGCCTGTGTCGGTCCATAAGTCTATATCCAGAGATTGAGGTTTCAATGACAAGTAACAGTTTTGAGTTTGCAAAAGGTATCCCATTAAGTGATCTAATTCCAGCCAATGGTTATTTGCCGGGTGAGTTGAATGAGGAGCTAAGTTGTTTACAGCAAAAGCCAAATGGGGACACGTTCCAGCGACAAGGTACAATAAGGAACCAATAAAGGAACAAAATTCAGTAGGGTTTATTGGAGGAGTTTTGGCATCATCTTCAATTAGGTGGTCAATTGTTGAAATGTTGGCTTCTTGTTTGATAATCGGTCTTGAGTATGTGTTCAAAATACCCTGTATTGATACCGGTTGAGATAATTGAATCTCATGCTCATTGTTTAAAAAGTTTATACCAACGATCTTCTCAATGGTAGGGAACCATTTGATTTCGAGCTTTGCTTTTAAAGTTTCAGAAAATGACAATAAGGATGAGCTTGAATTGCTGGCAACGAGTCCATCATCAACGTGGATCCAGATGGCAATTATGACATCTTTCTTCTTAAATAAATAGAATGATTGTTCAATTTTGCTTGCAATGAAACCTAAACCATGTAATAAATCGGAGAAAAACTTCCACCAGCATCTCCCAGCCTGACGTATACCATAAAGAGCTTTTTTTAATAGAAGAACCTTGCCCGACAGACTGGAATTGATTTTGAGTGGGGGAGAGACAAAAATTTCTTCATCAATGGGGCTGAACAGATAAGCTCCACTAACATAAAAATATGCAATGGCCCATTTTTGAAATTTCGCAATAGTCAGTAATAGACGCAAACAAAGTAAAGATTTGGTGGGGGCATAAGTTTCCCTGCAATCAATGCCGGGACGCTGTGAATCACCTCGAGCACAAAAACAAGCTTTGAATTTTTGTATTTTCCCTTCTGAGTTACGTTTAAGGTTAAAAACCCATTGATGTCCGATTACTTTTGCGTCCTTGGGTTTGTCCACTAAAGCAAAAATGTCCCTCTTCTTTAATTGATTTAATTCGTCAAGACATGCGCCATACCATTCCTTCTGGAAGGAGCTTTTCATAGCACTCTTAAAATTTGATGGGATGACAAAGTCCTGAGGAGTTGTGAGCCTTTGAGATATGACCACATACCCAATAAGATCACAAAAAATACTCAGAATAATTATACCTTTAATATAATTATATTAAAATTAATTAGAATAATTATACACTAAAAATAATTACTCAAATATACAAAAAATACCATAAATTGGTACTAAAATTGGTTTAACTTAAAAACCAATGAATGAACATGTGAAATAAATTATACCATTGGATTCCCCATGGAAAAATACACATATACCATTTTTATGGCATATCTGTAAAGCCAATATTTAAGGAATTATAAGGTACAATACCTTATAAAAGCCATAAAAACTTATTTATCTCAGAAACTAATGAAACAACATGTGAAATAAATTGTACCAGTGGATTCCCCACAAAATTCCACATATAAAACAATTAATAAGCTAATTTCCAATGTTAATACTTAAGGAATTATCCTGAATATATGCACTTTTTTGGTCAATGCATATATTCAAGGATCATAGCTAATATCTTCTAAACTATACATGATAGAATGATGAACCAAAAATAAAGTTACCACGTAATTACTGTAAGAAAACAGATATGAACTTTATTTTACAGATTATAAACAAGGTTAAAACCTATGATGAATTATTGATAAAAATCAACAGAGCTGTTGACCACTTTGTTGTGAAAGTGTTCCAAACTTAAAAAAAGTACACAGTTAGATTCTCCTAGTTCATTCGTGAAGAATGATGTAATTTTTATTATTAAATTCAGGGTATAACCCCCTGAAATCAAGGTTTGAAGTTTAAAATATTGAATTTCGACAGAAAAGATGAGTTACAAGACAAATCATCAAAATTAGAGTTTTGATGATGTAATGAAAAGCTCTTGGCAGCATAATAAGGTTATGTCAGGCTATCAGAATTCACTCTCTGAATTGCTTTAGCGTGAAAACCTTGAAAGTTATTGAGGATCAAAGTTTGAGCTTAAATTGACCTGTTATGATCACATACTGTAACCTTAAATTAAGTTTAACAGTCTTAATAGTGATAAAATTGGTGAATACTATTAGTTTATGATTAAAACTAATAAAATCCACGAAATTTGGGGTTCTTCCAAGCCTCTGATGTCATCACACTTAGAGTTATAGTGATAACTCTAAATAATGGTGTAATAATGATGTAATATGGTTTGATCATGATGTAATCACCCTCAAACCTTAAAAAATTGATCAATTCCAGTGGATATGATCAGTACACGTCTACTAGAAGCCTGTTGGACTCTAGGAGGGAGGTATTTACTATAAATAGAGCTCTTTTTACTCTATTTACCCCTCAGACGCATCAAAAACATTAAATCAATCAAATCAAAGGTAATTTTCTTTATTCTTTATATATAAAACTGTTATATTATTAAAGACCAAAGACCACCTTGCTATAATCATCTATTTTGACGTGATTAAATCATTTATTTAATTGTTTTTGTTAAAAATCTCTCTAAAACTCATTTCCACGTAAAAATACTGAATAATTTGTAATTTTCTTTATTTTTATTGTAAATACAATTTGAAAAGGTTGTATTTATATTTTTTGGCGTAAAATACTTCAAAATTATTATATTAAGTGTTAAAAGTAGGTTTTTTTCTCTTATTATAATAATTTCTCTATTATTACTCTCTTAATAATTCTTTAATTAATATAAATAGTATTTATATTAATTCATAACTTTAATATTAGTAATATTATTGTTATTAATTGTTTTTTATTAATAAAAAACAATTTTTTACGCCTTTATTATTTGTTGGTAACAATAATAAAGAGCTTTATAATATATTAATTATTTTATATTAATATATTATTTATAATATTATAATTTCATATAATATTAATTATATTATTATATTTATTTAATAATATAATATTTTTACGCCATAATAATAATATTTCTTTATTATTAGTATTATTTTAATCTTATTTATTTCAATTATAAGGACATTCAGAGTACAATAAGTAAATAATTAGTAATTTTTACTTATTGTTTCATAGTCAAACCTTACATTTGGGGGCCTGGCTGTGATATTTACTTAAAAAGACCTTTAAAAAGATTCTATTTGGGTTTATCCATAATAAATTATATTTATAATCATAAAATTATATAATAATTTTATATTTTATTGATTTTAAAAGCTATTGAGGCATTTGGAAAGCAATTGTACTGTCTTACACGTGGTTTTTCACATCCTTAGACTTGCAAGAACTTTCTTTGAGTGACTCTAGTGATTAAAAGAGATATTTTATAAATTAAAAATAATTTTTATTATAATTTAATTTTATAAGAATCATATTCATTTTTTATTTTATTCTTTAAAAAATAAAAATAAAAAAAATATATAAAAAATATTAAAAAATATTAAAAACCAATAAAAAAGTTATTTTTATTCATTTTTATTCATTTCTTTATTTATTTCAATTTTTCAAAGATATAAAAGCAATTTCTATGTGGAAAATTGCCATATCTTGCCAAAAATAACACTTATTATAAAAAGACTTATATTTATTTGTCTTTTTTAGTGTTTAAAGATAACCCAACAGAAGACAACCAAGCTACTGTTGAGAGATTGGTGGAAGAAACTTGTCAAAGTTCTCCTACACCAGTTATCACCAAAAGAAAGAAAGCTAAGAAATTAGACTTTCCAGGGCCCACCATTCAAGACTCTGAAGGTGAGCACCTCTTTTTAAATTGCCATAAAAAGAATTTTATTCTGAAATACTTTTATTTTTTCTTATTCTTTAAATTATGACTACCAGAAGAGGTTCCCAATACTCCATCCAATCAGATGGAGCTGGACTCAGAGGTAGAATTGATCCCACAAAAGGGAAAAGAAAGGGCAATATCCCCAGTGGAACAGAATCCACACAAGGAAGTGCCTTATCCCAAAGGCAAGTCCCAGAAATGCCCATGATATCTGAGCCTGAATTGGAACTAAGTATGAGTAACTCAAACAGGTACAAATCACATTCAGAGAGCTCAAATAGACATCTACATGAGCCAGTACAAGTAGTATTACACAGTATACAAGGACAAAGACTGGGAAATGCTGCCTCAAATACACCAAGGAGTGATGAACTCCTGGCACATCCTGAAAAAGTTCCTCAAAGAGGAGGAGATAGTGAAATACTCCAATGGATGGAATCCACTGTCATCCAAACCTCAAATCAAAAAAATCAAGGATTATCATGCCAAAAAGAGGGAGGCAACCAAGGAAGAAGCCCCAGTAGCTTCTACCAGCAAGCCTCAAGCCAACCCACTTCCCCAAGAAGGGAAGAAGAACAAGAAAAAGCATTGGAGGAAACCATATTCCCCAAGCTACAGAATCCCAAGAATCCAAAAGGATGCCATGGACAATGTTTTCAACATGGCCAGAACCTTGATGGAATTCAAGGACAAGGAAGAGCAAAGAATGAGACAACCTCATTTCCCAAAGAAATAACCTTGTCCAAAGATGTTGTAAATACTTTAACAGAAATTAAAAATAGTATATTACCTCTAAAAGAAATTAAAAACAGTTTATTATCACTACAAGAAATAAATAACAATTTATCTTCTTTAACAAAAATTGTTGTGCAAAACAAAAAAGAAATTGACAACATTAAGTTTATTGTTGAAAATAATAAACCAAAGAATTTAATTGACAATACTCAAAAATTAATACAAGGACAACAAGAATTGTATAAATACATAAAAGATATCAAAGACAAGACTTTGACAATCAATTATGATGTGAGTATTGACAATCTTACAGAAAAATTAAATAAATTAAGTATTTCTGTAGAAAAATTTGAAGAAAAAACTTCATCACACCAAAAATTACTTTTGGACCATGTGGAAAAAAGTGATGAAGCAAGAATGCATCTGAAAGATGATATTCAAAGTGAAATAAGGCTTATTACAGAAAAAATGGATAAGATTAATGAGGCTAACTTAAATATGCCAAAGTTATCAACACCATTTTCTCATATAAGAAGCCCTGTTAAAACAAAAGAGGAATTGTCAAATCCTTTCATAACAGACTTGAGTCATCAAGACAACAACCAAGTCTTAATGAAAGAAGCACCTCAATTGAAGGAATGGCCAACATTCACAGGAGAAGGTGAATATGACCACATGTCATTTATTAAAACAATTGACATGTTACAAGAAGACTATGCCATACCAGATGAATTAATCACTGCAAGATTACATTCATTGTTTGAGAAATCTGCAAAAAGATGGTATTATGGCATAAGACAAACAAATGGTAAAAATACCTGGTCTTGGTGGAAACAAGAAATAATCACCAAGTGGGCAAATGATGCCTGGAGGTATAAAATAGAAAATGCATTTGAAAACTCTTTCTTTGACCCAGAGAAAGATAAACCTTTAACTTGGTTCCTAAAACAAGTTGAAAGGCTTAATGCACTGTACCCAGAAATGTCACAGAAGATGGTGCACATGAAAATACTTAAAAAATGTGGAGGGGAACTAGAACATGCCCTAAGAAGCAGGTGTATAGAACCATGCTCCACAGAAGAGTATATAAATGCACTAGAAGATATAGTGACAAGAACAAAAATTGGCAGGACTTGGAAAAAATTGGACATTAAAAGCCCAAATAAACCATTTATCAAGAAAGATAAATCAAAAGAATCCTTTAAACCCAATACATCCAACAATAATGAGCAAAGAAAATGCCATAAATGTGGAGGTATTGGACACTTAGCCAATAATTGCCTTAAAAAAGCAAAGATTAATGAAATTGTGGAAACAGAAAACCACAATGACAAAGAAGAGGAATCTGACTCTGAAAAAGAGACAGAAGAGTCAGAGAGCTCTGAAAGTGATGAAATCAATATAATTAATGCACAAATTAATAATATTGATATAATTTATGAAGTACTGGATGTTAACTCAAACTTGCCACAAGTTGGAACATCTGACACAAATCTGACAAACATACAAGATGCCAAAATGTATAGAACCAAACCTGCAAGAGGAATGGGATATACAGCTGGAAAATCAAGTATTAGTATTGTTATGGTTGATAACCAAGAAGGAAAGGTTAACTTGGATACAGGAGCATATTGCACTTGTGTTGACAAAGGTTATTTAAAAACCATTGTCCCAGACTGGCAAGAAAAACTTATGCCAATACAAGGTGTCAAATTTAGTAGTGCAAGTGAGAGCATGAAGCCCCTTGGAATAATTGATTTAACACTAATTTTTCCTCATCCCTCACAATGTGTCAGAATCAAAGTAGAGTTTGTAGTAATGGACAACTGTACTAGTAATCATTTCATACTTGGAAATGACTACTTATCAATCTATGGTATAGATATCTCCAACCAAAAGGATAGATATTTTACCATAGGAGATAATAAAAGACAAAAGTTTGGATTCTTAAATAACAAAAAACAAATCACAGTTATTAAGAATGAGGAAAAAATTCCAGAAAAAGAACTTTTTATATCTGAACAACTCAAAGAGGCAGAATTCAATCAAGAATTAACAGAAAAAATGAAAGAAAAATTGATTGACCTCTTATTTAAGTATAAAAATGCCTTTGCAACTGACAAAGAGCCACTAGGTGCCATAATTGGACATGAAGTGGATATAATTCTTAATGTAGAAAAGCCTTACCCACCTTTATTAAGAAGACCTGCTTATCCAGCCAGTCCAAGAGCTAGAGAAGCCCTAGAGGTGCACATTAAAGAATTAATGGACCTTGGAGTATTAAGAAAGGTTGGACATAATGAGCAAGTAGAAGTTACTACACCTGTCATTATAACTTGGCATAATGGAAAATCAAGGATGGTAGGAGACTTCAGAGCCCTGAATACCTATACCATTCCAGACAGATATCCAATACCCAGAATCCATGAGACATTGACCCAATTGTCACAAGCTAAGTTCATCACAGCTATGGATGCTCTTAAGGGTTTTCATCAAAATGTCTTAACAGACAATGCCAAGAAACTACTAAGAATAATAGTCCATTGTGGAATTTTTGAATACTTAAGAATGCCATTTGGGATAAAAAATGCACCTTCCCATTATCAAAGAATGATGAATACCATATTTCCTGAAGAATTATCAGAAGGATGGTTAATAATCTACATTGATGATATTATAGTTTGCTCAGAAACTTGGGAAAATCACCTGACAAGACTAGAAAGGGTACTACAGAAAATAGTCCAAGTAAATATGAAAATTTCATTGAAAAAGTGTCATTTTGCATATAGTGAATTAAAAGCCCTAGGACATGTAGTATCTGGACTTAGTCTAGGCATAGACAAAAATAAAGTAGCAGCAGTACTACTTAAACCAATGCCTCAAACTAAAAAAGAAATGCAATCATTTCTAGGATTTGCTGGTTACTATAGACAGCATATAAAGGACTTTGCAAAGATTGCTAAATCCTTGTATAAGCTATGTGACCAACAAACAGTCTATGAGATGACAGAAGAAAGAGTAAAGGCATATGAAGAATTGAAAAATTCTTTAACAAATGCCCCATTTCTTCTAATGCCAGATTGGAAACTACCTTTCAAACTGTACATTGATGCTTGTGGAGAAGGACTAGGTGCTGCACTTCACCAAACACAAATTATCAATGATAAACCAGTGGAAGGACCAATTTGTTTCATTTCAAGGCAGATAAAGCCAACAGAAGCAAGGTATGGAGCAAGCCAAATGGAATGCTTATGCCTAGTGTGGGCTTTAGAAAAGCTGCATTATTATTTGGATGGCACAGTATTTGATGTAATCACAGACTGTAATGCTGTGAAATCACTATTAAATATGAAGACTCCAAATAGACATATGCTGAGATGGCAAATTGCTATCCAAGAATATAGGGGAAATATGACTATTGTTCATAAATCTGGAAATATTCATAAAAATGCAGATGGTCTTAGCAGATGGGCTCTAGCAAATACCCCTGACAATCCAGCATGGGTACCACAAGAAGAGCACCATATAGAAGGAATATGTGTTACAGACATTGGCACAGAATTCTTTAACCAAGTTAAAGAAAGCTATAAGACAGACAAAAATTGCCATATCTTAAGCCAACTTCTAATGAAAGACTGCAAAGATCCATCACTTTCATCAAAACTAGATGAAGTATGGAAAAAAGCATATGATGAAGGAAGATTCCACCTCCTTGATGGAATCCTTTACCATAGAACAAAACACACATGTGTTATGGCCTTAACAGACAGAACACTAATAAACACTATTTTACATGAGTGTCATGATAGTGTTGCATCTGGACATCTCTCAGAAGATAGGACACTAGAGAGGGTGAAAACCTGCTCTTGGTGGCCAAATTGGAAAAAAGATGTTGCAGAGTACTGCCAAACCTGTGACAGATGCCAAAAAGCCAACAGAGCCACAGGAAAGAAATTTGGAATGATGATCCAAATCCAAGAACCAAAATCCCCATGGGAAATAGTTCATATGGATTGGGTAACAGCTTTACCTCCAGGAGGAGACAGGAGTTATAATGCATGTCTAGTGTTAGTTGACAGGTACAGTAAAACTCCCATGTTCTTACCATGTCATAAAGATGACACAGCTATGGATACAGCCATAATGATATGGAATAAAGTCATTAGCCACACAGGCTTATTCCAAAATATTATAAGTGACAGAGACCCAAAGTTCACTTCAGCATTATGGACAAACCTCCATAACTTGTTTGGGACAAAGTTATCATTCTCAACAGCTTATCATCCTCAAACTGATGGTCTAGCAGAAAGAATGATACAAACCCTAGAGGATATGATCAGAAGATTCTGTGCTTATGGGCTAGAATTCAAAGATTCTGATGGTTTTACCCATGATTGGTGTACACTAATACCAGCACTTGAACTGGCATATAAGACATCAATCCATTCTTCTACTGGCAAAACACCAGCAATGCTAGAGAAAGGTTGGAATCCAAGACTTCCTTATGATACCCTCAAAAAGGACTTAGTGGATATACATCCAACAGCAAGCAGTTTCAAGATAATGCTTGACAAAGCAAGACACCATGCAAACAGATGCATGCAAGATTCTTTTAAATATGCAAAAGAAAGATGGGATAAAAGTCATAAGCCACCTGACTTCAAAATAGGGGACTTGGTTTTAGTATCAACCCTTAATTTCAATAACATAAAAGGCCCAAAGAAATTGAAAGATTCCTTTGCAGGACCATTTATGATAAAAGCACTTCATGGACCCAATGCTGTGCAATTAGAACTCACAGGTGAACTAATGAACAAACACCCAACTTTCCCTGTAAGTCTAATAAAACCTTACAGTTCAAGTGACAAGGAATTATTTCCACTAAGAAATAAACCCCCACTTGAAATTCCCCCCTTGGAAGAAGGAGAGGAAAAGAGAATAGTAAAAGTCCTTAAAGAAAGAAGGACAAGAAACAAAAAAGAAAGGGAATACCTTGTAAGGTATAGAAATTCAACTCAAGAAGATGAATGGCTACTTGAGAAAGATATAACAAATGCTGATAAATTACTAAGAAGGTTCAGACATGAAAGAAAACCTGAAAAATAAAAAGTTAAGCATTATTGAGCTTCAAGACTAACAAAAGTCTATTGAAGAGGTAGGACAGTGGATGATACCCTAATCACATATATCAGATTGTGGTACAATCTTTTTTGGTGGTAGGGAATGTGAGCCTTTGAGATATGACCACATACCCAATAAGGTCACAAAAAATACTCAGAATAATTATACCTTTAATATAATTATATTAAAATTAATTAGAATAATTATACACTAAAAATAATTACTCAAATATACAAAAAATACCATAAATTGGTACTAAAATTGGTTTAACTTAAAAACCAATGAATGAAAATGTGAAATAAATTATACCATTGGATTCCCCATGGAAAAATACACATATACCATTTTTATGGCATATCTGTAAAGCCAATATTTAAGGAATTATAAGGTACAATACCTTATAAAAACCATAAAAACTTATTTATCTCAGAAACTAATGAAACAACATGTGAAATAAATTGTACCAGTGGATTCCCCACAAAAGCCACATATAAAACAATTAATAAGCTAATTTCCAATGTTAATACTTAAGGAATTATCCTGAATATATGCACTTTTTTGGTCAACGCATATATTCAAGGATCATAGCTAATATCTTCTAAACTATACATGATAGAATGATGAACCAAAAATAAAGTTACCACGTAATTACTGTAAGAACACAGATATGAACTTTATTTTACAGATTATAAACAAGGTTAAAACCTATGATGAATTATTGATAAAAATCAACAGAGCTGTTGACCACTTTGTTGTGAAAGTGTTCCAAACTTAAAAGAAAGTACACAGTTAGATTCTCCTAGTTCATTCGTGAAGAATGATGTAATTTTTATTATTAAATTCAGGGTATAACCCCCTGAAATCAAGGTTTGAAGTTTAAAATATTGAATTTCGACAGAAAAGATGAGTTACAAGAAAAATCATCAAAATTAGAGTTTTGATGATGTAATGAAAAGCTCTTGGCAGCATAATAAGGTTATGTCAGGCTATCAGAATTCACTCTCTGAATTGCTTTAGCGTGAAAACCTTAAAAGTTATTGAGGATCAAAGTTTGAGCTTAAATTGAGCTGTTATGATCACATACTGTAACCTTAAATTAAGTTTAACAGTCTTAATAGTGATAAAATTGGTGAATACTATTAGTTTATGATTAAAACTAATAAAATCCACGAAATTTGGGGTTCTGCCAAGCCTCTGATGTCATCACACTTAGAGTTATAGTGATAACTCTAAATAATGGTGTAATAATGATGTAATATGGTTTGATCATGATGTAATCACCCTCAAACCTTAAAATATTGATCAATTCCGGTGGATATGATCAGTACACGTCTACTAAAAGCCTTTTGGACTCTAGGAGGGAGGTATTTACTATAAATAGAGCTCTTTTTACTCTATTTACCCCTCAGACGCATCAAAAACATTAAATCAATCAAATCAAAGGTAATTTTCTTTATTCTTTATATATAAAACTGTTATATTATTAAAGACCAAAGACCACCTTGCTATAATCATCTATTTTGACGTGATTAAATCATTTATTTAATTGTTTTTGTTAAAAATCTCTCTAAAACTCATTTCCACGTAAAAATACTGAATAATTTGCAATTTTCTTTATTTTTATTGTAAATACAATTTGAAAAGGTTGTATTTATATTTTTTGGCGTAAAATACTTCAAAATTATTATATTAAGTGTTAAAAGTAGGTTATTTTCTCTTATTATAATAATTTCTCTATTATTACTCTCTTAATAATTCTTTAATTAATATAAATAGTATTTATATTAATTCATAACTTTAATATTAGTAATATTATTGTTATTAATTGTTTTTTATTAATAAAAAACAATTTTTTACGCCTTTATTATTTGTTGGTAACAATAATAAAGAGCTTTATAATATATTAATATATTATTTATAATATTTTAATTTCATATAATATTAATTATATTATTATATTTATTTAATAATATAATATTTTTACGCCATAATAATGATATTTCTTTATTATTAGTATTATTTTAATCTTATTTATTTCAATTATAAGGACATTCAGAGTACAATGAGTAAATAATTAGTAATTTTTACTTATTGTTTCATAGTCAAACCTTACAGGAGTAGGGAGGCTAACAATTGCATTTTCTTGTCTAGAAGATATTTCTTTGGTAGGAAACTCTCCTAATGCAACATTCAGTATATGTTGTAAATTCCCCTTATCAGGAGTATTTTGTGGAGGATGATTGAAGTCAAGAAAGGTTACACTGTTTGACTGAATAGTTTGTTTACCTTTGAAGTCCCATAACAGCCAACCGGCAGAACCAGGAAGAAAGTTTAGGAGGTAACATTCCATAGCATGGGGATGTAGCTTAGAGTTCTGCTGAGAGTGTGGAATGTGCACGAGTGCTCTGGCACCAAAGGGGTAGATCATTTTTAAGGCAGGTGCTCAATCGAAAAAGCACTCAAAAGGAGATTTATCGACGGTTCTTGAATTCGGAATGCGATTATGAATAAATGCCGCCATTAAGTAAGCATATCGCCAAAAATAATTTGGGAGTTTACTCTCAAGAAGCATTGAATGTGCCATGTTGCCTAGAGTTCGGTTCAAACGTTCTGCTTCACCATTTTCCGGTGAGGAGTAAGGGAGAGAAGGAGAAAGAACAATTCCTTTTGATGCCAAGAATTGAGAAAAGGAAGAAGAAACAAACTCCTTAGCATTGTCGGTTCGAATTGTTTTTGGATAACGATGGCATTGAACATGAATCAATGAGACCCAATCTTTCAAATAAAGTAGGACATCAGAGCAAGAGTGCATTGGTGCTACAAAAGAGTAAGTAGAAGCATGATCTCTAAGAGTTAAGAGATAGCAAAAGCCATCCTTATCAACTTCAAAAAGCCCCAAAATATCGGATACAAGTAAATCGAGCGGCAGATTTTTTGGGATCTCAGATTGATTTTTGGACTGACAATGAGTGCTCTTTGCTTTAGCACAAGTATCGCAATAAAAAGAACACCAAGATTTCAAGTTGAAATCTGGAACATTAATTTTCAAGAACTTTTTAACAGTTTTATCGCAAGCATGGCCTAGGCATCGATGCCATTGTAAAGGGCTAAGGTGAGAAGATATAGAAGAGGCAACATTTCTTTTCATTACAGAGGCTTTAAAAGCAGGGTTGCGTGTTTTAACCGACCAAACATTGTTGGTATAATAACATTTCTTAGATACAAACATAGGGAAACACCTTCAAAAACGGGTAAAACACCCATTCAAACCAATTGACCGAGAAACAAGACAGTACCTGAGATCTCGTTTGAAAAAGGTACGTCACTAATATTCAGCCAACCACCAGGTATGGGTATTTTAAGATTCACGATCTGACTGATAGTGATGGTAGTTTTGGAATCAGCAAGCATGATTTTGAACAGAGAAACATCCATCCAATCGGTAACAAATTTGGTGGCCCCAGTCAAATGAGTGGATGCACCACTGTTGGCTAAAACCTTCTCGGAAGAATTCTCTCTAATGAAAGAGACTTGAGACACCCTTGCACCAGCATTACGAGAAGTTCTTAACACTGAAGGAGTGGGAGGACAATAATCGGGAGTCTTGGGACGAAAGCCCTGTGGCGTAATTGGCCTTGAGCCAGAAGAAGAACAATGGCGTCTAGGGAAATCGGCACGCCAGTGGCCTACTTCACCACAATAGAAGCACTGAGCACCAAACTTGTCTAATAGATTCTCCGGAGGACGACAAGTCTCAGAAACCGGAAAAGATGATGAAGAGAGAGAGGTCGCAGGAGGTGTCTGTTGAACTTCACTAAAACGATTAATTATCGGAGAAGTATACCAACCACCCCTTTCAATCTTTACTGCAGAGTTGATAATGACCTGGGCCACGAAAGCTGCCGAAGGAGCAGGATCAGAGGAAGCGATGATTGTAGAAGAAACAAGTTGATCAAAAGAGGCGGCGTTCAAGGAATCAGGGGGAGAACAGGTTAGTTGTAGGAATAAGCCCTCCAATTGGTCGTCTTGGATGTTGAGTCTCTTTTTTAGGGAAAAAATTTTGCACCAGCTGGTAATGTGATCTGAAATCAAAGAATTCTCATCCAAAGCCGAAGCTACCAGGATGTCAGACCAATCTCAAATGAGCAACAACTTCTGGAAACGATTACCAGGAGAGAAACGCGCTTGGATAGCATGAAATAAAGCTAAAGGACTCGGGGGAGAAGAGGTGAGACCCAGAGTCATCACAAAGTCCTTTGGTAAGGTAGCGTTGAGAAAATGAAAAACAGGACGAAGGTCACGGTTAGAGAGAATGGAGAGAAGGGAATTAGAATCTTCGACTTTTGAGTTGTTGTCAAAAACGAAAGAGAGGATGTCATTGATCTCATTCAACCAATCAGCATAATTAGATCCATCATGTTTGAGAGTCAAACAACAAGACGCGAACTTTTGAGGATCAGAGATAAATCTGTCGTAAGCAGAAGGAGAAGTATGAGAGCGTGTTAATGGAATTTGAGAGGAAAGGGAAGAACGCAGAGAAGCTATCTCGGCAGCATGATCAGATTGCATCTTGCGCATTTGTTGAGTCAAAGACAAAATCATATTAGGAATGTCTTCAGAACCTTCCATACAAGATTCGGCATTGTCAGCAGCATGACGAGAAGAGTGAGGAGGCAT
Source organism: Austropuccinia psidii (assembly GCA_023105745.1). NCBI lineage: Eukaryota > Fungi > Basidiomycota > Pucciniomycetes > Pucciniales > Sphaerophragmiaceae > Austropuccinia > Austropuccinia psidii. The sequence goes on along the minus strand of JALGQZ010000009.1, from coordinate 25,668,037 downwards.
TGTAAATGGAGAGTAGCACAGCGGGAGTCAAGGCTTTTAACCTGAGAAGAAATAGGAAAGTGGGTTAGAAGCTCGCACAGAGACTTTTCTCGAAAAGACGTAAAGAACCTCTCCAATCATAGAGGATTCAACATGCATTACCTGAGAAGAAATAGGAAAGTGGGTTAGAAGCTCACACAGAGACTTTGCTCGAAAAGACGTAAAGAACCTCTCTAATCATAGAGGATTGAGAGGTCTCTTTGTGAGTGATTAAGTCAGCTAAATAACTATTTACAAAGGTGAAACCCTAGTCCTAAGTTTTACAGGCGGTGTTACAAGGTTTTAGTTTCTAGTATCTTCTTCACTATGAATCCTCCATTTCTAACAGATTGCATAGCTTTTCCATATTGAATGATAACCATACCAATGGAGGTACTATTGTGTAGAACACATCCAGGGATATACACTGAACAAATTTTGAGGTTGATATATTAAGAACTGACAAATTTATGGCTGTTTAAAGGTCAATATCCCACATTTTGGCCAATACAGCCTTATAGTGGGACAATATCCTATAACCATGATTATGAGGTGTCAAACAGAAAAAAAAGCATGTTCATACTTCAATAAATCATATTTCATTCAATACTGGGGTCCCATAGAGGTTCTGTACAGCATTCTACAGTACCCTGCCAATTGTATGCAAACACGAACTTCATACAGGCAGGGGCCTGTACAAAAAAAATTGCTGCGCAATTTTTTTTCGGGGCACTGGGTCTCTCACTTGGGAACTTAGGAGGAACAGACATTGTAATTGATTGCAATTCAGAGCAGAGTAGACAACATGAGTAATAAGAATGAAAAAAAAAAAAAAATTCGGTGGTCCTAATATGAGGTAGGACCACCACGTTGATCAATCACCATCTGCATCCTCCGTGGCATTGATCGGAGGTAGTCGTTCAATATGCCGTAGTGGAGATCGTCCCATGAGGCTTGAATGGCATGTTTGAGTTCATCGAGCGTCTGAGGTTGGTAAAGCTTCGATATTTGGCTTTTCATCGACTTCCAGATGTTTTCGATTGGATTGAGGTCTGGCGAATGTGCCGGCCACTCCATCTTAAGTATTCCGTTTTGTTCGCGCCATTGACTGCTGAAAGCCGCTGTATGGATTGGTGCATTGTCTTCCATTAGCAGGAGGCGATGTCGACCGCGTATCCACGGGGCTTGCTCCATTTGCTCGATGAAGGGGCGAAGAGCCGGGCGGTAGACCTGTCGGACCATTTCGTGTGAATTCATGCGACCATCCAAGAAAACGATCGTGCTACGGTAAGCAGCACAGAAACCGCCCCAGATCATGACCGACTGACGCCCGGATCGATGGTTTACAGCCAAGTTTTCAAGGAGCCACTTCTTGCTCGCCGTCCGCCAGACTCGCACTTGGTCAACCCGTTTTCCCAACTCAAAGGCCGATTCGTTGGTCCATATCACCTTGGCCCATTCGTTAATGGTCCAGTGCCTATGAGCTTGGGCGAAGGCCAACCGACGTTGAAAATCTTGTGGTCTTAAGTACGGCTTCTTCGGGGCGATTCGTGAGTGTTTGCCTAATTTATGAATCTCGCGTTGTATCGTTCGGGTTGACACTAGCGAAGTCATTAACGAGGCGACTTGGGCAACGGTAAGTCTTCGGCATCGAGTAATTATGCGGCTAAGTTGTCGCCGATCGCGATCGTTGAGTTTTGTCGGTCGGCCAGTTTTCTTTTGTGTCGTAACAGTGCCGATCTCTTGGTACTTTTGGAAGGTGTTGTAAACGGTTGTAAGAGGGAGATCGTTCAACTCCACAATGGCCCTAAATGACAGTCCGGCCTGACGCATACCCACCAATCGGCCCCGGGTTTCTACATCCAAATACGGCATCTGTGGCAGATAAGGTAATATTAGTAAGTTATATTGATTGATCACAGAAAGAAACATAACTCACCTTTGTTATGATTGGTGAAGTAGAGCGATTAATCAAAAAGAAATAGTTTTCGACGATGAGAAACGCTAGTAGTGAGTGGAGGATGTGACCGAGGGTTAGTGGCGGATGAAGATGGTTGGAAACGACCATCAGCGCCTTATTTATCATCGGCGAGCAAAACGACTTCATCGGCGGAAGTCTTGAAAAATAAAAATAGCAGACGATGACGGGAAGGAAAACAAATAAAAATAAATAAAAAAAAAAAAAGAAATTGCGTTAGCAGCAGCAGCAGGACCGGGCTGACCAATTAGAGTAGTCCATTGGTCGAACTGCTGCGCGCGCGGCTTCAGAGATTCCCTGCCTGTATGAAGTTCGTGTTTGCATACAATTGGCAGGGCACTGTACAGGTAATACACATCAGAATCAGGCTATGTGGTCCCCAGATGAAAATGTTCACCCTGTATTGGTGAAAACTGCCCAGATATGGTTTCAAAGCCACATCTGAGACCAATACAGGCTATAAAGGCTTTGTAAAAGCCACAAGCCAGTACTTGAGAGTGAAAAATATTTACTTCCTCTACATGGAAAGGTCTAGAAGCCTTTTCACGCCATTTTAGGATAAAAAGGGGCCTGCTCACAGCCACAAAAGGTTTCCTAATCCTTCTCTTGAATTCCTATGTAGTACAGCTGATAAAAACAGTTATAATCATGGAAAATAACCAGGTTTTACTTTAAGCTTAAGTATTTTAGCTCTTATCATAGTAACCCAACTGGTAAGACTGCACCCAGGGCTTTCAGCAGCACTCACCACCACTAGTATACAATAGTAAAGCCCATTTATCATCATTACCACCTTTTATTATTATAAATGAAAACTCTTTTTAAAATATTTTCACTTTGTCACAGTCATATTTAAAGCTTGTAAATATTATTATACACCTTTATCATAGACTCAGCCTGACATATCCCATCAAACCATGGTTGATACCACATAAAACCACATTTGGTATCACATCAAACCATGGTTGATATCACATCAAACAGCGGTTTGAATTAAATCAACATATGATTAATATCAAATCAACCTGTGATTGATATCAAGCAAATCTTTGATTGATATCAAATCAACCTATGATTTATATCAAATAAATCTATGATTGATATAAAATTGACCTATTATTGATATCACATCAACCTATGGTTGATTTCACATCAATAAACTGAGTTTTACGCAAAATGGACCATACTACACCTCATTTAACAAAAATAATCCCATTCGTTCTATCTAGGTTGATGTGAAATCACATGGGCAATAGATCACAAAAGAGACATGATTTAACATAAACCAATAATGTTTTGTGTGAAATAAATGGAACTGAGTGGTTGAAGAATGCAGGAATGTAAATTTAACCATAGAAGAGGTAGTGTAACACCAAAATTACCCTAGTTATTTTCTACTTGGCAATTAATCAGCAATACAGTCAATAAAGTGGGTCCACTGTGGTAAGAAGTAAATTGAACTGTACTAATAAGAATTCACAAGAAATAAAAATAAATTTATGAAAGGTAAATTCATCAATAACCCAAATTAAACAGAATCTGAATAGAATTAAAAGCACATCCACATTATAAGCAAAAAGGACAGTTTAAGTTTAATAAAGGAAAGGAAAATCAAGTTCAGGACATATAAAGTCACAAAAATGCTCAGAATGCTCAACTTGTAGCTCAAAAAGTGCACAGACCTATCTTTCACACTAGTGAAAAAGCTGTTCAACCTTCATGCAAGTCCCTGACACCAAATGAATTACAATATTTCATTTGGTGTAAGGGACATGCACATGAGCTCCAAACATGTTGTTCCAGTGTTCAATTTTTGAAAAGAATCACCTCATCCCACCAAAAATGGTGCAATAAGCCAAATAAACAAGGAAATGAATTGAGAAAATTACACCATAAGGAGTGCCTCAGAAAAGAAGGCTTAGCCATATTATGCAATCATACATGAAAATGTTTCAATTGACCAAAGATGTGGTGAAAGAACTCCAAGAAATGACACCATTCCACAATTCCCCAGCAGCAAAATAAGCTCAGATTACGTAATCATGAGAAAAAATGACACAATTTCACAATTACTCAACAGAAAAAGAAGCTAAGTTTACATAATAATTAAAAAAGGTGCCATTGAAAAACCATATGGTATAATTTGTGAGTCACCACTATAAAAAAAGTCCCAGTCAACAGAAGTGGAAAATTTGGATTCCCTTGATTTTGAGTTCCTCTGCAAAGAGCCCAAAGAGTAAAAATAGAGGGCCTCTATACCTCATTTTATTTTATTCCCCTGGAAATTATCTATCCATGACTTACTCACCATGACCAAAGTGGCTATACCTGACAGCAGGTGTTGCATTTGGAATTTCAAATGGGAGATGTATTGGATGCAGGTAGGAGATGTAACATAAATTCAAGCCACATATGCAAGACACAAAGATTCAATTCAATTAGATCAATCCCAATGTGTCCTCATTATTTTCAAAGCTCAATAATTTCACAACATAGAATCAAAGGAATAATTCTCATTCTAAGCTCAGGATGATTCTTTCTTTTTATTTAAAAGCAGAAAAGCATTTAACATGTTTTTTTAAATAACACTATGAATCTTATCTCCACCTAATCTATGGGAATAAATGGCTGGATAACATTCCCATTTGAACCCTTTTTCTTTGAAAGGGATTCTAAGTCAATCAGAAATAATCTGAAGGGATCGGGGCTCTTTTAAAGAATCACAAAATATAGATTAGATATCTCACTGTCAATTTGGATTATATTATCAACATTTGTATCTATAAAGAGATCATATCCCTAATTTTTTCTTCTATTCTTGAAAGAATATCATATATTTCAAATTGGAAAAACCTCTGAATTTTAAGTACACAGATTTATTGTAAAGCAAATCTTACCAAAATTTAATACTTCTCAAATAAATATTTCCAATTTTTCAGCCCATAAGCTTCTGTAAAGTATTTATGGTCACTTATGAATGGCATCTATAAGGCTTTATTAAGTAATATTTGTGCCTTATTTTATAGCTGAGTTAATCTTTCTATTCTATGATCCCAAAAGTTAAATTAACAGTAACTAGGAGATTCGGAGAAAAAATAAATACCAATAATTTCCTATATACTGCTCATTTCAATACAAAATATCTCTCATTTCTTCCTTTAAATCTTAAGATCTTTCCCCTAAAATAAATGAATATATCACTTTTTGTATTCCTTTCAAAATATAGTTTATTATTATCAACCATTTCTAATTAGCAAATTATTTTAATATGAGACAAACAAATAAATATTCCAATTATTCCTTGTTATTTTCTTATTTTTCATTTCAATTAAATAAGCAGGGATTTCTATTAAATAGTTGATTTAATCTCAAATAACAAATACTTCAATAGGGAGTATGAAGGAAATCAAAGTATGTGTATAATTTGGAAAAAGGGGACCTGCATATATTGATATAGCTCAACGTGATTACAATTGATAATTTTCCCAGTTAAAAGTGATACATTGAAATTTCTTGCTGTTGAATTAATTTTTGAATGCTTTTCACTTTGTTAGTTTACTGCATTTTTTATATAAACTTTAATCATTGGTATCAATAGAGATGTATTATTACACTTGAGACCTCAATATAATAACTGCAACTTACAGCATGGAAAACTCCATTATCCCAAAATAATTGTGTGATCATATCAATACTGAAAAAGTCACAAAATTTGATTTTGAAAATAGATTGAAGAGATTATTTGATCATTTCTCAACCTTAATTTATTCTCAAAAGGGTATTTGGGATACCTGTTTAAAATAGGATTAAGAGTTCATAAGTAGATATTGAAAGGAATTTAAAAACACTTACTTCTGAAGAAAAGAAACTAAGTTTTCTGTGATAATTATTATCTTATGTGGTGTTAAGAAATAACTGAAATAAAAAAGCTCTTCTATAAGACTCACTTCCAAACCTTATTCAGGAAACTAATGAAAAGCTTGAGAGGTTAAAGTTGAATACAGAAAGTAATATCATTTAAAATAACAATAAATTGATAATAATGGGCTATTTACAAAGGCTGGTTCATGAAATAATACATTTACCTTAATTAATTATTTAAATCCTCAAATATGGGAAAATTTCTTGTTTTAGATTTTAGTATGTATGATGAAAAAGGGCTTAAATTATTTCTTCAAATAGTATTCTGGAAAGAGAGTAGAAAGAAATAAGCTTGAATCTTTTAAAAATGAAGCTTCAAGTAATACACACATTTATTCTAATCCATGTCCAACTAGATTCAAAGAGTGTTCCCAATCACCTATCAAGAATTTCCCTCTTATTACTGAAACCCTTACAAGGTATTCACACAAATTTTGATATTGGCTTTATTGGAATTTATAAAATATTTCCTGTCAAGATTTCTAAAACCCATGAATGTTATTCTTGTTACATTCTGAATGAGTTTTTGATTTAAAGAAATAATCATATCCTTTTGTTACTGAAATTAAGATTAGATAAGTGAAATAATTAGATTGTTATTATCCCTTTTTTGAATGTAAAATCACTCTTTTATTTCAATTTTGACATTCTTTGACCAGTATTATGGTTAGATAATTCTTTTAGAATGGTTTAAGATCAATTATATCAGTAAGAGGTTCATATAGATTACAAATCATGAGTCAACTAGACCTCAATTTTTGCAATTTGAACACAATTTTCAAATGTTAAGCTGAATTTATTAGGAGTATATTGAGAAAGCTGTTTCTCATTGGTTCTGATTATTTTTTGCATTTCCAAATGAAAGCTCTCTTATTTCAATTTTTTAGAGAGAAAATATAAATAAACAAAAATAATTTAAATTCACTCACAATATTTAATGAAAGGTCAAAATTATCCCAAGAACTGATTGTAAAAAAATTCATGAGAGCTGAGCTGAAGCTTTGTTTTATATATTATTATATTATATTCTTTTCATCATCACAATAAAATTTACTTGCAATTGTTAGTATGAAATCAGGAGCAAGATATATCATCCTGATTTTTAAGAATAATATTTTTCGTCTTATTTTGAGCTCTATTGTTTATTTTTATTCTGATGATTAGTTTATGTTTATTTTTATTCTGTTGATTAGTTTATATATATTTTTTAAGGCTCTAGCAGGGCTAGTAAGGTCTGCTACTATAACATTGTCAACAATTGTTGATAGTTTTACAGTTAGATGCTGCACTGTACATTAATGTAAAAAATGATAATCCTTTACATTTTTGCAGTACATATCTGATACTCTATCTTATGAATTCAAAAGACTATGAAATATAGCTCTAATCAACTATAAAATATAATTTAAGAAATCAAAAATTGAAAAATTAAAAAAGCCCATAAGAAAACAAAAGTCAAGGATTTTGTTTTTTTACTAAAATTCATATTTCTCTTACTGATGAAAGTTATTTTGTTAAAGTATGAGTAATGATAAAAAAATTCCAAATAAAAAACCAAAATAATACTGGAATCAAAAAATTTGATTGAATAAAGCAATATAAATATAAATATTCTATATTTTTTATTATATAGGTTTTTTTCAAAAAAAATCTATGACCATCTTTTTTCTTAATATGAAATAATTTGGTTATATTGAAAAATTTACAATTATAGAGGATTTTACAGAAAGTTTCTGACGTAAAATAGATTTTTTGGTAAGTCATATCTTGAGGAAAAAATGATAATTAATATTAATAAATATATTCTAATGAAAAATACCCAAAAAGTAACAAAGAATTTTAACATTTTCAAATCTGGGCTTGGATTATTGAGGCCTTCAAAAGGTAAAATGAAGTACTTGAACTAGTAATGGAATGGTGAAAGTGAATTATTTGTGGTAGATGATAGTTTTATGAAGAGGATATAACGAAAAAAGAGCATTTTAGCTTATCCCAAGGTCTGAAAATATTAAATATGATGTACTATAGATCTATTCTATTCGATAGAAAGGATAGAATATAGAACCTGGAAATTATTCAATATTCCAGTGGCTTAGAAGGACTGGGAATATTTAAAAACAACTAAATCCTGGTATCAACCTATTTCAGAGGAAGGAACCAAGCTCAGTCTAAGCTGGGTCCAAGCTTACTTCCAAATGGAACACCTGCTGTCAGGTGTGGCTACTTTGCTCATGGCTACTAGTGGCATAATTTAGTTATTATTATTTTATGTCCATTTTATACCAAGAAGGAGAATATTTAACCCATCCCTTACTAGTAGCACAGTCTAGTCATCATTGCAATGGTATTATAGGCTTATAAGTGTAATTTATAAATATTTTTAATTAACATTACTTAACAGAAGGTCTATATGAGAGAATTAATCCACCTTAATATTAAATCATTAGTCTCATAACTATTATATTATTTATTGTACTTATACTATTTATTTCATACCCATAACCTCTATATTATGAAGGAAAGTATTTGTATCATAGCTGTTATATTAGAGATAACCATACAAAGACATAGCATTATATGAACATATTACATCTATATCATATTATAGCACTAATACATGTCATAAATATCCCTTTTATATTCAATAATACCTTACCATTACATTGTTAAGCTTTCTATTGCTATATTATGTTAAATATCACCCCTTTAAGCACTTAAGTATTATGAAAGAGATATAAAATCATATCAAATTGGCTCTTGTACTATATATCAGTCCCATTATAGCCAGTCAACCTCTTTTATTATGAAGGTCTTACCCTTATTACATTTTTTATTGTTTTAACTCAAAACTTAAATTTCTGATTATTGATCAAGTCTGATAGAAACTTTGAGAAACTTTTCTCTAGTTTTAAAAGCAAAAATCTTCATTAAATATTGATTTTTTGTCTCTGTAGGGAGATTGTTTAGTATACTCAGATGGGAAGTTAATCCCCATTGGAGCCCTTGGTTACAGGAATCTTTCAGAAATTAAAAACTTTTTACCTGTTAATTCCCCCTCAAAGACTTCCTTATCCAATCCCACACTGAAAGGAGTTCTGCACCAGAATGTAAAAGGAGAATTTTTGGATTCCTTATTTAAGAGAAAATATTCAAACCAAACCAAACACTCAATTCCTGAAGGATATTTTACTTTTACAGAAGGCCTGAAGGTTGTAGATTCAAATATTTAAGTCTGAAACATCTGAAACAACTCACTATACTCTAGAGAGCTATCAGAGGTATCATATTACAACAAATAATTGTAGAATACAAACCTAGTTTGGAGCCAACTAAACAAATACCTTTCTTCCCCCACATTTAATAGTCAAGATCAAAACTGGAGCATACGTATCAATAAGCTTTGAAATGAAAATTTCAAAAAACTCATCAATTGGGGCAGGATGAGTCTAATAATGGAAAATCTGGAGCAGAAAAATTGAGAAAATAAATTCTATCTTTCTCTAGCCTAATTCAGATTCCTTACAAGCTTCATATGCTTTTTAAGCAATTAGTACCCATTCCAAAGGCAACTTTGAGCTATTCTCAACGTATTTCACAATCTGGTCCTGAAACAGGAATCTTTCAACCAAAACAAAATTCTGAACAAATTTTCTCTAAATATAGAGAATTTAAAGCACCCAATAAGCTCCATTACTTTATCACTGGGGGTAACAATCACCTTTTTAAAAGGTTCCAGAGAGATTATGGAAAAATACGTCTCAATTTAAAACTGGAAATATTCAACAGAGAAAAAAGAAAAATCAAATATTGCATGACCTCTGATCACCCAGTACTCAATATGTAACTCTTACCAGTTTGGATATTTACTATAGACAAGTTCCTTCAACCTAATTGTTGGAAATTTCTCTTTTCAGAAACCTCATCAAATAAAGGAGGCTACCTGTCTCCATTAAATTTTCTCAGGATTTCATTAGTTTTAGTTACAAGAGTAAAGTTTAGAGATAGACTGAGAAGTGTGGCTTGAAAAGATTTAATATTAGAAAGTAGCAAGGTCTCTAATATTAAAGAAAGGTTTTTATGAGATAAATGAGTTCCTTTTTTGCACTAGTTATCAATTGTTTAACTGAAATCATCAATAAAATAGCTATAATTACAATTATATCAATACTTCTAAGGCTTACTTCCTGTGTAATATAATCTACACACATAGGAAGTTTCCAAATATTACAATGGGTGTTTTTTACTAGCGGAAGCCAACAACACATTTATTGGTTCTCATATGTGGCTTTTAAACCACATCTTGCAATTTTTCACCCATACAGGGTGAAATATTTGACCAATAGAATTTCTGGCTTTGCTCTACAATCCAATACACACTTGATTATCTATAGATAATTTATTGATGACCTTGTTTGGTCAAGCTATGAGTAGTCATAGTAAAAATATCATTTGAATTAATTTTTTGACTCATAATTCAATTAGGTGGAAGAGTAGCGCACACCACCTCCCTGTACCAGAAGGTGTGCAGTTTTATATACAAACTTAGGATTAATAAATCGATAAAAAGCCCTTTGAAATTTCACAAGCCTCTTAACCTAATTTTATGGGAAAATATCCCTCAATACAACCTGTACAGGTATTTTATGGGATTGTAGCCTAAGGACGTTGTTAAATGTTTGAGTTATCAATATGAAGGGTTCAAAAGTGACTTGAAGGGTATACACAATTAATCTCCAAAATATTGATATACCTTTCACCTACTTTGGATTAAGTATGGAGAATCTATACCGGATCAAAATATTTTTTACATTTTTTACAATAGTACTTTTCTTGTTTCAAGAGAAAAGTGCTAATAGCTTATGATTTGTATATAATATAGGGCTAAGAGTGATAATTTGTTTAGTAAATTTAAGGCCTTGTAGAAAATATGATATGTTGTGTTTCTATCATAAAAGCTGTCGAGGATAGCTGGGAGGTGAAAAATAGGATAATTTTTTCCCTTTATTTGGAGGTAATTATTTTGTTGTCTTTTTATGAAGTGAGGCTAAAGTATTGCTACTAGTAAAGCTTAATATTACCTTTTTAGATCTTTATGAAAATAACATGCATTGTGATCGTGTAATATTAAATAAATATTTTAGATGAGAATAGAAAATATAGGTTTACTTAAGCAAGAGCTTACAGCCTTAACAATTGTCGTTAGTTGGTAATAAGAATAATACTTTCTTGAAGGGGAATATTTTCCTTTTCCAGATGGTCAGATGTACATGCAGATTTTATGAGCCTTTTTTTGGTTTTTGTGGCCTTATTTTTTGTTCTTTTTGTTCAATAAAGCTTGAGCATGTGAATTTCACTCTTTTCATTTGATTTCATACTTTATGGTATTTTGGGTCTCATTCTTGTTCCCTAGATTTGAATCACATTAACACAGGTCTAATCCAAAATAGCTTATATACAAAAGAAGAATCTCAGCCATTAATCACGAAAGAAATGGAAAAATTTGGAAATCAAATTACTGTATACATTCCTTACCTAACCTCCAACCTCATTTCCTCAGAAAAACTTGCTACTTATAATAAAAACGAAGTAAGGAGGGGAAGCCGTTATATCTTCTTAACTGGTGGAATGATAGTATCTCAAATCTTTCACATTGAAAAGACCTAAAAATACAACTACTTCAACCTTCAACTATGTTTCTAATTGATCAAAAAACCAATTAACATATCACATAAATCTTGGTCGAATTAATGGAGATGAAATTTAAATCTTAGCACCAACATAATCGAGAATAGTAGCTTCATGAAATGAGTTAATAATGTTTAATATTAATTGTCTATTATTTTCCTGCTAAGTTGATCCTGTAACTATACCAATAAATCTGTTACACATCAATCTTTGTGGACTAATGACTTCTGCATCCCTGACTGGAGATAAAAAATCTATTTTATGAATCATTACGTTCACAGGTTCCATTTCAAACAAGGTTCTCAAGGAAATTATTGAGGAACCAGCTAGCTTAAAAGAGCTCAAATCCTGGGAATAAGTACAGAAGACATGAAATATTTCATACGGAGTCTTCAACAGGTGGGAGAATTCAGAAGTTCAGTATTCAAAAAAGATTTCCATGGATACTGGTTTTCAGTGCATGTTTAATCCACATGCATGAAATGAAATGACTAAAAGAGGCCATTGTTCAATCATTAAAAAACACAATTCTTCATAAAACAATCCATCCTAGCTCCATATCTCTTGGAAAAGGCTCATCTCACCAAAAATTTCTTATAGAAACTGTTCAAAAATGAAGATGTAAGAACTCACATTGAGTGTGGACTGAGGCTCAATATCTTATCAAAAATCCACATTAATTTTTCTTCAAATCACAGCTAAATATTTAGAAAATTCAAAACAAGAAACATTTTACACAATATCATGGCAGGGAATATCCTTGGTATACTAAAATCAAACCTCATTTTACTGTATACCTCAATATTGTTAGACAAGGGAATTAAAGTCAGAAGAAATGTAACTTAATTAATTTTAATTTCCTATGAAATATGCCCATCATTATTTGTCTATCTCTTCTCCACCTGAAAATCTCAATCTTACCTTTTTCAATCCCTAATAACTTAATGCCTCTAATTCTACTGAAATTCATAAAGATTAAGCAATCTAAAATGATTATCTAGAGGAAAATTCAGAAAATGGATGAGTAAAATTAATCCCAGACACCTTAGTCTAATCAATTGAAAAAGATTCTCAAATAAAACAGAAAGGTTTTCCAAAAAGAATTGGATGAGGCCACAATCCCAAGATCCTACCAACAAGAAATCTCTGGACAAAGTAGCAAAAATTGGAAAGAAGCTATTAAAAAGGAACTCTCTAGAGCCGAGTGACGAGGGGTCTGTAATATCAGGGATAAAAAACACAATTTTCATCTCATTTCAAGAGAATTGTTGGATAATTTTCTGTTTAAATAAGTTATGAAGTACCTGAAAGGGGAAATTAGAAGAAAAGATCTTTAAGCTTTTTTTGATACTGTAAAACTTTCTCCAATTAGTTTTTACAATAATATATACCTACATTCCCAATAATAATATTATAGTATTTTTTTACTGTTTCAATTGTCATGATAGCTCATTCACTGAATTAAATTGTTTGTTTAAATATATTTTCATTCTAATTTCAGAATATATTCATCCACTTCTCTCATCATTTGATTTGAAACTGATTTTACTTATTCTGATTTTTCTCTGATATTAATTTAGAGGTGGAAATATTTGGTATTGAGAGTTATTTGATAATTTTTCTAATCCAAATTCGCCCTAATAATTCAAAGAAATAAGGGATGATTCCATTATCACTCTTACTTTCAATTCTAATCTCAATCATTCTAAATATTTTCATTATCAAACGGTTGCTCAAAAACCAACATTAGTATATCATATGGTACATTAAGATTTTGTCATTCCATCATAATAACATAAATCCTCATGATATTGAGCTACAATTAAATAGAGGTTTGATAAAAGAAGGAAGGTATGCACTGAATCAATCTAGCTTTAATGATTCAAGAATTAATTGTATCACAGTTACATTAATAAGAGTAGCAAAGTAAAATCAATAATTGATTTATCTCTCACAAGAAATCGCATATAGTATTCTATGTATATCAACTGATCAAACTCATTCATCAATCCTACCAGTAATTCCTCATCAGAATGATTATTTGAGGTTTCATCATACAACCTTCCATCGAGTAAAAATACTATTCTTTATCCTTAAAAGATAGTAGGAATGCAAAGAAATATAAGAACCCAAAATATCTTTCTTTGAGCTATGAAGGGTATTGAATTCGGACAGGAATAAGTTAAATTTAAATAAGAAGAAGTATATTAAAGAAAAACAGGATTAAATATGAAGCAGATTGAATAATCTAATCATCAATAAAGAAAGTATAATTATATTGATTAATCTATTCAATTAATTATTATCTTTCTATCTAAAACTCCCGGTTATGAAAAGAGAGCTTTTATCAATGGAAAGAACTCTCAAATATTTACTCAAACTGAATAGCATAAAAGCCATGAGACAAAACCTTTTCTCGAGTTTTATCATAGCTAAAAATGGTATCTGTAGTAGCTTTCATGTAGATGAAGCTAATATCAATTGATCTTCTTACGTTTTCTTAGTTTGAATGAGAAATTCGGACTTAGTGCAATACCAGCTCATTTCCTATCTATTGGCCATAAACTTAATTTTATTAGACTAAAGCTTGAATTAAACTTCCCAAGAACAAGCCGCAATTATTGAAGTAATTTTTAACACCTCAACAATAGTAAATAAAAAAATGAGAACATCATTTCCAACTAAATATAATAATTCAATTGAGAATTTTTCCTGCTCCTTTTAAATCTATAGAAAGCTATTGAATTTTTACAAAATTCTTTGGAATCTCAATAAATCAAAAAATTAAAGGCAAAGTGTATGATTAAAAAAGTAGAAAGGAAAAATATACATCAAAATACCTAAAATATCAAATATGGTTTTGTTGGTCTCAAAAAAAAGTTTCTTGTGATCTACTTCCCTCTAACCCAATCCGAATATATTTTATCTTGAATTTCTTCTTCTTTTGGTACCACTGAAAAATATAATTTTCTGTTTTTCATTTTTCTTGAAGTAAGAAATATTGAATTGATTAATCAATAACATTTTTCAGCCTAAATATCTCTTAATAACCCCATTGTACTCTTAAAATGTCCAAAGAAATCTCAAATTTCGTCTTTTTTATGTTCATGTGAAAAAAAAACACAATTAGTTATCACAACAAAATACTTTAAAAATCCTTTTTTAAAGAAAAACAAATTTAACATATTATATTATTGTGTATTATACAATTTGAATTTTCGATGATTCATACTCTCCCCATATTCAAATTGGGGTTAAAATTAAACATTTTGATCAATATGCTTTAGCTTAAGGTTATCCTTTTCCTCATGCAGTTTCTTTCATTGGTCCTCAATGTTTTCCTAAAAACTATTGATTATTACCAAAATAGCTACCCAGCTGATAAAATTATAAATCTCTCCCTCCTTTTACATCTTATTAAATCATTCACTTAAGAAAAACCATTTAAATTTCAATATTCTAACTTCATTATTTCTGCAATCTCTTGCTATTTGCAGACAAGGTTTGGAATTTATTTTATCCCCTAGTCTTATATATTCTGGAGCTATTTAATGAAGGCTTGATCAAGCCAAATTTGAAAAGAAATATTGAGCTTTTTTAATGGAGCTTTTGGGGAAATATTTCTATTTTAATATTCTTATACACATTTAGATTGTCAAGAGACATTTAAAAACCACATTTAATGCAAAAAAAGTGTTTATATTTAAATATTCTTGAGTTAAACAAACTATTTAAGTATTAATATATGAAAAGAAGTAGAGATTGATAACACAGAAATTTCATCCTAATTATTTGGTGCAAGCCTACATTTTTGGGTCAAAATATTGCTTCACATCCTTTGCTGGTCTTTGTGAAAACATATCAAACTCACAGCTAGAAAACTAATTAAATTTTTCAAGACCTCCTCTGGAATGACCGCATTAGTTTCAGATTTTTCTTAATCTGGAGGCCTGCTTAACTTCATTTTGAAATGCACCAAATACAGATTGAGTTAATTGATATATAATAAAATAAATTGTTGACTGACTATAAGTAGCGTACCAAGGTTTCACAATACCTTACTATTGGAATTTGAGACAAATCCTAATATACAAACGTTAAATCTTATAGTGGGACATTATTGGTTATAATTGAATTCATTGTGAAATATTGTACTTTCTATAACCATATTAACCAAGATTTTGAAAATAACATGATCTGTTCAGAAGTCATTATTTTCATATATAGGTGGTTCAGGAGGAGACTTCCATGGCCTAATATTTCTCATTTTATGAATTTTCTTTTATAAAGGGATATAATAGTCAATTTTCGCACACGTTCAATCTTCAAATGTACATATGTCTTATAGTAAAATTAAATACTCACAGATTATTTTGGGATATGTGCACAAGGAAGTAGGGAGAAAAATTTATAAAAATATAAATTCAATATTAGTGAGAGTTATGTGTGGAAGGATGATAATTGTACTTTAATTTAAGAAGAGTCACTTGAGTAAATGTGGTATTAAGAACCAAAAACATATGTTTTTGGTACCTGAAATCCTATTTATAATTCAATTTTAAATTTGAAATATCCCAGATATCAAGTGTTATATTTCGGTAATTAATGAGATTAAATGTGGGATTTAAAAATCTTGGCTATCCCTACTGTAATTGTGAAGTCTAAGACCTTGCGAGTTTATTCATTTTTTGTAGGTATTTGGTTTTTTGAGTGCTTCCACTTGAGCTTCCCTATGCAAGGGAGCTATAGACAATATCACTAACTTATTTCACTTTGGCTTGAATATTTTGGTCAAATAAGCATCTCAAGAAGCAGATAACCAATTTCCTTTCTTCAAATTGCATATTACTTCAAACTCAGAAGCTATCCAAGCATTTAAATTAGCACCAATCATCTGTCACAGCCATGGAGACAGGGAGGGCATTACCACTCATTACTAATGGAAAATCTTCCAAAACCTAATCAGCAAGGGGTTTCATGGAAGATTCACCAAATACAGTTCCAACCCTCAATACAGCTCAATACAGGCAAAACCCATATACAGGATTCACCAAATACAGGCCTGTCTTCAATACAGGTGCAAATACCTGTATTGATTCAAATATCTGTATTGGATACACCAATACAGTTTCACATCTCAAATACAGGTTTCTCAATCATACAATCATGGTTTCTCAACACTCAAACTCCAGGCTGGCACTTTTTCACATATACCAGCCCCCTTTCACCCACCTGGGGGTTTTCCCCCCAGTTAATTAAAATATTGGATTTATTATTTAATATTATTTTATTTCTCATTAAGAAATATTTTTTTAGTAATTATTGTGAGCCTTGAGGTATATTTTATATACCCAAATAGGCCACAATTATCTTAAAAAGAAATTTTTAATTATGCATAACTCATAAGTCATGCATATATCCAAAATTCATCATTTTTGATTTCAGAAAAGATGGATAACCTTTTATTGAGTAAGTAAATCCATGGATTTAAGACCAGATTTGGATTCTACACTAAAATTCACCTAGGGTAGCTCCATAGATTGAATAAGCTCAAATTGACTCTTTGAGGTGGTAAAATGGAAAATACTTCAATACCACATCATCAATACCACATAAAAGAGATGTGAAAATTTTTGTTTTTCTTAGTTTCACGCCAAAATAATGGGAAAGTGAGAAATCCCATGTTACATATAAACTAAGAATATTGTTATGCATGTTTTGAGCATTTAATATCATGGTATTCTTACATGGACTTTTGTTACACCCATAGTGGATATCTCACTTGAAGCTTAAATTACTATTTTGACGTAAAAAATAGGCAAGGGGGACAAAAGACATCAAACAGAGCCAGGGTACCCAACTTCTGAGGCCTCAGAGGGGTGGACAGCTCCAAATCTTAGATCCATGGCTGATCTTGGCCTAATTGGTAAACTAGAACCTTTTGGGGACTTGATTACCATGTCACATCTACTGTAAATCTTAAGAAAATAGCAAATAACCTGCTATTTTGACGTGCCAAGGAGGTAAAGAGCTACTTAGACTCCTGTAACCACATCAATTCTTAATGAACTTCCATGGATAAACCCCAAAAGATTAATTAAAACCCTTTTTGGACTTGTATCCATTGATTTACCTCATAGCAACCTGTGAAACACTGATATTTGCAATTCTACATAGAAATGAGGTAAACACTTCAAAAATTCATTAAAAATACAATTCTTAATTAATCTTTCTGAAACCTTCAAGACTAATGGAGAACTTTAACCACATGGTACAACCAAAAAGAATTACAGTTTTACTAGTAAAATCAAAAGTTTTACTTACAGTCCATTTTTGACTATTCTACATGAAACACTGAATCTTCAAAGATTCACAGTAATTACATCCTGTGATGAAATTGGCAATAACATTGATAGCTTTGAGAAATCGATGATTATTTTGGAATAAAAGAAGACTTACAGATGTTACTCCTTTTATTCTTAACCATATCGGGGTTGGTCGTCACGTAAAAGCATCAATTAAGTAATTATGATAATTTTATGTGACAACAGATGATGCAATCAATAATCCAAAAAGGTTTATTGTTTTCTCACTCACTTGTTTTTCAGTTTGCTCCATGGCATGCCTCTGTGAGCTGTTGTTGACTTAAAAGAGGCCTCCTTTTGCTGCTTTTTCCACATCATCATCATCTTATTATCATTTAAACCATTATTACCAACAAGTAAGTATTCAGTTTCATAGTCACATCTTACATTTGGGAGCCTGGCCATGTTTTTTGAACCTTGTACCCTTAATTAATATATTTTTAAGCTCTAAAATATATTAATTTAATAATTTTTTTCTTTCATTTTAAAGTTAGAATAATTCTTATTTTTGAAATTGTTTTGGAAATCTTTTTCATTGAGGAATTTGGTTTAATTTTATAATGTTTTTACACGTGGCTTTTTCACATCCAAAAACTTATAAAATTATTCTTTGAGTTACTCTGAATTAATTTTCATTCAAAATCTTAAATTTTAATTTTTTTCTTTAAAAAGAATAATTTTTTTAACATTAAAAAAATATAAAACTTATAAAAAATCTTTAAAAATATTCTAAAAAAGTATAAAAAATAATTTTTTCCCTTTTATAATCTTTTTAGTGTCTTCAATCAAATACTGCGCAGCTGGCAACAGACTCAGTAAAAGATATATCACTAGTCCAGAATCTTCAGAAGCAGAATCTGAAGACAGTATTGAGGTGCAAATTGCTAAAAGAGGCACTTTATTTAACTCAGAAAAAGCCAAATTACCACCAAAAGGTGTGTATTTTATCTTATATTTTCACCTTTTATCTTTAAATTGATGTGAAAATGGTTCATACCAGAAATGGAAGCAACTATTCAGTCCAACCAGATGGATGTGGACAAGGAAGAGGCAAGACCAAATCCAGAAATGCCAAGTCTTCCACAGGAAAGACACATCTGGAGGATGCCAGAGTTTCCCCCCATTCCCCAAGGTCTGTACCAACAGATTTTGACGTGAATTCTGAGCCTGAACTGATTCATGACCATATTTCCAGGGCTGAACCATTTTCAAGTGGTAGCAATAGAAATATATCAATGCCAGTACAAAAATTGGTTCAGAGCAGCCAAAGAAGAGGAGTGGGAAATATGCCCAAACTATTGGCAGGGGGCCCTGAACTCCTACTTACACATCAAGAGCTTTCTGGGTCAGGAGAAGACCATAGAAATCTTAGGAGGATGGAGCCCCCTGTCTTGCAAAGACAAGGTCAAAAAGGTAAAGAATTGGTTGAAGAACCAAAGTCTTTTATCCACAGACCAGAAGAAGGAACTGGAAATGACTCCAGCTTTGGAGACAGAGGCCCCAGTGGCATCTACCAGCTCCAAACCAGCTCCAGAAGTGTCCAAAGACAAGCCCAAAGGACCTCAGAAGAAGCAGAGAGGTCCCAAGAGCCATCAAGGCAAGGGAAAAGGCAAAGCCAATTGGCACAGACCTTACCCACAAGGGTACAGGATCCCCAAATTGGAGCCTTCAGCAGTGGACAGTGTATTCAATATGGCCAGAACTCTCATGGAATTCACAGCCAAGGAGCAGGAAAGGATGAACAGGACCTTTCCATGAAAATAAATCATGTACAAAGTAGTGTTAATGTAGAAATTGGTAAACTTGATTCAAAGTTAACTAAAATTACATCAGATATCAATGAATTGGAAAAACATGACAAGAAATATACTGAATGGTATGAACTAACAAACTCCAGATTTGATTCAATTACCAATGCTTGTAGCAGAATTGAGAGTACATGTCAGATTCATAATGATGAAATGGAAGATATTTCTATTTTTAAAATGAATGATCAACTTAAGATCCTACAAGAGCATGTCTTGAAGATAGTTGAAAACACTAATCCTTTTGCTACACATTTAGCAGAAAGGGACAGTGAAAGGCAGAATTTAGAGAATGAAATCATTGCAAATGTAGAACAAATTCATAAGAATTATGAACCACATATGCCAATACATTCTACACCTTTAACTGAAGAAAAAGCTTCTTTTAAAGGAATTTTTACCCCACTTCTAGGAGAAAATGTTGTCTCTGTCAAAGATATTCCCAAATTAGAAGAATGGCCAACATTCTCTGATGAAGGAGAATATAACCATATTGAGTTCATCAGGATTATTGATATGTTACAAGAAGACTTTAATATACCTGATGAAATCATAGTGGGGAAGTTACACTCTCTGTTTACCAGCACTGCAAAGCAATGGTATCACAAGATGAGGATGGATCATGGAAAACATGATTGGTCTTGGTGGAAATCTGAAGTGATTACCAAATGGGCCAACAATTCTTGGAGGTTTAAAATGGAGAATGCTTTTGAAAGTGCCATTTTTAACTCAGAGAAAGATAAACCACTTACTTGGTTCGTCAAACAAAAAGACAGATTAACTGCTTTATACCCAGATATGTCTGACACTATGATTAATATGAAGATATTAATTAAGTGTGGAGGAGAAATTGAACATGCTATCAAAAGAAGATATTTAGAACCCTGTTCAACAGAGGACTACATTAATGAAATGGAAGATATCATTACCAGAACAAGAATTGGTAAAACTTGGACTAGAATCCCTATGGAATCCAAGATGATCCCAAAGATTCCCAAAGAGGATAAAAGACCAGAAAGACCTCTCTTGAAGTGTCATAAATGTGAAAGTACTTCACATTTAGCAAACACTTGCACCAAAAAGACAAAAATCAATTAAGTTCAGGTCATTGAAGAAATTCAGTGTACTGAAGAGAAAGAAGAGTCTGATCAAGATTCTGCAGTCTCTGAAGATACACCAGTGGAGGACTATCCCATTGAAAACATTACAGCTTTCTTTGAGGTCACAGAAGTCCATACCCACTTGCCACAGTTCAGTGAGGATTTCTGCAACCTGATCAATATCCAAGATGCCAGAATGTGTAAATCAAAACCTGCTAGAGGAAAGGGTTACACTTCTGGAGCATCCTGTATCACATCAGTTTTGATGAGTGATATTGAAGGCAAAGTAAATTTGGATACAGGGGCATTTTGCACTTGTGTGGGAAATGATTACCTCCAAATTATACTTCCTGAATGGAAAAACCATCTATTACCAATAGAAGGTGTGCAATTTAGTAGTGCCAGTAACAATATGTACCCCTTGGGTATATTAGACACTAATCTTGTATTTCCACACCCAGCAGGAAGTGTAAGGATGAAAACTGAGATTATTGTAATGGATACTTTCACATCTCAGCACATCATTCTTGGAAATGATTACTTGAATATCTATGGTATTGACATAAATAACCATAAAGACAGATATTTCACAATTGGGGATAACAAAAGACAAAAATTTGCTTTTTCCAATATGCCAAAACAAATATCTGTGGTATCTTCTGTTAAGGATACTTATAAAAATGAATTTGTGTCTAATCAACTTGTTGAAGCACAAATTAATCCATCATTATCACCAAAAATGAGGAATGACCTTATTAATGTGTTATACACATACAGTAATGCATTTGCCTCCGATAATGGACCATTAGGTGCTATAAGAGGACATGAAGTTGATATTACTCTTAATATTGACAGGCCATATCCTCCAGTACTTAGAAGACCAGCTTATCCAGCCAGTCCCAGAGCTAGAGAAGCCTTGGAAAAACATATCCAAGAGTTAATCCAACTTGGTGTACTAAGAAAAGTAGGCCATAATGAGGAAGTTGAAGTGACAAAACCTGTTATTATTGCATGGCATAATGACAAGTCAAGAATGGTTGGTGATTTCAGAGCATTGAATACCTACACAGTTCCAGATAGGTATTCAATCCCTAGAATTCAATAAACCTTGACTCAATTGTCTAAAGCCAAGTATATAACATCAATGGATGCATTGAAAGGTTTCCATCAGAATGTTTTGACGCCTAAAGCTAAGAAATTACTTAGAATTAACACTCACTGTGGTATTTATGAGTATCTTAGGATGCAATTTGGCATTAGAAATGCTCCATGCCATTATCAAAGAATTATGAACACAATATTTCCCACAGAATTGTCAGAAGGATGGCTTATCATTTATATTTATGATATTATCATATGTTCTGATTCATGGTCTTTGCACCTTGAAAGACTTGCAAGAGTCCTTCACAAAGCTGCAGAAGTGAACATGAAAATTTCACTTAAGAAATGCAATTTTGGTTTTGAAGAACTCAAAGCATTAGGACATATTGTTTCTGGTTTAAGCTTGGGTATTGACAAAACCAAAGTGGCAGCAGTGGTACTTAAGCCAATACCCCAGAATAAAAAATAAATGATGTCTTTTCTTGGGTTTGCCAGTTATTATAGGCAACACTTGAAAGACTTTGCAATTCTAGGCAAGTCACTTTATAGAATCTGTGATCAACAGACTGTATTTCAGATGACACAGGAGAGAATTAAAGCTTATGAAAAGATAAGGAGAGCTCTTACAGAAGCACCTTTACTCCTCATCCCTGACTGGAATATTCCGTTTAAATTTTACATCAATGCATGTGGAGATGGATTAGGGGCAGCCCTAAATCAAGTCCAAATTATTAATGAAAAACCTACAGAAGGAGCAGTTTGTTACATCTCAAGGCAAATCAACCAACAGAAGCCAGATATGGTGCAAGCCAAATGGAGTGCTTATGTTTGGTATGGGCACTTGAGAAATTACACTATTATCTTGATGGCAGTGTTTTTGAAGTGATAACTGACTTTAATGCAGTAAAATCACTTCTTAACATGAAACCTCCCAACAGACACATATTGAGATGGCAAATAGCCATTCAGGAATATATAGTAAACATGACTATAGTCCAAAAAGCAGGAAACATTCACAAGAATGCTGATGGACTTAGCAGGTGGGCATTAGCAAACACTCCTGATAACCCAGCTTATGTACCCTTGGAATCTGAACCACCGATTCCAATTCAAGGGATTAATATAGCTGATATTGGGACTGAATTCTTTGAAGAGGTCAGAGAATCTATAAGCAAGACAAGAATTGCCATATCTTGACTTCTTTATTAGATAAAGACTTCAAAGATACGTCTTTGGTCAATGCACTAGATGAAGTTTGGAGAAATTCCTATTCTGAAGGGAGATTCCACTTGTTTGATGGGATTATTTACGACAGAACTAAACATTCTTGTGTAATGACATTATGCAGCAAATTTCTTATCAATACAATTCTTCATGAATGCCATGATAGCATCTACTCTGGACACCTGTCAGAGGACAGAACACTTGAAAAAGTGAAGAACTGTGCATGGTGGCCATCTTGGAGAAAAGAAACCATTGAATATTGCCATACCTGTGACAGATGCCAAAAAGCAAACAGGAATACAGGCAAGAAATTTGGACTTATGATTCATATTCAAGAACAAAAATCCCCATGGGAAGTTGTTCACATGGATTGGGTCACAGCACTTCCTCCAAGTGGTGACAAAGGTTATAATGCTTTTTTAAACATTGTAGACAGATATAGCATGACTCCCATATTCATACCATGTCATAAAGATGACAATGCTATGGACACAGCTCTTCTTCTATGGAGTAGAGTTATTTCCCATACAGGATTATTTAAGAATATCATAAGTGACAGAGATCCCAAGTTCACGTCTGCACTTTGGACCAATCTTAATAGATTATTTGGGACCAAGTTATCATTCTCTACAGCATATCACCCTCAGACAGATGGGCTAGCAGAGAGGATCATTCAAACTTTAGAAGACATGATCAGGAGATTTTGTGCTTATGGGTTAGAATTCAAAGACTCAGATGGCTTTACCCATGACTGGTGCACTCTGATACCTGAATTAGAATTGGCATACAAGACATCAGTCCATTCTTCCACAGGACAAACTCCTGCTATGTTAGAAAAAGGATGGAATCCAAGACTCCCAGCAGACACACTGAGGAAAGACTAGATTGACCTTCATCCTACAGCTTCCAGCTTCAAGATAATGCTTGATCAAGTAAAACATCATGCAAAAGAAAGTATGGATGATGCTTTTGATTATGCAAAACAGAAGTGGGACAAGAGTCATAAAGTACCAGACTTCAAAGTAGGGGACTTGGTTCTAGTTTCAACCTTGAATTTTACTAATATCAAAGGCCCAAAGAAACTTAAAGATTCTTATGTAGGAACTTTTGTTATTGTTGCCTTACATGGAACCAATGCAGTTGAGGTGGAATTAAGTGGTGAATTGGAAAATAAACACCCCACTTTTCCAGTCAGCTTGATAAAACCTTATCAACCAGCTGATAAAGAATTGTTTCCTCTAAGGAACCCAACTCCTTTAACTGTACCACCAGTAGAACAGAATGAAGACAAAAAGATAAAGAAAGTAATTAAAGAAAGGAGACTTAGGGGTAAAAATCAGAGAGAATATCTTGTCAGATATAGAAATCCAGTACATGAAGATGAATGGCTGGCAGAATCAGATATAACTGACTCAGATAAACTCTTGAGAAGATTTAGACATCAAAGAAGGCCACAAGCCTGAATATGTCTATAAATGTGCTTTAAATTACTTGATCTGAGTAATGTAAAGAGGTTGAACAGTGGACATTAACCCCCCTTTGGGGCTTTCTATTATTTCTATCATTGATAAAATTGTAGTACAATTTTATTTTTTGGTGGGAGGGAATTTGAGCCTTGAGGTATATTTTACATAGCCAAATAGGCCACAATCATCTTAAAAAGAAATTTTGTATTATGCATAACTCATAAGTCATGCATATATCCAAAATTCATCATTTTTGATTTCAGAAAAGATGGATAACCTTTTATGGGTAAGTAAATCCATGGATTTAAGACCAGATTTGGATTCTACACTAAAATTCACCTAGGGTAGCTCCATAGATTGAATAAGCTCAAATTAACTCTTTGAGGTGGTAAAATGGAAAATACTTCAATACCACATCATCAATACCACATAAAAGAGATGTGAAAATTTTTGTTTTTCTTAGTTTCACGCCAAAATAATGGGAAAGTGAGAAATCCCATGTTACATATAAACTAAGAATATTGTTATGCATGTTTTGAGCATTTAATATCATGGTATTCTTACATGGACTTTTGTTACACCCATAGTGGATATCTCACTTGAAGCTTAAATTACTATTTTGACGTGAAAAATAGGCAAGGGGGACAAAAGACATCAAAGAGAGCCAGGGTACCCAGCTTCTGAGGCCTCAGAGGCATGGACAGCTCCAAACCTTGGATCCATGGCTGATCTTGGCCTAATTGGTAAACTAGATCCTTTTGGGAACTTGGTTACCATGTTGAATCTACCGTAAATCTTAAGAAAATAGCAAATAACCTGCTATTTTGACGTGCCAAGGAGGTAAAGAGCTACTTAGACTCCTGTAACCACATCAATTCTTAATGAACTTCCATGGATAAACCGCAAAAGATTAATTAAATCCCTTTTTGGACTTGTATCCATTCATTTACCTCATAGCAACCTGTGAAACACTGATATTTGCAATTCTATGTAGAAATGAGGTAAACACTTCAAAAATTCATTAAAAATACAATTATTAATGAATCTTTCTGAAACTTTCAGGACTAATGGAGAACTGTATTATCTATGGTACAACCAAAAAGCATTACAGTTTTACTAGTAAAATTAAAAGTTTTACCTACAGTCAATTTTTGACTATTCTATGTGAAACACTGAATCTTCAAAAATTCGCAGTAATTACATCCTGTGATGAAATTGGCAATAACATTGATACCTTTGAGAAATAAATGATTATTTTGGAATAAAAGAAGATTTACAGATGTTACTCCTTTTATTCTTAACCATATTGGGGTTGGTCGTCACGTAAAAGCATCAATTAAGTAATTATGATAATCTTACGTGACAACAGATGATGCAATCAATAATCCAAAAAGGTTTATTGTTTTCTCACTCATTGGATCTTCAGTTTGCTCCATGGCACGCCTCTGTGAGCTGTTGTTGACTTAAAAGAAGCCTCTTTTTGCTGTTTTTTCCACATCATCATCATCTTATTATCATTTAAACCATTATTACCAACAAGTAAGTATTAGTTATAGCTATTCTTGAGTGTTTTAAATCTTTCAGAATCAACCAGAAAGACGTGAAATCATAGAATCCAACTATATATTGTTTTAATACTGTTATAAATCCATTTTGATCCTTAAATCCACAATTCTACGTCAAATATCTCTCTACCTTCTCTTTTAATAAGTTCTTTGGAATATTAGTGAGTGATTAATTTTTAATTCTAAAAGTTTTTCTCTAAAATTGGTTTTCTTCAATAATTACCATTATAATTATTCTTGCAAAAGATAATTATATATTAAAATAATTTTATTATTTTAATAAAAGAAGTTTTTATCATCAAAATCTTCTTGTAATTGATTTTTGTAGACAATTACTTGCTCACTGTTAAAATCACTAGTAGTGTTTAACACGTGAAAAAAATAATTTTCAATTATTTAATTGTGGTTAGAATAATATCTTATTATTATATTTCATAAGAACAGACATAGTACTGTTGATTAATAGTAATATTATCATCAGTTTCATAGTCACATCTTATAATTATTAAGTTAGTCTTTGCCTTCCCTCACCTTTTCAGTAGAGTCCTGGTGGCCATATCCTTTATTAATCCTTTTCTCTTTTCTGAACAGGTTGAGACAGTGATACAGGATTATTTGTGGTTGGCTCTTTATTTTTGCTTTTGTTTTTTTTTCTCTCATATCTTTCAATGCTTATTATTTTATGACTAGGAATTTATTCTCTTATTTCATCACTCTTATCAATTGAGTATTTATTCTGAGCCCTCCATAAGTAAGTCTGTTCACTGAGTGCCAGGCCCTCTTCATTTAGAAGAGCCCCTGTGACATTATTTTAATTAACTCATAATTTCTTCTTTTCTTTCATTCATTCTTATTCATTTCTCTCATTCTCAATTTTTTTTTCATGATTTCATGATTTTTTTGAGTTCATTATCTCTCATCAATTTTCATCTCATTCATTTCATTCAAATAAAAATTGATTCTCTTTCTCATTTCAAATATTTTTCTGACCATTTCATTTTCTTATTAATTCTCAATCAAATTTAATTTCCATTTTCTGTCTGAATTCAGGTTCTTTTATCAGTTTTAATTGGTTGGAATTTGGGATGAATTGATTCATTGTTTCAGGAGTTTATTGAATTGGGGTTATCATTGTTGATTTTAAATTCTCAAGAATTATTGAGTGATTGATCTGATTATTCAATAAAATGACTTTACCTCAAGACTCTGATTTGATTTAATTGATTGATCTGATTTGATTCCTCAAGATAGCTGATTTATCCTCAAGATTTGATTTAATTCATTGATTTGAATTTTATTACTCCAGAAAATTGAATTGACTTTTGAAGATATTGATTGAATTCCTCAAGACACAATTGATTTGATTTTGAATTGACTTGCTTGATTTGATTTGATTTATTGATTGACTTGATTTGACTTATTGATTGAAATTGATTATTCATAAGAAATTTGACTTTGTCATCTTCACTCTTCAAGATTTATTCATATTGATTCACTTCAATACTATGAATTGATCTCTCAAGTTCATCAAGATTCTCATTTGATTGTTTTGGTCAAGCCTTGTTTATTCTCAAGTATCATCAAGTTTTATTTTCTTTATTCAATAATTCCAGTTCAGCATAGCCCCCCAGCCAAGAGTACAAGATCTCAAGACATTAAGCTGTTCTCACTCCTACAGCAAGGGATCCTCTTGACCGCACACCATCAGTTCATCAACTGAGTGCAAACTTGGACAGAGGACCACCAATGGAAGGAGCAGTCTCCTCCATAAGAGGAGGTGTGAAGTCAAGAACATCAAGATCATTCTCTGGCTTGTTGGGTGGCTATCCAAGAATTCCTCAAGGGCCTAGAAGCAGATCAGGGGAAGCTGAATATGAAGAGGGGGAGGAGTCTGTGGAAGAGGAGGAGTCTGAAGAAAATGATGTAGCAGCTGCCCCTGAGGCTTCTGGAGCTCCAAATCTAGCCCTTTCTAATCAGCCTCTTGTCTCTCAAGCTGAACCAAATGTTCTCAAAATGATGGGGAAGATTACTCAATTCATGGGTCAGCTCACTCAAGCAGTTTCCCCAAGGGACACTTCAAAAGCCCCTGCATTCAAGACTCCATCAATGAAGGCACCTGATTCTTTCGATGGTACTAATGCTTATA
Organism: Austropuccinia psidii; assembly: GCA_023105745.1. Taxonomy (NCBI): domain Eukaryota; kingdom Fungi; phylum Basidiomycota; class Pucciniomycetes; order Pucciniales; family Sphaerophragmiaceae; genus Austropuccinia; species Austropuccinia psidii. The sequence goes on along the minus strand of JALGQZ010000009.1, from coordinate 25,639,663 downwards.
AATTGAGAGGATTTATTCAATCTTGTCAATTAATTTTCCATAATGACCCAGAAAACTTCTTCTCTGATAGGAAGAAGGTATTGTACTCAACTTGCTTTCTTACTGGTAGAGCTGGAAAATGGATTGAACCTTACATTTCAAATATCTCCAATGAAGACCCTTCTTATCTCCTAAATAACTGGCAGTTGTTTTAAACCCAGTTATTCACTCTGTTTGGTGATCCCAATGAAGTCAGGAATTCTGAACAAGAGTTAGACAATCTCAGGATGAAAGAAAGTGGTCAAACTTCCTTGTACATAGCAGACTTCAGAAGCTTAATGTCAAGAATTGGAGACTGGGGGGAAAGGGCCTATGTTCATGTGTATAGGAGGGCTTGGCATCAAGATTGCCGGAAAAATTGGCTTCTCACCCTGGAAAATTTGATAGCTTTCAAGAGCTCATGGACATCACTTTAGAATTAGATACCACATACCATGAGAGGCCAAAGGAAAAGGGTAGTAATCAAGAGAAGAAGCCTCCAATCAGTGGATCCAACTCCTCCAAGCCCCATCAAAGTTCATCATCAAAGAAGCTTTATCCCAGGAAGAATAAGAAGGGGAAGAATTTTCAAGTGTCCAAAGCCAAGCCTCATGCTTCTCTCCTCAATAAGGGCAACAAATTAATTGTTTCTGAAAAGGAGAGGAGGATTAATGAAGGCTTGTGCAATTATTGTGGTGGAAAGCACCCATTTGAAAAATGCTTCAAGAGGCCTGAGAATAGGCAGGGGTCATCAAAAGGCTTCCTTAGCAAGCTGGGAAGAGCCTGAGTGGGAATCATGATGTGTTCAATGGTTCTCACTTATTTCCTTCAAGAGCACAATTGTGCACTCTGAATACTAGTGTCAAGAAATCTTCAAAATTTCTTATTTTCTCTTCTCTCTCTAATATTTTTTATAGTATTCTCATTGATTCTAGTGCTACAAACTCTTTTATTGCAAAGAACTTTGTTCTGAAGTACTCATTGACCATGTCAGAGCTCCCTGAAAATATTCCTATTTTCATTTTGGATCCCAATGAATCCACTTCCCTGTTCATCACCCATTATACCAAGTGGGTTGTTGACTTGCCTTCATTCCAAAGCTTTGAATGGGATTTCTTTATAATGAATTCACCCAAGGGAGAAGACCTAATATTGGGATATGATTTTCTTTACCATTTAAATCCCATTATTGATTGGAAAAATGGATTGATCACCTATTATTCTAGTCATATGGATTCTAGTGGTATTATTTCTTCTACTAGTAATGACTTTGCCACTGCTGTCAACATTGTTGCTCTGTATGGTGAACTTAAGACACCTTCCCTTCCTCCTTCTGTCCATATCCCTTCCATCATTCACTCTCATTCATTACTTCCATTAAGAGATGAAGTCTTCAAAGAGATAAAAGATGTTTCAGAAGATGTTGCTATATCTTCACTTCATCTCTTTCAAGGGGATATGGACCTTCCTCCTTTATCTTTTCATGCCTCCCTGGAGGAGCAGTGGGATAAGGAGGAAGAGCCAGAAGAGATTGAAACTGTGCTGAAGGTAGTCCCTCCTGCTTATCACAAATATTTGGATGTATTCTCCAAGGTGAAAGCAGAGAAACTTCCTCCACACCACGCCTGTGATCATCATATCTAACTGGAGGGTCTTCTACCTCCAGTTGGTGTTATCTACTCTTTATCAAAGAATGAGTCTGAAACCCTGCAGGCCTAAATTTCAGAGAATGTAGAGAAAGGTTTCATCAGGCCAAGCTCCTCTTCAACAGGAGCACCTGTCCTTTTTGTTAAGAAAAAGGATGGTGGCCTTGGTTTTTGTGTTGACTACCACAAACTTAATGCTGTCACTGGGAAGAACAGGTATCCTGTTCCTCCAATGAATCATCTTCTTACTGTTATTAATGGTGCTACTATCTTCTCCAAGATAGATTTGTGTGGTGCTTATAACCTCTTGAGAATCAAAGACGGGGACGAGCACTTAACTGCCTTTAGAACTAAATATGGCAGTTATGAATATTTGGTTATGCCATTTGGCTTGACCAATGCTCCTGCTTCATTCCAGAATCTTGTCAAGGATATCTTTTCAGATTTCTTGGATATTTTTGTTGTATTATACTTAGATAAAATTATGGTCTTCTCTAGTTCTCAGGAGGAACATGTCAAACATGTGGCCTCTGTCCTCCAAAGACTGAGGGACAATGATTTTTTTGCCAAAGCCTCAAAGTGTGTATTTCATGCCTCAAGTGTGGAATACTTGGGCGATGTTGTTTCAAGTGAAGGCCTCAAGATGGATTCTTCCAAAGTTCAGCAAATCCTCAATTGGCCTCAGCCAAAGAACATCAAAGCACTCCAATCTTCCCTTGGCTTTTCCAACTTTTATTGTTGTTTTATTAAAAATTATTTTAAAAACATCTCTGCTCTCACTTCCCTACTTAAAAAAGATTCTCCTTTCATCTTCAACGAGGAAGCTCTTAGTCAGTTTTAAATACTCAAAGAAGCTTTCACCACTTCCCCTATCCTATCCCATTTCAATCCTTCTCTACCAACTATTGTAGAGGCTGATGCTTCTTATTATGCCTTGGGTGCTGTACTGAGTCAGGTGAATGACTCAGGAAAGAATCCCATTGCATTTGATAGTTGCAAGCTCCTCCCAGCTGAGCTCAACTATGAAATTCATGAGAAGGAACTCCTTGGCATAGTTTGGGCTCTCAAGCACTGGAGAGCCTTTCTTCTTTGTCTTTCTGCTTCCTTTGAAGTCTTGAAAGACCACCCTTTCCTTCAATATTTTATGTCCTCCAAAGTCCTTACTCCCCATCAAGCCCATTGGGCTGAGTTTCTCTCTGAATTTTATTTCTCTATCAATTACCGCCCAGGCAGACTGGCCACTTTACCAGATGCCTTGTCATGTCGGGACGATGTGTACCCAGAGAGGGGGGTGGACTTCATCAGCAAGAATCCTCAAAAATTTCATCAACGTCTCAAGAAAAATGAAATTAAAGAGTCAAGATTTTTCTCAATCAAAGTTGAAGTTTTCTCAGATTTTATTGATCAAATTCAGAAGGCAGTATGGCAAGACAAAGATTATAAGGTAGCAAGAGGTGAATCAGTCTCAGATTATACTCTTGAACCTCAAGCCAAATTGTTATTATTCAAAGATAGAGTAGTCATCCCAAGAAATCATGAGCTTCAATTGGATATCCTTCAAAAGCGTCATGACTCACCGTTGGCTGGCCACCCTGGCCAGGAGAAGACCCTCAAGCTCATCAAGAGGGATTTTTATTGGGCTGGCATGAATCAAATTATCAACGACTGTGTGTCCTCATGTCAGCAATGTTCAAGAAACAAGAACATTCATCATAAGAAGTTTGGATTACTCAAGCCTCTTTGAATTCCCTCTGGTCCTTGGAATTCACTATCAATGGACTTTATCACTCAATTGCCTCTGTCAAGAAACTTTGATTCAATTTTAGTAGTTGTAGACAGATTCTCAAAAATGGCAATATTTATTCCAACTTATTCAACAATCACTTCTTTGGACTTAGCTCAACTCTTTATTAGTCATGTATTTTCCAAACATGGCCTTCCAATCAGTATTGTTAGTGATAGAGGTTGATTATTTGTTTCATAATTTTGGACTCAATTGTGTCAGAAGCTCAAGATATCAATAGATCTTTCAACTGCCTTTCACCCTGAAACAGAGGGACAGACAGAGAGGGTAAATCATATTCTAGAACAGTATCTTTGGATGTATGTCAGTTACCATCAAGATGACTGACACACCTGGCTCCCTCTGGCTGAATCTGCCTATAATAATGCAGAACATTCATCAACAAAACAGTCACCATTTTTGACCATTTATGGAATAAATCCCAGCTTTGACTCAATTCACATTTCTCAATATACACCTGCTGGAAAGTTATAAACAAAACTCCAATCAGTACAGAAAGTTGTCAAAGAAGAATTAGAGTCAGCAATAAAGGGTTTTAAGAGGTATGAAGATAGAAATAGAGCAATTCCACCTGATTTCCAACCTGGGGACAAAGTATGGCTAGCTTTCAAAAACATCAAGACAACAAGACCCACAAAGAAACTCTCAGAAAGATGGTTGGGACCCTTTGAAGTTCTCAAGAAGATTGGCAGCCATGCATATCACCTCAAGTTGCCTCAACAATGGAAGTCAGTTCACCCTGTCTTCCATGTGTCCTTTTTAGAACCAGTGAAGCAATCAACTATCCCAAATTGACATCAATTGCCACCACCACCAGTAATAGCAGAAGAGCAAGAAGGATGGGAAGTGGCTCAGGTTCTGGACTTAAAACTCAAGAGAGGTACATTATGGTTTCTAGTGGAGTGGAAAGGATTCAATGAAGACCCAGAAAGAAAAACTTGGGAACCAGCTTCCAACCTTACAAACTCCCCAGACCTTGCCAAGGATTTTCACACTTTTTATCCAGACAAGGCTGGCCAAAATGCCTCAAGAGTTTAATTTATGGTACTTGGTGGGGATTGGAGTTTATGAAAGTAAGTTCCTCTCCTGGCATGCACCTTTAAGGGGGTATTCTACCCAAATATGTTGTAAGCATCACCTTGGCCACTTTGTGAGAACTTGTCAATTTCTTTGGACAGGTTTAGAAGTCCTTGCAACAGCAATACCCCAAAATTTGGACCTTTCATCAAGATATGTCCGAATTCCCTTTTTCCTTTTTTATTCTTTTTCTTTCTTTCACAATTATTACTCCAAATTATGCCATTCAATATTATTCAAGACATTCTTTAACTCAAATTCATTTATGCAAAGCTTTCCTTTCTCTATGATGCTTGTTGGGGAGTGGAAGTTATGAAAGTAAGTTCCATCTCCTGGTATGCATCTCTGAGGGTTCTACTTCTTGTAAAAGAACACCTTGGCCACTCTGTGAGCATCAAATGTTTGTTTTTATCTTTTCACGAAAATTATGGCCAAAATCAAGCAACTCACCACAAGAAGATCAATCCTCAGAAGTTCTCTTTATTCTATTTTCTTTGCTCTCTTTTTCTCTCAATTCTTCCTTTATTTTTTATTTCATTCCATTTTCTTTTACTTGTATGATTTTTTTCTTTTTTCTTGTTTCAAAAGCAGTAGTAATCACTCCCATATCATGTTTGGGGAGTCAATTCATTCAATAATCAAAGAGCAAAACACTATTAATGGTAAATACCAGCTACAGATAATACTCATCAAAATTTCTTCAAGGCTTCTCTAAACATAACAGCCATGGCCTCTTCATAAGAAACTGCCTCCTTGGACAAAGCAATAGTAGGCTCCCCTGGAGTAGCGCTCTTCATAGCCTTATCAACAAGCACCTCAGTCAAAGCATCAACTTCAGCAAATAAGGATGTGACCACCTTCTTGTTCACCCTTTTCTGATCAGTGAATTTTCCAGTTATATTCCAGTGGCAACAGGTTTCAAAGATTGATTCAGGTTCTGGAGACATTGGGTCTCTGGAAGTTCTGGCCACAGGTGGTTGGATACTGGTAGAGGTAGAGGCATGTGTGGATGGCCTGGTTGGGGATCTAATTGCAAGTTGAGGTGGTTGGGGGGGACCTGATCACTTCATTATTGGTGGTACTGGCTTGGACTGGTGATTTTGAAGTGGATTTGATTCTTCTTTTCTGGATTGAGGTAGTAATTTCAAGCTCTTCTCCATCAATCTCATCACTGCCTTCAGCATCAGTATCAATTTCATCTTGAACCACCAAATTTCTCTTCAATTTTCCAAGTTTTCCATCTTTTCTGGTGACCAAAATGGGAACCTCTGGGGCCACTCCAATGGGATTTCCTTGGGGGTGAATGGATCCTCCAATGTTGGCCCAGGAACTGCTGGTATTATTCCATTGTTGGACACCTCTCATTCTGGAGCCAGTCACTGAAGAAGAAGAAAAGAAACCATAGAAGTAAGTAACACATCAGTTTTATGACCAATCAACTCACAATTGGAGTGATGAGATGTGGCATCAGAGGTGGGAGGTTCATCAACAGGAGCTTCCAATCCAAATATTCCACCCTTCTTGATTCTGCTCCATAATCTTCTGGGATTGTCAGGAAAGCGGTAGTGGGCTTGAGAACAATTTGTTTTTCCAAGACTGCAGATGTGACACCTGGTGGACCTAGAAGTAGCAGATTCAACACAAGGAATCCCTTTCCTCTGACAATTGACGCAGGGTGGTTCAATAACTCTGACAGATTTAAAACCATTATAGGTTTTATTGATGTCCCAAATCTCCGTAGGGGCCATACTCTCTTCAGAAATATCCCTCAAGTTATCAAAGACACCAGAACCATAAAGTACAGAAGGCCGGGAATCAGAGTGATCAGAGTCACAAATTGAATTCAGCTTTGAGCTCATCTTCAAGTCAAGATTCAAAGCCAAGACCAAGAAAATCATGGAAAAATCCAAGTCAGCAAGTCAAATATGGCAATTTGAACTTCAAGAACAGAGTGAAGGACAAGAAAATAGAAGAAGTTATCATCAAAAACTGTTTCATTGGCTAAATTGGCCATTTTAAGGCATTTGCGCATTTTTTGGGCATTTTTGCACATTTTTGTGCATTTGACACATAATGCTATAAAAACATCTTCAAATTACCTGAAAAGCCTTCAAACATCAAAAAACAAAGAAAAATAGTGGAATTGGTGCATTTGTGCATTTTGCGCATTTCTGACTAATTCATTTTCAAAACCTTCGAAACTTCATTTAATCACAAAAAATCATCAAATTATGCCATTTTAATCATATTGACATATTTGAGCACTTTTGCGCATTTTGGTGCATTCCTGGCTATTACTTCTCCAAAATCATGAAAAATTGCCAAAACAGCAAGTTCAATCAAAAAGTCTTCAAAACCTTCAATATCTTGCATTTTACAAACTTTTGCACATTTTGTGCATTTTTTGCGCATTTTGGCCATTTTGGCCAAAAAACCCCATAAAACAACAATTTGGGGGAATTCAAGGAACTCTGATATAGTCCAAAGCAAGAAAAAAGGCCAATTTTGGCCCAACCTCAAAATGAAGACAATTTGATGACAAAAGCAGTGGGTTCTTAGGACATATACCTTAAATCAATTTTTGTCATGAGCCATGAGGACTCAAGACAAATTGAGTGAATAGCTCTTCAATGAGAAGAAGATCAAAAATAGAAGAAAAGGAGGAAGTGAAGAAAGTTCAATGAAGGGGAGAAGAATCAGAATCAAGTCAAAGAAGAAGGACCTACAAGTTGTGAAGATTAAAGGGTTGGAAATTATGATTTATGAAGAGGAATTATGAGGGATGAAAATTGGGTAATTGGGGGAAGAAACTTCAGTTGATCTTATCAAGAGTCACTATTCTTATGGTGCTCAGAGCTCACCACTTTCAAGAGGGGGGTATTGTCATGGCCATGGAGACAGGCAGGGCATTACCACTCATTACTAATGGAAAATCTTCCAAAACCTAATCAGCAAGGGGTTTCATGGAAGATTCACCAAATACAGTTCCAACCCTCAATACAGCTCAATACAGGCAAAACCCAAATACAGGATTAACCAAATACAGGCCTGTCTTCAATACAGGTGCAAATACCTGTATTGATTCAAATATCTGTATTGGATACACCAATACAGTTTCACATCTCAAATACAGGTTTCTCAATCATACAATCATGGTTTCTCAACACTCAAACTCCAGGCTGGCACTTTTTCACATATACCAGCCCCCTTTCACCCACCTGGGGGTTTTCCCCCCAGTTAATCAAAATATTGGATTTATTATTTAATATCATTTTATTTCTCATTAAGAAATTTTATTTTATTAATTATTAAGTTAGTCTTTGCCTTCCCTCACCTTTTCAGTAGAGTCCTGGTGGCCATATCCTTTATTAATCCTTTTCTCTTTTCTGAACAGGTTGAAACAGTGATACAGGATTATTTGTGGTTGGCTCTTTATTATTGCTTTAGTTTTTTTCTCTCATATCTTTTAATGCTTATTCTTTTATGACTAGGAATTTATTCTCTTATTTCATCACTCTTATCAATTGAGTATTTATTCTGAGCCCTCCATAAGTAAGTCTGTTCACTGAGTGCCAGGCCCTCTTCATTTAGAAGACCCCTGTGACATCATCTCATAAAATATAAATTTCTTATCTGAGTATAATGTACAAAGATTATAAGTAGTAATAAAACTAGTTTTTCATCTTCAATATAGCTTTTATGGGTTAGATTCATATCTTACACAAATTTGTTATTTCAGTCACATTTCATTCTGCTCTACTATTCTCAATTTCTTTTCATATAGTCCTGGGCTCATAATAGTTGAATTAACAGCCTATTTGAATTATTTAACTTACTTAATTACTCTCAATAGTAACAAAAAAGATTGAGAGGCAGAAATCTTCATAAAAATTAATAAATGCAGAGGTAGAGATCCCTTTGTGAAGGTATCAACAAACTTTCTGACCAGAGAGTTTTTTGAAGAGGGGATGGGAGGAAATCTTTCACAGATAAGGAGAGGACTGTCCTTTCCAATGTATTAATTTAAATATTGGGCTATAGGCTTTTGAGATACTAATATGAATCAATTATTTTAGTGAGTCAATTAAAATTGTAATACAAAGATACTACCTATAACTGTATTTTATATCTTTAGTAAAGAGATAAGATGATTTCCATATATATTATAGAAATAATAGATAATTAAGTGAAAGGTTAAGAATTTTTTGAAGTCTTCTTAAATAGCCTTGGTTTCACTTTTCTTCCAACTTCCTTTTAAAATAAGTTACTTGGTCTATTGAATAACTCAGTAGCTTATGGCTCCAAAATGCAAAATTTTAATTCGTGCGCAATCTCCTTTTAATATTTTAACTTGAATTTTTATATTCATGAGAAGTATAAAATTAGCTATAGAAATCTGATCAAGAATTCATATTTTAAAGATTTGGTGAGAAATTACAGAAACTATTCCTTCACAAAAAAAATGACCAATAACGCTTACAATACTTCATGAAAATTAAGGTAAAGTAGATATAAGATACAATCAAAAAGAAATAAACTTCATAAATATAACTTCCAGTATAATTCTCAATCCCTCAATTCAATCTCAAATTTTAAATCATAAAACTAGAAGGTATGAAAATTAGATAAGACTTCATAAAACTTCAGTATTACAATTGAAAATTATCTTAATGAATTAAATCACCTACTGTGATCTGAAGTATTGATGCATGTCATATTTAATACACAGCTTCTACTATAGAAAAATAAAGTAAAAGAAGTTGAATTTATGCACTTAAAATACATCAAAACATAATCTATACAGCCTTAATTTTATCATTATCATTGAATACCTTAACTTCAAGTATTTCATGAATGTAAAATTCAATTCAAACACAAACACACTTCACAGAAGCATGCCTTTATATAAAGGATTAGACCCCTACACAGCCTACTGCAATACACAATTAATTTTCTTAAGAAACTATACAGGATTCAAAATCCTTCATCCAGATAGATTATTTTATATTCTTAGAAAACACTATACCAAAAGAAACAGCCTCATTATACATATGCATTAATACTCAACAGATAACAAGAAGTCATTTTTAAGACTCAAATACATAGAATCAGGCTGAACTTAAATTACATTTCTCCTGTCACAAACCATTTAGTAGCAGGTCCATCAAGCTTCTTTGAACCTTATGGCAAGGCTTAGCGCATCTCTTATGGAAATATTTTCACCAACTTCTTTCATGACAATTCCAAAATTTGGGTGTTTGGGACAGCTTTGGTTAAACTGTCTTTCATCCCTATTCCATTGAGGGATTTTTAGCCTTTAAGGTATTTTTACATACCCAAAAGACTACAAGAAATTGAAAGAAATTTATAATTAAAAACAATATATTCATTTTCAGAAATACAAAAAGAACTTAAATATGAAGATAAAGCTCAAATATAATAAAAAATTCATAATGAAAATTCAATAATGGATTCAAATTAAATCTTAAAAATTTAAAAATGTATTTTCAATTGGAATAATGAAGTAAAAATAATTTTTTTAAAAAAAAAAAAAATATTGTTGGAAAACAAGTTATTAAAAATTATTATAACCTTATTTACAATGAAGAAACACGCAAACATTATTTCACCATTGGTTTCCTAATAAAAGGTCAGGTGGGGTCACCTCTGGGTGAAATTTCTGTAAATCGACTGTAAATAAGCTTAAATTAAGTTTTTAGTATTCTCTGTATGAGAATATGAAATCCTCAAAACCACATTCAATTTTTGTGTTAAAATTGAGGTGTGTTGTGTAGTGTAGAAGCTATGAGGAACTGAATTATTTTCAAGTGAAATGTCAAAATGTATGCATACATTACATAAGTGAGCTTAAACTTACATATGTTGAATTAATAATTACAGTTGTGTACTGTTATCATTAAATTAAATAACATTTTTATATTTTATATTATAATAAATGATGAGGTTTGAAGAAAAAATATACTGGAAAGATTAATTTTTTGGGGAAAAGGAATCTTGGCTCCAAGGATTAAAGACTCCCCCAAATTCCTTTCTGATAGGAATGGAATGTCAAATTCACACAAAATTTAATCACTTTTGGCCAGTGACTGAGTCACAGGTTCTGTTACTCAATTGATGATGTGGTTTCAATACCAACCAGGGCAGTTTCAACTGTTTCTAAGAGGGTAGAACTATCCTTTAGATAAATCAAACTTGAGAAAACAAGTTTTAACTGTTTTTTGGGTGTTTTGCACACATTCTGAAATGTTTTTAAGACTACAAACCAACTATTACTATAGCAATTGCGTGTTTGGGGGGCTAAAATGGCTAAACCCAGGGCTTTTTGGTCCAAACCAGGGTTCAATGATTCCATAATTGGATTTTTTGTTGTCAGTGTGTCTCTCACAAATGATTGGAGAAAGTTTGACTTTTGGAGGAAGATAATTTGTGGTTATTAATTAATTTCTTCTTTGCCCCACTTTCCTGTTCATTTTATAAGCTTTTCCTTTTATAATTAGCTTAAAGACTGTTAAAACAACAATAAAAGATTACAACTGCCATGTGAAAATCATTTTACACCTTTTTACAATGTGGAAAAATAATTATAATGATTTCTTGTAGCTCTTTATAATCATTTTTACCCTTGAACCACCCCAAAATTGAATTAAAGCATCTTTCATCACTGTTAGATTTGTCACTTTGTTTCCAATTTCACTATTATCATTTTTGGCCATGTTTTCTCTTTAATAATCATTTTGGGGACTCTGTTCTCATATTTATTATTGCATTTCTTTTCTCAATTACTTCCAATTCAAATTTCTCTTGAAGAAATTTCTCTTGTAGCAATAGATATCTCTTGTAGAATACTTTTGCAGAAATTCTTATTATTCATAAAGCAAGAGATCTCTATAATATTCCTTTAAAAACTAAAAAAGTTGAAAGAAATAAATTTATATTTTTTTTCTTTCAAAAAGCATCAAATTACTATTCTTACATAATCTTACCTCAAACAAAAACTACTTTATTTTTTAATAAAGGTTTCATATGCCCAAGGTCCAAAATATATAGATCACAGGAGGGCTCGAACACCATGTTGGCCCCCAAAACCTGAAATTGACCAAATTGAAAAATTCTTGTAAAAACCCTTTAAATGGAAAATGGCCTCTGTGTCCCCACACCCAAATTAAATCATGACCCAGATCCCAATTTTGGGCCTTGGCCATCATCTTCTTCCATTGTTCCACTCCTGGCCATCATGCTCCCCCAATATTATTACAATTTGATTCTCCATCATTTTCTCTGGTGAATACACTTCTGATACTTAGTCCTTCTCAATCCCATCAATCACATATGCTACATTTAGGACTTGATGTTCAAGAACAGCCACTTGGAGGGTCAAAGTGTAAGTTTGCAACAGCTGTACCCATCCATACCAATCTCCTCCTTCAATGAGTCTTTTTCTCGAACCAATCAGTATTTCTCCAAGGGAATACTTTACATTTATAATCAAGGATTTGAAATACCAATCTACAAGGTATCAAATCTCAATTCATTAAGGAAACCCCCAATTCAACATAAACAATCTGAATTCACAGAAAGCTGTGTTAAACAAACCCTTTTTGTGAGCTCAACTTAATTATGATAGTAGTTGAATATAACCAGCTCATTTATTAATGTGGACAAGTGAGCTTTACCCAAAAAGCTAATAGATCAGTTCTTTCAACTTGAAAGGATAAAGCTCTGAGAATTTCATATATAATTTCCACACTTTCAGCCCCTGGAGTTTTTTCCCCAATCTATTAATCTACTGGATTCATTTTCTTATCCATGCTATTTTATATTTTGATAGTGAATAATAATCATCTCAAATCAGAGAATCACACCTTTATTTTCCTTTTAATTAAATAGTTATGTTCATGTCCTCACTAATTCCTTAATTCGTTCCAAATGCATTCAAGAATGAATTTGAGTATTTTCTTGGTTACCCTTCAACCATTAGCTTTTTCTTTCTGATTTCCTATCTTGTTCTGAGCCTTTATTAGCAAGATATACTCATATTCTTTGTTTCTTTGCATCCTTGTAGTTCTTCCAAAGTTTCATTAATTGAAAATCAGGCCATTCTTACTTCCCAAGAGCCCATGTTGTGGTATTTCATACCACTTTTTTTTACCAGGCTCAAGCTCATAGTACCCCATAACAGCAGTAAATCTAGCCTACAGGCAGACTTACACTCAAATTTTACACCAAAAGGTCAATTTTACAGCAAGGAGCTGGATTTAACTCATAAAACCATGGCACAGGCACCAAAGGGCAGTGTATGTGTTGAAATAAATTATTCAATTTCATTATGCATATGTAAAAAATAAAGTCACATATAGTGCACTAGTTAGAACAAATAAGGTACCACCCTTTAAATTACACACCCCACCCAGCTTTACACCCCCCTTACAGCCATAGGACTCATGCAGCAAGAAAATGACACATGCATTAGTTATACAGCTAACTTGGATTCAAAGTCACATGATGCAAAGCCCAGCCCCATGGAATTCCTGCAACTCATTTACAACACAGCCACAGGAGTACCTTATCTTATATCCAAAGTAACCCCACTAGAAACCTTAAAACAGAATCAGATTTATTTACACCACTCATCACCCCATGCAAACCAAAGCTAGTTACAACAGGCTGCATGCAGTACACAATTTTAATGAAATCTCAACCACATGACTATGCACAACATGTGTCAAACTCAAAAATCACATCATCTCATACACAACAGTAATTCACCAGTGCAAGAAATTATCACCTGAATTCATTTTAAAGTTCAAAAAGGAGAAAAACAACTATGACACCTGCATAAATTACACAGCCACTTCTATCAAGCCTAAAATAGGACATATGCAAAGGAATTACAAGGTCATCATGTGATACTGCACCCACCAACAGAATATCATGTGACAGGAAAGAGGCTGTGCACAACAAAAATCCCCAGCCAAAAATTGAATCACCTCATGTATGCAAGGAAAATTCAAGAATATCACATGATAATTAGTTCACCAAAAGACAATCATGTGATGAATGGAGGCTGTGCAGAGAGAAAATTATCACCAAACCTTAAATCACCTGACCCATGCAAGAAAAGTCCTCACCAAAAATGGAGTCACATGATGAAATCAAGAGGAATTAAAGTGGAAAAAGACAGCTCCCATGGAGGGCCCCCTGGGCTCCCAAAAGGTATAAATAGAGGGGCCCTCTCCCCCCAAATTTCAAATTCCCCCCATGCAAATTGTATCCCATGCACATTATATAACCTGCACAGTAGGAGCATAGGAATAATTCATCCCTCACCTGGGAGGTAGTCCAGAAAATTATAGTTAATTTACTTACCCAGTAGCTAAGCTCAGTGGAAGTATAGTGTTAAAGATTGCCCAGTAGCTAAGCTCAGTGGAATCTTATTATTAAAATAAAAAAAAACTATCCAGAACCCAATATTAGGGTTACTCCTCTATCAAAATATTTCACCTAGTAAAATTAACACCATTTAACAAGACTTAAAGCTAACTTACCCATTTAAAATCAAACATCAAAGAATCTTACCTCTTAAATTTAACAAATACTATTTTATCTCATTATTAACCACTCTTAAAAAAAATAACAAACCTTTAAAAAATTATTTTACTCTATTATAACTATACCTTAGCAAATTACCTTTATCAACACCAATCAAATTTTCCAGAAAACCTTAAATAACCTATCCTACCAAGGAATTATCACCAATAAGAAACAACTCACCTCAATTTCACTCAAAAAAAGATATTAAGATTAAACAGACAAGTATTTCATTAAAATCTCAAATTTAACCAAAAATAACTGATATTATTTTTTATATTATTTATTGAATAGGTCTGATCTGAGACTGCTGAATTTTTTCTTCTGCAGTTGTAAAGCCACTTACTAATTTTATTTTGGTTTGTGAGCTCCAAGGAAGATTTTGTTCATTATTTTAGGAGGGGCAGGCAATACACCCTTGCCACCCTTGGTTACAGGAGTTATTAGCAATTCAAAACTAGTTACCTGTGATTTCCCCCTCCAGGTACTGCCTCATTTTAATCTCACACAAGAGGAGTTCCCACATCTGGTGTCCCAACAGTGGCCAGATAACCTCAACTTCAATAAAAAAAATCAAGTAAATTACAATCAATTAAAAAAATTCTTAACAACTCCAAGAATATTATTTTTATAACAAAAAACTGGATTCAAACAATCAAAATCAGCAAAAATCATCATCTCAAGAATCTGAATCATCAACTCACTATGATCATTACTATTATCCACCAAAGAAAGAAACAGAACTAGGGGAGGAATCAAATAAATATTCCAATTTCCCAATTGCAACACCAAGAACCAATAAAAGGGACTTGAAGGTTGTGGAGAATTTTTTCCTTGATCTCCTGGAAAGAAATAAAATCAATAACTCAACACCAAAATCAAAGGAGGAAACAAATCAATCCAAAATGGATAAACCATAATCATCAAGATTACCAGCCATTATTGAAGAAATTCAGGAAGAAAACCTTAATGAAGAAACTGTTGAAGGACAGGAAGAAATGTCTTCAACAGAGAGACTTCAGCAGAAGATTCTAGAAATGCAAGCAAAATTACTAGCACTAATCAAAAAGGAAGGCAAAAATAAATCATCAAGTTATACTCTACAAAGTAGTCCACTTGAAGAACAAACCACCCTTCCAAGATCATTCAGGCAACATGGATCACCTTCACCTTACCCAAGACCCATGGCCACATCAACACCTTATACAGAACAAAGACCAAGTACTTTACCAAGAAGAGTAAACATTTCTGCTCAAATCCCAACTCCATTACATCAAGAAATTCCAAGAAACACTACTCCAATAGTAAGAATAAGAGCCAAGGACTACAATCTGTGGTTTGATGGAAAGGATGTGGAAAGATTCATCAAGAAAGTTGAAAATATTGCAGAAATTGAAGGAGCAAGTGGAAGAGACATTGCAAGACAAATAGAATTTTGGAGAAAAGATGAAGAAATCAGTTATCATATTGAAGGAATGCCAGGACATGAAACAGCTGATTGGGATCAATTGAAAGTGGATATGAAAAGAAGATGGGGAACAGTCTCACGTGAAAGAAGATACAGATTATCCTCAATCACTGATTTATTCACAAAAGCTCAACAAGAAGGTGGAATAAGAAACATGACTCAATACAAAAAATTCATTGGGGAATATGAAGCAATCATCACTTACCTCAAAAGATACCAATATATCCAAGGTGATATCAATCATAACCAGGAAATATTGGCCAGCCTTTCCACTGGTGTTCAAGAATCAATTTACAAAGAAATGATTAAAGACAGAGCTATGGTTCAAGCCTTGAATGGAGGTTACATCATTCCAAGATTGGATATTTTGAAATTATACATTGAACAAGACTTGGAGGCCAAGGTACTTATTCAACAAAAAGAATTTTCTAAACCAAAACCTCCAGAAAAGAAAACAAGATTTGAGGATGAAAGCTGGGATGAAGTGTTAAAACAAGTAAAAGAACTCACCCAAAAGATCAAAAATCCTCCACAACCAGAACCTCAGCCAAGAAATGAGGGAAAAGAATCAATTAAAGAAGTTTTAAACCAACTAAAAACACTTTCAGAAGCAGTTAATCCACCAAGAAGGAACTGGAACAATAATCAAGAGCAAAGATTACCTCAAAATAATTAGCCATACAGGCCAAGGAATCTCATACCACCATTTTCATCCAGTTACCAACCTTACATACCAGCCCAAATGGCTCCAAGACCACCAATGAAATGTGCTTACTGCAAGGAAGAAGGACATTCAGCAACTAGATGCACTCACCTTGCTGAAGATTTGGACAAAAGAATTGTCAGAACACAAGGAGCATCTTACCTCTTCCCCAACTATCAGAGAGTACCTATGGAAGGAAATGAAAGTGCCAAAGACATAATCAGGGCCTTTGCAAAGGAACAAGCAGAACTCAACAAGAAATTCATGGAAAAACATACTGTAAAACCAAAACCAGAAGAAGAGATTAAGCCCACTGAAAAGAAATCAGATGATAAAACAACCTCAATTGCTCATGTTGAAGATTGGTCGAATTGAAAACCACCTACCATTTCCTCAGCCAATGACCCTTTTTAATCACACATTGGATTAAGACAGACAAAACAAAGGTTGGAAAGACAATCCGAAAATCAAGAGCCAAAAAAGAAAGCAGAAATTCCAGGAACTTACATTGAAGAAGAAAAGGAAGAAGAAAAAGTCATAATTCCTACCAAATTCCAAAATTCAAATATTCCAAAACCAGACCAACCTGAGGAGGAAATTGAAAATATTGCCAATAAGAATGAAGATGATGAAATTCCCAAAGGAGAAAAGAAGTTCAGAAAGCCTCCAAAGAAACCAGTTGAAACCAAATTGGAAATTGACAAAATCATCAAGAAAATTATGCAACAAAAGATCAACCTCACCATTGAAGAAATTTTGAGGATGTCACCCAATTTTGTCCATAAATTACAAGAATTATCAGAAAAAGACAAGGAGAAAATTAAATCACTCAACTCAATGGATCTTCAAGTAAGACTATTAACATTTGGATTCAAAGAAATACCAAAGCCCAAGATTCATTATGCTTGTCCTTTAGGATTTATGGAAATCTTAATTGGAAAGGAAGAATATCCTATCAGAGCATTAGTGGACACTGGGGCAGAACTCAACATTATACCAGAAGAAATAGCATTTAAATCCTCACTCACAACAAGAAAACTAAACATGAACCTTAGGGGAATTGGAGGCCATACTACCTCACTAGTTGCACTTTCAGAATTTACTCCAATCATTTTGGCTTCAGGTGAAGAAACTCTAATTCACTTCTTCATTGCAACAGGATCTGTCCATACAGTACTGGGAAGACCTTTCTTGGAAGACAAAAATATCAGACTAGAATTCTCCCATAAACAAGGAGAGATACTGAGCTATCAAGAACCTGATGGAAGAAGACTATGCATGCCAATATGCAAACCTCAAGCACTTGGATGGCAAACTGGACCACCTAGAGGAATGTAACCATAAAATCACTAGGCAGTGACCTCCTGCCTTATCAAAGAGGAAAATCAATTCTTATCAACCAAAATCACCAATTTCACTCACCCAAATCATAAATCACCAGGAAGTGACCTCCTGCCTTATCAAAGAGGAATATTCAAATTCTTACCCTAAATTACCATCCAAAACCCATTAAGCCTATCCTCAAACTATTTTGATAAATAAATTTTATAATATTCTCAATTATTATTAATTTAACCCTTCAAATCCTTCAAAATGGAATCATGGCCATTACTTGAAGACAATCCCTGGTCATTGGACACACAAACCATGTGCATAGAAGAAAAAGAAGTCTGGGACAATTACATCAATCCACAAGAAATAAATGAAAATCCTGGCTGGTTCTTGAAAATAAAACCAGAACCCTTTCCTGATATTTCCACCATATTCCTTCCATACATTGAGTTTGAGGACATCTTTGAAAAAGAGGAATCACCATTAGAAACTGTATTTTCACATCCATGGAAAGAATTACCTGGATTCAACCTTACAAAGTATGAATTTTTAGAGTTACTGACCTGGGATGGAATTGATGGCAACCTTGGAAATCAATACTGGAATGAAATATTCCACATGGATGAACACCTCATGAAATCACTGTTTTGGAGGACTGGGAATTCCAAGACTGGTTCAACCTCCAGGATTTTCAAATTAAAAATGGGACAATTAGCAAAATCTCAGGAAATCATATTGTAAAAAATACCATATGAGATTGTCACTGGGAGGAAACACTCATACCAGCAATCCTCAGTCTTAAGAGTGGTGCAACTAAATTAAACACAGAAGAGTGGGACTCTTTCTGTCAAGAATACCTGTTTAAAGCTCTCAAAAGGGAAAAATGGAGGGGAGGAAAATTTATCAAACAGGAATTAGTGAAGGAAATATTTGGTTGAAGGAATAGAATTCAAAGAAACAAATCCCACCTGCTAAGTCCCTATTTCTTTTTTCCATCCTATTTTAATTAATATTATTATTATTTATTTGTTATATTTATTATTTTATTCTTATTTCATTTTATTTCTTATTATTATTTCATCTAATAATCAACCTAAGAAAAAAAAATTAATTAAAAAAAAAAGCTTCCATTCATATAAGCTTAGAATGAAGAAATAAAATATAAGCCTACTTGATATTGAAGAAGTTTTATAATTACATTTATTTATTTTTTTCAAGATCAAATATATAGATATAAATAATTATCTTTATTAATTCTAAATGAAAACCAAGAAGAAAAAAAAAACAATTAGTTTCAATTTATTTCATATTATCAAGTGATAAATTTTAAAAAAAAGAAAGCCTTACATTTCCTTTAGAAAAAAAGAAACCACCCTCTTGATATTTTTCAGGTTATAGAATATAGTCAAGAGAATGTTTCATAAAGAATTAAATTAAGAACCTTATGTTTTCTTCATCCTTATTGTCTTTATTATTTATTTTGTTTTTATCCCAAAATCGGATCAAATTTAATTATTTATTGAATTGAATGTTAATATAGATAATCTTTTTTTGTTTTGTTCTATTTAACTTTTAATTTCCTGAATAAATTCAAACAAGAACAATAAAATAATTTTCTTTTTTTTTAGTTCAGCTAATTTGAATTAATTTATTTCTTAAATAAATAAGGAGCTAGATAATTATAAATGATTATAAAGAATTAGGACGAAGCATGGATGAAACCACCAAAGATAAATGCTGATTGAATCACTCTTTCAGACATCAACAAAACATCATAACCCATATTAAACCTAGAAAAACACTCTATCATTTGAAATTACTGTACATGACTCATAGTATTTCAAGGTAGCATTCAGTATGGAAGAATAATATTTTAACAAGATATCCCACCAAAAATAAGTCCAAGGCCTAGAGAAGGGTTGATATAAATTCAGAGACCAAACCCGACAAAAACTTGACCTACAAAATACAAAAAACAAAATGGGGGCTTGAGATGTAGCCAGCTCCAAAATGAAACTTATTTATTCATTTCTTTTTTTCAAAAAATCACACTTATATCAATTCTCTTTTTTATTTTATTTTTTTTTTCTCAAAAAGTCATGCATGCTTCTATTAATTATTTTTTATTTTTATTTTTTGCTTTTTGGGTTTGAAAAAAAATAAAAAAATAAAAGGCAAAAAGAGGGACAATCTGGACCGGAGAGGGGGTATTTATAGTAAACAGCTTCCTAAACCCTGCAGCTGGCTTCAAACGGAGATTGATAGGCCTCACCAAGTGCATAGAGCTAAAGAAAGACACATCCAAGACCTGAATATACTTTAGCACCAAAATGAATCAGATGACAATTAAAGCAGTGTCATCTTCCAACAGGGCTTATACGATCTCGATCACGACCAAACTAAATCCTGCTTCTTATCCAGATGTAGCTCATGGACTAATCTCAGCTGCCATCATTAGGATCCTGATGCAATGCACTGCATCTCGATCACCAGCATAGTACTGTACAATCACAACAATCGGAGGAGAGTTCATCACCAAACACACACATAGACGGCAGCACTCTAAAATCTGCATGCTTTCGGAGGACCTTGTATGGGCACTTTTGTAGCAAACACTGCACTCAATAGCTGCATGCAGTCTTATAAGAAATGGAGCTAGTCGACAGCCGAGGAAGCCGAGAAGGGGAAAGCTACTTTAAATTTGCTTTTGTGATTAGAATATTATTTCAACTAGGTTGCAGTTTGGAAGGAAAAGGCGGTGATCAGATCCGATTTCCAGGCTACTTATACCTTTAGCACAGCCTGACTAACACCATCTGCCTCACAAGATCAATTCCCCAGTCACGAACTCAGTCAAACTCTATCACACTATCTCAATGAAGATGCATTATTGCCAGTAAATGAAAGCTAACCCCCTAAAATGAACCCCAGAACCATTGGCATTAGCTAGATGGAATGAGAGGCTGAATACATTCAAGAACATTAGATCTTGCATTTTAGCTTGAGATTTTCTACCAGATTTGCCGACAAAAGATACACCTGTTTAACTACATATTACTAGAGGTACACTTCCAATATAAATAAAAATAATGCAAAGCACTGCTGTTTTGTGGGTCCAACAAACAATGAAACTGTATTATGCAGTCTAATATTGGAGGTTGACTCAGGCGATGTACTAATGGTGACATTAGTAGTTTCAGATATTATGGCTATACCCAAGGTGATGCATAGAGCTAATATTTAGTTCGGGTGAACACTAGAAGGTTATATTTCCTTCTTACTACCATTTAGGAGAAACGGTACCTGGCCTTTCAAATTGTGGCTGCAAGCGGAACTAACCCTGGCAGACAAGATGGCTTCAGAAGAAATTCAGCAATGGACTTAGCGTGGATTCAGAATATTTGTGACGGTTGAAACCCCTTAACCGGTTAGGATCACACCCAAAGACCTCTTGAAGGTCAGTAAGCGACGAAAACCTCACCAAGGGGTATTTTTGACTGCTTCCGAAGGTCATGATCAACTCTTGGAGCCTTGAAGCCAGCCCTGATAATCTGAGAAACACCTCAGTATACCATGAGGGTCCACCGTAATCAACCACAACTACTGACACGACTCAAGCTGAGGCAAAGACAAGTCCTGTGAGCCTTGAGGTATATTTTACATACCCAAATAGGCCACAATTATCTTAAAAAGAAATTTTGAATTATACATAACTCATAAATCATGCATATATTCAAAATTCATCATTTTTGATTTCAGAAAAGATGAATAACCTTTTATTGAGTAAGTAAATCCATGGATTTAAGGCCAGATTTGGATTCTACACAAAAATTCACCTAGGGTAGCTCCATAGAGTGAATAAGCTCAAATTAACTCTTTGAGGTGGTAAAATGGAAAATACTTCAATACCACATAAAAGATCCGTGAAAATTTTTGTTTTTCTTAATTTCATGCCAAAATAATGGGAAAGTGAGAAATCCCATGTTACATATACACTAAGAATAGTGTTATTCATGTTTTGAGCACTTAATATCATGGTATTCTTACATGGACTTTTGGTACACCCATAGTGGATATCTCACTTTAAGCTTAAATTACTATTTTGACGTAAAAAATAGGCAAGGGGGACAAAAGACATCAAAGAGAGCCAGGGTACCCAACTTCTGAGGACTCAGAGGCGTGGATAGCTCCAAAGCTTGGTTCCATGGCTGATCTTGACCCAATTGGTAAACTAAACCTCTTTGGGAACTTGGTTACCATGTCACAACTACTGTAAATCTTAAGAAAATAGCAAATAACCTGCTATTTTGACGTGCCAAGGAGGTAAAGAGCCACTTAGACTCCTGTAACCACGTCAATTCTTAATGACTTTCCATGGATAAACCCCAAAAGAGTAATTGAAACCCTTTTTGGACTTGTATCCATTGATTTACCTCATAGCAACCAGTGAAACACTGATATTTGCAATTCTACGTAGAAATGAGGTAAAAACGTCAAAAATTCATTAAAAATACAATTCTTAATGAATCTTTCTGAAACTTTCAGGACCAATGGAGAACTGTAACTCCATGGTACAACCAAAAAGAATTACAGTTTTACTAATAAAATTAAAAGTTTTACTTACAGTCCATTTTTGACCATTCTACGTGAAACACTGAATCTTCAAAAATTCACAGTAATTAAAACCTGTGATGAAATTGGCAATAACATTGATACCTTTGAGAAATCAATGATTATTTTGGAATAAAAGAAGATTTACAGATGTTACTCCTTTTATTCTTAACCATATTGGGGTTGGTAGTCACGTAAAAGCATCAATTAAGTAATTATGATAATCTTACGTGACAACAGATGATGCAATCATTAATCCAAAAGGGTTTATTGTTTTCTAACTCACTGGTTTTTCAGTTAGCTCCATTGCACGGCTCTGTGAGCTGTTTTTGACTTAAAAGAAGCCTCTTCTTGCTGTTTTTTCCACATCATCATCTTATTAATCATTTATATCAATATTACCAACAAGTAAGTATTAGTTAAAACTTTTCTTAAGTGTTTTATTCTTTCAGAATCAATCAGAAAGACGTGAAATCATAGAGATCAACTATATATTGTTGTAAGACATTTATAAATTCATTTTGATCCTCTAAATCCACAATTCTATGTCAAATCTCTCTATCTTATCTTTCAATAAGCTCTTTGGAATATTAGTGAGTGATTTATCTTTAATTCTTAAAGTTTTTCTCTAAAATTAGTTTTCTTCAAGAACTATCATTATAATTATTCTTGCAAAAGATAATTATATATTAAAATAATTTTATTATTTTAATAAAGAAGTCTTTATTATTAAATTCTTCTTTTAATTGATTCTAGTAGACAATTACTTACTCACTGTTAAAATCACTAGTAGTGCTTAACACGTGAAAGAAATAATTCTTTAATTATTTAATTGTGGTTATAATAATATTTTATTATTATATTTCATAAGAACAGACATGGTACTGTTGATTAATAGTAATATTATCATCAGTTTCATAGTCACATCTTACATTTGGGGGCCTGGCGATGTTTTTTGAACCTTGTACCCTTAATTAATATATTTTTAAGCTCTAAAATATATTAATTTAATAATTTTTTTCTTTCATTTTAAAGTTAGAATAATTCTTATTTTTGAAATTGTTTTGGAAATCTTTTTCATTGAGGAATTTGGTTTAATTTTATACTGTTTTTACACGTGGCTTTTTCACATCCAAAAACTTATAAAATTATTCTTTGAGTCACTCTGAATTAATTTTCATTCAAAATCTTAAATTTTAATTTTTTTCTTTAAAAAGAATAATTTTTTTAATATTAAAAAAATATAAAACTTATAAAAAATCTTTAAAAATATTCTAAAAAAGTATAAAAAATAATTTTTTCTCTTTTATAAGTTTTTTCTAGTGTCTTTAATCAAATACTGTGCAGCTGGCAACAGACTCAGTAAAAGATATATCACTAGTCCAGAATCTTCAGAAGCAGAATCTGAAGAAAGTATTGAGGTGCAAATTGCTAAAAGAGGCACCTTATTTAACTCAGAAAAGGCTAAATTACCACCAAAAGGTGTGTATTTTATCTTATATTTTCACTTTTTATCTTTAAATTGACGTGAAAATGGTGCATACCAGAAATGGAAGCAACTATTTAGTCCAACCAGATGGATGTGGACAAGGAAGAGGCAAGACCAAATCCAGAAGTGCCAAATCTTCCACAAGAAAGACACATCTGGAGGATGCCAGAGCTGCCCCCCATTCCCCAAGGTCTGTACCAACAGATTTTGATGTGAATTCTGAGCCTGAACTAATTCATGATATTATTTCCAGGGCTGAACCATTTTCAAGTGGCAGCAATAGAAATATATCAATGCCAGTACAGAAATTGGTTCAGAGCAGCCAAGGAGGAGGAGTGGGAAATATGCCCAAGCCTTTGGCAGGGGGCCATGAACTCCCACTCACACATCAAGAGCTTTCTGAGTCAGGAGAAGACCATAGAACTCTTAGGAGGATGGAGCCCCCTGTCTTGCAAAGACAAGGTCAAAAAGATAAAGAATTGGTTGAAGAACCAAAGTCTTTTATCTATAGACCAGAAGAAAGAGTTGGAAATGACTCCAGCTTTGGAAACAGAGGCACCAGTGGCGTCTACCAGCTTCAAACCAGCTCCAGAAGTGTCCAAGGACAAGCCCAAGGGACCTCAGAAGAAGAAAGGTCCCAAGAACCATCAAGGCAAAGCCAATGGGCACAGACCTTACCCACAAGGGTACAGGATCCCCAAATTGGAGCCTTCAGCCGTGGACAGTGTCTTCAATATGGCCAGGACTCTTATGGAATTCACAGCCAAGGAGCAGGAAAGGATGAACAGAAACTTTCCACGCAAATAATTGGTGTACAAACTAGTATTAATGTAGAAATTGGTAAACTTGATAAAAAGTTAACTAAAATTGCATCAGATATAGTTGAATTAAAGAAAAATGATAAAACATACATTGAATTGCACCAAGTGACACATGCCAGACTTGACTCAATTACCAATTCTTGCAAAAGAATTGAAAACATGTACCAAGTTAATCATGATGAGATGGAAGAATTTTCCACTTTTAAAGTGAATAATCAACTTACAATCTTACAAGACCAACTCTTAAAAATAGTTGAGAATACCAATCAATTTGCTATACACTTAGCAAAAAGTGACAGTGAAAGACAGAAGTTGAAGAATGAAATAATTACAAGTGTGGAACAAATTCATAAGAATCATGAACCACATATGCCAAGACATTCTACACCTTTAACTGAAGAAAAACTTTCTGTTAAGGAAAGTCTCACCCCATTCTTGGGAGAAAATGCCTACTCTGCAAAAGATATTCCCAAAATAGAAGAATGGCCAACATTCTCTGGTGAAGGAGAATATAACCATATTGAATTCATCAGGACTATTGATATGTTGCAAGAAGACTTTAATATACCTGATAAAATAATGGTGGGAAAATTACACTGTTTGTTTACCAGAACTGCAAAGAAATGGTATTACAAAATGAGGATTGATCATGGTAAACATGATTGGTCTTGGTGGAAATCTGAAATGATTACAAAATGGGCCAATAATTCTTGGAGGTTTAAAATAGAAGATGCCTTTGAGAATGCCATTTTTAACTCAGAGAAAGATAAACCACTCACTTGGTTCTTCAAGCAAAAAGACAGATTATCTGCTTTACAACCAGATATGTCTGACACTATGATTAATATGAAAATATTAAGAAAGTGTGGAGGAGAATTGGAACATGCTATCAAAAGCAGATGTGTAGAACCCTGTTCAACAGAAGACTACATTAATGCTATGGAAGATATCATTACCAGAACAAGAATTGGTAAAACTTGGTCTAAAATCCCAAAAGAATCCAAGATGACCTCTAAGATTCCCAGAGAGGATAAGAGACCAGAAAGACCTGTCTTAAAGTGTCATAAATGTGGAAGCACTTCAAATTTAGCCAACACTTGCACAAAAAAGGCAAAAATCAATGAAGTTCAAGTCATTGAAGAAATTCATTGTACTGAAGAGAAAGGAGAGTCTGATCAAGATTCTGCAGTCTCTGAAGATACACCAGTAGAGGACTATCCCATTGAAAACATCACAGCTTTCTTTGAGGTCACAGAAGTCCACACCCACTTTCCACAGTACAGTGAGGATTGCTGCAACCTGACCAATATCCAAGATGCCAGAATGTGTAAAACAAAACCTGCTAGAGGAAAGGGTTATACTGCTGGAGCATCCTGTATCACATCAGTCTTGATGAGTGATATTGAAGCCAAAGTAAATTTGGATACAGGGGCATTTTGCACTTGTGTGGGCAAAGATTATCTCCAAATTATGCTTCCTGGATGGAAGAACCATCTGTTACCAATAGAAGGTGGACAATTTAGTAGTGCCAGTAACAATATGTACCCCTTGGGTATATTAGACACTAATCTTGTATTCCCACACCCAGCAGGAAGTGTAAGGATGAAAACTGAAATTGTTGTAATGGATAATTGCAAATCTCAGCACATCATTCTTGGAAATGATTACTTGAATATCTATGGTATTGACATCAATAACCATAAAGACAGATATTTCACAATTGGGGATAACAAAAGACAAAAATTTGCTTTTTCCAATATACCAAAACAAATATCTGTGGTATCTTCTGTCAAAGATACTTATAAAGATGAATTTGTGTCTAATCAACTTGTTGAAGCACAGATTAATCCATCTTTGTCACCAAAAATGAGGAATGAACTTATTGACGTGTTATACACATACAATACTGCATTTGCCTCTGATAATGAACCATTAGGTGCTATAAGAGGACATGAAATTGATATTACTCTTAATATTGACAGACCATATCCCCCAGTACTTAGAAGACCAGCTTATCCAGCCAGTCCCAGAGCTAGAGAAGCCTTGGAGAAACATATCCAAGAGTTAATTCAACTTGGTGTACTAAGGAAAGTAGGCCATAATGAGGAAGTTGAGGTGACAACACCTGTTATCATTGCTTGGCATAATGATAAGTCAAGAATGGTTGAAGATTTCAGAGCATTGAATACCTACACAGTTCCAGATAGGTATCCAATCCCTAGAATCCAAGAAACCTTGACTCAATTATCCAAAGCCAAGTATATAACATCAATGGATGCATTGAAAGGCTTCCATCAAAATGTTTTGACGCCTAAAGCTAAGAAATTACTTAGAATCATCACTCACTGTGGTATTTTTGAGTATATTAGAATGCTATTTGGCATTAAAAATGCTCCATCTCATTATCAAAGAATGATGAATACCATCTTCCCCACAGAATTGTCTGAGGGATGGCTTATCATTTATATTGATGATATTATCATATGTTCTGACTCATGGTCTCTGCACCTTGGATGACTTGCAAGAGTACTTCACAAAGTTTCAGAAGTGAATATGAAAATTTCACTTAAGAAATGCAACTTTGGTTTTGAAGAACTTAAAGCATTAGGACGTGTTGTTTCTGGTTTAAGCTTGGGTATTGACAAAAATAAAGTGGCAGCAGTACTGCTTAAGCCAATACCCCAGAATAAAAAAGAAATGATGTCTTTTCTTGGATTTGCTAGTTACTATAGGCAACATCTAAAAGACTTTGCAATTTTAGCCAAATCACTCTATAGAATCTGTGATCAACAGACTGTATTTGAGATGACACAGGAAAGAATTAAAGCTTATGACAAGATAAAGAGAGCCCTTACAGAAGCACCTTTACTCCTCATGCCTGACTGGAATATTCCTTTTAAGTTGTACATTGATGCATGTGGAGATGGATTAGGGGCAGCCCTACATCAAGTCCAAATTATTGATGACAAACCTACATAAGGACCAGTTTTTTATATCTCAAGGCAAATCAAACCAACAGAAGCCAGATATGGTGCAAGCCAAATGGAGTGCTTATGTTTGGTATGGGCACTTTAAAAATTACACTATTACCTTGATGGCAGTGTTTTTGAAGTGATAACTGACTGTAATGCAGTAAAATCACTTCTTAACATGAAAACTCCCAACAGACATATGTTGAGATGGCAAATAGCTATTCAAGAATATAGAGAAAAAATGACTTTAGTTCATAAAGCAGGAAACATTCACAAGAATTCTGATGGACTTAGTAGATGGGCTTTAGCCAACACTCCTGATAACCCAGCTTATGTACCTTTGGAAGCTGAACCACAGATTCCAATTGAAGGAATTAACATAACTGATATTGGAACTGAATTCTTTGAGGAGGTCAGAGAATCTTATAAACAAGACAAGAATTGCCATATCTTGACTTCTTTATTCGATAAAGACTGCAAAGATACATCTTTAGTTAATGCACTTGATGAAGTTTGGAAAAATTCCTATTCTGAAGGAAGATTTCACTTGTTTGATGGAATAATTTACCAAAGAACAAAACATTCTTGTGTTATGACATTGTGCAGTAGATTACTTATCAATACCATTCTTCATGCATGTCATGATAGTATCTACTCTGGACACCTGTCAGAAGACAGAACACTTGAAAAAGTGAAGAACTGTGCATGGTGGCCATCTTGGAGAAAAGAAACCATTGAATATTGCCATACCTGTGACAGATGCCAAAAAGCAAACAAGAGTACAGGCAAGAAATTTTGACTTATGATCCGTATTCAAGAACCAAAATCCCCATGGGAAGTTGTTCACATGGATTGGGTCACAGCACTTCCTCCAAGTGGTGACAGAAGTTATAATGCTTGCTTAGTCATTGTAGACAGATATAGCAAAACTCCCATATTCTTACCATGTCATAAAGATTACACTGCTATGGATACAGCTCTTCTTTTATGGAGTAGAATTATGTCTCATACAGGATTATTTAAGAATATCATAAGTGACAGAGATCCCAAGTTCACATCTGCACTTTGGACCAATTTTCATAGATTGTTTGGGACTAAGTTATCATTCTCTACAGCATATCACCCTCAAACAGATGGGCTAGCAGAGAGGATGATTCAGACTTTAGAAGACATGATCAGGAGATTTTGTGCTTATGGATTAGAATTCAAATACTCAGATGGCTTTACCCATGACTGGTGCACTCTGATACCTGCACTAGAATTGGCATACAAGACATCAGTCCATTCTTCCACAGGACAAACTCCTGCTATGTTAGAAAAAGGATGGAATCCAAGACTCCCAGCAGACACACTGAGGAAAGACTTGATTGAAATTCATCCTACAGCTTCCAGCTTCAAGATAATGCTTGATAAAGTAAAACACCAGGCAAAACAAAGTATGGATGATGCTTTTGATTATGCAAGACAGAAGTGGGACAAGAGTCATAAAGTACCAGACTTCAAAGTAGGGGACTTAGTTTTAGTTTCAACCTTGAATTTTAATAATATCGAAGGCCCAAAGAAACTTAAAGATTCTTATGTAGGACCTTTTGTTATTGTTGCTTTACATGGAACCAATGCAGTTCAAGTGGAATTGAGTGGTGAATTGGAAAGTAAACACCCCACATTTCCAGTCAGCTTGATAAAGCCTTATCAACCAGCTGACAATGAATTGTTTCCTTTAAGAAACCCAACTCCTTTAACTGTACCACCTGTGGAACAGAATGAAGACAAAAAGATAAAGAAAGTCATTAAAGAAAGGAGACTTAGGGGTAAAAATCAAAGAGAATATCTTTCCAGATATAGAAATCCAATACATGAAGATGAATGGCTGGCAGAATCAGAAATACCTGACTCAGATAAACTCTTAAGAAGATTTAGACATGATTGAAGGCCACAAGCCTGAATATGTCTATAAATGTGCTTTAAATTACTTGATCTGAGTAATGTAAAGAGGTTGGACAGTGGACATTAACCCCCTTTGGGGCCTTATTCTTTTATCACTAATAAAATTGTGGTACAATTTTATTTTTTGGTGGGAGGGAATGTGAGCCTTGAGGTATATTTTACATACCCAAATAGGCCACAATTATCTTAAAAAGAAATTTTGAATTATACATAACTCATAAATCATGCATATATTCAAAATTCATCATTTTTGATTTCAGAAAAGATGAATAACTTTTTATTGAGTAAGTAAATCCATGGATATAAGGCCAGATTTGGATTCTACACAAAAATTGACCTAGGGTAGCTCCATAGAGTGAATAAGCTCAAATTAACTCTTTGAGGTGGTAAAATGGAAAATACTTCAATACCAAATCATCAATACCACATAAAAGATCCGTGAAAATTTTTGTTTTTCTTAATTTCACGCCAAAATAATGGGAAAGTGAGAAATCCCATGTTACATATACACTAAGAATAGTGTTATGCATGTTTTGAGCACTTAATATCATGGTATTCTTACATGGACTTTTGGTACACCCATAGTGGATATCTCACTTTAAGCTTAAATTACTATTTTGACGTAAAAAATAGGCAAGGGGGACAAAAGACATCAAAGAGAGCCAGGGTACCCAACTTCTGAGGACTCAGAGGCGTGGATAGCTCCAAAGCTTGGTTCCATGGCTGATCCTGACCCAATTGGTAAACTAAACCTCTTTGGGAACTTGGTTACCATGTCACAACTACTGTAAATCATAAGAAAATAGCAAATAACCTGCTATTTTGACGTGCCAAGGAGGTAAAGAGCTACTTAGACTCCTGTAACCACATCAATTCTTAATGACTTTCCATGGATAAACCCCAAAAGAGTAATCAAAACCCTTTTTGGACTTGTATCCATTGATTTACCTCATAGCAACCAGTGAAACACTGATATTTGCAATTCTACGTAGAAATGAGGTAAAAACGTCAAAAATTCATTAAAAATACAATTCTTAATGAATCTTTCTGAAACTTTCAGGACTAATGGAGAACTGTAACTCCATGGTACAACCAAAAAGAATTACAGTTTTACTAATAAAATTAAAAGTTTTACTTACAGTCCATTTTTGACCATTCTACGTGAAACACTGAATCTTCAAAAATTCACAGTAATTAAAACCTGTTATGAAATTGGCAATAATATTGATACCTTTGAGAAATCAATGATTATTTTGGAATGAAAGAAGATTTAAAGATGTTACTTCTTTTATTCTTAACCATATTGGGGTTGGTAGTCACGTAAATGCATCAATTAAGTAATTATGATAATCTTACGTGACAACAGATGATGCAATCATTAATCCAAAAGGGTTTATTGTTTTCTCACTCACTGGTTTTTCAGTTTGCTCCATGGCACGCCTCTGTGAGCTGTTGTTGACTTAAAAGAAGCCTCTTCTTGCTGTTTTTTCCAAATCATCATCTTATTAATCATTTATATCAATATTACCAACAAGTAAGTATTAGTTAAAACTTTTCTTAAGTGTTTTATTCTTTCAGAATAAATCAGAAAGACGTGAAATCATAGAAATCAACTATATATTGTTGTAATACATTTATAAATTCATTTTGATCCTCTAAATCCACAATTCTACATCAAATCTCTTTATCTTATCTTTCAATAAGCTCTTTGGAATATTAGTGAGTGATTTATCTTTAATTCTTAAAGTTTTTCTCTAAAATTAGTTTTCTTCAATAATTATCATTATAATTATTTCTGCAAAAGATAATTATATATTAAAATAATTTTATTATTTTAATAAAAAAGTTTTTATTATTAAATTCTTCTTGTAATTGATTCTAGTAGACAATTACTTACTCACTGTTAAAATCACTAGTAGTGCTTAACACGTGAAAGAAATAATTCTTTAATTATTTAATTGTGGTTATAATAATATTTTATTATTATATTTCATAAGAACAGACATAGTACTGTTGATTAATAGTAATATTATCATCACTTTCATAGTCACATCTTACAAGTCCAGTGAGCGTGATAATACTCTAACCTGAGCCATTACATTGTAAAGGTGTAATATCACCTGTAACAGCCCAAATGCAACCACCCGATGAGGTGTGGAGCCTTACAGGACTAGACCAAAGCAGTTTTAAGTATCACTAGAGGTATATTTAATTCTTAGTGACCTAGGAATAATAAACAAGCCACCCGACGTCCTTGTATCCACTATAAAGGTGTAATAGCACCCATTAAGACTACAACACCCCACCCGAAAGGATTCTGAGGAGATTTACAGGGCTGAGCCTCTATCTTCATTAACAAACTATACTGCACGACATTCTAGTAGAGAACAACCCACGCGAAGTGGTTAATAGCACCATAAAGTGCTTTTCAAAAAGATAAGAAATGGAAACAACCCACCCAAACCATGGTAGCAGGTGTTAGGGTCTTTTAAATGAACCTTTCAATTGAAACAGAATACCAATTTATTTTTTTAATATTTTCTCAAAACAAAATAACAGAATTCCATAAGCATGGTATTATACTGCTGTTGACCTTGTTCTCTGCATTAATTTTCATTTCATAATTTTATTCATTTACAATTGAACTTTCTACTGACATTTATGATTTGATTCTGAACAGGGTGTTAAAATAAATAAATAAATAAATAAAAAATTCCCTTAGCAAGGCATTAAAATTCTCAATTTTCATTATTTAGGTTTTTTAAACAACTGATTATTTAATTCACTGACATCTTAGTTTTTTTTAGTTCAATGAAATGATTGAAGGAAACAAAAGAAAAAAAG
Organism: Austropuccinia psidii; assembly: GCA_023105745.1. Taxonomy (NCBI): domain Eukaryota; kingdom Fungi; phylum Basidiomycota; class Pucciniomycetes; order Pucciniales; family Sphaerophragmiaceae; genus Austropuccinia; species Austropuccinia psidii. The sequence goes on along the minus strand of JALGQZ010000009.1, from coordinate 25,607,322 downwards.
CCCTGGGCAAGGCTTTAAACTTCTCAATTCTATATTATTTTATCATTTTATTGACTTAATTCTTTTACTGACAATTTTGTTTTATTTTCTACAGCTTTTATCAATCAATATATATAAAATAACAAAAAAACATGAATCAATATATATAACAAAATGAGGGTTGAAATGAAGAAAAGCCCTCAGTATGGCTATAAACTGCTGGTTTCTTATTTTATTTCAATTTAACTAAAAAAAATATATTATTGTTTACTTTTTTTTACAGGGCTCTAAAAAAGCCCTCAGTATGGCTATAAACTGCTTTTTATTTTATTTTATTTTTATTATCACTTTATTTTTGGACATTAAACTAAACTGACAAATTTTATTTTGATGTCCTCAGAAAGACATTAAGCTGCTGGAATTTCTTCATTTTCTCATTAATATTAAATAAAGCTGGCTTATTTCTGTTTTTATGTGCTACAGGGCTAAAAAAGGACAATAAATGCCCTGAGCAAGGCATTAAACTGCTCAATTTCATCTTATGCTTCTTTTTTTATTACTGATTATCTGATTTGCTGATATTTTAGTAATTTTTTAGTTTAATAAAATGAATGAGGGAAACAAGATAGCTATAAAATGAAAATAATAAAAATAGGGCTTAAAAAACAATAAAACAAAATAATATTAGCCCTAAGCAAGGCTTGAAACTGCTGTTTCTATTTTTTATGCTTGTTTCTTATGTTTTACAATATATTATACTGACATATTTGATTTTGAATGCTACAGGTGTTCAACATGAAAGTATTTCTCTTATTTTATAGGCTTAAAACTGCTTTTAAAATGAAAAACAGCCCTTAACAAGACTATAAACTGTTTAATTTAATTATACAACTTGGCTTTGAAGATAAATCAAATCCCATGAAAGCCAAAAATTATCAAACAAAAGTGTTTGGACAAAACATATGGTCCCTGGCAAGACCATAAACTGCCCACTCAAATTATTAACAATAATCAAAAATAAACCAATGGTCCCTGGCAAGACCATAAACTGCCCCTTCCAATATCAAAAATAAATCACTAAAATTATCAACAAGGACCAAAGCAAAGACAAACTATGGTCCTTGGCAAGACCATAAACTGCCCCTTCAAATATCAACAAAAAATCACTCAAAGTACCAACAAATAATATAAAATAAAAAAAAGTAAAGTAACCAATGGTCCTTGGCAAGACCATAAACTGCCCACTAAAAATTCTTAACTAGGACTCAAATTACAACACAATCAACCAATAGTCCTTGGCAAGACCATAAACTGCCTATTTAAAATATTCAAAAAGATTGAACAAGGACTAACAAGACAGGATAAGTCCTAGGCAAGGCTATAAACTACCTGAGGTTTCATTTTACTTTATTTTTCTTCTACCTTCTAATTTTATGTCATTATAAAAAAGAATGGCAAAGATGTACTGACTTAAGCTTTTGAACATATTTTTTATTTTATTTTATTTTTTATCCCAAAATTCAACTATTTATTTATTTTCCCTAAGAATTAGGGGCATATCCCATTCATGATTCCAAGAATATTCCATTTATTTATTATCTTTATTATACTTCTCCTACTATCAGAACAAAAGCCATTAAATTGGCTTATTTTTTTTCCAACTCAATGATAATAATAATTCAAAAATAATAATAATAATAATAATAATCAATTTATTTGAAGTATTTCTTCAATTAAAAGAAATTGATTGGAACTTGTTTGAAAAGAAGAACTATTTGTGCCATGAAGGCATTAATTGAACTCTGAAGGAGTTATTTATATTAAAAACTCATAAATTGATGACATAATTTGGGGAATTTACATATTAATAACACCTCAATGTGTTGTTTATTCCAAATGGAATTGAAAAAGCCCCCCAAAAGCAAACAAGAGTTTTATAAAATTGTACAAATTTTCAATTTCACTGTTTATATTTTTTTTAACAACTCAAATGCATTTATGGGTAACAGAAAATCTGAACCACAAAGGGGATGGACTTGAAATAAAGTCTGAGTCACAATGATGATTCCAAAAAGGAAGAGTTGTGGCATCATAAGGGTCATTATATGAATAAAGGACTCAAATTATGATCATTCAATTATGTAATATGAATCATAAATACTCTCAAGAGCACCAATTTTTTACTGATTGGCACAAATTACCACCTTCAACCAAGCAGTTCCATTATCTTAATTGTGATTCAGGCTTATTTCTCTTGAATTGTGATTTTTACTCAGATATCCCACTTAATGGTTATTTTATACTTACATTAAAAAAAAATAATAATAATAAAAAACAAAAAAAAACAACTTATTTATTGAATCATCATTAAGATAAAATTATGTATATCTACTGTATCATTATTTATCCTCATCAAAATCACTATAAAAAATAAGGGGTGGGTAAACTTATTTCTTACACTATCCCTTATAGTGGAAGTTTTGGGGAATGAGGATATATCCTCTTCAAAATTTAAAAACCAACTCAAGATTTTTAAATGGAGAGGGGGGCCCTCATCCAAACAAATATTATTGAAACAAATATATCAATAAATCAATATTAAAATCAATTTTAAATCACCTTACTATTACAATTTTTTATTTTCATTGCTTTATAACAAGTATAATTCAGGAATACAAAAGAACAAAAGGACATGAACTATTTTGAAGAAATAGCAAGAGAATTGGGAAACAACATATTATAGGACAATTATTCAGAATACTGAAAGTGAAGAAGATTATTTATGAAGAAAAGCAGGAGCTCCTTATGGATTGACCTTTGGACAACACAAGACCTTGGAAATGCCTTTGATTCTGGATTGAAACTCATTTGGAACTCAAGAATAACTGGCCAGGATTTATGCACTTAAGGATAACTCACTGGATGAATTATTGACTCAGGACTCACTCAATATGAAGGACTAACAAGATGATGTACAACACTCAAATCAAATTGCCCTTGGGATTTCGAAGAAGATTGAAGACTCAAGAGGTCCTCAGCATGACACTAAACTGCTTCCCCTGTAGACTTGGGCAGGGAAACTTATAAAAAAATAACAGCCAAGAAGCTGGAGGGGATTGTCCTAGTCAGGAGAAGTGCTGAAGGACCACTTTTGTCCTTAGCATGACAATAAACTACTTCCTTTGTGTAACAGGAACAAGGGGTTTCACAGGTGTTTAGCATTATCAAGTTGGCCAAAATGAACAAAGTGAAGTCTCAAGCTATCAATTAAGACAACAAAATTCCTTATCAAGAAATAAAACAACCAGAAGAATCTTGCATCAAGTGGGAATCATGAAGATTAAAGAATAAAACAAAAGTCAAGTGGAATCCAAATTCAAGCCCAAAGGAGCTCAAGAATCAAGATAAGCCCTTGGATTAGGCCAGGAGGTCCTTGCATGACTTAAACTGAAGGACTTGTATACCTAATATACAGGGGTTACACACCTAGTTGTAGGTCCTGTATGACCTTAAACTACATTTTTTATGGAAGAAGGAAGAAAGAAGAACTGTGAAGACCTCAATATTTCAGGACACTAACAAATTCTTAGAAATAATTAAAAGAAAGAAAAAAAAAAGAGAAAAAAAAAGAAAAAAAAGAAAAAAATAACTAATTGACAATGGATCACCAAATTTTAGCAGCCAAATACAAATCACTCCTGAAGAAGGTGAGACCAGTCAATGAGCCAATGCCTCAAGACCTTAACCCACCTTTGGAAAGACCACGTTTGTCAAGAGATCCTTATGAAACACCCTTATCACCAAATCCACCTATATTTCAAGAAACCTTCAAGGTAACCCATGAAAGACTCCAAGAAGTGAATTTTGGCCCACCAGGATGGTTATCAAATGAAGAAATCAATTTACTCAAAAATGTTATTACCTTAAGGGAAAAAGCAATAGCTTTCTGTGAAGAAGAAAGAGGATTACTCAAACACTCACATGGAAAACCTTACAAGATACCAGTAATACCTCATGAACCTTGGCAGAAGAAATCAATTTTACCTCAGTTTACTGAATTAATCAGAGAAAGAATCAGGACTGGACTCTATGAGCAATCCACCTCAAGCTACACAAGCCCAATATTTTGTGTGGCCAAATCAAATGGGAAACTCAGAATTGTCCATGAACTTCAAGAACTCAACAAAGTCACCATCAAGGATGCTGGCTTACTGCCTCACATTGAAGAATTTGTAGATGCATTTGCAGGAAGAGCATGCTATGGACTAGGAGATATCATGGGAGGATGTGATGAAAGAGAATTAGATGTCACTACAAGACCCCTCACCACTTTTGAAACACCCCTTGGAAGGATGCAACTCACAAGACTACCCCAAGGAGCCACCAACTCAGTAGCAGTATACCAAGCCCAAATGACCTGGATACTCCAAGAAGAAATACCAGAAAGTGTAGGAATTTTTATTTATGATGGAGGAATAAAAGGGCCAAGATCACTTTAAAACCAAGAAACACTACCAGAAAACCCCTCAATCAGAAGATTTATATGGGAATATGCCATAACCTTAGAAAGAATTTTATTCAGGATTGAAGAAGCAGGACTTACTATCTCAGGATCAAAGTTTGCATTCTGTGTTCCAGCTTTGGACATAGTAGGGCATGTTGTATCATTCAAAGGAAGAACAATTTCAAAACAAAAGATAAACAAAATTCAAAATTGGCCAACACCTCTTAACAAGAAGGAAATAAGGGGATTTCTTGGACTTTGTGCCTATTTAAGGATGTTCATTGAATACTTCTCACAAGTTGCATCACCACTCAGAAGGCTCACCAGAGAAGATGTTGACTGGGACTGGGATCAAAAATGTGAAGAAGCTTTGCATAAGCTCAGAAGAATAGTTGGAGAAGAAATAACTCTCAAGAAATTGGATTATGACAAAGGATCAGGAAAAATTAAGCTAGCAGTAGATTCAAGCTACATTGCTGCAGGAGCAGTACTCACTCAAGAAGATAAAGAAGGAAAGGACAGACCAGTATTATATGAATCAATAACTTTTTCAAAATTAGAATCAAAATACTCACAACCCAAATTGGAACTCTGTGGAGTTGCAAGAATTCTCAAGAAACTTCAAACAATACTTTGGGGACAACATTTTGAATTACAGGTTGATGCCAAGGCTTTAATTGAAATGATAAACACCCCTTGCTTACCCAATGCCCCCATGACAAGATGGGTGGCTTTCATTCAACTATTTTCCCTTGATTTGGTACATAAACCAGGGAAAACATTCACTATGCCAGATGGGCTATCCAGAAGACCAAAAAACTCAGAAGAAGAAGATGAAGATGCACCAGAATTTGATGAAGAAGAAGATTGGATCAAGCCACACCCTGGATTTGGGGCTAAGAATGTAAATTCACTCCATTTTTCAGGAATACAAGTACCAACCAAACAAGAAGGATTTTGGAAGAGAATGCAAGAATACTTAAGCACAATGAAAAAACCACAATCAAGCAAAGATGAACAGTTTAGAAGGATAAAAAGAAGGTCATCCAACTTTTTCTTGGAAGATGGCCAACTCAAAAGGAGAAATAATCCAAACCCTCAATTGGTGGTATCAAGTCAAGAAGCTCAAAGATACATTTTAGAGTCACTTCATGAAGACATGGGCCACAGAGGAGAAAATGAAACTTACAGAAGAATTAAAGCAAGATTTTGGTGGGAAGGAATGAAGAAATCAGGCAAGAAATTGGTTCAATCTTTCCTAGCCTTCCAAAAGAGAAGTCAAAACTTACAAAGGGAACAAGGAAGGCCTACAGAAACATCAACAATCTTTGAAAGGGTAAGCATGGATGCAGTCCATATCAAATCTGGAAGATGGAAATATATGGTTGTGGCCAGAGATGATTTTTCAGGATGGCCAGAAACAGTTGGACTAGTCAAATTAACAGCAAAAGCAGTTTCAGAATGGTTCACCTCAGAATGGATATGCAGGTATGGCTCACAAAAGGAAGTAACTGTTGATGGGGGGCCAGAGTTTGGAAAAGAATTGCAAGATGCAGTAAAGAAAGCAGGATCAAGGATCAGAGTCACCACACCTTATTACCCAGAGTCTCAAGGAATGGTTGAAAGGGGCCATAAGCAACTCAAAGATGCATTAATCAAGATGTGTGGAGAAAATGGAAAAAATATCTACCTTTGGTTACATTGGCTGACAGAATCTCAACTAAAAGGACAACTGGTTTCATACCATATGAACTCCAATTTGGACAACTACCAGTATTACCAATTGACATTGAAACAAAAACATTTTTAGCAGTAGAATGGCACAAAATATCCACAACTGAGGAATTACTGGACGCCAGAGCCAAACAGTTGGAAGGAAAAGAAGATATGACAAGAAAAGCAGCAGAAAAACTCAAAAAATGAAGGGAAGACTCAATGAAATATTGGGATAGAAGAATGGCACACCAACTAAGATCACCACTCAATCCAGGAGATTTGGTCCTGGTTTACAACAAAGCAATAGAAACTAATTGGGGACTACTTTTCAAAAACAAATGGAATGGACCCTACAGAGTAATCAGACAAATAAACAATGGCCCATATGAACTTGAGGAACTTGATGGAACAGAATTAGCAAGAAGATTTGCAGCATCTCAAGTCAAAAGGTTCTACCCAAGAGGAAAGTTGATAAACACAAAAGAAGACACAGAAGAAGAGGAAAGTGAAGAAGATGAATCAATAAATCAGGAAGAGGTGTTGGAGGAAGCCATAGAATCAGATGAAGAATAGAGAGCTCTCACCTGGAATGCTGGGGACAGCATTAAATGGAGAGGGGGATGTGGTATTCCATACCACTTTTTTTCACCAGGCTCAAGCTCATAGTACCCCATAACAGCAGTAAATCCAGCCTACAGGCAGACTTACACTCAAATTTTACACCAAAAGGTCAATTTTACAGCAAGGAGCTGGATTTAACTCATAAAGCCATGGCACAGGCACCAAAGGGCAGTGTATGTGTTTAAATAAATTATTCAATTTCATTATGCATATGTAAAAAATAAAGCTACATATAGTACACTAGTTACAACAAATAAGGTACCACCCTTTAAATTACATACCCCACCCAGCTTTACACCCCCCTTACAGCCATAGGACTCATGCATCAAGAAAATGACACATGCATTAGCTATACAGCCAGCTTGAATTCAAAGTCACATGATGCAAAGCCCAGCCCCATGGAATTCCTGCAACTCATTTACAACACAGCCACAGGAGTACCTTATCTTATATCCAAAGTAACCCCACTAGAAACCTTAAAACAGAATCAGATTTATTTACACCACTCATCACCCCATGCAAACCAAAGCTAGTTACAACAGGCTGCATGCAGTACACAATTTTAATGAAATCTCAACCACATGACTATGCACAACATGTGTCAAACTCAAAAATCACATCATCTCATACACAACAGTAATTCACCAGTGCAAGAAATTATCACCTGAATTCATTTTAAAGTTCAAAAAGGAGAAAAACAACTATGACACCTGCATAAATTACACAGCCACTTCTATCAAGCCTAAAATAGGACATATGCAAAGGAATTACAAGGTCATCATGTGATACTGCACCCACCAACAGAATATCATGTGACAGGAAAGAGGCTGTGCACAACAAAAATCCCCAGCCAAAAATTGAATCACCTCATGTATGCAAGGAAAATTCAAGAATATCACATGATAATTAGTTCACCAAAAGACAATCATGTGATGAATGGAGGCTGCGCAGAGAGAAAATTATCACCAAACCTTAAATCACCTGACCCATGCAAGAAAGGTCCTCACCAAAAATGGAGTCACATGATGAAATCAAGAGGAATTAAAGTGGAAAAAGACAGCTCCCATGGAGGGCCCCCTGGGCTCCCAAAAGGTATAAATAGAGGGGCCCTCTCCCCCCAAATTTCAAATTCCCCCCATGCAAATTATATCCCATGCACATTATATAACCTGCACAGTAGGAGCATAGGAATAATTCATCCCTCACCTGGGAGGTAGTCCAGCAAATTATAGTGAATTTACTTACCCAGTAGCTAAGCTCAGTGGAAGTATAGTGTTAAGAATTGCGCAGTAGCTAAGCTCAGTGGAATCTTATTATTAAAATAAAAATAAAACTATCCAGAATCCAATATTAGGGTTACTACTCTATTAAAATATTTCACCTCGTAAAATTAACACCATTTAACAAGACTTAAAACTAACTTACCCATTTAAAATCAAATATCAAAGAATCTTACCTCTTAAATTTAACAAATACTATTTTATCTAATTATTAACCACTCTTAAAAAAAATAACAAACCTTTAAAAAATTATTTTACTCTATTATAACTATACCTTAACAAAATTACCTTTATCAAAACCAATCAAATTTTCCAGAAAACCTTAAATAACCCATCCTACCAAGGAATTATCACCAATAAGAAACAACTCACCTCAATTTCACTAAAAAAAAGATATTAAGATTAAACATACAAGTATTTCATTAAAATCTCAAATTTAACAAAAAAATACTGACATTATTTTTTATATTATTTATTGAATAGGTCTGATCTGAGACTGCTGAATTTTTTCTTCTGCAGTTGTAAAGCCACTTACTAATTTTATTTTGGTTTGTGAGCTCCAAGGAAGATTTTTTTCAGTATTTTAGGAGGGGCAGGCAGTACACCCTTGCCACCCTTGGTTACAGGAGTTATTAGCAATTCAAAACTAGTTACCTGTGATTTCCCCCTCCAGGTACTGCCTCATTTGAATCCCACAAAAGAGGAGTTCCCACAATGTGACACATCCATTCAATTCATTCTGAAAAGATATTTGCATGACTCATATATCCACCACATCACCTAGATTTTCTATTCTTCAAGATACTCTTAAGGAATGATTCTTCAAATAATAATGTCACAAAAATTGGCTTTTTCAGGAAAACCACAACCAAAATAAAGCTCATATTATTAAGCTTGGGAGAGAAAAAAACAAATTGAAACTCACTAAATACTATTATTAATTATTCTTACTAAAAGGATTGACTCAAAACTTGGAAAACAAATTATTTTCAGATGGTAGCTTTTTTGAGAAGGATCAGGAAGCTTGAAAGGGTATACCAATCTATGCTTTTCAAATTCTTATTCCACGTCAGGGCTGTTTATCAAGAATAAAATTTCAAATTTACATAAATGGGGTGGACAGTAGAAACTTTATCAGTGATGATATCTAAGGGAAAATTATGGGATCAGCTATCCAAAACAACAGATGAAGATTGGTGGATTGTCATTCAGAGGACATAATTAAAAGGTAAGAGGAGAAATATTGCACTTTGGAATGAAAAAACTGGTCTTTGATACTCATTTGCAATTGTATCCCTCTTATCAGACATGGGAATACACTTGCTTCTTGGAGCCTTCTCAACATCTTCATACCACTCAATTTTGTGAAAATAAGAGCTTACTGAGGTAACAAAAGTATCTTTGGCTTCATAATTCACTAGTTTTTTCAATTTAATCTGACAATTCACCCCTGAAATCAGCCCATTGACCATTTTTCACATAAATTCTATGAGATATTTTTCTTCATCCACATTCTCCATCATTCTAGACATTGATTGCCTTGGACTCTTAATTCAAATGTAATTTTGTGAATTCTTCTGCGCCAGGTACGTAGTAAAAATTTTGGAAAAGTAATTAATAAAGCACAAAATAATCAAGAAAATTTACATTAAAATGAATTACAATCTCACAAAAGTCTTAGAGAATTCATTACTTTTTTGGTAATCTCCTTGAAAGTTCTCACAGGTTAAATCAATTCAATTGCAAAGCTCCCAAGTTGTTTCAGGCTTTTAGGACTTTATTTCTGAGGTTCTTCTGATCGTAGAAAACTCCATGGAACTTCTGAGGGTGACTCCTGAATTTGCATATTCATTCAAATCAGTTTCTAATCTTGGTTGATCTGATTAATTGATTGATTTAGATGATTATGCCTCATAATATTGAGAGGCTCACAATGAATTCACTTCTTTAATTTGAGGGGGAGAGATTTACCATGAGCTTGAATCTGTTTCTCTTGTTACCTTAAATGGAGGTCATCTTTTTCCATTGAATTGACTTCCAATTATTTCAAAACTTGAAGGATCACATCTATTTTTAATTTTTTCACCTTGAATTCTTCCATGGTTATTTTTTCCTTCAATTGCAATTGTCTTTGAAATAATTCTTCTCCAATATCCCCAACTATTTTCTGGGATTCATTATTTCTTTCTTTCTCAACACTTTGATCATCTCCTTGATAGCTATTTTGAGAAGAATATTGAAAATAAAATAAGTGACTTTTACAAATGAGATATGTGCTTTGATATGAAAAACCTCAAAGTTAAAATCAAATAACACTTTCCATGGAATTCTCCTAGCTGAATACTTTGAAAATTTGCTGATTCCTATTTGCTCTTTTTCTTGAAAGGTATTCCTTGAGAGTTACTTTAGGTATTTGTGAATTTATAATTGAAGGGAAATTATTTTAAATTTCAAAATTTTATCTAAAATGCATAATGATACACCTTCCTATTGAGAAATCAGATATGAAGAGGGAAATTCTTGACATGCAGAATGGTTTCTGTGAATATTCTGTTGATAATCTCAATACATTTTGTCTTGAAAGACATGTAAAGGGATCTAACATCCTCCAAGAGAGTACCAGTGATATTTTGAAGCCAATTTTTAACAATTGCATGGACACCCTCAAAACTTGAGGTGGAACCCAAACCAAGGTCGAACTGGTGTTTTTCCAGCTACAAATTAAATAATCATTTAGAAAAATCCATTTTCTGAAACCATTTCACTATTTGAAGATTTATAGTTTTCTTGTGAATTTTCTTGCATTTTTCATTCAATACTAGATAACCTGAGGAGTAAATCTCTAAGTCATTAATGACCATATTAATTTAAATAGAATTGAAGAGTAATAATTAGTCAATTTACTTCAAAGGCTCATGGAAATTTCAAAATCAGTCCCATGGCCACTTTTCTCCATTCAAGAGGCAGATACATCTTTAGTTATGTGGCAAATGCAAACCCTCACTTTTGAGTCTGGGAAAAGCTTCTGAAGAGAATTTTTGGTTAAATGTTCCTATCAATAAATCTTAGTGTAGGGGAATATTCCAATTTTTGAGAGCTTTGTGAATATATTGATTCCATTACAAAGTATAGGAGCATTCAGTTTCATCTTTAATCAAACAAAAAGCCCCACAAAAGGTCTTATTGGTGGATCTGAATTTCGGAATATTATCAAATGTCATTCTGAACTTTTTGGCATTACAGCTAAAATACATAGAAATAGTATTAAAGCAGCCCTGAGAGCATTTTATAGCAAGTGGTTTTAGTGCAAAACAATGAGTTAAAGCGTCCTTCTGTATCCCTTGCATAGGAAAACCCATAGTTTTCTTCTTTGAATGTATCAATAAGAGAATCAATGAGCCTTCTTCCTTTAAGTTTGTCTTTTGTGAGCTTCTTGACTTTTTTTCAAAAATCTTGGAGTGTTACATCAGTGTCACATCCCTCTTGATGCATAATTGGGCTTGAATTTTCCTTGGCATGAGCATTAATTCAGAAATATGAACAATTTTTGATCTCTCTTTCTCATTTAATTATCTCAAAGCAGAATGAGCCATTACATTCTCAGCTTAATCATTATTGTGTTCACAATTTTTTATTTTGACAGTCCAAATGGTACTATTGGCATATTTTCTTTAGTAACATTTGCAAGGACAGTCTAGCTTTCTTGAAGTGACTTTTCTGAATGAATTTTTGTGGGAAGTTGGTGTCACAGACCTATGAAAACCTATCATAACTTAATTTTGGGTCATATTGGCTCTCAAGATCGACACATAATAGCCCTGTTTCCTGGAAAAATCATTCAAGTTCTACCAAAGAAGCTATAGGGTTTGAAATGAACCTTCAGTGGGGGTTTAAAGCAGTTTTAGGGAAAATTAGAAGAAAAAGGAGCAAAGGGGGAAATAGTGGTTCATGTAAAGATTGAATATGCTTTTAAAGAATGAAAAACTAGGAAAAAATGTATGAAAATTATGACAAAATAGATACAAGCTTATGGGTGTTTGAAGAAGGAAGGGAAAAAAAGATAATTTGGGTTATTTTGAAAGTAAAAAAGGGGCAGCTTTGGAGAAAGTTTTTTGGGGAAAATAAATAACAATTCTTTTGAAAGGTTCGTTTGGAAAACAAAATTTTGAAGGGGAGAAATATTTTGGAATACTTGATTGCAATTGAGAATTGAATTTTAGGGATATAAAAAAATCAATGAAAAATAGGTTAGGAGTTTTTGAGGCAAAATCTTTGGGGGGTTTTTGTAATTATTTCTCTCAATGTAGGTTTCTTTAATTGAAAATGATTCCATGGAAAATCTTACATTTTTGTACCATTTTGCTTACATTGGTTGACGAATTCCCTTTTTTATTATTACTATCATGAACTCTCTCCTTCACCAAGTTCCCATAAGCAAAAATAATCAACCGCTTAGAAACCAAAAGATCAATGAACCCCTACTCACAAATATTAATCAGCAGTTCTCATCCACAAAGATCTAAAATTAATACCAAAAAAATCAAAATCAACGCAGAAATATTCAGTTTTATGAAGTTATTGGGTGCTATCTCCTCTCAATCAAATTTCATCAGAAATTTCTACACTTATTTTATTATTTTTAAATCTCCAAAAGATTTTGAAAGTTTTTTTCTTCTTATAATCCAAATAAAAGGTGTAATTTCATAATCAATCTAATTCCATTTCATTGTATTCTTAGTATATTCTTCAATTTTCTGTTTCTGATTATGGATGAAATTTGATAGCTATATATTATTATTCTCTATCTATAAAGGCCATAGTATTGCTTCTTACAAGTAATATAATCAAGGGGTGATATTTTCGTTTATCCAGAGTTCCAGCTAACTCCCCCTTATTGTTTGCCTGTGTCTCAAGACATACCACCAGAATTAAATATATAAATTATTGTACTAACACTTCATCATTTATCTAACAATACAAGGCTCATACAGTCGAAACTTCATAAATGGTTATATCACTTTTAATAATATACCATTTTTAGTCATATTTTATAACAAATGGGAATCTTATAAAAAATTTGTTTTGACTGAGGATAAACTAAGGCAAGATCTTATTTCAATATCCCATCTATCTTTTTTTGAATTCAGTGCTTCAGATATCAATGTGATATTCCTGGCAAAAAAATATTTCCCTGTGACACCCCAAAACCAGAGGTTTCCAATTCCTGACATTCCAGCTTAAGGAACCCCTTCAAATTTGAAGGGTGGCTTTTACAGATCTCACGGAATAATAAAGCCATTACTATTTATAAGATATCTCTGCAGTATTAAACACCCTTCAATCATTGATCACAAATGCAGACTGGAATATCTTGGCTGACACATTGAGGCGCAAAAATACAGATATAACAAAGCTACAAACCCTCATAGCTTTTTTCATAATTGATACAATTGATACAATGAGGGGTACTACATTGAAGAGCTCATCAACTCCTTCAATTTTCTCTTATATAAATTGAGATATATTTGAAACTCACCAAGATATTTGGGCCGGAAGTTCATTCCCCTTTGACAAAGAATTTCTGAAAATATCAAAAACTTTGAGCCCAATGGACTCTTTAGAGAAGGGATGGGATGTAAAAAAGAATACAAAATTTAAAATCTCAATAATTACTGACATTATTTACAATTCTCACCTCCTTCCAAAAAATTTACTAGGATATCTACTTTTGATGATTTCCAACCAGCATTGGCTGTGCAAGATCTGTGCCAGGTTATACATCTCTTATGCCTTGATTGCATGTGCATATTGACCAAAGCACATCTCATATTATTGAATATGTACTCAAGGAGGTGTTCTGAATATATTATGACCTTTCATAAATATATAAATAATTCTTCTGTTTCCCCTGGAAGAGGAATTGATTATTCACTTTCCACATAGGGAACATATGTTGCTTCTTAAACAGAAACAAGGCTTCCAATATTCTTCATAGCTGAAATTGGTTCTTATCAATGGAAAGCATCACTATTGTCAATTTTCTGAGTACAGAGGAGCTCCTTCAGTACCCAAAAGATCTGATAGTAGCCCATTACCCTTACCAAAAAACACTTCTCATCCTTGATAATCAATTTTTTTATTCTATACCTGTCTTCATAAGTATTTTAATAATAGTTTCATCTCAATGATCATAATCTTAATTATTTCAGTCTTTATCATAGCTAATCAATAAAAAGATAATGCACTAAGGCTCTGAAATAGTATTGACCACCATATATTCTATCAGTGGACACCTTTTATCCTGATTTAACCTATTCATACATGTCACAATAATAGCTATAGTCTTAGTGATACCATCTCATGGAGCCATTCCATTACTTAGAAACCTTGTCTCAAGTTTTTCTTTCTCTTTATATATCTTTCTTATCACTTAACACAAAAGTATTTCTTCATAGTAAAATTATGAATTTTTACAAAAAATGAAGTAGCTTATTTAGTTTGAAATACAGATTCAAGCTTCAAAAAAGATAAAGAGTCTTCTGAGAAATATCATAGCAAAGACTAAAGAGTACTCTCAATAATTTTTATTTCAAAGAGAACTAATCATCATATCCATTTTGAATTAGCCCACATTCATACCTAAGTGTAGACATGGACGCTTTTAATCTGTGCATGATATATTCCATATGACTGATCTATTTAATATGGATTCAAAATTGAAAATGAAGTTCAACTTTCTATTTTTGTATGAAATTCCTAATGGTATTATCATTAATAGTAATTGATATTCATTCTATGATAAAAATAAAATGAATAAATTCATTTAATTCAAAAACTTATAAGATCACTCACTTACTTATTCTTTTACGTTTTATGTATGACTTGCTATATAGAAGCAAGTATCAATGACCTACTGTATACAAGTAATATAAGTTCCTAAAGCAATAAGATAGGATTAGTTTTATTTATGATTATTTATCATTATAGTAATTATATTAATCAATTCTTGAGGGAAATATTACACATAAATAAGAGAATGTTGATAATTAATACTAAAAATGCATGTGAATATTACATATAAGAACAGTTGAGTATTTACATGATATTATCCCGAAATGGAAGCCGTAGGATTATTAACGATCTTAGGGCTTCAAAAACACCAAGTTTTTATATTTGGAAAGAGTTTTGGTAAAAGAAGTCATGTATTCAGAGTAAAAATTAGATACAAGGGTTGATAATACTGCTTTTCTCATATTGTGATATCTTAAGTTCTCATAATGATCACATATAAATTACATATTGGCCTTTAATTAGGTCTTATTATTAGTTTTGGATTTTAAATCTATATATATTATATCAAAAAATCCTCCGCTATGATGTAATAGTGTAGATAAATCTGGTTAGGAATGGTTTCATTGATAATCAAATTATTAATTGAAATATGAAATACAAAGGCTTATATCATCATTCCACCAGTATCAGAAACTAAAATTACTACCGCTTAATTTCAATACATTACATTATGATCCCCAGATATCATAGATAATTTCTCATATTCTTGTAGAAATATCTTCATTTACATTTTCAGGGATCTAAAATCGTAATAACACTATTACAAATCAATTCTTTTGAAGCTTTTCCCTCAATCCATTAGCCTGTGATAGGGAATCGTAGAAAAAGGTTTGTTTGACTAGCACACAGTTATTTCATCAAACAGGTGTATAATACTTCTTTTTGGTTCTACTTTCTAGCTGGAAGCTCAAAATAAAGGACATTGATCAATATTTCAGTCTTTTGAAGGTATCATAGAAGCGAATTTTCTCCTATCTTCAAATCTTCAAATAATTTAATTAGGTTTATTTGCATTTTATGGCTCTATAGAGGCACCCATAGGCTCTTGAATATATTTTTGACCCCCAATGTATCAGGAAATAATTTTTCAAGGATTACACCAAATAGGAAAGCCCTTTTTTTAGTTTCTTCAACACATAATGATACTTCAACTATCTTAAAGCTCAATCATAAGACTCTCTCACCAGTGAGAAATGAGTTTTTTAAGAAAATAAAGATTATTTGAAATAATTTGGGGTCCAATCATTTCAGAAAGGGAATAAATTTTCCAATAAGATTATCTCAGGAAGTGTTTTAGATACAGGACTCAAAGTTTTCCAGAATTATCTTCCTTTTTGAAACCTTCTGCTTAGGAATTTTCTATTAAACAAACAGTGAAAATTAGACTAGTGTAATATGAGTGACTGTAAAATAAATGTAATAAAGGGTATTTCACTTTTACCACAAGATTCAAAATACTAGTTAGTTCAAAAATTTACAATATTGAGTTTTTTTTATAAGATATAATCTTTATATCAAGTGAAGCGTGAAATTATGTAATTATTTATTCACCAAAATATCTTAAAAACAATATTGTGCTAAGGATAATAATGGTCCACTAAATCTAATACCTCTGAAAGCAATATTTTTATGTAAAAAGAAAGATTTAATGGACCTGAAGGGTATTTGAAGATATATTTTTAAGCAAATAATATCAAATAGAACTCATTTTATATATAATTCCAAAACAAATTAAGTATAAGAGGAACTTCGAAGCTTGATTATTTATAGAATTGAAGAAACAATCTATACAAGTACAACATCAAGGAAAATTTTGAAATATTAATAAAAATCAAAATTAAATTTCAAAAAGTTCAACAAAATAGAATGAAAAAAATGTAAGGTTTTGAGTAAGCTTCAAAAGAGTACTCCTAGGTTTATAACAGACATTTATGCAATCTTAATAAATTTTAATTCCAAGTATTAAGTTACTATTTTACAATATTAATGTTCTTTATTTTACATAGTTTACGATCTTGAAGATATTGGAAATACCTAAAGAATATTTTCACAACTAGAAGTAGCTATAATGATCTAAATCTATAAATTGAAGTGATGATAAGGTGAATAATGGACAAATCAGTGACCTTAGGATTATTTTAAGTCTAAAAGAGCTCACAGAGGCATAGAAATGGTTAATTAAAGGACGTATATGTAATATTCTACTAGAACTCTGTTTATTTATGCTCACAAGATGGGTTGTCACAAAAAGTTATTATACTCATTTAATGATGTGATATTCCCTGTATATCAACCCATTTATAGTTAAGAAATAGTGAATCTAATACTAATAATAATATTTTATTCCAAAATGAATATTTATTTTTGAATTTATCAATCTATTAGAATTATCAGCAAAGTTTTTTCAATTTCTGTTAATCTTTGAAGATTCAGTGTTCCATGTGGAATCATCAAAAATGGAGTATAGGTAAGACTTTTAAATGATATTTTCAAATATTAGTCATTTTTGGTTCTAATACAATATTACCACCTTTTCTATTGGTCCTCAAAGTCTCACAGTAACTCATTAATAACTGTATCTTCAATGACTCTTGCAAGTTTTACCTCATTTTCTATGTGGTCCAGGCTAAAGGTATAATTACAGTGAAAGGCCATAGTTAATTTTATGTATAATAGTCCAAAACACTTCTTAAATAATGATTTTTGAATTAAAAATAATAACTAATCAATGATATATATGCCTAAAAGAGTGAGAGGTACTCATTGCTCTCTTGGAATGTCAAAACAGCAGCTTATATGCTATTTTGCAACAATTTAATGGGTCTGAGCCTTAGTAAAACAGTTCCTAAAGGGATTAAGTAGAGTATTTTGTTTACAATCAATCATAAATTAAATCTATGGAGCTTTTTTTATTCCTCAGATGCCTCAGAATCTGGATATCCTGGCTCCAACCAATGTATTGTCACATTTGACTATTTTCTACATCAAAATGGTAATTCATGCCTCAAGACTGATATTCAGTATTCTTTTTATCCAAAATTTATGTAAAAAAAATATTTAGGTTCTCAAAACATGTTTTATCACATTCATTAGTATATGTGTAATATGGAACTTTTCAGAATCCCATTATATTGGTATAAAAATGCAAAAACAAAGAATCTACACAATTTTTTTATGTGGTATTTATCATGAGGTTTTAAAGTATTTTCCACTTGAATACCTCATAGAGTTTATTTAAGTCTAATTACCCTGTGGTGCTACCCTATGGGATTTTTTTGTAGAATCCAAATCTGAACTTAAATCCATGTATTTCTTTACTCAAAAAAAAAATTTCTATTTGGTTTGGTGAAAAATTAAAGTTTGAATATTCACATTATTTATGGGTCTTTCATATTCAAAAAAGTTATTGAAAATTATTTTTTGCCTATTTGGATATGTAAATATATTGCAAGGCTCATTGTAAGGTTTGGCTATGAAAAAATAAGTAAAAATTACTAATATTTTACTTATTGTACTCTGAATTTCCTTATCAAATTTAAAGTACAAGATCAAAGATAATTCCAATAGTAAAGAATTATTTTAATTATGGGGTAAAATATTTATGTTATTCAATGAATATAACAATTTAAATTATATATTAAAAAGATTAATATAATAAAAGAAATATATTATTATATGATGATTGATATATTTAATGGCAGTTTATTATTGTTACAAACAAATAATAAAGGTGTAAAAAATTGTTTTTTAATAATAAAAAACAAATATAACAATAATATTACCAATATTAGAGTTATGAATTAATATAAATACTATTTATATTAATTTAAGAGCTATTAAAAAGTAATAATAAAGAGAAAATAACGTACATTTAAGACTTAACATAATACTTTTGAATGACTTTATGGCAAAAACTTAAATACAACCTATATAAATTTCATTTACATTAAAAAAATCCAAGAAATTACAAATGTTATTGTTTTTACATGGGATTAGAGATTTTTAGAGAAATTTAACAAAAAAACATAAAAATTGATTTCATCACGTCAAAATTAATGATTATAATGGAGATGAACTTGATTCTTTGAATATATAGAAGTTTCATACAAAAAGAAGAAACCTTTTACCTTTGGCTTAATAATTTAATGTTTTTGTTTCATCTGAGGGGGAAATAGAGTAAAAAGAGCTCTATTTATAGTAAAATATTCCCTCCTAGATTCCAACAGGCTTCTAGTAGAAGTGTACTTATTGTATCCATTGTAATTGATTAGTATTTTAAGCTTTAGTGAGGATTACATCATAATTAAACTATCTTATCTCATTGTTACACCATTATTTAGAGTTATTACTATAGCTCTAAGTTTGATGACATCATAGGCTTTGCAGAATCCTAAACTTTGTGGATTTAATTATTATTAATCATAAGATAATAGTAGTCAAAACTTTAATAACCTATATAACTGTTAAGCCCAAAATAAGACTACAATGAGTAATCATAAATGATCAATTTTAAGCTTAAAATCTTATCATTAATAACTTTTGATTTATACACGCTAGAGAAAATGAGAGAGTGTATTCTCATAGTGCAACATGTTATAATTGAACTTTCAATACCATTTAATTACATAATCAAAACTCTATTTTTGATTATTTTTCTTGTAACTCATCTTTTCTGCCAAAATTCACTATTTTAAACTTCAAACCATGATTTCAATGGGTTGTACCTTGAATATAATGATTAATAATACATAATTATTCACTTATGAGCTAGTAGAACCTGAAGATCTACTTTATTTTAAGTTTGGACCACTTTAACAACAAAGCTGTCAACAGCTATAGTGTCACAGGGGCTCTTCTAAGTGAAGAGGGCCTGGCACTTAGTAAACTGGGACTCACTTATGGAGGGCTCAGAGATATGGTAAGAAGGGATACACTTAAGAGTTTTAAAGATGAATTACTAAAAGAATAAATATAAGAAAAGCAGAAACAAGAAACAAGAGTAAGAAATAGAAGAGCCAACCACAAACAAGTCCAAGTCCACTGTTTCAACCTGTCAGAATGGAAAGAGAAGGGTTAATAAGGATATGGCCACCCAACTCATACTGTACAGGCAAAGAGAGAAAATGCAAAGACTAACTTAAAATTAAATAATTATCATACCCAAAATAAGGATAAGAATAATTATAAAATAATAAATAAACTAAATTAATTAACTGGGGAAAAGTCCCCAGGGGGGAGAAAGAGGGGCTGGTATATGCAAGAATCACCAGCCCTGATCCAGAGGAAGAATTTTCATGAGAATAATTGATTATTGAATTGAGTCTGGCCAATACAGGTCCTGTACAGCTGTACAGAACCTGTACAAGAGGTGTGGTGTATTTGAGTGATCATACAGTTTCATACTGGTGTATTGAAACTGTATTGGGTTAATCCAACCTGTACAGGTATTGACAGGCTGTATTGATGTACCAAACTGTATGCATGTTTCAGAATGAAGATTTCTGAAACTGAATGCTGATGCAGATACTGGATTTGCTGATTTGAGGTATCTGAGTGGGTGTATGAATGAATACCCTTACCCCTGATGGATGGCTGTTACAGTATCCCCCTCTTGAAACTGGTGGGCTCCTGAACACCATAATACCCTGCCACTGTTGAGTGGCCTCAATATCCCCACATTTTTTCAAAAAAATTTCTTTTTAATTTTCTCTTCCTCTTGACCATTATCCTGAAAATCCTTCTTTACTTCTTCTCTGTCAAATTAAATTGATTCCCCCCTTTTTCCAAGTTTGAGTAAGTATTCCACTTTGAAATATGCATTTCTTTTCTTCTGATTCAATCAACCGTGCCCTTGGGATGTGGCCTTGGAATATATCCCAGAATAAGGGCCACTGAGCTCTTGTGCTCAAAAAATGATTCCCAATGAATATATGAAGTGTACTGATTGGGCAAGGCTTAATCCATGAAATCTTAAAAAATTTCCTCCAAGGGGTCTTGTCCCCATTGTCCATGGAAGTGGCCTCAAGCAGCCCTCCAAAGTGTTTTTTGGGCTGTGGCCTTTACCCTGATGAATCTTGATATTTTGATTTTCATGGCCTTTTGGGCCTTTTTGGGTGTTTTGGTGAATTTGGCCATTTTTATGATTTTTGGCCATATTTGGCCTTTTTGCGTCTTTGGGGTCCTATGGTCCACGGGACGTACACCATGGTCGGTGGGGGTTATTGCAGGCCCCCTGGGCCCAAGTTTGCTGGGGACCCAGGGTGACCAAGGGGCCCAGAAATGGCCAAATTATAGATTTCACCATACATGGCCTGGACCCATTGATGGGGTCCAGGACCATCAAGATCCTGGCCTCCCCAAAGCTGCAGGGGAGGCCCTGGGTGATGAGTTCAGCCCCAAAGGGGTATGAACCTTCACCTTAGAGGCTTTGAGGGGGGGCATAATTGAGTTATGGCCCCATTTCCTTGAGGTCAAATTCGTTTTCTTGATATGGAGTGGATTGATTCTGACGTCTTGAATCTTCTGCTTGCATATTCTTCAGTTATGAGTTCCAAACTGACTGAGCCCACTGAATCTTCCCCTTCTGCACCACCACCGTCTGTTCTTCATGGTTCTGGCGTCTTCAGTCAATTGTCCTCCCCTTCCATGGCGTCTTCTGGCCATTTTGATCCCTCCCAAACCTATGATGGGTTCAGAGCAGTTGAGGTTCTTGATCCTGCCTGTACTGAATGTTTGGCCAAGGGTAAGGATTGCTTTCAACATTAAAATCCTCGATCGTCAAAATGCCACTTTTGCTTTTTTGGGAAGAAGCCATGTCATCATACCGGATCAACTTTGTCCCAGGTCAGGAGACACTTATGGAGCAGGAAAGATGGGCCTTATGGGCAGGAATTCCCCATTCTTGAGGAATCTACCCCTGATGCAACTTCTGGATTTTCTCAATGTGAGTGATTTGCGTATTCTGATTGAATTGGTGCTGATATTTTGATGTAGTTACTGGTTCCAGGAAGTGGGATGTGGCTAGATGGACTAATTTTGGAGGGTCCATTCCAATTGGTGGTAGGCCCATACACTACAGCTCAGAAATCCCAATCTCAAGGACCAATGCTGATGGAGTAGTGAAGGTAGTGAAGAAACTAAGAAGAATTGTTGATTCCCCAACAGAGCCAGATGCTGAAGGAAGTGATGAGTTGGATGGTGAAGAAGTTCAAGTTGTTCCTCATTCAATTGGCCATCCATCCAGCAATTCCTCTTCTCAACCTCTTGCTAACACTAGATTCCAAAGCCAAGTTATTCCCAGCACTCCAAGAACCTTCCAACCAATGCTTGCTTCCATTCCTACAACCCTTCCTCCTCCTTCACCAACTACTTCCCACACCACCAGGCCTGCCTTGAATCCAGCAGTAAGACCATCACCAGTTCAACAGTCCAGAAACTCACCCATAAACACCTCCTGTCAACTCCAACCTGTGGCCAGCTCCAGCAGAAGAAGAGATAAATTGTCCCCTTTGCCGTTTCCTGCCGCTCAAGTTTTTCAAAGAAGAGAACGCTGGCCTATCCGGGTTACCAGAGAAGATCCCAACGCGGCTAGTGAAAGTCAAGATGCTGTGGCCAGATTGTTCAGGAGGGTTGATAGAAATAGCAGAGAGGTGATTATGTATGCCAATGACAGGACTATTCCAGGTACTGCTTCTGAAGGGATGGCTGCAAAATTTGCCTGGTATGAAGATGAGTTGATAAATGATTTCCAGAGAACTTTTGATGATTTGGGTAGAGATAACTAGTTTTCCTTTTCGTTGTTTGTGTTTGGTTTGACTTCTATCCCCACTCTTATAAATACTAAAAAATGAAAAAATAATGGAACCTCCCAATACATGATTTGGGAGGGGATGCTGCTGCTTTAAAGAAATGAAAGAAAGAAAATTATACAAGTAAAGAAAGAAAGAAAAATAAAAGAATAAGAGAAAATGAGAGTAAAGAAAGAAATAAAGAAAAGTCCTGATGGTTGGTCCTTCTTGTGGTGAGTTGCTTGATTCTGGCCAAAAAATGTCTGAAAAATGAAAACCAAGCATTTGATATTCACAGAGTGGCCAAGGGAATGCTTTACAAGAAGTAGAGCCCTCAGGGATGCATACCAGGAGATGGAACTTACTTTCATAACTTCCACTCCCCACCAAGCACCATAAAATTGAAAAGAATTGCCATAAATGACTTCTGAGATGAACTGCCATAAATGACTTCTGAAAAGAATTGCCGTAAATGACTTGAAGTAATGAATGTCTTGAATTATGATGATTGGCATAAATTGAAATGATAAATAAAAGAGAAAGAAAGTAAAATTAAAGAAAGAAACATTTGGCCATATCTTGATAAGGTCCAAATTGGAGGGTATTGGTGTTGTATGCTTCCTGAACCTGTCCAAAGAATTGACAAGTGCTCACAAAGTGGCCAAGGTGATGCTTACAACAACATATGGGTAGAATAATCCCTTAAAGGTGCATGCCAGCAGAGGAACTTACTTTCATAACTTCTTCTCCCCACCAAGCACCATAAATCAAACTCTTGACGTATTTGGACCAGGCTTGTCTGGATACAATGAATGGAAATCCTTGACAAGAACTGGTGAGTTGGTAAGGTTGGAAGCTGGTTCCCAAGTGGTTCTTTCTGAGTCTTCACTGAATCCTTTCCACTCTACAAGATACCATAATTTACCTCTTTTGAGTTTTGAGTCCAGAACCTGAGCCACTTCCCATTCTTCTTGCTCCTCCACTAGGATTGGTGTTGGCGGCAATTGATGTCGATTTGGGATAGTTGAATGCTTGACTGGTTCTAATAAGGACACATGAAAGACAGGGTGAACTGGCTTCCATTGCTGAGGCAACTTGAGGTGATATGCATGGCTTCCAATCTTCTTCAGAACTGCAAAAGGTCCCAACCATCTTTCTGATAACTTCTTGGTGGGTCTTGTTGTCTTGATGTTCTTGGAGGCTAGCCATACTTTGTCCCCAGGTTGGAAATCAGGTGGAATTGCTCTATTTCTATCTGCATAATTCTTGAATCTCCTTATTGCTGACTCTAATTCTTCTTTGACAACTTGCTGTACTGATTGGAGTTTTGTTGATAACTTTCCAGCAGGTGAGTCTTGAGAAATATGGATTTAGTCAAAGCTGGGATTTCTTCCATAAATGGTGAAAAAAGGTGATTGCTTGGTTGATGAGTGTTCTGCATTATTATAGGCGAATTCAGCCAGAGGGAGCCAGGTGTACCAGGCATCTTGATGATAGCTGACATACATCCAAAGGTACTGTTCTAGTATCTGATTTACCCTCTCTGTCTTTCCATCTGTTTCAGGGTGAAAGGCAGTTGAAAGATCTCTTGATATCTTCAGCTTCTGACACAATTGAGTCCAAAATGATGAAACAAATAAGGATCCTCTATCACTGATGATACTGACTGGAAGGCCATGCTTGGAAAATACATGACTAATGAAGATTTGAGCTACGTCCAGAGCAGTGATTGTTCCATAATTTGGAATGAAGATCGCCATTTTTGAGAATCTGTCCACAACTACTAAAATTGAACCAAAGTTGTTTGACAGTGGCAATTGAGTGATGAAGTCCATTGATAATTAATTCCAAGGACAAGACGGAATTGAAAGAGGCTTGAGTAATCCAAACTTCTTGTGATGAATGTTCTTGTTTCTTGAACATTGCTCACATGAGAACACATAGTCCTTGATAGATTGATTCATGCCAGCCCAATAAAAATCCCTCTTGATGAGCTTGAGGGTCTTCTCCTGGCCCGGATGGCCAGCCAATGGTGAGTCATGACGCTTTTGAAGAATATTGAGTTGAAGTTCTTCATTGCTTGGGATTACCACTCTATCTTTGAATAATAATAACTTGGCTTGAGGTTAAAGAGAATAATCTGGAGCTGATTCACCTCTTGCTAGTTGCTTGAGTATTTCTTTATAGTCTTTGTCTTGCCATACTTCTTTTTGAATCTTTTCCACTAAATCTGAGAAAATTTCCACTTTGATTGAGAAGAATCTTGACTCTTGAATTCCATCTTTCTTAAGTACTTGATGAAAATTTTGAGGATTCTTGCTGATGAAGTCCATCCCCCTCTCTGGGTACACGTTGTCCCAACGTGACAAGGCATCTGATAATGTGGCCAGCCTGCCTGGGCGGTAAGTGATAGTGAAATGAAATTCTGAGAGAAATTCAGCCCAACGGGCCTGACAACAAGTAAGAACTTTGGAAGACATGAAATACTGAAAGGAAGAGTGGTCTGTCAAGACCTCAAAAGGATTGGAAAGAGAAAAAAGAAATTCTCTCCAGTGCTTGAGAGCCCAAACTATGCCAAGGAGTTCCTTGTCATGAATTTCATAGTTGAGTTCAGCTGGTAAGAGCTTGCGACTATCAAATGCAATGGGATGCATTCCTGAGTCATTCACCTGGCTCAGTACAGCGCCCAATGCATAATCAGAAGCATCAGTCTCTACAATAGTAGGTAGAGATGGATTGAAATGGGATAAGATAGGAGCAGAGGTGAAAGCTTCTTTGAGTGCTTGAAACTGACTAAGAGATTCCTCATTGAAGATAAAGGGAGAATCTTTTTTGAGAAGGGAAGTGAGAGAAGTGACTTTTTTGGAATAATTTATAATGAAACGGCGATAAAAATTGGCAAAGCCAAGAAAGGATTGAAGGGCCTTGATGCTTTTGGGCTGAGGCCAATTGAGGATTTGCTGAACTTTTGAAGAATCCATCTTGAGGCCATCACTTGAAACAACATAGCCCAAGTATTCCACACTTGAGGCATGGAATACACACTTGGAGGCTTTGGCAAATAAATTATTTTCTCTGAGTCTTTGGAGGACAGAGGTCACATGTTTGACATGTTCTTCCTCAGAACTTGAGAATACCATAATATCATCTAGATAAACCACAACAAACACATCCAAGAAATCTGCAAATATATCATTTACAAGATTCTGCAAAGAAGCAGGAGCATTGGTCAGCCCAAATGGCATGACCAAATACTCATAGCTACCATATTTGGTTCTAAAGGCAGTTAAGTGCTCATCCCCCTCTTTGATTCTCAGAAGGTTATATGTACCACGCAAATCTATCTTGGAGAAGATAGTGGAACCGTTGAATACGGTAAGGAGCTGGTTCATAGGAGGAACAGGGTATCTGTTCTTCCTAGTGACAGCATTGAGTTTGCAGTAGTCAACACACAAACGAAGACCTCAATCCTTTTTCTTGACAAAAAGGACAGGTGCTCCTGTTGAAGAGGAGCTTGGTCTGATGAAACCTTTCTCTACATTCTCTGAAATGTAGGCCCACAGTGTTTCTGACTCTTGATTTGATAATGAGTAGATAACACCAATTGGAGGTAGAAGACCCTCCAATTCAATATGGTGATCACAGGCGCGGTGTGGAGGAAGTTTCTCAGCTTTCACTTTGGAGAATACATTCAAATATTGGTGATAAGCAGGAGGGACTACCTTCAACACAGTTTCAATTTCTTCTGGTTCTTCCTCCTCATCCCACTTCTCTTCCAGGGATGCATGAAAAGATAAGGGAGGAAGGTCCATATCCCCTTGAAAGAGATGAAGTGAAGATATGGCAACATCTTCTCCAACAGCCTTTATCTCTTGGAAGACTTCATCTCTCAATGGAAGTAATGACTGAGAGGGAATGATGGAAGGGGTATGGACAGAAGAAGGAAGGGAAGGTGTCTTAAGTTCACCAACCAGAGAAACACTGTTGACAGCAGTGGCTAAGTCATTACTAGTAGAAGGAATAATACCACTAGAATCCTTATAACTAGAATCATAGGTGATCAATCCATTTTTCCAATCAATAATGGGATTAAAATGGTAAAGGAAATCATAGCCCAATATCAGGTCTTCTCCCTTGGGTGAATCTATGATAAAGAAGCCCCATTCAAAGCTTGGGAAGGAAGGCAAGTCAACTACCTACTTGGTATAATGGTTGATGAACAAGGCAGGGGATTCATTAGAATCCAAAATGAAAAGAGGAATCTTTTCAGGGAGCTCTGACAGAGTCAATGAGTACTTGAGAACAAAATTCTTTGCAATAAAAGAGTTTGTAGCACTAGAATCAATGAGAGTACTATAAAAAATATCAGAGACAGAAGAGAAAATAAGAAATTTTCAAAATTTCTTGACACTAGTATTCAGATTGCACAATTGTGCTCTTGAAGGAAATAAGTGAGAACCATTGAACACATCATGATTCCCACTCAGGCTTTTCCCTGCTTGCTAGGGAAGCCTCTTGATGATGACCCAGGCTTGTTCTGAGGTCTCTTGAAGCATTTTTCAATTGGGTGCTTTCCACCACAATAAGTACACAACCCCTCTTTGATCCTCCTCTCCTTTTCAGAACTGATTAATTTATTGTCCTTATTGAGGAGAGGGGCATGGGGCTTGTCCTTTGAAGATTGAAATTGCTTGCCCTTCTTGTTCTTCTTCTGGTGAGATCTCTTTGAAGATGAGTTTTGAGGAGGCCTAGATTGATTGGATCCAATGACTGGAGGCTTCTTCTCTTGATTTCCACCCTTTTCTTTTTGCCTCTCATGATATCTTGTGTCTAATTCTAAAGTGACATCCATATAAGTTCTTGAAGAGTATCAAAAGCTCCAGGGTGAGAAGCCAACTGATCCAATAATCTTGATGCCAATCCTCTTCTGTAAACATGGATATAAGCTCTTTCCCCCCAATCTCCAATTCTTGACATTAAACTTCTGAAATCTGTAATGTACAAGGAAACATGACCACTTTCCTTCATCCTCAAATTGTCCAACTCTTGTTCAGCTTTCCTGACTTCATTGGGGTCACCAAACAGAGTGAATAATTGAGATTCACATAATGGCCAATTATTGAGGAGGTAGGAAGGGTCTTCATTGGAAATATTTGAGAGATAGGGTTCAATCCACTTTCCAGCTCTACCAGTGAGAAAAGAAGTTGAGTAAAGAACTTTCTTCCTGTCAGAGAAGAAATTTGCTGGATCATTATGGAAGATTAATTGACAGGATTGGATAAATCCTCTCAATTTATGAGCTTGAGTACCATCAAAAGAATCAGGTGCCTTCATGGATGGAGTCTTGAAAGCAGGGGCTTTGTAATTGTCCCTGGGAGAAACTGCTTAAGTGAGTTGCCCCATAAATTGAGTCATCTGCTCCATCATCTTGAGGAGACTTGGATCAGTTTGAGAGACAAGAGGCTGACTAGAAAGGGCTAGATTAGAACCCTGAGGCACCTCTGGGGCACTTGCAAAGGCATATGCCACTTCAGTTTCCCCAGAATCTTCCTCTTCCACAGACTCTTCCCCCTCTTCATCTTCAACTTCCCCTTGTCTTGCTCTTGCACCTTCAGACATGCCAGGGTAGCCACCCAAAAGTCCATAGAAAGATCTTGATCTTCTAGATTTCATTCCACCTCTTCTTGAGGGTGCTGCCCCTTCCATTGGTGGTCCTCTGTCCAAATTTGCACTCAGTTGATGAACTGATGGTGTGCGGTCAAGAGGAGCCCTTGCTGTAGGAGTGAGAACAGCTTGAATTCTTTGGGATCTAGTATTTTTGGCTGGGGGGCTATGCTGAACTGGCATTTTGAATAAAATGAAATAAAACTTGATGGTATGAGAATAATAATCAGAACTGGGCCAAATCAATCACAATAAAATCTTGATGAATCTTGAGGAATCAATTCAAATCTTGAGGTGAAATCAAATTCAGTCAATAATCAAATCAATTCAACAATCAACAATCAATCAATATTCAATCAATGATAAATCAATCAATAAATCAGTGTCTTCAATATGAAATCAATGTCTTGAGGAATCAATCAATCAATTTAAAATCTTCAGAAATCAATTCAATATCTTGATGAGTCAGATCAGTCAATAATCAAAATCAATTCTTGAGGATCAATAAAATATCTTGAGGGTTCAAAGTCAATCAATAATCAATCAGCTCTTGAGGATCAATCAATATCTTGAGAAGTCAAAATCAATCAATCCGATCCAAATAAGAATCCTGAGCCACTGAATCAATAATCCAATGAGTCCCAATGAAATAATCCAATCAATTTAACTAATAAATCAATCCTGAATAAGACCTGAATGAGAACACAGAAAAAATTGATTTGATAAAATGAAATGGGATGAATGAAATGGTCAGCAATGATTAAGGAAGAAGAAAAAAATCAATTTCATATGAATTAAATCAATGAGATGAAATTGATGAGAGAGAAAAAATCATAATCATTAAAGATCATTAAATCATAAAAGAGATCATAATTGATGAATGAGAGAAAATTAATATAAATGAATGAAAAGAAAGAATCAAATATGAGTTAATTAATTTAATGTCACAGGGGCTCTTCTAAGTGAAGAGGGCCTGGCACTCAGTAAACTGGGACTCACTTATGGAGGGCTCAGAGATATGGTAAGAAGGGATACACTTAAGAGTTTTAAAGATGAATTACTAAAAGAATAAATATAAGAAAAGTAGCAACAAGAAATAAGAGTAAGAAATAGAAGAGCCAGCCACAAACAAGTCCAAGTCCACTGTTTCAACCTGTCAGAATGGAAAGAGAAGGGTTAATAAGGATATTGCCACCCAACTCATACTGTATAGGCAAAGAGAGAAAATGCAAAGACTAACTTAAAATTAAATAACTATCATACCCTAAATAAGGATAAGAATAATTATAAAATAATAGATAAACTAAATTAATTAACTGGGGAAAAGTCCCCAGGGGGGAGAAAGAGGGGCTGGTATATGTGAGAATCACCAGCCCTGATCCAGAGGAAGAATTTTCATGAGAATAATTGATGATTGAATTGAGTCTGGCCAATACAGGTCCTGTACAGATGTACAGAACCTGTACAAGAGGTGTGGTGTATTTGAGTGATCATACAGTTTAATACTGGTGTCTTGAAACTGTATTGGGTGAATCCAACCTGTACAGGTATTGACAGGCTGTATTGATGTACCAAACTGTATGCATGTTTCAGAATGAAGATTGCTGAAACTGAATGCTGATGTAGATACTGGATTTGCTGATTTGAGGTGTTTGAGTGGGCATATGAATGAATACCCTTACCCCTGATGGATGGTTGTTACATATAGCAATGTTATTCAATAAACCCTTGCAAGTTACAGCCTTGTTTATAACCTTTCAAATAAAGATTATATCTATCTTTCTACAATAATTAAGTGGTAACCCTATCTTTGGTTTAACTCTCTATGATGTGTATATTAAGAGATATGAGAAAGAACTATGAATATATGCACTGATCATAAAAGTGCATATATTCAGGTTATTTCCTTAAATATTGACTTTGAAAATATGACAGAAAAACTTTATATGTGTAGTCTTTTATGGGTAATCCAATGGTACAATTTCTTTCTTATGTGGTTTCATTGGTCTCTGAGATAAATAAGTATTTTCTGTATTTTTTATTGTATTCTTACCTATTATCCATTAATTATTGACATTACAGATATTCCATAAAAGTGATATATGTGTATTTTATCATTAGGAATCTAATGTTTCAACATATTTCACATTTCAGCACCTTATATTCCAATTTAATTTAGAGTTTATTCCTCTTTATGGCATATTTACTCATTTCAAGATAATTATTGTAAAGATTTCTTGTGACCTTTTTGGATATGCAGTCATATTTCAAAGGCTCATACTCAAATTCAAGATTATTTCCAATACCTCTTTCTTCAGTAAAGGGATATGCTTCCTATATGAGCTATAATGTTTTGCTTTGAGAATTATGGGCTTCAAAAACTTCCAGCTAATATGGATTTAATTTTTTTGATTATACAGAGCTCAAAAGTGTCTAAAACCATTTTTCTTATATGATTCAAAAGGATTGCAAAGATGGTTCCCCTTGATTGAGATATGTCATGAATATATGGGAATTTTAATTTTTATACAACATTCTATTAAGCTTAGGAACTACAAAAATGGAATATCTCTGCTAGTGTTTTAGAGGAGAAATTGAAATTTAGATATAATTCAATCTCAATTTTTTGATTTTAAATTTGAGTGTAGCTCATAAAGCTCAATTTTTGGATTTTAAATTTGAGTGTAGCTCAGGTATCTTCTGTCTTCTTTATTTTGAATTGATCAAGAAATTATTAAATATTTTGTAAAAAAAAATCTTTATTAATAAGCTTAAAATCTTGATCAAATGGTGTTGAATAATCTTCGGCATCACCACTAGATAGAACTCATTTGTAGCTTGCATTATTGCACCTTGGTGGAGGATTTAATCAAAATATGCCAAATGATTAAGAGATTAGAATCAAGGTTGATCCTGGATTTATTTTTCTCATGGGGATACTACTTCTATCCCTTAACAAATATTGATATGAAATATATATTCTGATATGAGAGCTTTTCTTTAGTCATATCTTTTATCATCAGTTAATTCTTTAAATTCGAATGGCTTTATCATCTAATATCCAATTTGGTTAAGAGCTATATATTTTTGTAGAGAAATATGTTCTTTCATATCTAGTACAAGCTATTTTTTCCCATTATTTTGTTTTGCTTTGTGGTGTGATGCTTCTGCTCTTTGATGCAGTCACAGGCCAACATAAGTGAGAAATTATTTAATTCCATGCCTTTCTAATGACTTTAAATGATTCAAATATTCACATATTTAAATAATAATTTTATTCCTAAGTTTACTAATTATTCTATTTCTGTATCAATTAAATTGATGAGTCTGAAAAAGATTTGGGGAGAACAGTGAAGATGGTCTACTTTTAAGCTTCTGTATAAGCTCAATAATCTTTTCAGGGAAAAAAACTAAAGAGCAAATTTATTATAGACTATTTACCCTATCCCTATCTATTATTTAACCATATTTATTATTTGAAATTATATTAATTAATTAATCAGGTTCTTTTTCACAGATAACAACCTATTTCTAGGTAATACATAATTATATATGCTGCATAAATATTCTTGCATTTAAAACTAATTATTTTGTATCAATATTATCAATTTCATTTTTCTCTCATTGCAGATTTTATTCCCTGTGTATTTCTGAACCTTCTTTCTTTGACATGAAATTTTTACAAATTGACTGTAATTAACATTTCAAATTTATGAATTCAGCTCATAAATATGTTTTTAGTACTTGAATTATTAGGTTTTCAAAAATTAGCTCTGAGCACTCCTTTGGTATCCATTTACAAATTTATATTTGAGAGATTATTGAATACTTCATCATTTCCCATTTAATTAATACTTCTCATTGAGATAAAATGCTTTTTCTGGGAGGTATCTCCATGGATTCAGGTCCAAGAAGTGTTTTAATTCAGCCCTTTCAGCCTATTAATTAGATATACTTCATATTTGACATTTTCATGAGGATCTAAGTGTAAGTTTTGAGTATGAAACAATAAGTAAATCATACTGATCCTTTGCTTATTGTACTCTGAATTTCATTATTAAAAAATTGAATAAGATTGAAAATAATTATAATAATAAAGAAATATTATAGTTATGGAGTAAAAATGTATATATTATTCAAATAAATAGAATAATATAAGCTATATTTTAAAAATAATATAATAAGAATAAATATATTAATATTTGATTATTAATATATTTATTAAAATTTATTATTGGGATTAAAAAATGATAAATGCATGATAAATTGTTATTTAATAATAAAAAACAATTTATTACAATAATATTACTAATATTGAAGTTATTTATCAATATAAATACTATTTATATTAATAAAAGAATGATTAAACATAATAATAGAGAAAAGTTCATTATAAAAAGAGAAAATAGCCTGCTTTTGACACTTGATATAATAATTTTGAAAGATTTTAAGCCAAATAATGTAAATAAAACTTATTTGAATTGTATTTACAAATGAAAATAAAATAAATTACAAATATTCTTGATTTTACATGGAATTAAATATTTTAAAGAGATTTTAACAAAAACAACAAATTCTTGATTGAATCACATAAAATCTGGTGACTATAATAAAGATGATATTTGGTATTTAATAATATGATGGGCTTATATATGAAGAATAAAGAAATTACCTATTATTATTATTTCTTGTTTTTGATGCATCTGAGGGGGAAATGGAGGGAAAAGAGCCCTATTTATAGTAAATCCCTCACTTCTAGAGTCCAGAAGGATTCTATTTGATATTTACCAATGGTCTCCACTGGAATCAATCATCAGTACTTTAAGGTTTAGTGATGATTACATCAAAATTAAACCTTGTTATCCCAATATCACACCATTATTTAGAGTTATCACTGCAACTCTAATTTTTCTCAAATCATAGGCTTTTAAAAAGGCTAATATTTGTGTTTTTATTATTATTAATCATAATATACTAGTATTAACCAGTTTTAGAACTTATATAACTGTTAAACTAAAATTCAGGCTACAGTGTGTGATCATAAATGATCAGTTTAAGCTTTAACTTTGGTCATGAATACATTTTGAGTTATTCAGGCTACAGCCATTTAGAGAGTGAATTCTGATAGCTTGAAATGTCCCTACTAAGCCGGAAATATGATTTCATTACATAATCAAATCATCATTTTTGATGATTTTTCTTGTAACTCCTCTTTTGTGTTGAAATTTACTATTTTCAACTGCAAATCATGATTTCAGGGGGTTATACCTTGAATATAATTATGAAAATGTAATCATTCTTCTCATATGAACTAGTAGAATCTGAATATCCACCTTTCTTTAACTTTGAACTACTTTTGAATTAAAGTGGTCAACAGCTATCATTATTTTGCTCAATAAACCCTTGTAAGTTACAGCTTATAACCTTATTTATAGCTTGTCAAATAAATTTTATATCTGTAATCTTGAAGTTATTTTGTGGTAAAATCTTTTTTGGATCAACTCTTCATCTTGCCTAATTCAAGAGATATGAGCTAAAAACTATGAATCTATGCACTAATCATGAAAGTGCAGATATTGAGGTTATCTCAGTAAGTATTGACTTTGAAGATATGAAATAAACATTTTATATGTGTAGTTTTTGATTGGGAATCCAATGGCATAATGTAGCTCACATGTTTCTTCATTAGTTTCTGAAATAACCAAGATTTTATGCCTTTGTATGGAATTTCCACTAATTTTAAGATAATAATTTCAATTCTTATTATTAAAATAAGTGTTTCAAACTTGTTTTGTGACCTTTTTGGATATGTGGTAATATCTCAAAGCCTAACACTAATATTGAAATTTCCTCCTTGGAACATTGAATGAGTATATCTTACTGTTCTCTCATGACTTCATGGATCTTAGCTTTAGTAGCTATTTTACAAAATTTTCAATGACCTAATTATTCTATTATCTATCCAAAATCACCTTTTGGATGTTTTTGTGTTGTATATGTCCTACAATTGACAGTACTCTAGATCCCATCACTTTTTTGTGATTTATTGCTATTGTAAGAGTAAAATAGCTATTCTCTACCTCAAGTACTATACACTGTAAGGGTAAATTAAACCTTTCTGTACTGATATGGTATTTCTAATGCTGAAAGCTTGTATTTCACTCAATTAAATGGGCAGTTAATATTTTTTCCTCACAATTACATTATTTTTATTGTAAAAATACAAAAGACCAGTTGTTTATTGGTTCTTTGCTTGTGAGATTGATGATATATTTTTTGAAGTATGTTTCACTTTAACATCTCATGTTTTTATTCTACCTTATTCACAATTTTGAGCTACTCTAGGTGAATTCTGGTATGAATCCCAAGTTTGCTGTTAAATCAATGGATTTACTTACCCAAAAGAAATTAATCACCTTTTTTTCTAAAAAAATGTCTAATTTCATGTCCATATGACTTATGGTAAGTTCAAGTTGCAAAAGACATTTAAAGATTTTTCATGGCCTCTTTGGGTATGTAATGCTTACCTCAAAGGCTCAAATATTGGATTTTGAAAGGAGAAATGTGGGATTTGGGTATAAAAGATAGGTTTTTTTCAGCTAAAATCTCACATATGATAGGTTCTTTTATTCCCTAATTCTCAGTAACTCAATATATCATTTGAGAAATGTTGTTTCAACATTCATGGTGCCAAATTTGTTGTGTTTGAACTTTCCTATTTATACCCAGTAATGAATGAAATGCGGGGCCAAATTTGAGTTGAAATTCCTGTAAATGTACAAAATTGAAATATCATTTTCAAATACTCAAAAATAAAGGAATTGACTGACAAATTATCTGAGAAATGATATATATTAAACTTTGGAATCTTTAAGCTTCA
Organism: Austropuccinia psidii; assembly: GCA_023105745.1. Taxonomy (NCBI): domain Eukaryota; kingdom Fungi; phylum Basidiomycota; class Pucciniomycetes; order Pucciniales; family Sphaerophragmiaceae; genus Austropuccinia; species Austropuccinia psidii. Next base: position 25,572,039 of record JALGQZ010000009.1, on the reverse strand, counting down.
TGATTTTGATCAATCTGAACTTACAAATCTTTCATTGTAGTTTTGATGTCTCATTTCCATCTATTTGAAAATAAACCTCTTTGAGACTCAAGAATCTGAGCTCACTTAAACTATGTTTTACTAAAGATTTTCACAATATGCTTTGAAAGATCATTTCTAACCTTTGTTCAATATGAGTTTTCCAAAAAAAATTGTGATGAAGAATAATCTTGATGGCACATTCAAATATTCCGATTCTTCTTGAATTTTGAAAAGAGGAATTCGAATCTGTAAAATGCTTGAATAAGGCTTTGGTTTGTGACTTAGAAATCGAGTAAATTCTTAAATGAAGCTGCCTCATATAATTCAATAAATTACATTTGATTGATTGAAAACACTCATAAAAGTATGTCACATAAGCTGTCATTATGACAAAATGAGCTTTATTACCAATCAGACCAGGAAGAGAAATAAATAAATGAGAGAACTTTGTCTTTTTATGTCTCAAAAATGGCTGGACTGAGTTATGAAAACCCAAGTCGAACAAATAGATGGAGTAACCTCCAAGTCAAAGTTCATGAGAGCCAAGATTAATTTGCGATAGTAGAGATTTCGGCGTACCTGAAAGATGGAGGCATGGTTTCATATGGAGAAAATTCAACTTGATAAATGTCCAAGATAGGAGTAGACTCCATGTAACCAGATTCAACAAGAAAGCTGCCTTGGAATCAACATGTACGATGGGGAGGCTATCACATTGCCTTGGATGGACTCCACCTTCCCGACAAATATAGGGTGGAAGCAGGATGTAAAACAGATCAGTCCCCCTGATTTTTTAGCACTCCTTTCTAGATCTCCAGATTCTCTGCGTTCGAGGTTGGTCCACTTGGTTGCTTGTTATAAAGAGAGTAAGATGCACACTCATGGGACACGTCACATTAGTTTTGATCCAGTCGTGCTTCCGACAGCTTCTCATTGAACACTTTTGGTTACACCCCACGTTGTGGAAGAGCCGATTCCTTGTCCGTCTTGCACCCTTCACCAATGCGGCGGATATATATTTTCCTCCACCTTAGCCTGATATATTCCAAAGTTTTTCCGTCTGTATTTAGTCCCTGCGTTTTGGAAATATTCCCGTCCTCTACAAGATGCCTCATGCTGTCCTCAGCTCTCTGGTATCGATATTGTTTGTCCTCCAGCACTCTGGCCATTCATACGGACAAGCACCTAGCCGAAGAGAAATATTGCATTATCAAAGTTCTCTTCTGAGTCTTCCTTCTTCTTTGGAAAAGTTGAACCTTGAGCTCACTTTGGCACCACCAAACCAGTTTGCAAACTCGCCTGCAGTTCCGCAACACGTGGAAAACACCGAGGAAACTCAAGGAAACACTCTATTAGCGCCTTGGCAGTACTCAAACATCCCTTCACGTTTCAAAGCCAATTCATTAGGTCATAAAAGCAATGCTGGCCTGATTCACAGTTCATTTTCTGAAGAATTCCCCTTGCCCTCAGTTGTGAATGGGGAGCTTGCAGATCATCCCTGCTGTCCTCATGCCAAAGCGAGTGTGACCTTCAAAGACAAACAGCTAGGATATACTCTTAAAAGAAAAGCAGACTGGAACTTGGAAGCAATAGCGTCGCCTGTGGTGAGTGTTTCTTCATCAACACACCATCAGACTCTGGACTTCTCATTAGATTCTCACAGGCCTCAATAGATGCATATAGATTGACATTATCTGCCATCGATTGATTTCTCTCAGATAAACCCCTCAAACGGACACAAAGCTGAAATTGAATATCCTCCCTCCAAGCGTATCTTTCCTCCAAGGAAAGTCAAAGAGAAACGAGAGCGTTTGGAGAGATTAGCCGACGAGGAAGTCAAAAAATTGAACCTTTCCCACAACTTAAAGAGTTTCTCGCAAGACCTTTCACGACTTTTGCCTCAGCTAATCCATAACACATCTGTGATGCCGTTTATTGAATCGGCTACAAAATGTGCATTACTTCATATTCGTAACCTCAACAGAGCATGGAAACCTAAATTATTTGAAGACGAAGAAAAATTGATCTCAGCTCAAAAGCAAGCGTTTGAAAGAATCAAAAAATTCTGGAAGCTGCTTGCCTTTACCCAAGCCACTGATGAGATGGAAGAATACATCGCAGCAGAGCCTAAATTCTTGTCCTTGGAGTACCCTCTTGGGCAAAAGGTTTTCACTTGTTCATTAAACCGCTCAGCCCAATCACGACTAGCCGCTAGTTGGCTTTTAACACAAGTATGGTTAAAAGTTGACATAAAACCCCGGAGTATAATCAACAAAGAGTGGTTTTCAGCTAGTGGAATGCTTCAAGCAAGTTTCAAGACCCAGGCCTATCGATCTGAACTCAGAAACACCATGATGACAGAAAAAGATATTAAACTGCACTGAAAACGACTAATAAACCAATAAGGGTACTGATTGTAGCTGCATAGAAAAGCATATATATATGGTAATTAGACATACATCAATTTCCAAGAGTTTTTGATTATGCATCTACATATATAGCTACCAAAGATGGCAAATAGGCACTTTTTCGGCTCTGAGTAGTACTTGCCCGCGCTCAAATGACTCAGACGCCTCACTGGCTGTGCCACTCCCCCGGCCCATACTTGGGCAAGTATCGTCTTTGGGTAGCATGTCTGTAAGTACCGATGAACTGCATTGACAAAACAGGGCTCTTTGCAACTTTTCAATATGGGCTCTCACTGAGAACTAGGGCATATGACAGTCAACACGTTTTTAACTATAATTCAACAACTAAGTTAGAACTCCCATCGTACGAGTCAATTTCAAGGAGTTAACTTTGTAATATAATTACAAGTCTTCATGCTTTAACCATTCTTTGAGACAACACAAATGTGCAATGGTCTGACCAGCCATTGATGCTCTAGTAGGGGTGATGAGGTGGCCATTTTGAGACAAAACTCTCTCGACTGCTGCTGATGAGGCCAGGATTGACAAATAGTGGAGGGAAATCTTTCCCAACTCAGGATAGGCACCAGTGATCATTTGTCTCTATATTTGTGCATAACCAATTAATATTCTCATTCATCAAAACCATGAGAGTAGACTGAAATTACCTTCCAATACTTCAAAATATCCTCCCCTTCCATTATTGGATGTTGATTCTGGAAGTAGGCAAAAACTTGACCCATGTTCCCAGTGTGATTTGGGTTTTATGAGGTAAGTTTAATCATGCATTTGTACATATTCCAAAACTTTTGCTGAAGTTGATCTTTGTTTGGCCTGGGTGATGTGGAAGATTGCAAATTTTCACACTGTGACAGGGGCTCTTGGACAGAAAAACAAGAGTGGCCTGGCACTCAGCAGTCAGGGAACTCACTTGGAAGACTCCAAAAGAATAAAGAAAATAAAAATAAAGAATTGAATTTCTCCGAGAAGGATTCAAGTACAAAGATGAGATGCAACAATAGAATTGAGAAGCCAAATGGCCAAAGAGCCAACCAAGTAAGTCCTTAATCACTGTTTCAACCTGCCAAAATGAACAATGGAATTGGTAAGGATATGACCACCAAATATCCATTGACAGGCAAAGAAAGAAAAGAGAAAAGGTGCTAAATGACTGACTTGATAATATCAGTATTCAATTAACAAAAATGGTAAAATAAATAAAGATAAAATAAAATCAAAATATATTAATTAACTGGGGGAAAAATCCCCCAGGGTCAAAGGAGGTTGGTACATGTGAAAAGTTGAGATCTTGACTCCTTCAGGCTAGCAGTGGTCCTGTATTGAATACTGGAAGCTGTATTGATTGTCTGATGGAGTGTATACCTTGCCAGATTTGGAAATGAACTGTGTTGAATGATTTTCCCATGATTTATGATTGAAATACAGGTCTTGATGAATCCAGACTGTATTTAAATTAATGTGGTTGCCAAGGTGGATTTATGGAGCATTGACACTTGACAACTTGTTTTGGAACTGCCTCTTGAATATCCCTTGAGAATGAACAGCCATTATTCCCTTGGAGGAATACCGTGAGTGAGAATAACCATTGATTGCTTGATGGCGTCATTGTTATTTGAGATTATGATGCTTTCCCTTGAGCCTTGATGAATCCTCTGGAAGGTGTGCCTTGATGACCTGTTGAAAGGTTGAAATAACCATTTGAAATTTCCGCCATTGGATTGCTGCTGAAGAAGATGCATAATGGTGTATAACACCATATATGGCACTTTTGGTTACTTAAGGTTGAATGTGGCCAAAGGTCTTTTGGACTGATGCCAGGAGGATAAAAGTGAGAACTGGGTTTTGGAGGCTTCAGAGGTTATAAAGTGTCTTTTGGGGTTTTTGGCTAAATACAGCTAATACAGCTTTAAAACTGTATTTGCGTCAAAGTGCACAAAAATGCGCAAAAGTTCACAAAATGCCCAGAAGTGCGCAAAATGCACAAATCTGGCAGTTAAGCCGCAAAAGGCCTGATATGGCCTTTTGGGCATATTTCACATAATACATGTGAAATATGGCCTAAATTGCTTAATACAGCCAAATGTGCAAAAGTGCACAAACTGTATTTAAAGCTTAAAAAGCCAAATACAGGCCTTTGGGCTGTATCTTCCCTGTTGTATGGAAAATACCCAAGATGCCCAAAAGCAAGACATCCTAGAATGGCTTGATGATGGTGAAGGGGCCAGGTTGGCCCCAGATGATAAAATGACCATTAAGGCCATAAAACATGACAATGGCCAATTTGGCCAATGATGATGGATATGGCCAAATTGCCATATATTGGATATGTCATGGATATGCCATATTGAGGTCCAAGAGGGTGGATTTCCATGGTTGTGACACACACAGGACTGATATCTGAAGTGAGGATCAAGTACTCCTGGCTTAGAGTATCCATCACCTCTTGGCTTTGCTGAGGAGGTACCCCAATGAGCTTTAACATCCCCTGCCAATAACTTGGATTTAAAATTGTTTCCATAAGTGTATCATTATCCTTCATTTCATTATCTTTATACTTGTGCATTTTCTTGATTGCCACATGACATGCTTAAGTGACAGAGTTAGTTTTGTTCTCTCAACCTTAATCCAAGAATACCAAGCACTGAGGGACTCAAACCCTCATTTTTGACATTCATGAGCAATGCTCTTTACAATTTGAGCTAAGTGCTCATTGCAAATGAGCAGTGAGTGAAGAAGCCATGCCTGCTTTGACTATGTATCAGACCTGCCTAATCATGGTGCAGCAGGTGTGCAAGCATGCTTAAGAGAAGCTATAAAATGCTCCAACATTGATACCATGTGGGGGTGAGTCACAAGTATAATGGTGTAATTTTTTGATCAGTCAGCTGTAAATGGGTAGCACCAAATTTTTTGTTCCTGAATTGCATTTAAATAAGCTGAATGCCCCTTTGAAAATTTGCAGCATAGGTTCAATGAACTCCATGGAAGCCCATAATTAATTACTGAGGGAATAGGTATTTCAATATATAGCTTAATACTGTTATCAAGGAGCTGAGCACACTGGACTTGTTTGCAGAAATATTCACAATGAGTTTTTGGCATTTCTAAAGGTGATAGCTTGGAATCAAGGGTTTGATCACATATATTTTTTAATATTTTTCACTGTTTGTTATACCTGAGAATGTGAGAGCATGGCTTGTACAGTTGAAAGTGGCATCTTGAATTTTCCAGCTTTCTTAGGAGAAATTTCATTGTCTTCAGGTGATGATTGGACATGCAATTCAGCTGGTTCAGCTAAGGGGTGATACAAATAAAAGAGGGTCTGTTGTTGAGTCTCCAAAGTGGGAATTTTGAGGGCCATTGCCTTAGACTGTTTGGAATAAAAGAAATGTGCATATGAATTGAGTTTGAGGGCTGCAAAAGGCCAGGTAACGGGTTTATCACTTGCATGAGTGTGTGCCAAAAACCAAAATACTTATATTTTACTTGTAAGACTGGAGCATTTCTTTCATAATTTCTTTTTGCAATGGGAAATGATTTTTAAAACAATAATGATCAAAATAATGATATTCCTCATATGTGAGCTGCCCCATTAGCTTCAAAAAGTCCTTGAAAGGCACAGAAACTATATTTGTCTTTCCAAGGCGATTGGGATCCTATCACCCTGAATTTTCCTTGCAGGTGCTGAGCCATGGTTATGTTTCTTCCTGCATTATCACCAGTAATTTAATAGACACAACCTAGGAGAGTGTGCTTTTCTATTGGATCTCAAGCCCAGGAGACCAGGGCTTGACCACTATGGTCACCATTTATATTCTCAAATGTAATGCACCAGAAATTAAGTACAAATTCATACTTGTTAATCCATTGGATAATCATGGCCAGATAAAACTGGCTCTGGTGCTTTGTTTTCCAAGAATCAATTTCAGCACACACCCAAGTTCTCTCTTGTAAACTTTGGAGGGTCTTGAGAAATGAATCTTTCTTTTTGTAGAATTTTCCTCTCAGCAATAATGGCAATCTATTTCCCATGGGGCCAATGAAATTCTGGGGAAAGATGATTCAAGATCTGTCTTAATTCAGCCTCTTCAAAAATTTTAAATGAAAGCTGAGCTGAGCCTACACATTCAACTACCAAATGTTGTTTGTGTTGCATCATGTTGTGGTATTCCATACCAAGTATACCAGCTTCAAGCTTACCACTAAAACAAAAGGAAAAAATGATAAAAAAGTTACACAAAACATATTTACATATTACAAATACAGCTTTCACACAGAAATATACAATACACAGCCTCAAGATCTTATCACATAGTGTCTCCATACCAGAAAATTATTTGTCCCCACAAATATCTGAAAATACTCAAGCACGCAGTTTTAAGCATGAGAATTTCAATTTAAACAGTATAGTATCACAAAATCTCTCCACCTTATTGCATCATAAATAGAGAATTGTGCAATTCAAAGGAGTTGATCTAAATACAGATATTTGAAGAGGACCACACCATCAGATCTGTATTTTACCCATGTTTATTCAGTTGAAAGAAGAAATACCTCAAGGCTATGCAGAAATTTCCAATATATTTTTGAAGGAAAAATGTTTTCTTAGTAATAATCACACACATCAAAATTGATATAGCTGATGCAATCTCCATATCAAATGATACAATACTAAAATAAAACCACCGGAATATTTCCCTAAAGACTGAATATCAAAGTTAAAATTATTGATGAATTAAATACAGGAAAATAGAAACAAAAATATCTTCCCCACCTCCAAGAAAACATCACCAGCCAAGTTATCTCAAAGACATAAAATGATTTTGATACAAAACAGACACACCAGCATAATTCTCTAAAATATATCATATTACTAGAAGAAATTTCATTTGTCAGGAGCTGTATTTTCTCCACTTTTTGGAAAAAGATAAAATATCACCAGACAAATCATGTCAAATACATCACATGATTTTGATAAAAACTAAAACCACCAGAATATTTCCCTCAAGACTGAATATTAAAGTTGAAATTAGTAATGAATTGAATAAAGTAAGATAGAAACAAAAATACTTTCCCCACCTTCAAGAAAACATCACAAGCAAAATTATCTCAAAGAAATCACATTATTCTGATAAGAAACAGAACCACCAGAATAATTTTCTCAAATATATCATATGACTACAAGAAATTTCACATGTCAGGAGCTTTATTTTATCCACTTTCTTGGGAAAAATAAAAAACTGACCAGCATGATTTTCATAAGAGATAGCACCACAAGAATAATTCTCTCAGAAAACACCTAACAAATTCACCAAAAAGAGAAATTTCACCAGCCAAATCCTCTCAAAGATACCATATGACTAGAAGAAATTTCAATTGTCAGAAGCTGTATTTTCTCCACTTTCTTGGCAAATAATAAAATCTCACCTGCCGAATTATCTCAATTTCCTCACATGATTTTGACAATAAAAGGAACCACCAGCATAATTCTCTCAGGAAACAGTTTACTACACCAAAACTAAATGTCTCACCAGCTAAAACCTCTCAACTATTATTTTTTCTAAGTACCCTGGTTTTAGAAGCTCTATGGAGGTCCAAAAGGTATAAATAGAGGTTTTCTCTCCTTCATTTTTCCAATAATAATTGAACAAGTTCCCCCTATCCATGATCACAACCATCCATGAGCTATAAGGATATCTAAAGTAGTAGTAGTTTTTTAGTTGTGAAAAGCTCAGTAGCTTAGTCTTTCTTAAAGAATAGTATTATAAATGTAGTGAAAATCGCAGTAGCTTAGTATTGTTGAGTAATAGTAGTATAACCATGGTTAAAACCTTAGTATATCTTTCCAGAAGCTTAGTATCCTTAAAAGAAAAGAAGTAGTGGTATAAACTCAGTATTAAAAAATTATTAAGGAAATAGTAAAAGAATCAAATCCCATAGTTTCATTGTTAGCATTAATATTGAAAAAAAAAATCAACATGAACCAAAAAAAAATATTCTTATTTGTTTCATTAAAATAAAAGAAAACCAGAAAAAAATATATTATAATTACTTTTATTGAAATAACAAAAAATCTTAGTCTTTATTTGATCAGAAATTTTGGTTTTGGATCAGAGGTTTTACTGTAGCATTACTGATAGGTTTGATTTAGAGACTGCTTATAAGTTTTCTCTACCTGTTAAAGACACAAATCTTATTTTATTTTGTGATTCTCTTCAGGCCGACTATTCAGTATTCTTTGGAGGAGCAGCTAATACACCTTAGCACCCATTGTTCTTGGACAATCCTTAAATTCAAGACAGACTCACCAATAATTTCCCCCTCAAGGTACTGCCTTATTTCATCCCATATCTAGTGTCCAAAAGTGGCCTGCAGCTTCATGCATCAATAATTCATCAATTATCAAACAAACACCTGCAAATTCAATCCATAAAAATGCCTTTACCAGTCAGGAAAGCTCACAAGCCTATCAATTTAATCTGAAATCAGACAACCAAAAACATTCTAAATCATAATTGCCATCAACATCTTCAACAAAATTATCTAATTATTATTATCCAAAAAGAGGAGAAACACCACCTGGAGAAGAATTGCCTATACATTATAATATACCAGTTGGTACACCCAGAACCAAGAAGAAAGATCAGAAGATAGCTATAGATTATTTTCAAACATTACTCAAGGAACTAATTCAAATCAAAAATATAAGTGAAAGAAATTAAAAAACAAAGAAGATATTAATATGGAGTCAGAATCATCATCATCAAAGATATTACATAATACTGATGAATCCAAGGAAGAAAATATGGATGAAGAAACCCTACAGGGACAAGATATGTCTTCAGCAGAAATAGTTCATCAAAAAATGTTGGAAATGCAACAAGAATTAATTGTGTTCCTTAAGAAATAAGTAAAAAGAAAATAATCAATTTTTACTGCATAAAACAGCCCAATGGAAGAAGCTACAACCATGTCCAGAATTTTCAGACAAGAAGGATAACCATCACCATTTTCAAGTCCCATGGTCTTATCAATTCCATTCACTTCACAAAGACCAATTACTCTACCAAAGAGGGTTGATATTCATGAACAGGCTTCAAGCCCCTTACAACAGGAAATTTCTAGAAATAGCACACTAATTGTCAAGATTACGCCAAAGGATTATAGCTTATGGTTTGATGGAAAGGAAGTAGAAATATTAATTAAAGGAGTGGGAAATATAGCCAAAATTGAAGGAGAAAGTGGAAGGGATATCACAAGACAAATATTTTTTTGGACTAAAGATCAAGAAATCAGTTACCATATTGAAGGAATTGCTGGATATGAGACTGGGGATTGGGCAAAATTAATATTTGATATGAAGAGAAGATGGGGAGCAATATGACTAGAAAGAAGATACAAGCTATCATCAATAACTCAGCTGTTTACAAATATTCAAAAAGTAGGAGGAATTAGAAACATGACTCAATATAAAACATTCATTGGGGAATATCAATCCCTCATTAATTATCTCAAAAGATATCAATATATACCAGGAGATATTAATCACAATAAGTGAGTTTTGGCTAGTCTTTCCTCAAGTGTTCAAGAATTCATTTATAAATGAATGATAAAATATAAGGCAATGATTCAAGCTTTGGATGGTGGCTATGTCATTCCAAGATTAGAACTCCTAAATCTATATATTGAACAGGACTTAGAGGCCAAAGTTTTAATCGAAAAGAAAGAGTTTTCACAAGCAAGTTCAAAGGAAAACAAAGCTAGGTTTGATTATTATGGTTGGAAAGAAACCTTAAAGCAAATGAAAGATGTTATCAACATATTAAAGATCCTCAGCCAAAAGAAAATGAATCAAATGATACCAGGAATGAATAAGTCAAGGAAGTGATGAATCAGCTCAAACACCTTTCTGAAGTAGTTGAATTTCCAATTAAAGCACAAGCAGTCAATAATCAATATCAGCAGATTATGAAAAACTCCCAGCCATTCAGGCCAAGATATCCTTTACCACCCATATCTTCAAGTTATCAACCATCTTTGCTAGCTCAAATGGCTCCAACACAGCCACTGAAGTGTTATTACTGCTGAGAAGAAGGAAATTCTGAAATAAGATGTAATAATCTCACAGAAGATTTGGAGAAAAGAATTGTCTTGAAGCGTGGAAGAACATATCTTTTTCCAAATTTTCCAAGAGTACCCACAGAAGGCCCAAAATCTGCAAAGGAATTGGTTAGAAAGTCTGCTAAATAACAGGAGGAGTTTACAAAGAAAATGATGGAAAATTAAAATTCACCCACAAATAAGTAGGAAACAATTGTAATTGAGGAAAGAAAAGGTGAGAAGGCAACAGCTATGGCTCACATAGAAGAATTGGGAAACTGGAAAACTCCTCAAATATCATCAGAAAATGAAAATATTCAAATAAATGTTGGCTTTAGGTAGAAAAGCAAAGAGTTGCAAGGCAGGAAATTAAATTCCAAACTCAGCAAGAGGATAAAACTGAAACACAAAAACCCTTTAAAAATAAGATACCAGGTTCCTACCATAAGGAAGATTATTCAGAAGAGGAAAGAAGAGTTTTGATTCCAACAAAATACAAAAAAACCAAGAACGAAAAGAAATAGATAATGAAGATATTGAAATCATTTCCAAGGATAAGAATAAGGAGATACCAAAACAGGACTCACAAAATAAGGAATCAAATAACAAGATAAAATACACAGTCAATAACCCAAAGCAAATAATTGAATATTTGATGAAGAAAATACTTGAACAAAAGATAAATATTGCTCTTGAAGAAATTTTATCAATGTCACCAACCTTTATTTAGAAGCTAAAAAATTTAACTACCTAAGCAAAATATGTGATAAAATCAGATAATACATCAGATATTCAAGAAAGACTACTTTAATTATAGCTACAGGACTACAGTACACCAAGATTACATTATACATGCCCACTTGCCTTTATGGAAGTATTTATTGGAAGAGAAGAATATCCTACAATGGCATTGGTGGAGACTGGATCAGTAATTAACATAATTCCAGAGGAAATTGCCATTAAAGCCCCACTTAAAATCAGAAAACTCAATATGAACATCATAGGAATTGGCGGACATGAAAAATATTTGGTTGTCCTCTCAGAATTTACACCAATTACTATGATAACAGGCAAAGAAAAAGAAATACATTTAATCATGGCAAAAGGAGCCATGCACACCATACTTGAAAGACCATTTTTAGCAGATAATAATGTTAAATTGGAATTTCACACAAACAAGGGGAAATATTCAGTTATCCATAGGAAGAGGGAAGAAGAATGGTATTACCAATATGTAACCCTTAAGTTATAGGTTTGCAAATTTCTCCACCAAGAGGAATGGATATTTGTGCCTCTTCAGCAATTGGAGAATGGTAAATGGATGAAGTAGAACCATTCAAAACAAAAGGAACAGAGGAAGAAGAAAGTCAATCTTCAACAGAGCTTAAAGAAATATTTTTTGGACCAAAATAAATACCCTTCTTAGCCATCATGGATGCAAAGAATAATCTGAATATTATAGCTCTGGAAATAGCCATGAAAGCAGAATTACAAATCAGCCTTTATAAAGCAAAAGTACCAGGTAACTCTTTGAAACCAATTGGCCAGATTGAAAATGTAAACGTCACTTTTGGTAATTAAGAAAAAATGTACATGGACTTCTTAGTATTTAAAAAGTTTAATCAAATAATAGTTGAAGAAAATCCTCAAGTATTACTTCCGTCAAAAGAAAGTATTCTCCCTGTACCTGATAGGAAATCTAAAGGAAAGGAGTCAGAAGGTAAACTGGAGGTAGAATATAGTGAAGCATTATCAAAAATAAAATAAAGAGGAACTGAAGAAGATGAGAAGAAATTTGGACATGTCCATAGAAGACCCAGAAAAATGGCTAGAATTGGAGCTAAGTGGAATAAATGAAACAGACAAAGAAGAAAGCCCACATAATAAGTGTAAACTTGAGCCCAAGCCACCTGAATAAAATTCCTCAGAAATTGTAGAAGATTATTTCAATTCATTTCAAAAGAAAGACAGGTCAATTGGTGATATTGAAAAGTATTTCATAAGTGAAGAACCAAAAGAAAACATAATAAAGCCATTGTCAAAAAGAAAGTTAAAGAATTGGAAAATGAAAGTGGCATAATTACTGAAGACAAAGTTTATCAAGTTTGGAATAGAGATATTTAGAAGAGGATTAAAGAAATAATGGAAACAGTGCCAAAAGGAGAACCAGTAGAATCAGAAGATGACTTAAAGCTATATCAACAAAATAATATAAATTGGGAAGATCAATATAAACAAGGAGGAAGATTTGAAGACCTAGATGGAGGAGAGTTATCAGAAAATACACAAAGGCTAGCTGGACTTCCCATTCTAGAACCAAATAAGCAAAAATTTCATGATGCCTATGAACAAATATGTTGCTTTTCAAATATTTCACTTTCAAGTGTAACTAATTCATTTGATCAAAATCAAGAAATTACAGCCAGTTTAACAAATGACTCCCATCCTCAAATTGGCATTCAGGAAGACATACCAGAGTATGAAGGAGAGGAAGATCATTTAATACTTACAATAATAAAATTGGAATAACTGTGTGGTTATAAGCTATATTAACCAATATTTCAAGCTAAATAGCTTCCATAACTACTTGGATCCAATCTTTCAAATGTTAATTTTGTGGAATTACTGACCACTATTGGAATAAAAGGAAATCTACAGAATCCCTACTGGAAGAAGCCTCATGGATATTATAAAATGACAATAGAAGGACTGTATTACCAAATCTTATGGGCTCAAGAAGACTTGAATCTAGATGGTTTGGAAACCTTGGGAGAAACTCTTTACTGGTGTGAGCTTGGGTATATGTTCATTCATGAAGTCAAAGTTTTTGTTTCATAATGGAAAGGAGATACACACAGAGAAAAACACAACAAAATATTTGGAGAGATATTGAAAGACATATGTCTTTCCGTGATTCAAAACAGAGGGTTTAATGTCTCTCAATAATAACTTGAGTAATCCTGTTTCAATAACCAATCAAAAAAACATAAAATAGTGAAATAATAAAAAATTGCCTAAAACAATTTCTTTCAAATATGTATTAGTATTAGGGAAGTGACCTCCTGCCTTATTAAAGAGGAATTTCAAATAATTAAAACTACTTAAAAAATACTTTATCAAAACCCTTATCACTCAGTACAGTGACCTCCTGCCTTATTAAAGAGGAAATTCAAATAATTAAAACTAATTCAAAAAAAACCTTGTTCAAAACTCTTATCACTCAGGGAAGTGACCTCCTGTCTTATCAAAGAGGAATTTCAAATCATTCAAACACATAAAAAATGTCCTGTTCCAAAACTCTCATAATTCAGGGCAGTGACCTCCTGCCTTATCAAAGAGAAAAGAAAAATCATTAAAAATACTTCAAAAAAAAATTTTAAAGATCTTTTCACTCAGGGAAGTGACCTCCTGCCTTATCAAATAGTAATTTCAATTTACTCAAACTTTTTTCAAGACTCTTTTCACTTAGGGGAAGTGACCTCCTGCCTTATGGAAGAAGAATTTCAATTTATTCATATAATCCAAACAAAAACCTTCATCTAGAAAACTCTTATCCCTCAGGGAAGTGACCTCTTTACTTATCAAAGAGGAATTTCAAATAATTCAAAAACATGAAGAATATTTTTTCAACACTCTCATAATTCAGGGCAGTAACCTCCTGCCTTATCAAAGTGAAATTTCAGCTTATTCAGCATTATCAAATAAAAGGCTATGTATTAGTATTCAATAAAGGACTTAAAACTCAACATTTTCCAAGATATTTTCTTCAATGTACAAGTATCATGAATTTATTCAAAATAAAAAACAGGGGTGGCTTTCTACTCTTATTCCACCTCATACTAAAAAATTACAGAATTTTGCAGAAGTGTGGGCCCATATGCCTTTATTAATGTATTTTCTCTTTTTAAAAGAAAAACAAAAACATTGTGTTCAGATACAGCAAAAGCAGATACAGATAGCTTAAAATGTCAAAATTATGACTGCTGGTCATAATTTGGTTCTTGGACACAGGAAAAAATAAATATGGAAACAAACAAACAAAACTAGGCTTCTCCAAAACAATAGAAGAAGATTCATAAACTTAATATGTCAAAATTATGACTGCTAGTCATAATTTGGTCAATTGCATTAAAAAAAGCAAGAAAACAGTATCTGGATAGGAAAAACAAGGAACCAAAAAAAGCAAAAGTGTTCAGATACAGAAAAGGATGATTAAAAAACTTCAAAATGTCAAAGGTATGACTGCCAGTCACAAGTTGGTCAACTGAATTCAGAAAAAGCAAGTCAACAGTATCTGGACAGGAAAAAACAAGTAACAAAAGAAGAAAAGGTGTTCAGATAAAGTCAAAAAAGACACTGGAATATTGAGGTTATTACTCATGGCTAATCAGAAAATTATTTCAATTTATGGCACAATGAACAAAAAATAACATCACACACAGAGGTATACTGGATGACATTAGCCCAATATTTACTTGTTTAGCCACTCTTTGACACACTTCCATACATCTGTCAGCCTGTGACTCAAAACTAGAGCACAAGCATGACAGCCAAAATACCATAAACCAATGGTATAGCCAAGATACCACCAAAACATGGAGCTGAGCTAAATTAGCTCAAAAGGTATCAAAGAAAGAGGAAACTCACCCCTTTCTGAATATATAAGTCCCATCACCATAGGACAAAGAATAACAAAGTTATTCCTGCTCAAAGTTGTTGCTGAGCATAAACCTTAATTTTCACCTCTCATCTAAAATCCAGAAGGAGGAGCTTAACCCCATTGAATTGGTATTCAAAATGAATCTCTAAGCCAGGGCTATCAAATGGTACTAGCCAGACTGAGCTAACACCACTATTACTTGAGTTATGTCCAAATTCAGGCCAAATAAGGGTAAACAAAACATTCACCTCTCATCTGGCTTTTGCAGTTTTAGTGTGAGATACCTAAAGTGGGGTCTTTTTGGAAAGAGCACAATCAGGGCTATCTGATGGTTCCATCCATTTCCCCATAGCTCAACTAGAACAAAAGTTATGGGGCAAATAAGCTCAATACAGCTCTTTGCCTAAACCATGCAAATGTACAAAAATCTTGTACATGGGATAGCTTTGCCATATTTAATGATACCCATATCAAATGAGGTATCATTGTGTAGAGCACATACAGGGCTACATACTGGACCAATTATGAGGTTGATATCTCAAGAATTTCCAAAGTTATGGCTGTTTTAAGGCCAGATTCCCACCTGCTGTCATATACAGCCTTACCATGGGATAATGTCTCATAATCATGAATATGAGGTGTCAAATAGAAAAAGGAGCTTGTTTTTACTTCAATACCTCATATGTCAGTCAATAATGGGGTCCCATACAGTTTCTGTACAGCATTCTACACATCATACACGTCAGAATCAGGCTGTGAGGTCCCCAGATGAAGATTTTCACCCTGTATGGGTGAAAACAGCCCAGATGTGGTTTCAAAACCACATCTGAGCCCAATCCAGGCTATACAGGTCTTTGCAAGCCACATGCGTGTCTCAGAGAGTGAAAAAATCCTCACTTCCTCTACATGGAAAGGTCTAACACCCTTTCCACCCCATTTCAGGATAAAAAGGAGGCTTTTCACAGCCAGAATTGTTTTCCTCATCCTGCTCTTGAATTCCTACATAGTAAAACTGTCAAAAACAGTTATACTTTTGGAAAATAATCAGGTATACTCGTAATTTAGAAGTATTGTAGTCTTTATTATTGTAATCCAACAGGTAAAGCTGCACCCAGGGCTTTCAACAGCGCTCACCACCACTATACTAGTATAGTAAAGCCCTTTTATTTTAAATTAAATCAATTATTATCATTATTACCATCATCATAAATATTTATAAACCATTTCTACTGTGTCACAGTCATAGTTAAAGCTGTAAAACACTATTATACATCTTTATCATAGACTCAGCCTGACAACATCCACCTCAGAGATTCAAATTGAACACAGTAATCATAGATATGAAAGAGGGTGTGGGCTCCCCAAAAATGGCCAGAATATCATTCAATTGGTCCTAACAGAGAACCATAACCATCAGATATTAGGACATCAGAACAGAGCACCCCCCACAAAGTGATGAACATAATGCCAGCATGATTTTAGTTTGAACAAACTTCTGCCAGAGGGGGGAAATAAACCCAGGACCTTGGTGAAATTTTAAAGGAGCCCAGAATCACTAATAACTACACCATTTCAGAATATAACATCACTCCTCAAATTGAAACCTCATTCAACATATTTAAAAAAATCAACATAAAATAATAATAATAATAATAATAATAATAATAATAATAATAATAATAATAATAATAATAATAATAATAATAATAATAGATAAATAAATAAGATAAAAGAGCCTTCATTAATATAAAGGATAAAAGAACAGATCAAATAAAGGAAGGCTCAAAATTAGTCCTTGTATGACTTTAAACTACATGGTAGCAACCTGAAGGCTAAATTAGTCTTTGTATTACTTTAAACTAAAGCATGGTTCCCAGATGTCCAAAGTTAGTCCTTGTATGACTTTAAACTGCAGGATGATTCCCAGATGGCCAAAGTTAGTCCTTCTATGACTTTAAGCTACAGGGTAGCAAACTGAAGGATAAATCAGTCTTTTTATGAATTCAAACTGTAGGGTGGTTCCCAGATGGCCAAAGTTAGTCTTTGTATGACTCAAACTACAGGGGTAACACACCAGAGGGCTGAATATGCAAGTAAAATCGAGGAATAAAGATATCAAGAGTAATAACAAGCATGTATAATAGAATAATGAACACTTAAAGGAGAAATTAATGAGGAATATTAAATCAAAATAAAACTATCAACATTGATCCGCTTTGTCCTCAGTAGAAATGTAAACTACTCCCATGTGTAATTCTGGACTAGGGTACTCAAATGTCCTTGTATGACATTAAACTACAGTATTTGGTATAGCTAATATACTGGGTTTTATCCACCTAGAGGTAAAGTCCTTGCATAAATTAAAACTACAACTCAAATTTACTTATGAGCAAAAGGAAAAGAAGAAAACGAAGGGACTGTTTTTATTTTCACTGAAAAAAATTATAATGAATAAAAATAATATTATCAATTGATACTTTTAACCAGTCTAATAATCATGGGAGCTCAATAAAATGCAGAAAAATATAAGTCAGTACTCAGAAGGTTAGACCAGTCAATGAAGCTATGCCTCAACATCTGAATCCACCTTGGGAAAGACCTGAATTATCAAGAGATCCATATGAAACACCTTTATCACCTAACCCACCTATATTTATTGAAGAGTCAAAAGTTACAGAAGAAATAATTTCAATGGAAAATTTTGGACCATCTGGATGGTTACCAAAAGAAGAGATTAATTTATTAAAAACCTTTATATTACTCGGGCAAAGGGCTATAGCATTTTGTGAAGAAGAAAGAGGCTTACTAAAACATTTTTGAGGAAAAACTTATAGAATACCAGTTATACCACATGAACCCTGGCAAAAAAACCAATACCCATACCAAAATCAATTTTACCTCAATTTATTGAGCTATTCAGAGAAAGAATACATACAGGACTCTATGAACAATCAACATCAAGCTATAACACCTAGTATTTTGTGTGTAAAAGCCCAATGTAGAACTTAGAATAGTCAATGATCTTCAAGACCTCAATGAAGTAACAATAAAAGATTCAGGATTGCCACCAAATGTTGATGAGTTTGCAGGATCATTTTCAGGAAGAGCATGCTATTGATTAGAATATATTATGGGAGGATATGATGAAAGAGAAATTGATATTACTACAAGACCACTTACAACATTTGAAACACCACTTGGAAAACTTCAGCTTACCAAACTACCTCAATGAGAAACAAACTCTGTGGAAGTTTATCAAGAACAAATGACTTGACTACTTCAGGAGGAAATACCAGAGAACCTTAGAGTATTTATAGATGATGGGGGGATTGAAGGACCCATATCAACATATCAGCACAAAGCATTGAAGGATAATCCACTCATAAGAAGATATGTTTGGGAATATGCAGTGACATTAGAAAGAATACTTTTCAGCATAGAAGAGGCAGGACTCTCAATTTTAGGATCAAAATTTGCATTCTGTGTCCCAGCACTTCATATTGTAGGGCATGTTGTATCTTTGGAGGAAGAAAGATTTCAAAACAGAAGATAAACAAGATACAAAACTGGCTTAGACCAACAACAACGAAGGAAGTTAGAAGACTCTTAGGACTATGTTCATATGTAAGAATGTTTATCAAGGAGTTTTTAAAATCTTAAGCACCATTGAGAAGATTGACTAGGGAGGATGTATTGTGGAAATGGGATGAAAAATGTGAAACAGCTTTTATAATACTCAGAAAGATAGTAGGAGAAGGAATTACTTTGAAGACATTGTATTATGATAAAGGGTCAGGGAAAATAAAATTAGCAGTAGATTCAAGCTATATGGCAGCTGGTGCAGTGTTTTTGCAAGAGGATGAGAATGGAAAGGATAGACCAATACTATATTAATCAGTAACATTTTCCAGACTATAATCTAAATACTCTCGGCCAAAATGAGAAATGTGTGGTGTAGCAAGAATACTCAAAGAACTTCAAAAAATATTATTGGGAAACACTTAGAAATTCAAGTAGATTATAAAACTTTAATAGAAATGATCAACACACCCTTCTTACCAAATTCACCAATGAGAAGATGGGTGGCATTTAGTCAGCTTTTTTCATTTAATGTTGTACACAAACCAAGAAAAACATTTACTATGACAGATGGGCTATAAAGAAGACAAAAAAGAAAGTGAAAGGGATTAGTTTTATGAAGAGGAGGATTATATCAAAACTTGTCCAGTATTTGTCCTAAAAGAATTAAATACAAGAAAAGTGGGGAAATTATCAAGAAATAAAAGCAATATTGAGCTTCCAATAAAACAGGAGGGCTTTGGAAAGCATATGAAGGAATATTTTAATACTTTGAAAAGCCACAAAGAATTGGAGAAGAATACTTCAACAAAATTAAAAGAAGATCAGTAGATTTCCATTTAGAAGGAGGGAAGCTTAAAAGAAGAAATCAATAGCATCCACAAATTGTTGTATACAATGGAAAATCTCAGAAATATATACTAAAGAAAATGAATGAAGAATTGGGGCATAGAGGGGAAAATGTAACATACAGGAGAATAAAGAAAAGATATTGGTGGGAAGTAATGAAAAAGATAGTCAATAAATGGGTTAAATAATGTCAAGAGTGTCAAAAAAGGAGTCATTTGTGACAAAAAAAGAAGCAAAAATATCTGTGACATCTACTTTATTTGAAAGAGTCAGAATGGATGCAGTTCATATTAAGGCAGGAAGATGCAAATACCTAGTTTTAGCAAGAGATGACTTTTCAGGATGGCCAGAAACTGTGGCATTAACAATGCTAAGCTCAAAATCAGTCTCAGAATCAATTTGTAGGTATGGAGCTCCAAGGGAAGTGACAGTTGATGGAGGAGATGAATTTAGAAAAGACCTCAAAGAATCAGTCAAAAGAGCAGGATCAAGAATCAGAATAACTACACCTTACTACCCAAAATCAGAAGGAATGATTGAAAGGGGCCATAAGCAATTGAAAGATTCCCTTTTAAAAATGTGTGGTGAAAATGGATCCAAATGGAAAGAATACTTACCAATTGTTACTTTTGCAGATAGAATTTCAACAAAAAAGAACAGGATACTCCCCATTAGAGCTTCAATTTGGTCAGAAAGCTGTTTTGCCAATTGATATTGAGACAAATGCATATCTATCCATTGAATAGAATAAAAAATCAACTAGAAGAACTATTGGAATCAAGAACCATACAGATTGCGGAAATAGAAGAAACAAGATTAGCAGAAGCAGAGAAACTAACAGATTCAAGAAATAAATCAGTCCAATACTTGGACAAAAAGATGGAATACAAACTGAGAAATTTTCTTGAGCCATGGGACTTGGTATTGGTTTATAATAATCCACTTGAGTCACAGTGGTTTTTACTCTTCAAAAACCATTGGAATGGACCTTATAGAGTTATCAATCAAATTAATAATGAACCTTATGAGCTTGAAGAATTGGATGGCACTAAAAATACAAGAACGTTTTCAGCAAGTCACATCAAGAGTGTTTATCCCCGGGGAAAGATAGTTCAATCAAGTTCAGAGTCAGAAAATGAAAGCAGTGAGCAAATTGAAGCTGAAGAGCCAATATTGGAGAGAAAGGAATAAAAAATGAATATGATTGATATTGGAAAGCTTCTAAACTGGAATTCTGGGGACAGCATTTAATGGAGAGGGGTATGTGGTATTCCATACCATTAGTATCAGCTTCAAGCTTACCAGAAAAATAAATAAAAATAGAATTCAATATATCCAATATTTTTGAAGATAATTAGAAAGGTGAAAATAAGTTATTGCTACAGACACAGTTACAATTCCAGACTAAAAAACAAAAAGAAAACCTTTCTTTGTCAATTGACAAGGAGGAGCTTTTTACCTTTGGATTGGTCATGTAGCTGGCTCAAACCACATTGAAGGCAATTTCAAAATTATTGTTTGTGGAAGCTTCAAGAAGAAAAAAGAAGAGGAAAATCTTTTTGGAAGAAAACAGACAATATTTTTTAAAAAAAAGAATTATTTTTGACCTAACCCATAAGCTGGACATCAAAATGGACAGAAATTACACAGCAGCTGAGTAATCCTTTCAAATACAAACCACAAATTATTTAAAACTTACCAGGACATCATTTTATTTGTCAGAAATCAAATAAATTCATGGTACATACCTATAATTACAAATTGAAATTATAAATTAATCTCATTGGTCAGAATTCACATCCAAAGTCTGTCAAAAGAATAAAACCATATGATTGGTCAGAATTCAAATCAATTGCAGGTGCATACCTATAATTACCAATTGATGTGATAACTCAATCTCATTGGTGAGAACCTGGAGCCCATGTCATGTTGATACACCAAAACTAAATGTTTCACCAGCTAAAACCTCTCAACTATGATTTTTCTAAGTACCCTGTTTTGAGAAGCTCTATGTAGGCCCAAAAGGTATAAATAGAAATCTTCTCTCCCTCATTTTTTGAAGAATCATGGATCAAGTTTGCACTATTCAGGATCACAACCATCCCTGAACTAGCACAATCTCTAAAGTAGCAGTACTTTTTTAGTTGTGAAAAGCTCAGTAGCCTTGCTCAGTAGCTTAGTATTTTTTTAGAATAGTAGTATAAATGTAGTGAAAAGGTCAGTAGCTTAGTATTGTTAAATAATAATAGTATAGCCATAGCTAAAGCTATTAGTAGATCTTCTCAGAATCTTAGTATTGATACAAGAAAAAAAGTATTAGTATAAACTCAGTATTAAAAAATTATTCAAGAAATAGAAAAAGAATCAAATCCCATAGTTTTATTATTAGTATTAATATAAAAAAAATAATCATAATCAACATAAAACCAAAAGAATTCTTATTCTTTTTATTAAGATAACAGAATACAGAAAATATATATATTCTTATTCTTATTATTAAACTAACAGAAAACCTTACTCTTTATTTCATCAAAAATCTTAGTTTCAAATCAGAATTTTTACTGTAGTATTATTGATAGGTCTGATTGAGAGACTGCTGATAAGTATTCTCTATCTCTTGAAGCCACAAATCTTATTTTATTTTTTGTTTCTGTGTAGGCTGACTATTCAGTATTACCTAGATGGCCAGCTAATACACCTTAGCACCCAAGGTTATTGAAAAATTCTGAAATTCAAAACAGACTTACTAATAATTTCCCCCTCAAGGTACTGCCTTATTTCATCCCACATCAAACAGAGTTCCCACATCATCAGTTGTCATCTTCAATTCATTTTGAGGGTCAATTGTCCCAGGAACTTGAATTATGCCTGCCTGTTAGCACCCTGGGAAATGGCTGTGGAACTTTTCTGAGGCTAGAGATATTGTGGCCAATGATGGAGATTTTCTTGGTTAAATTATTTCATTGGTATTTGAGCCTAAAACCATTCTTTATCTAATCCCATAGCTTCTTAGCATCAAACACCTTATCACAATCAGGAAAAAAATGTGAGGAGCTGGGTATCTGTAATATGAATAAAACAAAAATCCACAATCTAAATTGTACACCAAGGAGTATCATAAAACATTTTTGGTTGCCATTGGGGTTTCGTAATTGACCAAAAGAGGGTATTCCACACCTGATGACACATTAGGGCTGTCTACATTACAAAAGCCGTCTTCACCCATCATTTTGTGAGGTCTGGCTGATGAGTGGATTTCAGGATTTGGAAAATCTGGATAAAATAGCAAGCCCCCAGGATTACTAGGTATAAAAGGAGGAATTTTTGAATATTAAAAGCCTTTATATTTCTAAAAGTGTTGATGGGTTGCTCTATAAAGCTTCAGAGGCCTGGAACCAAACCCTGAGCTGTGAAGAAGAACTAGTGTAGGCATCTGAGGGGATTTTTAGGATTCCAAGCTAGATGGTGTAGGGTTGCAACAAATATGTGCAGTAATTAAGGAAAAAATTCTTGGTGAAAGCTTCATGGCCTCATTTCCATTTATGGCCACCAAAACTTCAAGAAACTTTATTCTTGACTTTCACGAAAAAACAAGGGTACAAAATGGTAAACCTCTTAGTCCTGAGATTGGGTTTGGAAGTTATTTAGTGGCCTGACAAGAGATACAAGCTGGATGTGGTAAATCCACACAAATACAAAATTAGTCAAAGGTCTTAAGCAATTTCCAATTTACTTTCCAAACTTAAAGTTATTGATTGTCACAAACAAAGAGAGAAGAGGAAAAACTCACCTGGCTGTAAGGAAGTGGTGGAGAACTTTCATATGCTTCTGATGGGATTTAGAGTTTTTTGGTAGATTATTCTGAGATTCTGAGAATTTCAATGTACTTATGATAGTCATGTGTTGTTGGTTGTTGATTTGGTTTGGGTTGGGGTTTTTGTTTGGAAAGCAGTTACTAAGGAATTTGGTTGCAGTATCTGAGTATGAGGACATACCGGACAGATCTAGGGTGGATATGTCCTGCAAAGGGGATATACTAATAGTTAGGGGCTTCTGTCACCTAAAGCCCAAATACAGGGACCAAAAGTCCATTTCCTAAGGGCTGGATAGAAATATTTATATATAAAAGAAATAAAAGCAAGACAACAAGGTTTTTGGAGATTTCAGATTTCTCCCACCATTCTTCTCAATGTATGCTTGCAAACTCACAATGAGCAAATTGGCTGCACATGACAGCAGGTGTTCCATTTTGAAATTAGCTTGGACACAGAATACAATGAGCTTGGATACCTCCTCTGAACTGGGTTGTAAACAGGATTCCAATGCTAATTGATATTCCAGGTTCTTCCAAGCCACTAGAATATGAAGTAATTTTCAGGATTATTATTTTTTATTCTATACAATAAAGATATATCTCAATATGAGATAGGTTCAGAGATTTTGATTTATAGAAAAGGCTTTGGATTCTATTCTCATCTTTATGCAGATATTTCATGCTTTAATAATACTACCCTACATATATATTCTTACTTTAAAAATTTTTGTTTGTCCTTTGAAGTCCTTCATAAGAAATAATAAGTTTCCAAAATAAATGAAACCTTTATTTTGCTGAAATACCTTCCTATTTCTGACATATATTAATATTAACTTGTGTTTTTTCTTTAAAAAGTGTGTTGAACAAAACCCTCCCCTTGATGAAATTCTCATCTTTACAAGAATTTTTTTCCTTTTTTATATGACCAGTTTTCCTAAAGTTAGAAATAAATGAAATGAATATTTCAAACCTCTTGCATGAATGAACTTATTCAGAAAGAAAAATTACGAAAAATACAGAATATCTCATTAATTGTTCAGGATCTTCTCAATATGATTTTTATTATTATTTTCATTTCATTTTATTATTTCCGTTATGATTAATGAATCTCATCAATTTTTCCAATGAAGAAATCCCATATTTCTCTTCTTTAAACAGAAAAAATTCATTTTGGTTCTTTTAAATTTCTTTTTATTGAAAAATAAGTGGTGGGGTATATAATGTGAATCCTGAAACTGGAAAAGGATTAAAAATTCTGATTGATATTAACAATTAAATATCAAAAGGGAGAATAACTGTAAAAACTGTCAATCAGTTTCAATGTGGAAGGAATTAGAGTAGCAGGTTTTACAGGTATGCTACTTTAATCCTCAGTGTAAAGATATAAAATCAAAAAATTTGATAATGTAAAAATTTGTAAATTTGTAAAGACTAGTAAGAGCTCTTAAAATTCCAAAAACAAAAAACAATGATATCATAAAATTCATCAAGATTCATTGAAAGTTGATAATTAAATTAAAAAAGAAAACTAGAATAAATCAAAAAATTCTTTACATTCAAAAAAAGAGGTCTTACATTAATTTCATTAGAAAGAAAAAGAAAATTATTTCAACCTAAGCTATTAAAAAATACAGCTCATTTTCCATAGTTGTTTTTTATCATTCATTTTGTGAGTTGAATTGATCCTAATATCTTAGATTTTCAATAAAAAGTGTTTTAACTTTTTTTTTTAAGTTTTTTAATTTTCAATTTTTACTTTGAACAGTAAAGAGACAAAATATTCAATTTATAGAAAATAAATGGGGTAAGGAATGATAAAACATTTATAAATTGAATATCCTAATTATACTTTTGGTTTTAAATTGTAATATCATATTGGATCTGAAGAGATGAGGAACAAATAATTGCATATCTGGGAGATATCTGAATATACCTCTCATAGTATTAAACCAAATAGTCTTCCAAAAGCTTTATCTCACTATCATTCTGTTTACATCAAGTCAAGCCTCAAATCAAGAGCTCCATTATAATTATTTAAAGCTTCAAGCCAATTTTATTATTTTGAAAGATAAAATTTTTGAGTTTTGATTGTATTTCCCTTTATAATAGCTGATGATTAATAAACTACATTGATGCTAAATCAAGTGTATTAAAACAGCTTCTATTTTGAGTTTTGATGTTTCTTATAAGGAAATTTTAAGCAAGCACCATACAAAACTATTCAAAATATGATTAAATACCTTGTGAAATGCTCAAAAATTAAATATAAAAGTTTGAGATGTAATTTTGAATATATTCTGAAGCTTTCTGGATATGGCTTTGAAGTAATATTTGCATCACTTCAATATTCTCTCTGAAAAATGTCAAGCTTATTTCTGTAGTGCCTTACCTATAAAATATTAATTGAATAAATATTATGGGCTATTAATAGAAATAAATACCAGAAAAAAAAAAGGAACCCTTTTTCAATTTTCCTTTGAAAATATGCAAAGATCAATATATAATTATACTGACTTCACTTTAGAGATTACTTATGGGTATAGCTTTATGATCATTTTTGGATTCGATATATTTATCATAATAAATGAATTTATACATATTTCTAATATTCTTGATTAATAACACTCAATAAATAGATTTGGTAAGATAAAATATTTATTCCAACCATTTGATTTTAAAGTAAGATGGAAATCAACTATTTAAAGTAACTGGATCATTTTTTCACTAATTCAAAAATAAGTATTTTCAACCATTTTCAATTTCCATCCAATATTCATATCTTATTTAACATAATTTTGGAAAAGAATTTACAGATTTTTCCTTCATAGATTTATTAAAAATTCAACTTAGAGAACTTAGACATTTCATTTTTCAAATCTTTTGATTGGTTTGAGCTTTTTAGCTGTTTGAAATTGGAGAAATTGGAGAATTACTCTGAAGTAATCAGTTCTAAAAAGCCATTGAATAGAAAAAAATCTTAATTTATTAAAAAATGGAGAACTCTTCATATGTTACAATTATAAAAAAACTTATTAAGCCTGCACAAGAGAAAAAATAAAGGTTTTCCTATGAAGTATAAAAAATATAATTCAAAGTTAATAAAAATATAAAATGAGTTTAATGTCGTATTTTGCAATAAAAATGGTTAGAATTAAGCTTGAACATATAAATAAGTTCAGTTCTACTTCTCTCAACTCTAGCATATATAATTTCATTGGATTCATGTAGATTATATAATTATTAGGAGTTGGAGCTATATCATATCTCTTGATATAAAATCTCACCTTAATTTCTCAAAATGATAGCTCAAGAAATCAAAATTATTAAATGATTAAATTTGGATTTGAAGGGGCTGAATGTGAGATACATCAAGATAATTAGTTCTAAAAAACTGATTTTTCAACAGAGAATTACAAACATATAGATAAATTCCTATTAGAAACAAACCACTCTATTGTACATAAATTCAAAAAAGATGATTTTTAGAGGAAACCTAAATTAACTAGGTTATGTTAGTTCAATTGCTATTTCCTTACAGCAAGAAGTATCCTCCAATTACATCTTGGTATGGGCTCAAACATATATTTCTCAGAAAATGAAATAAGGGAAAGATATTCTGCTTAAAATTATCACATACTCTTTCTATAAGTGAAAATAATCCCTCTACAGAGTTTTTTAGGATAAAATGCTGGAAATATCTCCTAAATGTGTACTTTATTTTTCAAATAACTCAATGAGATATACTTTGTATAATTAATATTTAGGTTCTTCTTAAGATTAGAAATAAGTAATCTTACTATAAGAATAGAAGGGAAATAGGTGTATTATGTTACACTCAGTACAGAATTTGATAAGATACATAAATTTGATTTTAGGGATTTTCTTTAAGAATATCTATATTCTTAGGAAATATTCAAGTAATTGAGACTCTTCCTCATCATATGAAAATATCAAAATAAAGTGTTTCCAGTATTAATATTCTCTAGCTATTGTTTTCTGTAGCTGGGCTGGTGAAGCTTTAATATTTATTTAAATTTCTATAAGACAGACCATACAGATTGTATTTTCTTTAAATTTCATGATATCAATCAATAAGGAATGATAATACATGGGAGTCAAATAAATCCTTTGAATATTATTTCTATCCACTGAGCTTTGACCAGCCTTACCAAAGAATAATAAGAAACTCAATTGAATTTTTTTGGCTTGCATATGTGGCTTGAAATTCTTCCAAAACTTCCATTTTGAAATTCAATTTCTGTCCTAGCTCCCACATATATCCAATTTATCTCCCATGTCAAATTCCAAATTCAACACCTGCTGTCAGGTGTAGTCACTTTTCTCATTGTGACTGTGTTTCATAGATTCAAGTAGAGCAGAGAGATGAGCCACCAGTATTGAATTCCATGCAGCATCAATTTCTTTCCTGAGATAGTCCATGGCTCTTGGATTTTGAACATTTTTAGATATAAATTTCATCTTCAACAAGATTTTCTTGATTATATTCAGGTCTGATGAAATCAATGGCCGTGTGAGCTTTCATATTTTATTGGTGGCTTTTCATGCTGCTCTCACTTGATAAGAATGAGTAAGCTTTACATCCTCCATGAGGATGAGGTCATCTTGATTGTATAAACCAAATTCTTCGAGTTCTTTGATAAAGGGTATAAATCCAGAAAAATAAAAATCATAAACAGATTTTTGCGTATATTTCTATCCATGAAGCAGTACCAATATTTTTGATTGGAATGTTCCATAAAAATAACCCAAATCATTATGCTCCAACAACCCGAGGAATGATTTTCTTGCATAAAATTGATGTTTTATTTTTCTTTTGGCAATCTCCATACTCGTGCTATCATTTATCTCTTCCCCCAAGTTAAACTGATTTACCAGTTCAAAGAGAATATTTCCAATATTTTAAATTCCGTTTTTGGTTTTCCCTTGCAAATTGAGGTCATCAAGCCATGTGGCTTTTGGAGATGTATCATTTTATCATTGATATACATAAACCTTTTCCTGGCTCATGTGTATCCTTTTGGAAATTTCTAATTCTTATTTTGGCCAGTATCATCTTTTTCATTTGTGCCAGATTCTTACATAGATTTTTATTTACAAAACTTGATATCTTTTTTTATCTTGATTTTTCAGCTTTTGAGGTCCCCTGGCAATAGGTAGGTTTTTGAACATTTTTTTTCTTCATATTTCTTAATTGTATTGTGTATTTTTGTAGTAGGAACTTCGAGATTTCGAATGATAGATTGTATTGAAAGACCACCCTCTTTTAGGCTTACTACTTGTATCTAAGTGCCTTTATCTAGGTAAGGCATCCTATTTAAAATGATATTGTAAAAAAATCAATCAATAGAGCTGACTTTTTGAAGGATAAAAAACTCACAATTACAAGAATTAATGATAGAATATCTTGATCTTCAAATGGAAATAAACCGTGAGGTCATCATTGCCAAGACTATATGAGAAATAAATGATCCTATTAGAAAAAAAAATTGAATCAAGTGGCAGTGAGATATAAGCAAAAAAAATTATAATCCATGTGATCAATCACCTTTATTGATAATCATTGTAATATAAATTAATAGAAGTAAGTGAAATAGATCCATCATTTAAATCATCCGTTCAAGTTATTATCACGAGGTTTCAAAATGAAAATTTTCAAAAAAACTTTTAGAATGTTCAAGTACTGGTTTAATTATATTCTTGGTGATTCAATTCTTCTTTTGATATTGGAAAGCTGAAATAATTTGGAAAGAAAAAAACCAGGTATTTTGATAATTGGTTGAAGTAAAAAAAATACTCAAAAATTTGGGGGCCACATGAGCAGATTTTAAAAATTTGAGTACAGTGTTCAAGTGCCTCCTGAATACCACTGTACGGATTGTTCATCTTTTCAGAGGAATTTAAATCAGACTGAATGATACCAGTTCTCTTTAATATATTTTTCTTGCACATTCCCCTAGACCAAAAAAAAGTTATATTTGCATTCAAGCGCCAGCTCTTATTGTTGGTTATTAGAATCTATGTAATACAAATTCACTCAGAGATGAGCCTATTTAACACCACTAACCTCTGATTTGAATAAGTAATATTTAATATCCTACCTTATGCAGCTTACGTGCTGTGTAACTGCTACTATAACAGCTCACTTGATGAAAAAATAATCTCAGAATACTCCAAAGGTTATGTACTGGCTATCCGCTTGTACCTAATGTATTTTCAAAATACATGAATGTTCTTCACTCAATGATTCTCCATATTTATTATGAGAACCATCCTCTCCAGATCTTTTTTTGAATCATCTTATTTTTTTCCTTCATCGCTTTAGTTATGCTCTCGTTTTCTCTTCTGTCGTTAATTCATTTCTGGCTAAGACTAATAATACTCCGCAAATTTACAGTTCTCTCTTTATTCACTATTTAACCCAGCTCTCAAAGCCTATCCTCCTTAATCTCTTCCTCATCCCTTTTGCCCTTAATTTACCTTTCAATGGAACTATAATTTATCTGTACCCCTATGACCTCCACCTTGATAAAACACACTGGAAACTTAAATTACAGTCTCTCAACGAGGAAAGAGGATCAAGGCTCAATATCTTTTCTCCTTTCAATTCATTTTATTATGTTACATTTTATTATTTTTTTCCAAACCACTTTCCTAGGTTGATATTCAGATGTAGGAGCTCATTATTCTTTTCTCTGTCTACTTTCGATTTTCTACTTAAATGTCCAGCTCTTCATCTCTGCTGAATCAGAGTCCACTGCGTTATTTAATATTTCTCTATGTCATTTTTGTATTCAATATTTTTTTTGCTTTACTGTGTTGATGTTTTTTAGTTTTCTATTAATTTCATCCCATTTACAGTCTCAAATATTTGTATACAAAAGGAAAGGTCTCATAATTTGACTAATAAACAAGGAAACCATATTGAAATAATATTGCCATCCTCTCTAAATAGAACTATGCTTAATAGATACGATGAATTACCATCTGTTTGAATCAAATAAAACTCCTTAAATACTTTCTAGAATTATCAAGTATAACAAAAAATAGAAAAAGAGATACTCGTTCAAATAAAAAAATCAAGTTAGCTAATCACAAGAGCTTTATATTAAAGAGAATTATCTGAGGTTTTCAACAGTGAATGAATCTCACAAGAAAGACACAATTTATGAACAAGAATACGAAACAATTTTACATCCTATTCTTTAAAAAATCCAAGCGTGTGTCTGGATTTGTTCTTAAAGGTTTTCAAATAGAAATAATCCCTGAAGCTTCATTTCCAAATTTCAAATACTCCTGAATAAGATAGCGTCAGTTGTAAATTAAACCAAGAAAATCCTACCATTTGTGCTCTTTGCAAAATTCCTGGAAGAATTCCAAACTTTCTTTGAAAAACCCACCATCAACATTGAAGCCCTAGGAAGCCCAGATTATATTTTCAACACCCTTAATGGATCATCCATGAAGGATGAGTCCCTAATAGACAAGTTTAATCTAACTGCACTTCATCAGGAATAATTCCCTTCAAAATCTTCCACAACAGCTGGGAGGGTTGGCTCAATACTTTGGAAAACAATCCACCTGGAAATCTCTGGCCTTCAGAACCGAAGCAATGAATACACAGAGCCCTAATCAAATTCAACATCGCAAGCGCCTTTCTCATCCACACAAAACAAGACAAAGTACTAGCTAGCAACTGTGGCTCTCTATACTTACTCTTCCAATCACATCTTCAACAAAACTTACCATTTTCAGTCCATAATCCACAATTGGAAGAAAGAAACTATTTCAAAATGCTGTACTCAATTATCTCTCAGCTCACATGGTAGGAAACGATTCCATATCTACCAAAAGGGAAATAATCTCTTTGCGCTTGAAAATTATTTGTATGTTTGAAAATCCATCAAAATCCTTATCTCACTTCTGATATTAGTTATCTTCAAAACCAAAATTGTTAGAAGTTGTACGAACTACAAAGTCTATGTAAATAATCGAAATACTCCCTTATTTTCCTGTTTTGGTCCAGCACATGTATTAGATCAGAATTCCTTTTATCGGAAAAATATTCTTTTGGAAAATCCATCAGAAGAAACCTGTGGCACAAGAGACTGGGACATGTGAATATGGCCTACATGAGAAAATTTATCAAAAGTTCCAAAATAATTAGTGTGGGCTGTAATGATTACTCTAAAGGTAAGATTAGCATAATTTAATTTATCCAATATTATTATTTTGCAAAGAAATTTATTGAAAACATACACCGTAGCCTATGTGGGCCAATGCAAACTTCATCAGTCTCTGGAGAAAAATACTTCCTCATAGCTATTTATTAATTCAAAATATTGATAAAAGCCAAATTCTTTAAGAAAAAAATTTATTCCCTAAATCATTTTAAAAGCTTCATAATTACCTCTGAGACCAAAAATCCAAAAGAACTTTTGATGGTGACATCTGGTGGGGATGAAGAACGTTGCAAGAAATATCTCAAAATTGAATCTGAAATTCTAGTTTTTTATCATCGCATCAGCCCACCATACACGCCCAACAAAATTTCATTTCAGACAAATATGACTGGCAAATAATTGGATCATCAAGGTATATTTTGTCGCAAGAAAGTCTCCCAGTTCAATTTTGGGCTTAATAATTCTTAACTTCTTCCCTTCTATTAAAGCTTTCACCAAACATTCCAGACCACAAAAAAACTTACAAAATATGGCATATCCAACTCCCTCAAAGTAAAAAAATCTATTAATTGGGCTCCATGAATGAGCGATAATTCCAAAATTCTTGAGAGACATAAATTAGCTCCAATCACTTGGAAAGGGGTTATTTTAGGTTATGAGAATTTTGAATCTTTTCACCATATTTTCAGAACTATAAACAGATTAGTTTCAATGGGAAGGAATTTTTCTTCAATGAATAATTTTATCCTTCTCTAGACTCCTTCCATTAATCAGTTTCTGAGATCTCAACTTTGTTCAGGGAGCTACAATTGAGTCCAATTCAACATAATGATATTAATATGGACGCTGAGGTAGATTAAGTACCAAATAACCACAATTCCTTGGAAGAAAAACCAGTCAGAATGATAGAAATTCTGGGAGCCTATCATCTAGACTTTATCAAGAGTGACATTTATTTGGCAAACATTAATTCATAGTGACAGAGGCAAACCAGACTTAACCTTGCAAAATCACTCCATACTACCTCAAATGCTTTTATGAAGCTTCCTATGGTCCTACTCATTTAGGTGTACGAAGTATATCAAAAATATAATGTGGAAGCATGAGAAAATTGGAATTATTAATAGTCCAAGCAAAAAGGACAATGAAAATCCTATCTCAAGCCCCTGGGTATTCCAACTAAAAGAAAGCTACCTTCAAAGAAAGAACACAAAGCAAGAATTTGAATTCAAGTTTTCCACAAACCTCATGGAATTTGTTATCAAACCACCGTTCATTTGATTATTTGAGTAAGATCCCTTTTGGAATTCATCTTTAATGAGGCCATACACAAATTTCAATTTCATAAGATGAATTTTAATAGTTCTTTTCTCAATTCACCCCTTTAGACGCCTACTTGTCTTCTAATCAAAAACAGAATTAATGAATAAAATATGACCAAACTCCTCAGACTGAAACAACTCTATGTACAAAGACATAATACGTTTCTTGGTAGAAGCGCATATCATCATGGCTTCATGTGCTCTGTTTCTAATCCATTCCTTTTTGAGAAGTATAGGAAAGTATAAAAAGAAGCCTATCTTGATCTACTTGCACCTTATTATCTAGCTTTTTTTGGAAAAGACATTCCATATTTCGAAATTAGCATTCAAGAGTCTTTTGACATAAAGGAACTGGTCAAATCCAATACCCTTATGGGTATAAATATTAAAAACGTTGAAAATGGGCTCAGAAGTACTCAAGAACCTTTTATTAAAATTTTCGTCTCAAATAAAACTTAACAAAATCAGATTCCTTCAACATTAATATTGGACCAGCCATTGAACTACAAACTGCCTCTTCTCAGGAAGAATAATTAATCTCTGAGCTATAAATCAGTTTTTGGAGTGTCTTGGGTGAATTTAGCCATATCAGTACTTATACTAGACCTGAAATTAACATTTCTTTTAGTCATATATCCCAATATTTGAAAAGCACCAGTCGCAATAAGTGGAATGCCTGCCGGAAAGTGCTTCAGTATCTCTATCACATAAAAAATGACGCTCTCCTATCTCAACAGTGGCTCTCACCCAGTCTTAGAGTGCCTCTGAATATTCTAGAGCTGGGATATTTTCCATATATATCATCAATCAACCTCTTCATGAAACATTCTGATTGATAACCACCTTTTGTCATGGAAAGCAAAAAAAAAGCCCATTATCTCCCACTCAGCTACCAAAGCAGAGTATAAATCCCTTTCAATTTCCACAAAAGATATAATATGTGAGAGATTAGTTTGAACCAATCTGGGTCTTGTTCAATGACAACAAAGCTGCTTGTTAGCTGTCTCTTAGTAATGAAAATTACTCAATTTTCAAGACAAAGAACATGAAAATATAGTATAATTTCATCCAAAAACTTCTCAAAATCCAAAAATTAAGATTAAATAATATCCTCACCAGCTTAATGGTAGACCTTTTCTTACGAAAGCATTTTGGAGAACAATTTTCAATAGATCTCGTCGCTTTCCACGTCTAGTGGACCCTTACTAATTTTTGATGCTAAATTACTCTCAGTTCTTCACAAGAGGGAATGTTTTCAAGTAGAATCCAATAAGCCCAAATCTACCAGGGTAATCTGTTCCATCATTTCCTTATCCCTCTTTGACCTGAAGTTAACTCCCAGTGGACCTATATTGTCTCCTTACCTCTACAACCTTCATCTCAATAAAACACACCCGGAACTTAAAGTACCAATCACTCAATGAAGTAGGATGAAGGCTAAATATCTCTTCTACTCTTCTTCTCTTTAATATAGGGAAATAGTCCAAACTAGGGAATCAATCCGTTTTTATCTTTCTAATCTCCTGCATCTAATTCAGTTTCTAGCTTTTGTGTGTTTGTGCATCAAATTCCTTTGTATTTCTTAATATTTTTCTCTTGATTAAGGTATTTATTTCTTTTTTTCTTGACGTTTTTTATCTATGAAATGTTTATTTCTTATAAATATTACATTTTAATAAAATTCATAGCTCATGACGCTTGATATGTATAAACATCAAACGAAATGTAGGGTATCCATAAATTTCTCCTAGAATTTATGTAGATATTCTTCATTTACTCGGAGAAATACTGGTACTGAAAGCAACCTCACCCAAAAACAGGTAAAGAAGAGGTGTCTTGAGAAAGCTACAAAATTTCAGATTTATTATTGAAAGATTTTTAATAAGAGAAAAACATGAAATAACTTCTTTTTCTTGAGGACTACCTTTCCAGATTCAACGCTGTTTGTGAAAGTGGGATGTTCTGGATTCATTTTGGAATATCACTTAGCTAATATTGTTTTTCATGTAATAGCAAACTCAAATACATTATCTTATGTGAACTATAAGTCTCATAATATATGAGAAAATCAAAATTCATTCTATCATAAAACATATCAGAACTCTATTCAAAGTAAGCTTATACCAACTATATTTTGAAGTTTTAGTTCATTTTATTGTCAAAAATAGATTTCAAACTATACTCTCACAAATATTGAAAAGGAAGGGACCACAATTGGATATTTTAATAATAATCATAAGCTAATATATGTGAGGAAATAATTCTTCCAAGTAGTCTCTTGTGATATTATTTCCTGAAAGTCCCATGAATACAATCATCCTTTTCCATGAAAGACTTTCATTTCATTCCTTCTAAGCAAACTCCATGGATAGAATTCCTTTTAAAATTAATGAATAAAAATTCTAATCAGATAAAATCTTTAATAATGATATCTATTTTGAATGAATGTATTTATATAGATAGATCTCAATTTGATTTCTTTTCTTTGTATAAATATTCTGATTTCAAAATGTTCTAAATAAATATTATGGATGATAAAAGAAACATCATATCTAAACTCATAATCATTATATCATCTGACATGGTACAGCACTTTATATTTCCTTCTAAAATAATTTTCAAGTTCTAAGTCATCATTTTAAAATTATAACTAAATATTCAGCTTTATTACTTGATTGAAAATAAATTTATTGATATTTACTCTCAAATCAATAAATAATTTCTTAAATATTTCTGAAAAAATTTATTATGAGGTTTTAAAGAGTCAAGATCTCTTTCATAGCTGGATAGAAGTATAGCTATCTTTATATCCTACTAAAGAATATCATATGAAATCTATTGGCTATAATAATTTTTGTTTGAGGGGAATATTATATGACAGTTGTTTTAATAAAAATTAAGAATTATGTATAAAACACGCAAGATCTAGCTGACCATTCATAAGGTAATATTATTTGATGAAGGCGACAAAGGATATTTTTACTTACCAATAATTCTAAGATAATACAG
The DNA here is from genome assembly GCA_023105745.1 of Austropuccinia psidii. Classification (NCBI taxonomy): domain Eukaryota; kingdom Fungi; phylum Basidiomycota; class Pucciniomycetes; order Pucciniales; family Sphaerophragmiaceae; genus Austropuccinia; species Austropuccinia psidii. Next base: position 25,536,055 of record JALGQZ010000009.1, on the reverse strand, counting down.
TATTATGAAGACATAATTCATCTCATTTTAAATTTATTTTAACGAACTAATTGAGCATTTGATTCAAAAATGAGCTTATCATCATATATCATATTAAGCTCAATCACTTACCAAGATAAAACATGATGAAAATGAAGCTTTTGATATTCTTAAGTATTTAATCGGCTTTGATGAAAACATTTTAACACTATGACTCATAGCCATATAAAATCATTATTATACACAAAGCATGGCACATAATATAGATAATTTAATAAAAAATTTATAATAATTATCCAATAAGGAGGATAAATTTAATTGTTTGAAGACAAGAAACTCTTATTTCAAAGCTTATCCTTTGAAATCATTTTTCATTCATTCTTAAAAAGCTATAGTTATTTATCTTCAAATTACAAAGGAAAAGGGGTTTTGAAAGATGAAACCCTCAGTTAACAATGTTAACTTCGAAGCTTTAAATTTTTAAGCCTTACAGGTCTGAAGAGTTTCTCAAGGCAGTTGCAAGTAGTCTTCAGAAATTAGTGATTATATTCAACCCTTCTATACCCCATAGCTTTCATCCATTTATTTGAATATAGGTAAAATCTATTCTCATATTGAAAATGTATTGGATAAATTTGGAAGAATACTTGAAATCGTGTTCCTTTGATGCTTCATACATCCTTTGGCCAAAAGCTTAAATATAAAGCTACCGGTTTTATAGCTATTGAAACTACACCAAAATAGTATCTCTTCTGGTCTTAGACATATGTATACTTGTCATTCTGACAAACAGCTTATATGACCAAAATCCTCCGCAATTTATCATTAAAACTTGATAACCTAAATCTTGAGTAAAATAGCTACACTCTCAAGATTTTTATTCATTTTTATCTTGCTTAAGGTATAAAAATAGTTACTATTTAATTTGATATGACCCTGTTCTAGGTAAAATTCTTTTTAATAATTATACACAATGAATTTATATTTAAAAATTAATCATACCACCAAACCAAAATTTTATATCCTATGAATATTTAGCCCCAAAATATAATTAATTTTAAGTTTAATAATCGAAATGAACTTGTTTAATTAATATTCCCTTCAATGAAGCTTGAATTACTGGTCAAAAATTTTACCCAGAGGTGACCCCACCTTATATTTTATAAGGAGTCCAATGGTGAAATAATTTTGATATGTTTGTTTATTGGTAAAAAGCCATAAAAATTTGCATTTTAACTTTTTTCCAATAATATTTCAGCTTTACTACTTTTTTTTAAAATTCATTTTTACTTCATTTTTTCAAGTAAAATGGTGTTTTCACAATTTTAAATCTCAAAGTAATTTTACTTTTAAATTATGATTAAAATTTTGATTTTATATATAAATTTTGTATTTATGTTTTAATTTTTGTTTTTTATAATATAAATCAATTTATTTTATTTATAATTATATCATTTTTTGATTTTGTTCTTTATGAAAATACCAAATGAGAGAAGTTCTTTTTTAGAAGAAAGCTTTTAAAATCTTAAATAATAGACAAAACTCCTCAAAATCCTTCATTTTTCAGTATAAAATATGAGTATAGGAATTCGTTGTAGAATTTTAATATTAAGAGATTTCATTTCCTTAAGTGGTAAGCTGTCAGACTTATGATAAAGCTATTGAGATGTTATATTCAGCTTTGACTATTAATGTAACATGGTAAATTATGATAAGAGTATATGGGGATTTGATATGTAGTAATAGTGGCGGTGAGTGCTGCTGAAGGTCCTGGGTGAACTGATTATCAAGTGGCTAATTGTAATAAGAATTAAAATACTAAATACTAGAGTATACCTGGTTATTTCCCAAGATTATAGCTTTCTTGGACAGTTTTATTATGCAGGAATTCAAGAGCAGGATGGGGATTCTCTTCTTGGAAAAGATATTGCCCCTTTGTATCCTGAAAATAGGTGAAAAGGGCCTCTGGACCTGTTCACATAGAAAGAGTGAAGAATTTTTACTTCCAAGGACTGGATTGTGGTGACTACACAGCCTGTAAAGCCTGTATTGGGATCAGATGTGGTTTTGATACCACATCCAGGAAGCTTTTACCAATACAGGGTTAAAATTTTCTTTTGGGGAACTTGTACCTTTTTCTGACATGTATGACAGATAGAATTCTATACAGATCCTATATGGAGACCCCATGAAGGCAGATCTATGAGGAATTTAATGAGAGCTGGTAACTTTCTGGAAAACGTTTCCATACCTAGAATTATCTGAGACCTATTTCAAATAGGATATATAAACCCTATGAGTCCTAACTAATAGCTGCAATGAATTGAAAAACCCTATTTACCTAATCATATAGGTTTTAACAAGGAATTTAAATATAAGCAGGCTCCTTTGTAGAATTGACACCTCATATACAAATATATGGGATAGTATCCCAAAGTATTGGGTTTTTGGCCATACTGTGTGATTTTGACTTTAAAACTGCCCAGCTTTGTCAGTTTTGAAGATACTGAGCTCAATGTTGGTTCATTGATGAGCCCTGGATGAGATCCACACAATGAAATCTCATTTGGTATGGGTAGCATGGAATATGGAAAATCTCTGATTTTAATTGATATTATTGAGATATGGATTTTCCTCAAATCCTCTATGGAGTTCGTTAGCTCCAAAATGTTTGTTCTAGATGATTTATGAGGAAATGGATGTTATAACCATGAATATCAGATTTTTCTATTTCCAAAAAGATCTCACTTTAGTTATCTCATACTAAAACTTTAGAAATTGGATGAGGGGTGAATAATTCATTCACCCTTATTTGGTCTTTATTTGGCCATCACTTCTATAATATTTATTCTAGCCCAATTTGGGAAGTACCATTGAATATCCCTGGCTGAGGGATTCAATTATAGAACCCATTTGATTGGTTTCTGTCTTTTTTTCTTTATTTTAGATGAAAGGTTGAAACTCAGGTTTATTCTCAGTTCTTGCTTTGAGCTGTAATATCTCTGTCATTCCTTTTACTATGGTTATTGGAGTTGTATCTTTGGGAAGAGGTGACTTTCCTCTTGTTTTAATGCCTTTTATGAGATACCTTTGCTCAGGTGACTTTTTAGTGGGCATTTTTCTCTACCATTGCTCTATCATATTTTGGTGTCATGCTCATTCTCTGGTTTTTAGACACAGGCTGGCATACCCTCCCTCCAAAAGAGGATTATAATTGATGAGATTTTTCAACCCTACTAGAAGCTCTGAATCCTTTCAGGTGAAGGTCATCATCTGTTATGGTATCCTATGATAGCCATATATCTTTATCAGATGTCTGGTTCTTGAATCTAACTAAGTACTGTCTATGGTCTTTGCCATTGAGCTTGATCTTCCTGGCTTTCAGTATCTTATTTAATAGGCCAGGGGATTATTCTACTTTTACTATCTCTTTTGGGTTGTGGGTTTTTTCCTTGTGGGAAACATATTCTCTCAATTCTGGTGGTAAGGTTTGACCAATTTACTGGGAACACTGGGTGTTTCCTTAAGAATTATTCTGTGAGTTTGACCTCCACTGCATTTTTCACTATCATTCTGGTGATAGTGAATAGTCCCACAAATAATTCTCTCATTTTCTTGGGGCTCTTGAGGTTATTCAAGCTCAGGATAGGCACTAACACTTGCTTACCCTCCCTAAATTCAGGTTCCTTGTGGGATTTTCCATATCCCTTCTTGTTGTACTTTTTTTCTTCAGCTATGAATATTGCTGATGTATCACAATCTTTCCTCCACATATCATGGAAATATTTGGGTTTTGGGTGTATTGTTAGAGGGTTATTCTTCAGGTGGTTCACTGGAGATAGGGCTTTCCAACCTTTCTCTATTAGAGAAGGTGTCTTCCCTGTGGTATAGTTCTGGCTAGTATTGTAATCCAGTTGAATTTCTAGAAGGAGTGTAACACACTCATGGTTGTATCCTTCAGCATATTTTTATTCCATTCCATAGGCACAGGATCTCTTCATTATCTCCTCCATAGTCTGAATCATCCTTTCAGTCAGCCCATCTGTTTGTGGGTGATATTCTGTGGAGAATTAAATTTTGGTTCCCAGCATGTCATATAGGTTGGTCTGAATTTCTGAAGTGAATTTTGGTTCTCTAGTACTGATGATAATCCTGGGTATACCACATTTTTATATGATATTATTTCAGAATAAAAATTCTGTGTCCATTGCTGTATCCTCTTTGTGGGATGTTAGGCATCTGATACTTTTGCTAAAAATTTCTATTATTACTAGGAAAGAATTATAGTTATCATTTGCTCCTGGGGCAAGGCCGGTCACCCAATCCATTTTAATGTTTTCCTATGGGTGTTTGGTTTCTTCAATGTGTTGGAGTAGCCCATACTTCTTCCCTTTTTTTCTTTCTTTACTTCTGGAATCTGTCACAAGTGTTGATGTAGTCACTAAACCCTTGACTCCACTGAGGCCACAAAGCTGTGCTTTCTATCCTCTCCTTGGTCCTATCTTTACTCGTGTGTCTCATGTAGGGGAAGCCTTGACATTCTTGAAGTACTAGGTTTATATGATCTCTGTCTATCACCATAAGTGCACTAATATATTTATCCCTGTGGTACATAAGTTAATCTATAAGGAAAAACTTATTATCCTTATAGTACCTTGATTAAGGTTCCTCTAACTGGGATTTCAGCTCTGGGCTCTTGTATTTCTATTGCAGTAGTGATATCAGTATGCTACACTGTTTGTGTTTGGAATAGGATTTTTTTACTGCATTGAAGAATTCGGTATAGATTTCTGAGGAACCTATTCACAGTATGGGTGTTTCCCTCCCCTCTAGTTCCTTTTTTTCAGAGTCTAGAGTGTCACTTTCTGCTGCTCACTCTGAGAATCTGAAGTTTTTCCTCCTATTGACTTCTATGAAGTGGATGGGAATTTTTGTGGCTATCTACAGGTCATAATCTGGATTGCTTTTGACATTTTCCAATGGCCATATTCTGAGGCAATCTGTATTAGTTTGGCTTTTTCCTTCTTTGTATATTATGACCATATTATCTCTATACTCCTGCATATCTATCTTCCACCTCAACACATTCCCATTGGCAATCTTCATGTTGAGTAAGAATATCACATCTGTGTAGTCTGTGTATACTTTGAAGACTTTTACCTGCAAAAAATAATGGATTTTTCCTAGATCCCATACTATACACAAACATTCTGTCTTAGTTGATCCATACCTGGATTCTGAGTCTTTCAGTTTCCTGGAAATATAGCAGATTACCCCTTCTCTAGGTTCACCATCTAGAACTTGTCTCTGGCATAGAGCTGCTCCCAATCCCTGATTGCAAGCTGCATCTATTTCCAACTTCAATGGAATTCTAAAGTAAGATAACATAAGGAAAGGTGTATTAGTTAGTTCATGTTTCATCCTCTCATATGCATCCCTCCTTTACTTGTTAATATCAAAAACTACATCTTTTGGACATAACCTGTACAAAACTCTAGTTATGTGGGCAAATCTTTTGATGTGGCTTCTATAGTAGCTTGCAAAACCTGTAAAGGACTTCATTACTTTGATTTTTTTTGGTCCTGGCTTCTGCAGTAATTCCGCCACTTTTTTTGGTCTATTGCCGAGCTAAGATATGATAATCTATGTCCCAGCTCCAATAGTTCCTGTTGACTAAAGTTTTCAGATTTACGGGTGTGCACTTTGTCAATACTCTGTTTATTTATTGCATATGATCTCCCCATGTCTCTGAATATATGATTATATCATCACTGTACACCACCATCCAGACTTTCAATATTTCTTCTTGAAATGTTGTGCCCATTATCCCTTGGAAATGGGCTGGGGAATTATTGATGCCAAATGGCATTCTAGAATAGTCATATATACCAATTTGGCATATAAGTCTGAATAGCTTTGTGGATTTTTATTTAACTCCATTTTGTTTGATTCCTTTCATACAATGAATCTTGGTAATGTATTTGGCATTTTCCAATTTTTCCAGGTTATGTGGTATCCTTGTTATAGGGTAACTGTCATATTTCTTGTAGTTATTCAGGGATACAAATTCTCCACACAATCTAGATTTTCCATCAGGCCAAGTGATCATGACAGGTGTGGTTACTTCCATGATTTTATCATGTCTCATCTTTCTGATGAAATCCATATCTAGGATTTCATTGATATTTTTTCAATTTATTTCCTAGTTTCCAATCTTTCTGAGTATGAAGACTTCTCAGCATAGGTGGATAAGCTCTATCCACATCCAGATATAGCTTTATATCATGGCCTCTAATCTGGACCAAAGGCTTTTGTCCTATGGTGAAATCTGGTCTGTTTTTCTTCATGATTTTTAGCAGACTAAGGTTTTTTACTAGTGAGGTTAGAGCTGAACTTCCCCTCCTTGAATTCATTAAATAGTTCTTTCAATGAGTCTCGGTTGGAAAATTTGTATATATAAAGGAAAAATTTATTTTCCTTGTTGGTACCAATGGTAACATGCCTTTTTTTACTGCTTTAAATATGAATTATATACATCCTTTGGTAGTATTTTCCTAATAGAAATCCTTTGATATGGGAGTCCTCAAGCATTAAAGACTCTGGGTTGAGTCTGATATTACCTCTCCTATGGGGTATTATTATCTTTTTGATAATAGTCTCAATGAAGTTCATTTTTTCTGATGCACTTTTAAATTTATTTGCCTTGGTTTGCAAGAGTTGGCTTTCCAAATTTGGGAAGTGTTTTTCCAAATTTTCTTTGGCTAATTTTGAGTAGTGTGAACCACTGTTAATGATCAATGCGTTTCGAGAATTGTAAACACAAACAGTCATCTTGGTGGCTGTTCCATGAATGTATTCCATTCTTTCAGTGGCTTTAACAAGGAATTTTTTGCATATTGTGTAGGTTTGCACAGATATTTGTGGGTAGTGTCTTTTGGTAATCCTGCTTCTAACTGCACCTCCTAAATTTCCAACTAAGATTCCTTTTGGTATTTCACCAGGAATTCTTCTATTGGTTCTTGGTCATAATCAGAGTTTTCTCTGATTTCATGACCCATAGAGTCATATTCAGAATCTTCTGCTTGGATTTCTTCCTCTGGGACTTTCTCAATGGTATAGATTTTCTTTTTTTCTTTTGGAAATTTGTCAGAATAGTGGTCTGTGGACCCACAATTTTGACAATAGTTCTTTTTCTTCAGTACTTCTGCCACTTTGCCTCTTGGTCTGTCTTTATTTTAAACCCTGAAAGGCTGTATCTTTCTAAAGCTTTTTCCCTTCTATGGGGAATGCTTTCCTATATTTTTCCTTTTCCTCACTTCTTGTAAGGTGTTGGAAATATTATCTAGAGTGCAGTCTCTGTTTCACCTTCATTTTATTGCATTTTCTAGTTCCACTGGTAATTGTGTCAGGAGTTTGTTATTCCTCATCTAATGATTCATATGAGGATCTATGGCCTTGAGTCTTTCAGACTGTTCAAGACACCACTCATAAGGATCTTTGTCCACTGAGTACTTTGCATTTTCAAATTATATGATCTTTTGCCATATCCAAGTACCATTAATGTACTTCTGGATTATTCAACTCTTTGACCATGGGCAGTTTCCTCTTCCATGAGCTTTTTTCATTTCTGTGTACAATATGCTAGCACTTCCTTTGAATGTTGTATTCAGTCTAGCTGTTATCCAGTAGGATGGTATTATTGGTACATCAATGAAGATTCCATCAATATAATTAATGATTTCCATATGATGATATTCTCCCAAACAAGAGAGTTTTGGCCGACTGGTGGCATCTGGGAGTTTTTTCAAGGCTTCCTTCTCTGAGTAAGTCATATTATCTCCATGCTTGTATTCTCATGGGGATCTGTGCTTACTCTCCATTGGGGAATCAGGTTTAATGTACTCTTGTAGTTATTTATTGTTTCCAAAAACATGGCCCTGTCTTTTTGGATTTATTTTTTGGAAGACATTGAACAATTCATTGCTGTCTTGATCCAGGTATTCCCTGTCCCTCTTGCAGTGATTTTGTGCCTCTAAGACTTGATTTAGTATTTTTTTTGTCTCTTATTAGGACTTAATTCATTTAGTATAGTCCTCTTGAAGAGTAGAAATAGTTTTGGTTTGTAAGGTATTCACCTACACCTTGTGGACTTAACTAGCTTTCATGGATTATTTAAAACTCTCTTTGAGTTTTCTCTCTAAATTGTGACATTGGTAACCACAGTTCATTACTTTCTATTTTACTCTCAGGTGTAACAAAATTATGTTCATTATGAGTGGGGATATTGTTTCCAATTGTAGGTGTACTGATTCTATCAGATGTATTTAGAATTATCTCTTTATTTTTTGCACTCCCTTCAGTAATTCCAGTGTCACAATGCTGTTCTCCAGACCTCAACAAAGGGAACTCTTGCCAAAATGGCTATCAAACCAGTTTAAACACCTGTTAATACTGCCAAGTTGTAGATTACATTACACCATGTGACAGTACCCCCAGGTTGAGAACACTGTGTCCCAAAGTGCATGTAAATGATTGTATTACCCATTTCACCCTCATGGAGCTAAATTAGTCACAACAGGAGCCTAAAAGGAACCCCCAAGGGGAAGAACCCTTGTATGCCAATGGAGCAGAAAGCCCAGAGATCTTTGGTTGTTTGATTCAGACCTCTCCTTTTCTCCAACTGGAATCAAACTCATGACATTGGTCACTGGTTTATTGTCAAAAATCCATCTTCCAGACCTCAAAAAAGGGAACTCTTTCCAAAAAGGCATTAAACTGGTTGAAGCACTACTTAATACTAGCAAGTTTAGATCAAATTCCACCATGTGACATCCAGAAAACTCTGAATCATTGGTTCTAATTCTTTCTGCCTCTGGTTGAACAAAGTATTTTTGCTACCATTTGGTCCTTGTCTTCTCCGAGAAACTCCTTGGAATTGTGAATAATGGTTACTTTTGGCCACTGATTTTCTGGGTTCTGAGCGGTGTGAATCCACTGGAGATCTGGGTTGGTCTACTCCTTGTGAGCCTTGAGGGGTCAGAATATGTGCTTTCTGGATCTTTTTCTCCGGTATAGCCTGGATTTTGGCTTTATTCTCCCTTATCTTGGCCTCCCTCTCTTCTATGATTTTGAACTGCTTGTTGGGATTACAACCTTTTGTGATTTTTATAAGGTCCTTGAAAGATATCTTTCTGAGAAATATCTTCTGGAAGCTTGCCCCAAGTTCTGCCAAGTTTGAAGCCAGGTTGAACCTCTTGTTTTCCATTCTCCATTGAAGAAGTTATTGGAGGAGTTGGTGAAGCTGAAGTACTTAATCCATGTTCATCCAGTCCTCTGGTGTGAGGTGTTTTTTGAATTGGAAGGCAAATGGGAGTGTAGGTGTGATTTCCCTGAGTGTCTTCTAATTCACCATGGTGTCCAAACCCTGATCTTCTGGATCTGAAAAGTCCTTTTTTTTTCTCTTGCTGGCTCTTTGGGACTCCAAGGTCTCTGAGATGTATAGGGGATATGATATCAGGCTATGCAACAAGCCAACAACTTGATGTTCTTAGGGTATTTGCCTTTGACTGTACTTTTTACAAACTTGTTTTCTTCAGCTTTGGGGAATTTTCCTTTAGAAGTTAAGACTGGGTTAATAACTGTTATCTTCCCTTTACAAGCTATCAACTTTGGTTTACCTTGTATGGAGGCAGAATTACATTACCTTGTATGGAGGCAAAATTAGATGTTTTATGCCCCTCTGAGTTGAACTTGATGTTCACTTGGTTGAGATGAGGCTTTCACTTCCCTTCTACACATGATCTGTGTCTGCATATTTCACTAGTTAGTTTCCCTGTGACTGTTTCTCCAGTGGTATGAAGCTTTCTTCCACTGGTAGACATAAATATTAGGGCTTAATGTCATTTTTGACTCTTGAAAATGTTTTTGCACATCTAAGAATGGCCTCTGGTGTAATATATGGCTGTATTACACCTCTTCATAGTGACTTTGAGTTGTTAATACCAATTTCCACTTCAATAATTTTGTTTGAAAGATTCTTTGTTACAGCTGTGACTCAAATATCTCACAGTGATATTCTGTCATCAACAAAAATACCTGAATACAGTGGCCTAATTTGAATCATTAAAACTATCAATTTGTTCAACCACACCCTCTGAACCTTTTATCTACAGTTCTGAGGATTCTTTTAAGTACTATAAAATTTAAATAAGATATTTTTAATATCAGTGAACACACCCAAATAAGACTGTGGTAGCTAAATCTTAATTAACCATGTCAAAAGATGCATAAAAATAAAAAACACAGTGGCATATGATTATATACTACTCAAAAAATAATAATATATGATGTTTAATATATTATCATTTTATATAGCATATTTTCGAACCAAAAAACTAATAATAATTTAATTATAAAAGTAAGAGAAAAAACTCAAAAAAAAATAGTTGAAAATCACAGCCAGGCTGCCAAAATGTCAGGTCTATGATAAGGCTGATATAATAGTATTCAAAGCTTTAACTATTACTGTTACACAGTAGATCATGATAAAAATAGTTTAAATAGAGTATTTGGGGCTTTACTATGAATTAATAGTGGTGGTGACCACTGCTGAAATCCCTGGGTCCACTGATTATCAATTGGCTAATTATATTAAGCAGTACAATAATGAATACTAGAGTATACCTGGTTTTTTTAAAATATTGTAACCGTTTTTGAAGGTTTCACTACATAGGAATTCAAGATCAGGATGGGGATTCCCTTTTTGGCAGAGAAGAGGCCCCTTTTCATCCTGAAAATGGGTGAAGGGGGCTTCTGGACCTGTTTACATAGGAATAATGAAGAATTTTCACTTTGAACAAATGTCTTGTGTCTATTGAACAGCCTGTACAACCTTTATTTCTCTCAGATGTGGTTTTAACCACATCTGGGCAGCTTTCACCAATACAAGGTTAAAATTTTCTTTTGGGGACCTCATATCCTTTTTCTGGTGTGTATGACATGGAGAATGCTGTAAAAATCCTGTATGGGGACCCCATAAAGGAAAACTATGAGTTATTGAGGAAGAAACAGGCTTCTTTTTAGAATTGACACCTCATATTCAAGGATATGGGATAGTATCCCACAGAATTGGGTTTTTGGCCATACTGTGGGATTTTTACCTTAAACCTGCCATAACCTTGTCAGTTTAATTATAATGAGCTCAACTTTTGTGCATTGTGTATCCCTTGATGGTTTTCACAAAATGGTATCTCATTTTTTATGAGTAGCATTAAATATGGAAAATCTATACCACTTTCAATTTCAATTATTCAGATATAGAATTTTCTTAAATCCTGTATGGAGTTTGTTAGCTCCATAAACTATTTTCTAGATGAGTTGTGAGGAAATGGTTGGTACCATCAGAGTTCTCTTATTGTATTATTTTCAAAAATACCCCACTTTAGGGATCTCGCACTCAAACTGTAAAATCTAGATGAGAGGTGAATATTTTATTCACCCTTATTTGGTCTTTATTTGGCCATAAATTCTATATTTTTGATGCTAGCACAATTTGGACAGTATCATTTGATAGCCCTGGCTAAGGTCTTCAATGTTAACAAACATTTGATGTGGCTATGTCTCTTTCTCTAGATTTTAGATTAGAGGTTATAGCTAAGTTTTATGCTCAGTTCTTACTTTGAGCTGGAATAACACTTTCATTCCTTGTCCTATGGTTATGGGAGGTTTATCTTTGGAAAGAGGTAAATTTCCTCTTTCTTTTAATTAATCTTATGAGCTATTTTGACTCAGGTCACTTTTTAGTGGGAATTTTTCTCCACCAATGGTTTATGGTATTCTGGTGTCATGCTTGTGCTCTAGTTTTGAGTCACAGGCTGACATAAGCACTCTAGCTAGATGAAATAAGTACTATTTTCTCCAATTATTTTTGTAAATACTTGAGATTATTATATGTATTGCTATGAGATTCAAAGTCTAACTCAAAAATATAAATAATACTTGAATTTTCTCTGTATACCCATTTGAGAATTTGAATTACATTTTGGACCTCTTTCCTCATTTATTTATGTTGTATTTCAGATACAATCTTCTCTGCTTTTGATTTTTGATTATTTTCTGTTTTTTTAAGTGATTAAGCTATATATAAATGATTGCTATTCTGCAATATTATACCTAAATTTGAAATATTAAATTTGACACTTTCACACTTTTTTCTATTAAAAAAGAATTGCATTCTGAAAAACTAATTTTAACTAAATTATTGGATGGTGATGAAACTTTTCAAAATATTTATTTGATATCTTTGTATTGAATCTTTCCTTTAAATATATTTCAGCATCTCATTCATTATTATTTGAAGGGCATCCATTTAATTACAACTTTTTTCTGGAGCCAAACCCTGGCCCACCCTTTCAATACTTAAAGTTTCACCAAACTAACCTCAGAGATTAATTACCTCCATTTTTAACTATAAGCTTAATCCCCAAGGAAAGATGCCTTTTAAACTCTTCAAGATGACATAGATTAAAAAGGCTTTCAATACTACTAGAAGTCAATATCAGATTAAGTAGGAATCAAGGGGATTTGTCATACCAAGACTTCAATACTGTTACAGGTTAAATTTACTGATTTCTGACAGAAATTCCACATTCCTGGGTATTATACAGAAAAAGTGACTATTCCTATATCTACTTTGAATGTTCTCCTACCACTGCATCAAGAATAAAAATCAAGATATTTTTCTATTTCTAACTCCTGAGGGCATACATTTTAGGAAACTTTTTCAAATACTAGGCTAAGGGAAGTGTATATGCTCCAAAGTTGCATGCTATGGAATACTGACTTTCATAGCTAAATACCATACCTCATAATCCCTGGGCTCCCATGAGATTTCAATCCCCTAACTCTAAATGTAAGATTAATTTATTGGTTTCCTTGCCACATGAAGCATCTTTTTACACATTAAATGAAAATCATATATCACCCATCAAAGTATATATAGTGAGGGTTCAGCCATTTTTATTTTATGTGTAATTTGAGAGTATAAGTTCCAATTATAAAGGTTAGAAACAAATTAAGAAAAAGGAAGTTTAATCTTCAAAAACTATACCTAATTTTATTTAAAAGCTAATAATTTTTTAGAAAAAAAAGGAAAAAAATCATTAATTTGAAGAAATAGTTCAGACAAAAATTTGGTTAACCTTAAGCTAAATTTAATTCCCCAACTAATACAAAAAAATCAAAACTTGTTGTCAAACATTGATTCATAAATCAGAATTATATGTGTGCGTTTTTTGTGTTAATTTATGGCAATTTTAAATTATTGAAAATAATGGCTTATGGTTCTTGCTATTATGATTTAATAAACAAAATATTGTTCAAATTCTCAAAATTTCATTCAACCTAATGTGTTAAGATAAGGCCATCCTTATAATCCTATTATGAATATTGAACAAAGTCAAAGCTTAATTGAAAAAATAGTAGAAAATAGTTTTCCTGAGTTAATTTCCAAGTTCAAGGACCAAATCAAGACAAGGATGACTGAAACTGCTATTCAAATCAATTTGTTTCGTGGTCACATTCTTAATGGTCTTGCTATGAAAGCAGGCTCAAAATTGCACAGGAACACTGAGATGTCTGTCCAATATACTACTTCCCAGATGATCTATTTTATCTTGAGAAATAATTGAAGTTGGTTTTAATTGGATTCCAAAAAGCACATACCCAGTGTGGATTGCAGACCGCCTGTGCAATCCAGATGAAGAGGATACTACGCTTGCCTGGAAAAATAATCATTTGGCTTCCTCAGCCTTGCCGTCTTAACCCATAATAGCCCTAATCCTCAAGCTGTATGGCTTTGCGCCAGGGGAGCACCCGCCCATCACCCTACTCGCCCAGCCTTAGCTTACAGATCTTGTCCACGGTACTCTTCGAATTATTCTTGCAAGGTTTCTGCACAATCTTCCCTTCAAGCCCAAGTGGAACTCGATCCGATGGCCAATCCTTACAGGTATGAGATCACTTTTGGCGTCGTAGTTCGATTTTTGAACGTTTTTGCTTATATGTCTCCGCAATCCTTCAATCAACTAGTGCCGTGACGGTCTTTGACGCTGACGAGTCTTCCAAGGCAACCGTGGCCGCTGATAGCCTGGCGTTTCAAGGTCTGTTTTCTCTGTTGTTTCCCGTTTTTCTCATCGCAGTTGTCGCCCCTACCTTTCAATGACTCAAGTTTTTCTTCTTTAGTGGCTTTGCGTTGATTATTTCTGACGCCAAAATTGATCCATCTTGATAATTACAGATTTTTCAGCAAGCGTTCCACCCGATCACTCTTCAGCGGATGGAGCTGACCAAAGTCACTCCCAAGGCAAAATTAGGCAAAGCGTATATGATCCGGAGGTTGAGCTTCAAAGGAGATTAGGTGGCTCCCAGGGCTGGCTGAGTCTTGATGCATATAGCCCCTACTTTGATGTTGTCAGTGCACACGCCTCTTAATTTAATCGGAGCGAAAAACGAGGCACTTCTCCAAGCTTGCTTATAGCTCTCAGGGTCATCCTTTTCCTTGAATTCGACTATAGGAAACTAAAACAGTATTAGAGCGTTGTTGGAGAACAATGTATCCCAAAGAAGATTATGTAGAAGTTGTTTTGGCAGGTCAACCTGATTTGTATGGTGAGCAATTTGCAGCAACCTTTTGCTTTCACCCACTTTGAGCACTTAGCTAAGCTTCACAATGGCCTTTTCAGGTCCGTTTTGGTTGCCGACAACGCTGATGTAAGAAATTTCTTTTTGATTATTAACGTGAAATTATGCTTGGGATGCTTGAGTTTTTGTGGATGACCTAGCGCAATCAACCCTTTCTGGTATGCCCCTTAACTAATCATGCACTTCAGTTTTATCCTTTTTTTTGCATCATCGCTTTCCGGCGCTTTAGCGGCTTATCTCAACTCGCAGTCGTACGATTATGACTTTAGCAAACTTTCTCTTGCGGTGGGTTTGGTATATGTGTATGCCCTAGTGCTTCCCGCATGTATGTGGGCTGCAATGCGATATTGGGCTGGAGTGGAAGGTCGAACAATACCAGAAATCATCAACTTATACGGTTACGGTTTGACTGTCTTTGTTCCTATTTCCATACTTTCCATACCCCCTTTTCCGCTTCTGAGAGGCGTCTTGGCGTTGGCTGCATTCGCCATGTCGCTTACCTTTCTCATAAGGAATCTTTATCCTGTCTTAGCGGCGGCGCCAGCTAAAACAGCGCGAATCCTCCTCCTTGCCGTTTTAGGCCTTCATGGAGTTTTCACGCTTGTCTTATGGTTTGGGTACTTGAGCATTGGTGGGACGTTCGAAAAGGTCATCGCAGCATCTGGTCCTTCAAATCCATAGGGTGTCTTGGTTCACTATTAAATATTAACTCGCTTCTATACTCAATAAATACTTCGGCGTTTGTTGTATTGTTCATGTAGAAATCAGTTGAAAGTGTCGCTTAAGCTTAAAAGCCTAGCTCTTCTGACTCAAACATTATGTTTCGAAAGTGTTTTCTTCAAAGAAGCTAAACTACAGGTATCAAGCTTGGGAAAATAATTGTCAGTATTTCTAAATCGTTCACATAAACTGCACCAAACAGTTATACTAGGATGAAGAAATGAGGAACTTGCAAAGGGTCATGTAACTTTGTACAATTGCCGCTAATAAATTCCTTTTTACGTTATATGTAGAGTTAGGTTGCGAAGAGCAATAGGTGTAGAAATGTCTTGTGATGAAAGGATGAAGACCTGGTTAAAAAGCAAAAGAGCTTTGAGAATTTGACTTCTGACCTACAAGCTTGTTGATGAATGAAGTAGGATTTCAAAGCAGATATTTAAATCCTAAGTATTGGGTTACTTGAATGTGGACAAGGAGAGGTTTCTGGCTACTATTTGATAATTTGATGGATGATAGAGTGTGAATTTGTGCTTTTAGCCACGGGCTCTTTTCTTCACTATGTATTTCACAATCCGTCAACTTCAAAAGATTAAATTCAGTAACCCTTCGATCTCATGGTTTATGGTACCTAAAACTTTAGAAACATGCATAATTTTCTTGCAATATTATAAATTTGGAAGTTTTGTATATTTTTTTATTTACTACAGGTGTAGAAAGATGTATGGTGACTTTTGTGGATTAGTATATGATAATTGTATTTTTGGGGGGAATGAAGAATCATTCAAGATTTAATTCAAGAGATTCCAAGTTTTTCAGTTTGCATATTAATAAATGATTAATTGTACTCTTTAAGAGTCCCTATTTTCATTTATTATGAAATATTCAAGAAATAGAACAAATGAGTTTCAATAAAAAAGAAGTCTTCTATAAAGTGGGTTAATAAGAAACATAATAGTAAATGAAAGGTAGATGTTCTTATAATGATTCAGCTTTATGGCTAAACAAGAATTTGGGAGATGGAGATTTTTTTTTGTGTTTACTGGCTCCACTAGTAATCATACCTTTAAGAACAGGAAAGGAAACTATGGTGTGAATTATATTAGACAAAATTTAAAAAAAAATCAAGATATCCCTTTTGAATTCATGGAATGTGCACTTGTTCCCAATATATCGGCTCAAGCTAATTTGTGAGATTTTCTTGTAATTTAAAATGTGAATGAGAAGTTGGAAAGGGCTGAGAATCCCATAAATTTTTAAGATATTTTTCCTATCTTAATAGCTCACCAAGGTAGTTAGATGTCAAAAAATCAAGCTCAAAAGCCTTTTCTTGAACAGCTAACCTTAAATATTTAACTTGCTTTCTTTTAACATATCTTTAATATTCAACTTCTTTATATTTCTTCCTAAGTCATTCATTCCTTTTTGAAAATTCTTCGATTATTTGTGGTTTATCTACCTCTGACTCAGATACCTGAGTTTTTTGGGGATCTTGGGTGCCAAAAGGAGGGATATGAATACTGGTCAATCAAGAGAAAAATGGTAAGGTTTTATGGCGTATTGGTGGACCCAATCACAATGATTCATTTAATTACTCACGAGAAATTTCACAAGTCTTTTGGCTTTAATGAACTGGCATTTTTAAATCCGAATCAACAATATGTTCTCTATATTTATTATGATTAGTTTATTCAAGTAATTCAGATTTCAAATGATAATTTAAATAAATTTATGAATGAAAGCTTAATGAAAAGTATTGAAGATGAATCTTTCCAAACTATTCTTAGTAGATTTACCGTTAGAACGAAAATTGATTAGATATTGTTTGCCAAATGGATTCCAATTATTACCATATATGTATATTTTCAATTTATATTACACACATTTAAAACTTGAATGATGATTCATTTTTGAAAGAATATAAGAAAATTATCTTAAATTTCCACATAGTGAATAAGGAAATTTTGAATTGAATGCATTATATTAAAATTTATAAATCCAATTCTGAAGTTCATAAATGAATAAATTGTATATCTATCGAGCCTTAAATGTTTTTGAATTTCTTATAATGCGTTTAATCACATTAAATAACCTCTTGGAGCTCAATGGATTGGTAGTTTTCTGAGATATTCGAATCTTCTTGCTGTGATTTCATAAGTGAATATCTCCATAAAAATGATTCATCCCATTATTAGAATTTTTGAAGAAACTAATGTTTCCATTAAATTGAATACTATATTATTTACCACATGATTCATGAAACTTCATTGAATTAGATCATTCTCTGCCTAGTTTTACTTTATATATAAATCATCAATCATATTGAAATTTAATCACCTTGCAAAGCCACCCAATTTGATGTGACTCAATGATTTAAGAGTAAGATAGAGACTGAGCCATATTCTTGTCACACTTTTACACCTTTTATCATCATGTTTTTACCAAAACTAAATCTATACAAATAATCCAAGTATTTATTCCTAATTTTCAAAACAAATAAGCAAACAAAATTGAAATAAGTCACCATGAGAAAAGTAGGTACACCTGACAGCAGGTGTTTCATTTGGAATTTGACATGGGATATAAATTGGATACATGTGGGAGCTACAACAGAAATTTAATTTTAAAATTGAAGTTTTGGAAGAATTTCAAGCCACATATGCAAGACACAAAGATTCAATTGAGTTTCCTGAATATCATTTTTTAAAGACTTAATTTAGTTCCCTATGTATTTTAATTTTTTTACTTATTAATATCATTTCATTTAAAGAAATTAAACATTTATGGTCTGTCTTATAGAGCTTTACATAAATATTGAAGCTGCAAAAACTCAACTACAGAAAACCATAGCTAAAGAATATTAACACTGGAACAACGGTATTTTGAGATTTTCAATTAATGAGAAAAGGTCTCAAGTACTTGAATATTTTCTGCTGAGATAGATTTTTTTAAGAGCATCCCTAAAATGAAATTTATTTTTTTATTAAAATCCGTATTGTGTGAAACATAATACACCTTATTCCTGATCTCTTCTTGTAGTAAAATTACTTATTTAACATGGAAAAAAACCTCAATATTGATGGTGCAAAGGGGTATTTTAAGGAGTTCTTAGTAAAATATAGCACAAATTTAGGAGATATCACCAGTGTTTTAACCTATAAAGTTTAATAGAAGAAATTTTTTCACTTATACCCATGGTAGATGAAGATTGTAAGCAGAATATCCTTCTCTGGTTTTATTATTGGGCAATATTTGTATGATTCCTTCCCAGGGTTCAAATTGAAGAAAATTATGACTTTGAGGAAAGATCCATAGCCCACGGATAGCATAGTTAGTTAAATTTTTCTTTGAAAAGAAGTTTCCTTAGAGTTATGGAAGATAGAATCACTTTTTCTAATAAATATTTATCCATTACTTGGTATATCTCTGTTGTAAAATGATTTTTTTGAACTCATCATCTTGATGTAGTGGAATACTTAAATATTTCAAAACCAAAGACAATATTTTTTGAGAAATTGTTTATTTCTTCAGCTATGATTTTGTAAAATTCAGGAAAGAAGCTATATCAATATATAGAATATAGCTCCAATGACTAATATCTATAAAGCTCATATGAAGCCAATTCAATTATATATGTGAAGTTGAAGTGAATTTATACTTAATGTATTGATATTTTTAAGCCTGATTTTCATCATTTTTTACTTTAAAGTATTCCATAAATCTCATATTTTGTTTGGCTTATGTTTGAATTATTTTTTGTATACTTCATAGGAATTTCTTCTCTTTTGTTTCTTATTTATTTTTAATAAATTATTTAATCATTTGGATATATGGAGAGTTCTCTATCTCTTGAGAAATATGAATTTCAACTTTATTCAATGGTGTTTCAAACCTGATTCTTTCATAATAATTCAATAATTTCTCAAATTTAAAACAGTTGACAAACTCTAATTATTTAAAAAACTTAGGAATGAATCTTCAAAGCTCTCTACAATGAATTTTTCTTAATTTTATAAAGAGAGAATCTGTAAATTTTTCAGAAAACTGTTTTGAACATTATATCAATCTTGCATAGCAATTGGGAACAGCTGAATATATATCTTTTTGAATAAGTAAAAAAATAATAAAATTGTTTCAAATAGTTTAACTACATGTTATGTCCAAAAAAATTATTGGGAAAAATATTTTACTTTACCAAATTTATTTTTTGAGTCTTCTTTAGAAAGAATTCTAGAGTTCTCTGAAGATAAATTTATGATGATAAATCTATTTAGCCTAAAAGGATAGTAGATACTTACCCATAAGTAATTTATGAAGTGTAGTCAATATTGTAATAACTGGATCTCTTTTTTGTATTTTCAAAATAAAAATAAAAATGGGGTTCCTTGTTGTGTTTTCTGGTATTCATGTTGATTAATAGCCTAAAGAAATTACTTAATTGACACCTTTCAAGTGAGTCACCACAGGAATAAGCTCACATTTTTTTTGGAAGTAATATTGAAGTGATGCAAATATTAATTCAGAGACATATCCAGACAGCTTCAAAACAGTCACAATTACCTCTTAAATATATAAATTCAATTACTAAACATTTCAAAAGGCATTTACTCAGATTTTGATAAGTTTTGTATGGTAAATTTTTAACATTTCCTTATAAGAAATATCTAAATGCACAAGTAATATTAGTTCTCTTATACTTAAGTTATAATTCATGTAATTGATTAATCATAATATTTTCTCAATGAAAATACAATCAAAGTTTGGAAACTTTATTTTTCAAAATCATAAAATTGGTTTTGAGCTTTGAAAAAGTAACATAAATCTCTTGATTTGATTATTGTCTTTATTTGAACAGGATAACTGGAACACTAATTGGCTTAATACTATTAGAAGTATATTGATATCTCTCTCTCAGGGATGCAACAAATTGGTCCTTATAGCTTAAGATCCAACATTATATTGAGATTTTCAATTAAGATAATGATTACGAGATTGATTTCATGAATTTCCTGAAATTTCTTCCCCGACATTGTTTGTTTTAAGTTGAATAATTTCCCTCTTTACTATTCAAAATGAAAATTCAAAACAATAATACCCAATAAAATATTTAATAAAGTTTTTTCTCAAAAATTTAAAATCAAAGGATAAATTGACCCAAAAAATCAATGATAAAAGAGAACTATTACAAATGAGCTTGATTTTCCTATAGTTATGATTGAAATTAATTTGTCATTTTTTTCAAGGAAGATAAGTAGAAGTAATTTCTTTTTTCTAATGTAAAGGAAGTTTTTTATTTATTGTAATTCACTTTTTTAACTTTGTTATCAATTTTTAGGAAGTTTATTTCGTTTTACTATATTATTATTATTGTTTTTTTTTGTTTTTTTTTGTTTTTCTTTTTGAGTTTGTATGCTTTTTGTTTAGGTTTTAGGAATTTTTGAATTTTTGGTGTTGGTATAGATTTTCCTTTCATTATATTAAACTGGTGATTACAGTATTAGACCTTTCCCACATACTACTGTAATTCCTTCTATGTTGCAAATAATTTAAATTTTTTTACAATGGTTTTACCTTTGATCCTGAAAGTGAAAATTTCATCAAACCTTCAAATCCTTTTCCAATGTAAAGATTCACTTTATAGACCCTGATACTCATCTTTCTAATAGCAATAAACTTATAACAACCAAATCAAGACATTTTTCTTGTTTGAAAAAGAGGGATGTGAGAGTTACTAATGGAAAATATTGAAGGGACTCATCAATGATAAGAGAAATCCCAAAATGAAATCAAAATTAAAATACTAATTATATTAAAAAATCTTTGAAGAATAAGTGAGAAAATATGCATTTATTGTACTTTTTTTATTTCTGAATAATTCCATACTTGAGGCTTTTTTGGAGTTTTCACTTTATTTATTCTGCATTTTTAGAAAAATAATTTTTTAAAAAAAGGAAAAAAAAATGTTCTCAAGATCAGGATTTCATTAAAGAGGGTATTTTTTCCAAGAAACTTTCTAAAGAAAAAATATAAGTTAATATTACTACATATCAACAATAGATAATTAATCAAGTAAAATAAAGGTTTCATTTATTTTGGGAACTGTAGTTTACTTATGAGGGCCTTAAAAGAATAAGTAAAGGTTTTTAAATACATAATATATAAATAGGGTAAAATAT
This sequence comes from Austropuccinia psidii, assembly GCA_023105745.1. NCBI lineage: Eukaryota > Fungi > Basidiomycota > Pucciniomycetes > Pucciniales > Sphaerophragmiaceae > Austropuccinia > Austropuccinia psidii. The sequence goes on along the minus strand of JALGQZ010000009.1, from coordinate 25,514,483 downwards.
TTATATTATTTAATATCTGCATGAAGATGGCAATAAAATGCAAAGCCTTTTCATAAATCTAAATCTCTTAAGATATCTCATATGATGCAATACATATTTAATGTATAAAATCAAAAAATTAAGAATATTAAAAGTTCATTGATATTCTAGTGGCTTGGAAGAACCTTCAATAGAAATAAACATTGGAATCCTGGGTACAAACCACTTCAGAGGAAGGATCTAAGCTCATTTTATTCGAGGTCTAAGCTCATTTCCAAATGCAACCCCTTCTATCAGGTGCAGAAGCTTTGCTCATGGTGAGTATTCAAAAAATACTTAATTTACATAATTTAATAAATCAAAAAGTTAAATTTAATCAAGATCAAAATTCCTCAATTGATATTGTACTAATTTAGCTAATATTTCCATAGTTATATTACTTATACACTAATACATTGATTGAGCCTCATATCTTCTATTATCTTATTTGAGTATTTGTTGATCCTAGCTCTATTTTTTCACCTAATCCCTTTCTTAAAGAAAATTTTGACTTTTTTAAATCAACATCATTAACAGACTCAATCAAATCTGAAAATCATCATTACTGTTGACCATAAAATGAAATTTTCATTTCTTGGATGGCATTATAAGTATTTATATTTTAATCAACCAGTTTTATCTCCCAATGATTAATAATATAGTGGCTGAGTGTATTACGTAAGGAACCAGTTTAGAAGAATGGCTGTAGAACTTTTTCCTTTTTTTTTGAGAATTTTCTCACCAAACTCAAAAAAAGCCTTATTAAATACTTCCAGCTCCTTCCTTCATCAATTTCTTCTTGATATATCTCTCCCAATCATTATTTTCAAAGCACTTTTTATAACCTCTTATTAGGGCTTGGTATTCCTATACCAACCTGGATTAACATCCAGTATAGAAGTATCTTCCATAACGTATTACTGATAAAAAAAGTTCGAATTTTAATTTTGATAGTTTTTTGAGGTAATGATAAACACTTTATTCCACCCAATAAACTAGTGTATATGCTCACTTGAGTGTATAGAAAGGGATATATTAGTTGCGAACCCCCATAGTTCAATTCATGTTGATTTCTATTTCTTCTTCTTTGGGAGGGGTGTGAAAACCCCTTTTATATGAGCTATTGTTCAGCTCTATCATTTTTCTTTACAGTTTAATGTTAAATTTAATTTTGTTCTTATTGTTTATTTTATTGTTAAAGAAATATATCCTGTTTTCTTGTTTTTTCGAAGATGATATTAATAGTAATTAAAATAATAATAATAATAAGTATTTTATGAGAATTTCAATAAAATTTATCAATATTATTGACTGAATTTTTCTTCCTTTCAATTTTGAATGTTGAGGCTATTTATAGTGTAGAAAATTCTCTATTAAAACAGGAAAATGAAAATTAAATCAATGAGGTGCAACTCACCAAATGAGAAGGGGTTTTTTCCATTGTCAAAAGATATTAAACTATAATATTTCAAGGAACTTTAAATATATTAATATATTAGCTATTTGCTATATATTTATTATCTATTATCTATATTTTATTATTTTGATATTTTGATTTATGATTTATTGTTTTATGTATTTTTGAAATCAAAGGGGATTGGTTCCTTTTCCTTGAAAAATTCTATGAAGTGTCCAAGTTTTTTTAGGAAAGTCTAAATTTTATTGATATTTTTCTTATTTTGCTTAATTTGGTAAACAAAACTTAAATGCAGAGACTCAATGGCTATTCTAACCACAAAATATAAATTATTCAAGGATTCTATTTTTTTAAGGAAAGTCTGACCTGAAAGTTAGAATCAGAAAGGGAAAATGGGCCTTATGCCTCTGAGAAAAAATCTTGAGATAGAATTAAAGGGAGAGGGTGATGTGGTATTCCTATAAAAGCTTTGCCTAATGAAAAATATATAATTATTTTATGGAGATTATTACCATCAAAGATTTTAATTTTGGATCAAATAATATCTTGAGGTAAGGATGAACACTTGATTTAAGGTCAGTAAAATTAATATATCAGTCTATGGAACCTCCCTGAAGCACCCCCCACATTGAATAATTTCTTTTTATACACTGGATCATCCAAAAGAATCTTTTTCAACTGTATTTAATTTCCAAAACTATCAATATTATATTTATTATTTTATCCCTGTAGGTAGTAAAAAACAATATGGCACAAAGGATTGGAGTTACCATGAGTATTTATAGAATAGTTATTCTTTGCCAAGGTTTTAGAATCATGGGGATCATAAAATAACACAAATTTAACTTACTTTATTCCAAAATGGGCTATGTCAATTTTTTTGCGAGGATCTCGGGGACTAACCTCCATATATCAAGCGATTAAAGGCTCAAATTTATTATTGTTTTGGAAATATTCTATATTATTTTACTTTGGATTTTAAATTAAACTGAAATTTACAATTATGCTTGCTTATTTGAATTTGGGAGGAAGGATCAAGCCTCAAAGATGCATGAAGGGCTCTTAGAATATCATTTGAAGTTTCCATTTATCTGTTCCGACTCAACCAGGGGTCTGAATAGTAAAAACGAGGTTTAAAATTGCATATCATTACAGTAGTAAGCTTAAATAAAATTATAAGTGTTAAATGTTAATGGCTTCAGGTCATAATGGAGGTAGGGGGAAATAATATCTTCTTGATGACATAATGAAGTTCAATTTTAGGCTTCCCACTGTTATTACTTAATGAAGTTCTGGAAGCTTCCAGATATATCTAGTAATTTCTTATTTTTATAATTTTACTAATTAAGTTTAAATGAATAAAAATTCTTTAAAGAATATAATATGATAGGTACAACTAATTGATCAATAGTTATTTTTGTTTAATCTCCCCTTTGAGAGATTAGCGTACCTAATTTTATTTTAAATCGTTATGAAAATATTAATGAGTAAAATTATAAAAAATAAAAAAATATATAAGGAAAAGATCTCCCCTAAGGAGAGATCTTTTCATAAGAAATCTACAATTTAAATAGTCAATGAAGTATTATGAATATTCATTATTGATTATCATTAGCTTAGGTTTCAGTACATCTACTGTATTGCTATAGCAATACAACACTCCCCTCCATAATACATCATAAGGCTTTAATTTGTTTCACAAATTTGGCATGTTTAATCTTCCCAAGTGATTTAGTCATCACATCTCCTAGTTGCTCATTAGTCGATATCCATTTCAGTTGTAATTTACCCACAGCAATGTACTCATTAATGGTATTAAAGTCCCTGATGAGGTGTCGCGTTTGTTTTCTATTCATGGATTCAGTCGATATTCCTATGGCTGTTTTGTTGTCAGAAAATAAAGTGGGCATTGGATTCTTCAAGATATTAAGCAATAAGTGATAGAGCCATAAGGTCTCTTTTGCAGAAAATGATAAAGCCATATACTCGGCTTGTGCTGTCAAGGAGGCAATTGTTGCTTGACATTTTGATTTCCAAGCAATTGGATTACTCCCATGCAAGATGATATACCCATGACTCGACCTATTACCTTCTCCTCCCAGCTGGCATCAACATAAAATTTGAATTCTCGAGAGGTATTGGCTTTGTCAATTTGGATTCCCATATCCCTTGTTCCACGTAAGTAAGCTGTAAGGTGATCAAGAGCATCCCAATGTGATCAATTGGTGTGGAGAGAAAAACATGCCAGATAATTGACAGCATAAGCTATGTCAGGACAAGATGCTTGCGCAATATATAGGAGAATCCCAATTCTTTTTAAATGGGGCTTATCCATGGCATTCAAAGATAAGTTTGATACTAATTGACAATTTTCCGGAAATGGAGTTTTCACGATAATTTTGCTTGGATTAAGGCTGGTTAGTTTGTCAATTAAGTCTGGTTTCCAAAATTTAAAACCTTTGTCAGTTTCAGTTATTGATATGCCTACCAAACCACTAATTGTTTTATCCCATTTGATTTTGAGATAACTATTTAGCTTACTTGATACCTGAACGAGGAGTTCTGGCAAAGAGGAAGTCAGCACCTCATTGTCAATGTGTACCCATAATATAGCTTGTTTGTCCCCTAAATTTAAAGTGTAGGTGCTTGGATATTTGCTGTTCCTCTTGAAACCAATTTCCTGTAGAATATTTTTCAGATGCATCCACCAACATCTTGATTCTTGTTTTTTCCCATATAAGGCCTTTTTTAGTTTGAAAACTTTGAGCTTTGGAACTTTAATACCCAAAGGAGGCCAGATGTAGACTGGTTTGTCAATCAAGCGGTGTAAGAAGGCAAATTTAACATAAAATGTTCTTATCTTCCAATCATTCAAACAAGCAGTGGAAAAAATTAAACATAAGGAGTTAAATGTGAGGGTTGGTGCAAAAGTTTCATCATAATTAATACCATGAATTTGACAAAAGCTTCTTGCAACTAATCTTGCTTTGAATCGCTCGGGTTTCTCAGTAAAAACCCACTTTGTTCTAAGAATGCTCTCATGTGGTACCTCTTTTAAAGCAACATTGAGGTCAACAGGCACAAAGACATCTTCAGTTTGCATGCTTTCTATCTCTTCATCTATAGCTTGCGTCCAATTAGTGTTGTGTTTTGAAATCATGGCTTCGTGGTATGTAGAACGTATCGAACTTTCCAAACCATTTTGTTCAGATAATTGTGATACTGACCAATCCTGTTTATTTATTTCATTGACCATTGAGCCATCAAAGATATTACATACTTGTATTGAATTAACATTAGCATCATATGTTGTATTATTAATATAGTGCCTGCTCTCATCAAATACAACACTAGCCAATTTAATGATTGTTTTATTTTCTGGTACCCAAAAAGCCATCCTTTTGAGTCTTCAGATACCCCTACATGATAATCAATTACTGCTCTGGCAGAAAAATCTTTTCTAAGATTGTGCTCATAAATAAATTACTTTGCGCCAAATACCCAAAGCAGTTCCAGACTAGGACACTTCTTCCCTAGTATTTCAAAAGGTGTAGTTTTATCCTCCACATGAAGTTAGTGATTTAAAATCCATACTGAATGCTAAAATTCCCATGGCCACAGAAATGCTGGAAGATTTGAAGCTAAAAGGCAAGTCCAAGCCATCTCCAAAATTTTCCTATTGGTCCGTTCAATTATTCTATTTTGATGATTTTCATAAGGCATCAAATATTCATGGATAATACCATTCTTAGTAAGAAAATCGTTGAATAAACAATTCTTGAACTCAGTACCATTGTTGGTCCTTATAGTTTTAATTTTGTAATGGGTGATGTTTAAAAATTGTCTGATCCAGCTTATAAGACATGTCTTTGCTTCGGATTCATCAGCTAAAGAAATAGCAACTACGACTCCAGAAAATGAATCTTGAATCATTAAGATGTATTTCTTTTCATTTAGACTAGATTCATATGGACCCATTAGGTCTGCTACAATAAAATCGCCAAGCTGATTAACCATTTGATGCAAGGCACTTTTCACAGGTTGGTGTTGGCTTTTGGATAATGAACAATCATGGCATAATTTAATATTGCTAAGAAGAATATTCGGAATACCACTGACAATGTTTGACTCTTGAATATGTTTCAAATGTCTAATAGACAAGTGACCAAGCCATTTATGCCATAATAAACTCTCATCTTGCAGAGATTTGGAAGAAGATTTTGTAGTACATAGTGATGAGGAGATAGATTTAATATTTATTGCGGGTTGAGCAGAGTTATCAAAGGGAACAAAACATCAATTATTTTTTTTAATAGTAAGAAGATTATGACCTTGATTAGACAGATAAAATGATTGATTTAGAAATGAAATTGAGAAATTTTCTTGTAGGAGATGCCCAAGTGAAAGAATTACTCCAGGTATATCACTGCAATACAAAACATTACTCAATCAAAGCAGAACATAAGGCATATCCAAAGCAATAGAACCTATTGCATTAACTTTGAAAGATTCCGATGAAGCAACAGACAATCTCATGTTAGTTTTCTTCCAAGAGGTGAAAAGCAATAGATTGCCTTCTACTGAGTGTGTTTCACCAGAATCAAGCAAGGCCTAATCATTTTCCAGTATTGGCACCACCCCCATACCAGCAATGTTTATCTGTTGTCTCCGATTTTTATGCTTCATTTCATTTGCCTTGACTTGAATTGGACAATTTGGAGACCAATGTCCAACTTCGCCACAGTAATTACAGGGATATTGAGAGCTTGGTGTTTTTGTTTCTTTTTTGCAATACAATGATGAAGCCAGCCTATTGGGGGAATAGTCATTTTGATGAGATGTGTGATCCCTCAATTTGTGTCTTGTACCAAACTTGGAAGCAGCATTCATTCATGCAATTTCTGTACTGTGATCAAAATTGGGTGAAGCGGTAGCAATTTGTCAAATCATATTGAGGAGGTCATCCGGTCTTACTTGAGGATTTGGATTAGTCACCATGAGAGTGTTGATAGTGGGAGTGATATGTTGATTCATTGAAGGAACCGCAAAAAAAATAGCTAGAGTAGTGATAATTTCAGAATCAATTTTACCTAGTTGGTTTTCAAGATTTTGAACAGCCTCATTGATAGTCATTGCATAAACATTAATATCATTGACATGATAACTGTGGTTTTGAAAGATGGTATTGGCATGAAATATAACCAATGACCACAATGGACAATTAAATCTGTCTTTCAAGGCTTGATATAATTTGTGAGCATCTGAGTCATGGACACAAGAAGTGATGGCTTCATAAGCATCATGTTCAACACTGTGCTGAATGAAAAGTCTGGCCACTAGATTTCGTTTAATATTGTTGAAAATAGTCCAAATCACCCATAAAATATGTTGTACAGGATAGTAACATATTTTTGGACCATAGATTGAAGTTAGCCCCATCCGCCCGTAATTGAGGCCTGATTTTTTTGGCTAAAGAAATGAATTGATGAAATATTTTGGCTTGCTTGTCCGCCTCAATGATGATGTTCATGTCGTCATCTTGCATGTTCTTTAAATTATCCATGGTGTCAAGGAGTAGAGATGAGTTAAAAAGGGCTTGTGATCAGGTGACAGGAGGCGCCAGATTAATAGATAAAAATGTATCAAAGCAAAGAAAGATAAAGAGGAAAGAATCAAGGTATAATAAAAATGAAGATATTCAAGGGTAAGAATCTGCAAGTAACTATTAAGTTAAAAAAAATATATAGCAAAATAAACAACTAAGGTAGACAGCTCATAACCTGTTATTACTTAATGAAGTTCTGGAAACTTCCAGATATATCTAGTAATTTTTTATTTTTATAATTTTACTAATTAAGTTTAAATGAATAAAAATTTTTTAAAGAATATAATATGATAGGTACAACTAATTGATCAATAGTTATTTTTGTTTAATCTCCCCTTTGAGAGATTAGCATACCTAATTTTATTTTAAATCGTTATGAAAATATTAATCAGTAAAATTATAAAAAATAAAAAAATATATAAGGAAAGGATCTCCCCTGAGGAGAGATCTTTTTGTAAAAAATTTACAATTTAAATAGTCGATGATGTATTATGAATATTCATTATTGATTATCATTAGCTTAGGTTTCAGTACATCTACTGTATTGCTATAGCAATACAACACCCACCAACCAGATTTTGAATTAGGAAATTCTCACAACATGCAGATGAAATCAGCAGTAATTGGACCAAGAAATCTTAATCGGGAATTTTACTCTAAAATTCAGTACTAATAAATGAACAAACTAGGAAAATTTATTGAAACGAGTTTGAGTATTTCCAGTGGAATCACTTTTTCTTGGAATATGAGTTGGTTCCAGAGCCACAACTGGGTCCTAGAGAGTCCGCTTTGGATCACAGAAGCCACAAGTCAGGCCTTAGAATTTAGTTTCGGGAGGTTCCAAACATCAAGTTGACCTTCAAGGTCAAATCAGAGATTTCTTAATGTAACCCACTTGATAAATACAAATAGACCCCTTCTCTACTCTTTTCAACTATTCCCGATGCCTGGTTGAATTCACAAAAAATTCTATTTTTGAGTATATTTACCCATCAGGGTATTTGTAGCTTTCATATCCCTTGCCAGTATCCAAGCTCAGTAGCTTTTTTCCAAGGTCTTTATACATAAAAGAATTGAAAATTTGCTCTGTATTATATAATCGATTAATCTTATTGTCTATTTCCATTTCTATTATTCCTCAGTAGCCAAGCTCAGTAGAGATTTCTGAATCAATTTATTTAATAATAACGGCTAAAAGTGTCTCCACATCATTTGCTTAGATTTTGTCATTGACTATCCTCATATCTTCACCTTTTAGATAACTTCTCATGAGCAAGCTCAGTAGAAATTTCTGAATTCACTTATTCACTAGGAGTATTTAATAGCTGTTCCAGATTATATTGGAACATTTTTTCATTTATTATCTCTGTATCTGTCTTATTTATCCTTATTTTAATCATCCCCCAAAAGGTTTATGATAAAAAATATCATTATTCCCAAGCTATGGTATTATGGACGCTTGTATTATCAAATAATGACATTATCACCAATCACTAAAAATTAGCTCATGAACTTATTATAAGCAGAAATTATTTGTTTAAGAATTTCCGAAATAATCCAATCAGATCTCTGGAAGGTTTTGTTGTTGAATTTAATTAAGGTTTCAATTAAACATTATTGAAAAAATAAAAACAAAGTATGATTAAATTCTGTGAATTTCTGGCCCAGCCACCATAAAATGAAAAAAAAACTGTGGAACTCAAGTCAATATAATTCATAATTATGGAGAAGGAAGTTGAGATTGTTCTTAGAAGTAAACAGAGAAACAGCTACAAGTATTAAGATTAGATAGATACTTTCTCTTTCAAACCCCCCTTTCAGGTACTGCCTCATTTATCCCCAACAAATAGGGAATTTTCCTTTTTTAATTCCAGTATAGGTTATTCCTAAATTGGTTGAATGTATTTTTTTCATGAAATCCTTTTGGTAAACTTAAATTTCTTCTACTAAATTTTTCAAATGTTAAAAAATCTCACTAACCTCAATAGTAATTTAATGATATTCTAGTTTTTAATGAGGACCAACTCCTCCCATTGAATAATATTCATATTGAAATATACAGAATTTTGACCCAATTTAATTTATAAGTTTATTTTTACAAAAAATATTTCTTAAAAATTAAAAAAGAAAGGCCTCATATCTCCACTACAATGTACCAAAGGCCAAGTCCTACAGCGGTTTATGATCGGATTTTGAATATTTGCGTTTTTTTCAAGTATAAATTACATAAAACAAAACCTTCAATCAGTAAGTCTTTATTTTAGTTCTCCATTCTAGACTCTATCAAAATATCTCACAGCTTATTTGTTTCATTTTTAGTCGATTAGAAATAGCTTTTATACCTGTTAATATTAATTTCCTTGGAAAATGTCTTTTTTGTAATGTTTTACTTTGAATTCTTGGGAATTCAAAAATTTACTCCTCTCACATAATTTTCTTCCTCTGTGTGAGACTCTCACACTAAATTCAATTCAAATTTCCTGTATCTTTGTTTACAGGCTCATTGGGCTGATCAACCTCATTTATATATTGATAACTTTTACCCTCAGTTATGAGTTAATAAGTCTTATATCTTAATGATTGAGAGTAAGGAAATTTATCCACCATGAGGAAAAAAAAACAATAAAAACTTGAAACAACCTTATTATAAATCTTTTAATCAAAGACAAAAGTATTCTTGAATAATACATTATTGAGATTTAATTATAATTCCATTAAAAAAATACCCCCAGGAGTGTATCATAAAAGAGGAAATAGATACTTCACAGGAAATATTAGAGTGAAGCTCTAAATTGATAGCAAGATCAAAAAGATGCTGATTTAATTATAGAAAATAAGCTGTCATAAAATGAGAATAATTTCAATAAATGCCCTTTTCCTCATCAAACTCATTCAACCTTTTTCCACAGAATTTTCAGAACAATGGAATAAATTGAGATTAAACCCTTGATATATTTAAGTAAGATTACCAATCTCATTAGTTTATGATATTTTGATCTTGAAGAAAGAAGATTATATTCCAATAAATATTTTTTGTATAGTGAAAATCTATCTTTTTTGATAGAAACTTATTCCAAATGAGCTTATTATAAGTGTAAATAAGATTTTGGTAGAAATAGATTTGTAGATAACATAGGTATTTTGATCTCTACTAATCTTTCTGAGGTCTTTTCTACTTGAATTTCTGATATTATTCATATTTTTTTTCTGTTATTACATATTTTCAGATTTTCATTGCATACAAGGCTTCTATCTAGGATAAATATTATCAATACTAATTCTTAACTTATCTTTATTATGAATAATTAATAATCTTCTTTTATATTCTATTGCACAATTTTGATCCAAATACTTTTCAAAAAATTAATAATAAGCTATAGTTATGTCCCAATTCTCAAATAATCTATACATAACTCACAGATGTTTCTATAAAGCTCTATGGAGATTTATATATATTATATTTTGGGAGGTGAAATATATTTTCATTACTACTAAGTAACACTATAATGAGAAAGAAAATTCCAAATCCAAGGGATAGCCATAAATGTCCTTGAAGCCACTCTGTTCAAAATGAAAAATCCCAAATTAATTATGATATATACTCAGATATTCTTTGTTAGATATGGAATATATTTTCTTCAAGTAGTATATTTGGTGATTGCTACTTAATCAAAGAGTTAATTGTGTTCTGTCTTTATGTTGGGATAACTAATCCCCTTGAGAATCTTCAGAGTATCCCTTTGCTAACATTTAGCTTATTATTTTAATATAAGAATTTTTAGGAAGAGAAGTACTTACTCAAAAAATGCCACAAATATTCCTAAATTTTTTTTCAATACTTCTTTTTATCTTTTAAATGCGAATATTTATGCATATCATTTTGCTTAAATAAATTTACAAGTGATCATGGGGATATGTTTATCTTAAGAATAAAGCTGAATTTAGGAATCTGTGTTAATTCCTTTCTCTTGAAGAAAAAATGAATTTTGGAGAGTTCAGATATTTATTTGGTGAGAAATATTGAATAAAATTGGAAAAATTGGCTTTAAATATGATTCTGAATCCTCAATAAATAGTAAAATGAAATAAAATCAATATATTCAAATTGCTAAAGATTTATTAAAATTCATATTGAGCTCTACAAACAAAAATACAAATAATGATAATTAATTCAGCGTTTCTTTATTAAACATGGATTTAATTGGTAAAATTATTTTTATTTTTGAAATTTAATTACTTATTACTCTTATTATATTTAGTTATTAAGATTATTAAGGCTACAATTAAAATTAATATGATAATTAACCCTTTTAGGAGGCTCATCTTAGATCTAATATTATATCATAAATTAATCTTTATTTTTTGAGCAATTATTGGTGAAAGTGACACCAAAATCAGAGAAATATTTTTTTTAAAAGTAATATTGATCCTCATGTCATATTTTATTCAAAGTATAACCACAAAATTATTGATGTGAATTTATCTAGTTGAGAACTTTCAGTATGTAATTAATACACATAGGGTCACAGAGTATAGGACTTCTGATTTATTTGAATGAAAATTGACTAATTAAGAGGAAAATAGTCAATATGCGAAGAATTTTGAATATGAATTAGATATAGATAAACAAATATATAAGTATTACTAAGCATTTGGAATATCAATATGAAATAAAATAAGGTCACATCATAGTATTTATAATCCAAATATGGCTATTTTAGAAACATTCAGTAAGAATGAAATTTTGTTAATACAGATTTATGTTTATATGATATTGACAGAATTATAATTAAAATAAGATGTTTATCTTAGCTTAAATAAGTATTTTCAGATTAAGGTGTGGCTCTTATTCATTCCAATAACTGAGAATTAATCATATAGGCTGTAAATTCTGCATGAACTTTTTAAGGTGTGTATATGAAATTTAATTGAACATAAAGAAATCTCTTTTTTCCCAATTTACTTCAAGTTCAATTTAATTAAAAAAATAAAGCGAAGCCTTTTCATTCTTTTTATTCATAGTATTTCAGCTAACTGTAAAATTGAAAAGATTTCATACTGAAAAGAAAAGATAAGGAAAGGAGAAAAATATTTCATAGCCTCCATTTCTTCACTAAAGCAGAAGGTTATCTCTCTATTAATTAAAAACAGATGTGGCTAAAAAAAAGCCAATTGTTCTTAAATAAAAGCCTAGTTTATAAAAAAAGAGGGCTGTTTGTATTGACTTTATCCCTATAACAAAGACATGGATATACTAATAGCAGGTTTCAAGCCCCAAAAACATGTAAGAGTATGAATAAAGCCCCTTCAAAACAGTGAAGACTTGCTTTGTAATGCTAGCTTCATCATTTTATAACTAGCTAAAGTTACTCTGGACAGTGATGAGTCACAGACCAATTATTCAATTCCAGGGAAAAATTCATGAGTTTTTGTTTAGATCTCAACACTACACACGCATAAGAAAGGATCTTTGGGGGATCTGGAAAGCTTTGGGACAAGATATATTTTTCCCCTTGAAGATTAATCTTTGTAAAAAAATCTTGTTTATTTCCTCCAAAATGTATTACAGTAAAAGAACTTACCTATTTAAATCAATTGGAATTTTACAATACAGAAATTTGAATATTAATCCCACCACTTAAAATAAAAGCTAAATTTCTTAATACATCTTCACATTTTGACATTTTTACAAAACTACTTAATCGTCATAAATTATGTATTACACCCCACACCACCTTTCTAAGACAAAAAATTATGGTTAGGGCCACATTTTATGTGACTTTAATTAAGACTCTCAGTATTTTTTATTTTCATATTGAAAATCCTTAAATATTTATTTAGGGTCAATAATAGCTGTGACACAGGGGCTCTTCTAAGTGGAGAGGACCTGGAACTCAGGGGATTGGACTCACTGAAGAGGGCTCAGAATAAATAAAGAAAGACACATAAGCATTGTAAGAAAAAGATAATATTTATGATAAGAAATAATGAGAATATCCAGTTAAATAAAATTCAGCAGAAAACAATAAGAAAAGCGAGCAAGCCACAAACAAGTACAATTACACTTTTTCAACCTTTCAGAAAGAAGAGAAGTTTAAATAAGGATATCATCACCAAAACTCCACCAAGCAGGTGAGGGAAGGCTAAGACTAACTTAAGAATGATGAATAAGATATTCCAAAGAGTAAGAATAAGATACTAATGATAAAAAATATTTATTGATTGGGGAAAACTATACAGAGGGAGTAAGAGGGGCTGGAATATGTGAGAATCCACAAGCGCAGGTTTAAAATGTGTAGTTCTTCTGAAGAAAGATTGGTTTGAACAGTACTGGCCCTGTATGGATTCATAGGGTCTGTACAGTTGGTGTGGTGAGGTTGAGTAATCATACAGTATACGATTGGTGAATCCAAACTATATGAGTTTTTCAAAAGAAGTTTCCTTAAACTTGATTCTTATGCACTGAAGGGATTTTCGGGTTTGGTGAGCATGAGCTGGGGTAAGGCTGAATGCCCATTACCCCTAGTAGTGGCTGTGACAAATAGATTTAAATAATTGTTACCCAGAGGTGACCCAAAATAAGGGCTCATGGATAATCCAGTTTTGAAACCAAATTCATATATTTTCTTTTAGTAAGAGAATAAATAATAATCTGTATAAAAAATATGTCAAAAAATATGAATTTTTTAAAAAATTTCAAACAATTTCTATCCTTGCTTCATTCTTTTAATAAAAATGCTATTTTCGCTTATTTTGTTTCTGAATTTTATTTTGTTTCTGAATTTTATTTTGTTTTGGAAAGTTTATGATTTTTTTCATTTTTCATACTTTGAGTTTTGTCTTGAGAAGAGATATGTTTTCTCAAATTAAATTCTATATTTGTAGTCTTTTGGTTACATAAGAACATATATGAGGCTGACATACATTGTAAAAACTTCATTCAAAGCCATCATATGGCTTTGAATAAATGTAAAGGGAAAATATGGAGTAAATGATGGGACAGAGGCTAAATTGAAATATGCTCCAGGGTATCCCACGTTTGTTATCTGAATTAACAGAAATGATATCTTCTCCCTGTATAAAAGTATTTCCAACCTCATTTAAGCTTCCATAATAGACTTTAATAAGAGATTTTAATATAGCCTGTCGATTTCCCATTCAGAAAAGAATTAGAATCCTTAAAGGGAAACATATCATCTTTGAGACTTTTCAACAAGGTTTTGAAAACTTGAAAATATTTAATAAGCTTAAAATTTAAATCTACCTCAATAGAAACTTGTCAAGATTTCTATTTCAGGTTAATAATGGCTTTTTTTGGAGAAAATATTGAAATTCAGGAATTGATTTCTTAATAGATTCACTTGAAGCTTCCACAGTAATTTAAATTTACCCCTCGCCTTATATAAGCAAAAATTCAAGTGTCATTAATAACAAAGATCATTTGATATTTAACCTGGTCACGGCCTTAATTAACGTGGTTTTGATGAAAATTAAAAAGTTTGTGGAAATTTTGTTTTGAAGTTTTATGTTCAATTTATTTGAAGGAAGAAAATTCCAATAAGAATATTAGTTCACAATATAACATTTTAACACTGATATGCAAAGATGAATATTATTATTTCAAGTTTAAAACTCAACTTTTATGAAATCTTTTTTATTTGATATGAGAGTTCTCTCAATGATATCATTTATCAATAAAGGGGGTTCTGGAAGGAATAAAAAACTCTCTTCATAAATGTTTTCTCCACTAATAAAAAAGAATCAATAGTTTATCCATAATTACATTAATTATTATTACCAAGAGGAATTACATACATTCTCCTTTCTGGTAAGTTAATCAAAGAATTTGAAAACCTATGATATTTAATTTAGTTTTTAATAAGATCGTTTTTATATTATAAAATCTGTCCTTAAAGTGCTTTCAAGCCCACAGATATCTAAAAAAGATAAAATAAGCCCTTCTTGATATATTTTTGGCTTATAATCCATTTTTGGAATAAATTTTGGATCTTTGTATATTTAGAAACAAAGTATAAGTTAGTTTTCCATTAATATTCTATTTTTAAACCAAAACTTAATTTTATTATAGAATTTTTTTCTATAATTGTTCTTTCATCATCATCTAGAACTGTTATAATATGAATAAGATTCTTATGACCTATAACTGGATTGATATCTATATAGATAAAATACAATTCTCTTCTGTAGATATTTAAAATATTTTACTATTAAAGCTTTCAGTGATGCATTATAGCAGCAGAAAAATCATACTTTTCAGTAATTATAATTTTTATTATTGAATAATTAATGATATCATTTTTCACTCCTAATTTTCGGCTATAATAGTTGATATAATTGTATCTTTGTTTGAGGACTGAGGACGGTCCTAGCTTACTTAATTAGTAATAATATTATTGAGATTTTATTGGAAAAAACTCATATATCAGGTAAAAAGTACTATGGGTATAATATAAGACTATCCATGCACCACTTACTTGATAGATTCTGTGATAAATTAAGTAAAATAATATTGAGCTTATCCAATATTTAACATTAAAAACAATGAAATATTTCTATATAATATTACCAATTATTCTGAGTTAAAGCTGAATGGGAGCTCTGGGGTATGGGTTCGTTTTATAAAGGATTATTTGAGAAGGGGTATCATACTTTTTCTTGGAATTCGAATAGTGCTTGAGCTATAGAAATGATACTTATAAGAATCAATTTGTTTCTAACAGGTACAGTTAATTTATATTCCTATCAACAATAAATTTATTGTGGTTGTGTAACAGCAAGGAATGATGTATGCAATTATAGGCTGCAACTAAAAGTATATTTATTGGTAAGAAGGAAACAAAATTATTAATATGGAAGCCAATAGTTCTGTAAGCTCAGCTTTGTGAAAATATTTTTACTATATATAGGAAAAAAAGGAGATATTTTTTGTATTTTCAATCCAGAAGCTGTACATGAAAGATTTATTTTAAAATATTTCACAAAGAAAAATCCCAAAATGGTAGCCAGCATTCTCCAAAGGCAATATCTCATGAAAAATTAATATTGAGAATTATTTTCTATCAAAAATATTTTATACTTTATCAGAAAAAAGTTTGATATTTCAAAATCCAGCATATGTATAAATTTTTATATCTATAAATAAGTACTTATTATCTCTATAAATCCCCAATATTTCAACATTAGGTATATCGTTTACATAGATAATTAATAATATTAAAATATTAAAATTGTTGAAATGAATTAAATTTTATTATTGTTAATCATAAGTTCCACATAAGTGTCCTTTCATTTTTATTAACCTAAATGTTTATGTGTATAATACTAAGTTAAGTACCAGGGGAATTCAAAAGTAATTAAAAATTAATTTTACTATTCGCTAGCTTCTTCCATAAATAATTTTTCCTTTTCAAAATTTAAAAAGTTATTCATCTGTAATTATTTAAAGTGAGATAGCCTATTTTAATAAAACGCTTGATTATATCCTGAATGAAAAACATAATCAGATAATATCAGATAAAAAATATCTTGAAGGTTGAAAATATCAGAAAGGGAATGTAAAATAGCTGAAGCTCTTTTCTGTATCAAATACTCATTCAAACGGAATTATTTCTCTTATAATTTCACTCTCCCGGTACTCTCTATGTATATCCTACTAATATGACCTCTTACAAACCTATTTGTGTAACATTTCAAGAAGTATATATTCTCTTTTATTAACCTATTTCTGATAGGCTCCAAATCTTTTGATACAGAAAAAAAAACTTATTAAATTAATTCCAACATCTAAATTTTTTATCAGAATATTATTCAATTTGAAAAAGTATTAACAATGATATCACATAATTTCTTTAGAATCTATCCCAGCTTATCAAGAACATTATATTACTTGAAAATTAGATATTATAATTAATATGTCAATGTTCTGAATTATTTTGGTTCTAAACCTTGATTTTAAATATCCATTTACCCAAAAATTAAATTCTCTATTAAATTGAATGTTAAAATATTTCTCAAATTTTTGGTTATTCTAAAAAGCTTAAATTTTTTTTATTCAAAATTAACTGATACTTTTGAGCTTCATTTTTTACTTTATGCTCTTTAAGTCAAAAATAGTATAATAACTTAATAAGGCAAGAGCTTTAGGGCTACTCAAAAATTTGTCATTAAAGCTCCACAAATTAATATATATTAACCCTTTCATATGCATATTATTTTGGAAATTTCTAAATGTGTCATATTTACACAGTACCTTTGTGCTATCCTATGATTGCATAAAATTGATTTAAGATCTTTTTTCATTTGAGATTAGATATTAATTTTAGCCATGAAAATGAAAGAACTTCATTTTTTATCAAATTATTTCAATCTGCATATTAATAGAATTGAAAAAAGAAAACTTCAATAATTTATTTATGACAAAAGATCTCTATTATTCTCTTTAGGATAGCTGTTTTATACAGTTTTTTAAAGCTGTATGTCTTTATTTTTGAAATAAAGCTTCCAATTTCTTGTTTGTCTTTTATTAGTAATAGATTCCTGAGAGATAGTATTTTTCAAAAGGAACTAAAGTTATAAATATTAATTATTTTGAAGTCTGATATCACCTTCAGTCAAATTCAAGATACTGAATGAGCTTATACTTGAATATTCCTTTTAATCAACAAAATGAATTCAGGAGCTAATCATAACTAATGAAGATGTAAAAAGAATATAAAACATGAACTCTATTTATAAGGAAAAATAATAATACACAAAAATATTCATGATAATATTATGTATCAAGAGATTCAAGTTGGTGGAAATAATTTAATATTTGAGTTAAAATTGCTCCAATAGAAATATACCTTATATCTTGAGTTTCAATTTCAATAGCTGAACATTTTGTATTGATATATTTTTTTCATAAAGCAATCCCCTAAACTGGACTTGAAACATTCCATTTTGCTAACTCATAAACTCCAAAAAAGTCTATATCTCATTGCCAGTGGGACATAAATTTTGGAAGTTTCAAAAATAATGAAAAATCTTACTTAAAATATAAAACACCATCAGAAACAACATTTGTCATTCCTCCTGGATTGTGAAAATCCCAATGGAATGTCTGCAATGAAACTGTTGTCAAATTCCAACTCTTGAAAATTTGGAACACATGTGTTCAAGAATTTGATTACTAATCAAATAGTCTCTCACTTCAACAAATTTTTCTCTTATAGCCTCCTTGAATGTATCCTGTCTGACAAAATAGGGTTGGTTGAATGCATTTGAGAAGTTTCTGTAATTATTCAAACACTTAGTCAAGAAAGAATGGATAACCCAAGAAGATGACCCAGCACTTGAATTGAGAAGCATTCCAATTTTATTGTATTTTTACCACATATTATAGCAAATTGGTAAATAAAATGAAAACATATTTCAGAAAAATTATTGAACTTTATTTTATATAAGAAACAAAATAGAAAGGAAAGCCAGCTTGAGAATTCATATAAATCAGATATTGTCATCTCAAGCTATCATTTATTATCCACTTAAATCAAGGAACATAATTGTGGGAGTTGATCTTGGATTACATTCTTGCTATAATTTTGTTTCAGATGAAGTACAGTATTTCACTAAAATTGGTTTGAATTTTGAGCTCAAAAATTATCACTTTTTTCATGTTTTTGCTATCATGGTTTGGTCATGTATTAAAAAATAATTTATTACATTTTCAAGGAATAATGTGACTCAAAACATTAATATGCATATGTCTTACTGGAACCTCATCTTCCACCAAATAATAATCAATACATTAATTAATCCCTTTGCAAATTCACCTAATCAATATATACCCTTATGAAAATCAATTCTTATCTTTAAAGTTCAGTTATGCAAAAGAATTTTTTAATCTCATTAAAGAATTCCCCTCTTTTGTAATGACCATTTTATCAGTTATTACCCATTTTAAGAAGATGTAATTTTCAGGATCTCAAAAATAATACATAAATATCAAAATAGTCCTACATATCTACCTCTCAGCCTTAAGCCATATTTTCCACACCCAAATAGGCCAAAAATAATTTGAAAATAACTTTTGGAATATACAGAACCCATAAGTAAGGTGTATATCAAAAATTAATTACTTTTCATGGAGAGAAATATAAATACGTTTTTTTGAGAAACTAAATCCATAAATTCAAAACTCGATTTGTATTCTACACAGATATTCACCTAGGCTAACTTAAAAGAGTAAATAAGCATAAATTATCTCCATGAGGTGGAAATGTGGAAAAAACCTCAACATATCATCATTAATACCACATAAAGAAAGTGTGAAAAAGGATTTTTGGCATTTTAACACAAAAATAATGGGATCTGTAAGGCTCCTGTGTTACATGGATACTAAGATTAGTTTTATTTATGTTTATGGAACTTGGAATACTGTATTTCTACATTCACTTTTGATACACCTATAGTTAAAGAAGAAAGAGCACCCTAATTTCTGATAACTTCAAGGCATAAAAGTCATGGATCTTGGATGAGTCGCTTATTTTACCAATTATGAACTTGAAACCCTTTGAAAACCTTGTTACTAAGGCTAAGTCACATTAAGTAATTAGAAAATAGCAAATAAGCTGCTATTTTGACATGAAAAGGAAGTAATAAGCAACTATGACACATTTAAAAATTTCCATTCTTGATTATTTTCCATGGATAATGCAAAAAATATTAAATAAGAATCCTTTGGTAGCATTATCCACAAAAAGAACTCCTTGCAACCAGCTTCCATTATACTATCTACTTGCACTGTCAGCCTGTGACTCAAAACCAGGGAACAAGCATGACAGCCAAATACCATAAACCAATGGTAGAGCCAAGATACCACCAAAACATGGATCTGAGCCAAAGAAGCTAAAAAAGCATCAAAAGAAAGAGGAAACTCACTTCTTTCCAAATATAAAAGCTCCACCATCATAGGACAAGGAATAACAAAGTTATTCCTGCTCAAAGTTGTTGCTGAGCATAAACCTTCTTTTTCACCTCTCATCTGAGATCCAGAGGAAGAGGTTTAATCCAATTGAATGGGTATTCAAAATAAAGCTCTAAGTAAGGGCTCTAAAATGGTACTACCCGAATTGAGCTAGCACCAGAATCACAGAAGTTATGACCAAAATAAGGTCAAATTAGGGTGAATAAAATATTCACCTCTCATCTAACTTCTACAGTTTTAGTGTGAGATACCTAAAGTAGGGTATTTTTAGAAATATAAAAAGAAGGGCTATCTGATGGTGCCATCTATTTCTCCATATCACAGCTAGAACAAAATGTATGGGGAAAACAAGTTCCATACAGCTTTTAAGCAAATCATACATATGTACAAAAAATCTTGTACATGGCATAACTTTGCCATATTTAATGATAGCCATATCAAATGAGATATCATTGTGTAGAACACATCCAGGAATACACAATGAGCCAAATTTGAGCTTAACATCCCAGAAACTAACAAATTCATGGCAGTTTTAAGGTCAAAATCCCACAGTTAGACCAATACAGCCTTAATGTGGGATATTCTCCCATAACTATGATTATGAGGTGTCAAAAATACAAAGAAGTCTGTTTATACTTCAATACCTTATATTTTGGTCAATACTGGGGTCCTGTAAAGGCTCTGTACAGCATTATACATGCCATACATGTCAGAAGAGGGCTATGTGGTCCCCAAATGAAAATGTTCACCCTGTATTGGTAAGAACTGCCTAGATGTGGTTTCAAAGCCACATCTGAGCCCAATACAGGCTATACAGGCCTTTTGAAAAACACAAGCCAGTCCTTGGAAGTGAAAAATCTTCACTTCCTCTATGTGGAAAGGTCTATAAGCCTTTTCACCCAATTTTAGGATAAAAAGGGACCTTTTCTCCACCAGAAAAGGTTTCCTCATCCTTCTCTTGAATTCCTACGTAGTACAACTGTCAAAAACAGGTATATGCTTGGAAAATAATAAGGTTATACTTTAAATTCTTAAGTATTGTAGTTCTTATTATAGTAATCCAACTGGTGATACTGCACCCAGGGCTTTCAACAGAACTCACCACCACTATTTCCCAATAGTAAAGCCTTTATTACTCTAGTAAAAAACTGTTATCATCTATAATAAACCTCTTTTAAATTGATTTTACCATGTCACAGTCATAGTTAAAGTTGGAAATAGCCTTATTACACCTTCATCATAGACTCAGCCTGACATGCACTATGTAGAAAATGAACTAAAAAGTTCAAGAATTTATAAGAAAATGCTTAATGAATTTTATAAATCTTTAAGAGCTAATGGAGAAATTTTCAATCCAAAATAAGAACAGAAAACAAATTTGACTTAATAATTCAAATTAAAAGTTTTATTTACAGTTCATTTTTGATGATTGCATGTGAAACACTTAATTTTTGAAAATTCACAGAAAGCACAACCTGTGATGAAAATTTGAATAAAATTAATATATTTTTAGAAATATACTATTATTCTTACATAAATTAATATTTATATTAGTAACTCCTTTATTTCTTAGCTGTAAATTGGTGGGTAGCCATGTGAAATGACTTAACACAGTAATTATGATGATATCATATGACAAAAGTGATGTAATAAATGATCCCAAAAAGGTATCGGGATTATAACTCACAGTTACTTTCTTTTTCTGCATGAAATGCCTTTATGTGCTTCTGTGGACATTAAAGAAGCCTACTATTTCTTTGTTTTCCAGACATTGTATTACCATTCAGTTAAGTAATTAAATCATTTATACAGTCAAATAAATATTGACTATTAAATCATTTTGAAGTTCTTTTAAGCCTTAAAATTAACCATGAATACATTAAATAATATTATCATTAATAGTAGTATTATAGCTATAAATTCGAATATTACTGCTTTAATAAACTTTTGATTCTTTAAACCCACAAAGATCCACCAAATCATTTCAAGGTATTTTTGAAGTATTAATCAGTTATTTATGAAATTAAGGTTTTTATCTAGCTTTCAGAGTTTTTAAAGAATCTATAATTATTTCTTTTGAAAAATATGATTATTAATTAATTGAAATAATTTCAAATTATTTCAATATAAAGTTTTATAATTGAATCTTCTCTTAATTGACTCCAGTAGATAATTACTGGTAGCATATAGGAAGTCAAAATAATAATTAAGAAATTATATATTTATTATATTTCATAAGAACCGTCATAGTAATAATATCAAGATTTTAATGGAAAAATCTTACACCACCACTTTTAATATCAAAAAAATGCCTAGAAAGCTCCAAAATTCAAAAAAACAGACACTTTCAGAAATATAAAATAACAGAAATCATAAGCCAGAGTCTGTTGCGTATTCCCAATTGAAAAAATTCCTTAGATTTTAAGTATGAAATTGAAAGATTCTTCTGAATATTGAACATTCCTTTAATATTAAAAAAACATATGCTTTAGTTTTCAAATTGCTTTTGTTCATAATTTGATAACATTTACATGTATTGATAGTAAATTAAATTCTAAGAAACAAGAAGGGGTTCTTTATCAGGTCCAAAGAAAATTGGTATATTTAAGTTATTTTGGCCTTAATTTGGTATTCTGAAGTTGGACTTAATACCCATCGTGTTGATGCTGTATTTGGAAAGGTGTGTGCCTTTAAAATTATTACTAAACAAATTTGAACTGATATTTTTCAGCTCTAAGGAACTCCAATGAAATCTTTGATCAGGAGATCAGGAAATTGAAGGGATAAATTGAATAATTGACACCCATTCCATTATAGATTATCACTTTATTACACCTGATGGTGCTTAAATAAATCAGCTCTATGCATGTCTCTCCTTTCTGGCTATTAATGGGATATAAATATTTCAGGTCCAACATAGAAAAAGTGGCTTCTTGAAGTACTTGATACTATTTTCAAATACTCATATTAACTGAATAATAAAACAATTAAATTTATTCTCATAAAAAATGTAGACAGTTTCCGCAAAAGTGAATTAGCTTCAATTAACAAATTTCTCTCTCAAAATAAAATTATGAAAATTGAATAAAGATATTTATTAGGAATGACAAATATTTTCAGTAATAATGAATATTTTTCATAGCTCCTATAAATTGTTTTCGGCTATCAATTTTATTTAATTTTTTTACATTTTAGGGCTGTGGGCATGAAAGTAGAACCAGAGAGCATAAGTGAGTTTAGGTCCATAAACAAATTGATGATGGAAGGATGTGTGATACACCCTGTTTTGATTCCTTGGAATAGGTTTGAAATTAGCAGGCCTGTAAAGTAATTTATTAAGCCTCAATAGACCTGTATTTTTCCCATCCATATTATAGCTTATTAAGTATTGTTTTTATGATAAAATTTCTCCTAATAAATAAAACTCCTTTAGTCTAATACTTAGATATTAAATCCATCTCTTTTGGTCAGATTGATAATCTATCCTATTTGAATTTATTTTGCTTCTAATATTGAATGAATTAATTTTTCAAGATGATTTTATTGATTAGATATTCAATATTAGCTATAACTACGACTGTGACATAGAATTACAACTTAAAATTAAAGTAAAAAGGGCTCTACTATTGTAAAAAAGTGGTTATGAGTCTGTTGAAATCCCTGTTTCTGATTACAAGGTTTGTTAATATAATAATTAATTCAATACTTAAAAAAATAATTACAATTGTAACTATATCTTCAATATTCTGTGGCTTACTTCTGTAAAAGAAATTATAACCACATAATAATAAGCTGAATAAGATTATGAGGGTTTTCCTAGGGGGATACCTTCTTTTATCTCAAATCAGAGTGGGAAGGGGTTTATGGGACTATTTCCATGTCAATAAGGTGACAAATTTACTCTGGTTTTGTGTCTAAATGTGGCTCTTAAACCACATCTTACCTATTTTCACCCAGAAATAGTAGATACTGTCACCAATGGAAGGTTCAGGTGTGTTTTACTAGCAAGGAAACATTGAAATATTCACAGAACGCATCTTGATAGCCCCAATTAGTCAATATATGGGCAATAAAAGTATGAACATCATATAAATAGACTTGACACCTCATATTTAAATTACATTGTAAAGTGTCCCACAGTTACACCTTGAACAAGCAGTCTTTAAAATACAGTGCCCAAACTATAAGTAATTAATTGATCAAAATACTTTTTATTTATTTGACACCTCATGCCTTAATTGTCTGGGATAATATACCACAATACCACTTGGGCTGAGTTTATAAACTTAATGTCAGGATGAAACTATGAAAGAGTGGTAATGTAGGATATTTACAACTCAAACTATGTTTGTGACACTGTAAAAATGCTTTAAAAGATAATAAAGTTGATGATAAAGGATTAAATTAAGATATTAAGGGCTTTACTATAGAGATATAGTGGTGGTGAGCGCTGTTGAAAGCCCTGGGTGCAGCTTTACCTGTTGGGTTACAATAATAAAGACTACAATACTTTTTAATTTAAGAGTATACCTGATTATTAACCAAGAGTAAGACTGTTTTTGACAGTTTACTACGTAGGTTATTCAAGAGCAGGATGAGGAAAAGCTTTTGGCTGTGAAAAGCCCTCCTTTTATCCTCAAATTGAGGTGGAAAGGCTGCTAGACCTTTCCACGTAGAGGAAGTGAAGATTTTTCACTCTCTATGACAGGCTTGTGGTTTGCAAACAGCCTGTATACCCTGTATTGGGCTCAGATGTGGTTTTGAAACCACATCTGGGCGGTTTTCACCAATACAGGGTGAAAATTTTCATCTGGGGACCTCACAGCCTGATTCTGACGTGTATGACGCGTAGAATGCTGTACAGAAACTGTATGGGACCCCAGTATTGACTGACATATGAGGTATTGAAGTAAAAACATGCTTCTTTGTCTATTTGACACCTCATATTTATGGTTATGGGATATTATCCCATGGTAAGGCTGTATCTGACAGCAGGTGGGATTTTGACGTTAAAATGGTCATAACTCTGTCAGTTTTTGGGATATCAAGCTCAAAGTTGGTTCATTGAATAGCTCTGTATGAGCTCTACACAATGGTACCCAACCTGACATTGCTATCATTAAATATGACAAAGTTATCCCATGTACAAGTATTTTTGTACATTGGCGTGGTCTGGGCAAAAGCTGTATTAAGCTTGTTTGGCCAATAACTTCTGTTGTAGTTGAGCTATGAGGAAATGGATGGCACCATCAGATAGCCCTGATTGTGCTCTTTCCAAAAAGACCCCACTTTAGGTATCTCACACTAAAACTGTAAAAGTTAGATGAGAGGTGAATGTTTTGTTCACCCTTATTTGGTCTGAATTTGACCATAACTCAAGTAATACTGGTGCTAGCTCAGTTTGGCTAGCACCATTAGATAGCCCTGGCTTAGGGCTTCATTTTGAATACCCATTTGATGGGTTTAATCCTCTCCTTCTAGATTTTAGATGAGAGGTGAAAATTAAGGTTTATGCTCAGCAATAACTTTGAGCAGGAATAACTTTGTTATTTCTTGTCCTATGGTGATGGGACTTATATTTTCAGAAAGAGGTGAGTTTCCTCTTTCTTTTGATACCTCTTGAGCTAATTTGGCTCAGCTCCATGTTTTGGTGGTATTTTGGCTATACCATTGGTTTATGGTATTTTGGCTGTCATGCTTGTGCTCTGGTTTTGAGTCACAGGCTGACATACCCTCCCTCTAAAAAATGCTCATCATGGATGAGACTGTTCAGTCCTCCTAGAGGCTCTGAATCTCCTTAAATGAAGGTTTCCATCTGGTATGGCATCCTCTGCCAACCATTTGTCTTTGTCAGCTGTCTGGTTCTTGAATCTGACTAGATATTGTCTCTGATCCTTCCCATTAAGTCTGATTTTTCTGGCCCTGATGATTTTACTCACAGGTCCAGGAGAGCCTTCTACTTCCACTATTTCTGGTGGAGTGATGTTTTTCTTCCTGGAGGGGAATTTATCCTCCTCTGTTTGGAAGTATGGTTTGACCAGGCTTACTGGAAAGACTGGGTGTTTCCTAGAAAACTCCTCAGTGAGCTTGACCTCTACTGCATTCTTCCCTATCAACTTAATGATAACGAAGGGCCCTACAAATGAGTCTTTCACTTTCTTGGGTCCTTTGAGATTGTTAAAGTTCAGTGTAGATACTAACACCTGGTCCCCTTCCTTGAAGTCAGGTTCCATATGTGATTTGTCCCACCTTTGCTTGTTATACTCTTTGGCCTCAGCTATGCATTTGGCAGCAGTATCACAGGCTTTCTTCCACATATCATGGAAGTCTTTGGCTGTGGGGTGGATGGTCAGAAGATTTTTCTTCAAGTGATCCACAGGCAATAGGGGATTACACCCTTTCTCTACCAGTGCAGGTGTTTTTCCTGTGGTAGAGTGCTGGCTTGTATTATAAGTCAGTTGGACTGCTGGTAAGAGGGTGACCCAATCATGGGTGTATCCCTCATGGTCCTTGTATTCCATGCCATAGGCACAGAACCTCCTGAGGATGTCCTCCATTGTTTGGATCATCCTCTCAGCTAGGCCATCTGTTTGTGGATGGTAAGCTGTGGAAAAAGCAAGCTTGGTGCCAAGCATGTCATATAAATTGGTCCAAAATTCAGATGTGAATTTTGGGTCCCTGTCACTAATTATGATCTTAGGGACTCCACAGGTGGATATGATGTTATTCCAAAATAACAGAGCAGTGTCCATGGCTGTGTCCTCTTTATGGCATGGTAGACATCTCATGCTCTTGCTGAACCTATCAACTATGATTAAACAGGCATTGTAGCTTTCTTTGCCTCCTGGGACAAGTCCTGTGACCCAGTCCATGTTGATGGTTTCCCATGGGTGTTTGGGTTCTTCTATGTGTTGAAGCAACCCATATTTCTTCCCATGTTTTCTATTTGCCTTTTGGCATCTTTCACAAGTGTTGATGTATTCACTCAACTCTTGCTCCCACTTGGGCCACCAAGCTGTGCTTGCTACCCTCTCTTTAGTCCTGTCCTCACTCATTGTCCCATTTAGGGGCAGTAATGGCATTCCTTCAGGATTAAAGAGATGTGGTCTCTGTCTATCACTGTGAGTGCACTGGTGTGCTTTTCTCTGTGATAAATCAGGCCATCTATAAGGAAGAATTTATTGTCCTTATAGGCCCTCAACCTGGGTTCCTCCAGCTGGGTTTCCAGTTCTGGGCTCCTGTATTTTTGTTGAAGCAGTTGGAGTAGTATGCAACACTGTTTGTGTTTAGCATATGATTTCAGTATTGCATAGAAAAATTTATTGTGCAGTTCTGAGGAACTTATTCCCAGTATGGGGGTTTCTGTCCCTTCTGAATCAGTGTTTCCACTTTCAAGGGTACCACTCCCTGGTGCCCATTCAGAGAATCTGAAGTTCTTCTTCCTATTTATTTCCATAAAATGGATAGGGATTTTTGCAGCAACTTCAGGGTCATAAGCTGGATTGCTTTTGACATTGTCCAGTGGCCATCTGCTAAGGCCATCTGCATTGGTATGGCTTTTACCTTCTTTGTATATGATGGTCATGTTCCCTCTATACTCCTGGATGGCTATTTGCCATCTAAGCATGTGTCTATTAGTAGTCTTCATGTTTAGTAAAGACTTCAAGGCTGTGCAGTCTGTGTAGACTTCAAAGACTGCACCCTCCAAATAATAATGGAGTTTTTCTAGAGCCCAGAATAGACATAGACATTCTGTCTGGGTGGCCCCATACCTGGCTTCTGAATCTTTCAGTTGCCTGGAGATGTAACATATTACACCTTCTCTTGGTTCACCATCCACAATTTGTCTTTGGTGAAGGGCTGCTCCCAAGCCTTGGCTGCATGCTGCATCTATATATAACTTGAATGGTAGTTCAAAGTCAGGCAAGATGAGCACAGGTGCATTTGTGAGTTCATATTTGATCCTCTCATATGCATCCCTCCTTTCCTTGGTTATTTCAAAAACTACATCCTTTGAGCATAACTTGTATAAACTACTAGTTATGTGGGCAAAGTTTTTGATGTGGTTTCTATAGTAGCTAGCAAATCCAAGGAAAGATTGCATCTCTTCGATGTTCTTTGGTACTGGCTTTTGCAGTACTGCTGCTACTTTGTTCTGGTCAATTGCCAGACTAAGGACTGAGACTTTGTGTCCCAGAGCTAGTAGCTCTTGTTGGCCAAAATTACACTTTTTAAGTGAAATTTTCAGATTGATGGGTGTACATTTACTTAGCACTCTGTCTATGTATTGTACATGGTCTTCCCATGTCTCTGAGTATATAATGATATCATCAATATATACTACCATCCAGCCTTCCATTATTTCTTCTTGAAATATGGTGTCCATCATCCTTTGGAAGTGGGCTGGTGCATTCTTGATGCCAAATGGCATTCTGGTGTACTCATATATGCCCATATGGCATATTATTCTGAGCAACTTCATGGAGTTTGGTTTAACTCCATTTTGGTGGAAGCCTTTCATAAAATCCATCTTGGTTATGTATTTGGCTTTGGCCAGCTTATCCAAGGCATGAGGTATCCTTGGTATAGGGTACCTGTCTGCTTTTGTGTAGTTATTCAGGGCTCTGAAGTCTCCACACAATCTAGACTTGCCATCATGCCGGGTGATCAGGACAGGAGTGGTGTTTTCCACTATTTCATTATGTCCAATCTTCCTGATAACATCCATGTCCAGGAGTTCATTGATGTGTTTTTCAATTTCTTTCCTGGTTTCCAGACTTGCTGGATAAGGAGGTCTCCTCAGCATGGGTGGATAAGGTCTTTCCACATCCAGATATAGTTCTATATCATGGCCTTTAATCTTGCCTAGTGGTTCTTCACCAATGGAAAATGCTGGTCTGTTCTTCCTCAGCATCTTCAGTAAGCTTAGTTTTTGTTTACTGGTGAGGGTAGTTCTAAACTGTCCCTCTTTGAATTCCTTCAAGAGTTCTTCTAGTGGATCCTGTGAAGATATGTGATATATATAAAGTGAAAATTTCTTTTCCTTGTTGGTACCAATGGTAATGTGCCTGTTTTTACTGTTGCAAATATCTATTCCACACATCCTCTGGTAATCTGTTCCCAGTAAAAACCCTTGGATGTGGGCATCTTCAAGCACTACAAACTCTGGGTTGAGTCTGATGTTACCCTTCCTGTGGGGTATAATTATCTCTTTGATAATTGTCCCAATGGAAGTCATCTTCCCTGATGCACTTTTGAAGTTCTTTGCCTTAGTGGGCAAGAGCTGTTTTTCCCAGTTTAGGAAGTGGTTATCCAGATAATTTCTGGCCACTATGGAGCAATGTGCTCCACTGTCAATGATCAGTGGGTGCTGAGCATTGTCAATACATACAGTCATTTTTGTGGCTGTTCCATGTATATATGCCATTCCTTTGGTTGGTGTAACCAGGAATGTTTGTGCATCTTGTGTGTGTTTGCACAAGTTCTTGTTGGCAGTGTCCTGTGGCATGCCTGCTTCCAACTGTATATCCTGGATTTCCAATGGGGTTTCCTCTTGGTATTCCACTAGAAATTCCTCTCTTGGGTCTTGATCATCATCAGATGGTTCTCTGATGGCATCTCCCATAGAGTCTGATTCAGAATCCTCTGTTGGAGGTTCTTCTTCAGGGACTTTTTCTATAGCATAGACTTTTTTCTTTGCTTTTGGACAGTTGTTGGCATAGTGGTCTGTTGAACCACAATTGTGACAAGAATTCTTCTTCTTTGCCACTTCTGCCACTCTTTCTCTGGGTTTGTCTTTAAACTCCACCCTGAAAGTTTGTTTCTCCTTGAAACTACTGCTTCTATATGGGGTGAATTTCCCTATATTAGTCCTTTTCCTTATGTCTTGTAAGGTATTGGCTATGTCATCTAGGGTGCAATTTTGGTTGCATCTGAATTTCACTGCATGCTCTAATTCTCCTGGAAGTTGTGTCAGAAGTTTGTGATTCCTCATCTGGATGTTCATCTGAGGATCAATGGCTTTAAGTCTTTTAGACTGTCTGAGACACCACTCATATGGGTCTTTGTCCACAGAGTATTTGTCATTTTCAAATGACATGGTCTTTTGCCATATCCAAGTTCCATTACTGTACTTTTGGATGATTTGACTCTTCCACCATGGCCAGTTTCTTCTGCCATGGATTTCTTTCATTTCTGTGTACCATATACTTGCATGACCTTTAAATGCAGTATTCAATCTAGCAGTAATCCAGTAGTCTGGTATGCTTGGTACATCAATGAAGAGTCCATCAATATAATCTATGAGTTCCATATGATCATATTATCCTGATCCAGAGAATTTGGGCCAGTTTGAGGCCTCAGGAAGCTGTTTCAAGGCTTCCTTCTCTGAATAAGACATGCCATCTCCATCCTGGTATTGTGATGGAGATCTTGCCTTATTCAACATCATGGCATCTGGTTTGATGTCATCTGGTTGATATGGATTCTCCATAGCTTGGCCTTGTGGTTGGGGCTTTAAGCTATGGTAGGCATTAAACAATTTGTTAATGTCTTGATCCAGACACTCCCTGTCCCTTGTGCTGTGGTGTTGTTCTTCAAAGACTTGGTTCAGTCTTTTGTTGGATTCTTCAGAGGCTTTGCTCAGTTGAGCATATCCTTCTTGAAGATTCTTAACTATTTGTTCCAAGGAGGCTTGAGTTTGTCTTATCCTCTCTTGGCTAGCTTTAATTTCTGCAAATTGCTTTGCAGATTGTTCAGCATATTGGGACACTTGTAACCACAGTGTATCACTGTTGATGTTACTCTCAGATGTGACAATGTTATTTTCAGTCTGAGTGGGGGTAATGTTTCTATTACTAGGACTACTGATTCTAGAGTGGTTTACAACTACTTCTGGCTCTTGTGTACTTCCTTTACCAGATCCAACAGCTTCTGGATCATGGGGTCTGACTCTTTCCTCCTCTGGTTGAAGGAGGTTTTGTTCTTGCCCTTGTTTCCTTGTCTTCTCCTGGAAACTTCCTGGAATTGTGAAGAATGGTGACTCTTGGCCACTGATCTGCTGGTGTCTGAATGGTGTGAAGCCACTTGAGAGTTGATTTGGCCTGCTCCTTGTGAACCTGAAGGAATCTGAGTAGGCCCTGTCTGGGTCAACTGTTCTTCTATAGCTAGGATAGTGGCTTGATTCTCCCTTATCCTCTGTGCCCTTGCCTCCAGGAGTCTGTGCTGCCTGGTAGGATTCCAACCTTTGGTGATTACCATAAGGTCTTTGAAGTCTATCTTTTTGAGACAGATCTTCTGGCAACTTGATCCCAGTTCTGCCCAGTGAGTTGCTAGGTTGAACCTCTTGTTGTCCATGCTCCATTGAAATAAATCTTTGAGGAGTTGGTGGATCTAAAGAACTTGATCCATATCCTTCTAGTCCTCTGGTTTGAGGTTTCTGATGAATTGGAGTGTGAATGGCAAGGTTGATATTATCTCCCTCATTGTTTTGCCATCCACCACTGTGTCCAGGGTGTCCTCTTTCAGGTCTTCTGGTTCTGGACAATCCTCCTCTATCCTCTGGCTGGTTCCTTTGGAAGCCAAGGTCTCTGAGGTATACAGGGGACATATCAGTGTTTGCAAGCAGTCAAAAACTTTATGTTCTTAGGGTATTTACCTTTGACTGTGCCTTGTACAAATTTACTGTCTGCTGACTTGGGCAGTTTGCCTTTGGAAGTTACAACTGGGTTAATAATTGTAATCTTTCCTGTACAAGTGGTTAAGGTTGGTTTACCTTGTATGGATGCAGAGTTTCGTGGTTTTCTACTTCTCTGAGTGGCTATTGGTGTCCACTTCTTGGCTGTGATGAGACC
Organism: Austropuccinia psidii; assembly: GCA_023105745.1. Lineage (NCBI taxonomy): Eukaryota > Fungi > Basidiomycota > Pucciniomycetes > Pucciniales > Sphaerophragmiaceae > Austropuccinia > Austropuccinia psidii. The sequence continues at coordinate 25,482,603 of JALGQZ010000009.1, read as the reverse complement.
TTCACTGTGCCTCTTTCCTTTGCCCTTGCTGCCCTCTGGTTCTGAGGGTGTCACTGGTGTGTTGGCCTGTGACTGGGTCTCAAGTGGGATGTAATTTTCTTCCACTGAAATCAAGGCAGAAAAGGGAGGACTTATGTCAGTTAAGACTTCTCAAAAATGCTGGTTTTGCATGTCTAAGATTGGCCTCTGGGCTTGTATGTTACTACAATGTGCCCTGTATAATGACAGTGTAATTGAATCAACAATTCCACGTCAGAATTACAGCTTTTGGTACCCTGTCACACTGTTTGTGTGCCAGTATCCCACAGATACACTTGTGGTTTTCAAGTGTATTCTGTACAAGTGGTTTTGTATAAGTGTTATTGAGTTAACAATACACTTAATCCATGCCTCAACTGATGGTTTTTCAGTCAGAGGTGTCCTTATTCAGTCAAGAATACAGGACTTATTGATGGCTTATGTGTTTTTATATACAAAACACACCAAAAATAGTTATATTCAGTGGGTATTAGCCACGTGAAAAATACTCTTATAATATGAGTATATATATAAAAAGGATAAATATATATAAAATATATATTTAAATAGAGAAATTACGCCTAAAAAAGATAAAACACTGGTTAATAAGTCATAAAGAGAGAAAAGACTTACTTATAAGGTCCAAAAAAAGATTTAAAACATGGCCAGGCCCCCAAAATGTCCGGATGAAACTATGAAAGAATGGTAATGTAGGCTATTTACAACTCAAACTATGTTTGTGACATGGTAAAAATGCTTTAAAAGATAATAAAGTTGATGATAAAGGATTAAATTAAGATATTAAGGGCTTTACTATAGAGATATAGTGGTGGTGAGCGCTGTTGAAAGCCCTGGGTGCAGCTTTACCTGTTGGGTTACAATAATAAAGACTACAATACTTTTTAATTTAAGAGTATACCTGATTATTAACCAAGAGTAAAACTGTTTTTGACAGTTTACTACGTAGGTTATTCAAGAGCAGGATGAGGAAAAGCTTTTGGCTGTGAAAAGCCCTCCTTTTATCCTAAAATTGAGGTGGAAAGGCTGCTAGACCTTTCCACGTACAGGAAGTGAAGATTTTTCACTCTCTATGACAGGCTTGTGGTTTGCAAACAGCCTGTATACCCTGTATTGGGCTCAGATGTGGTTTTGAAACCACATCTGGGCGGTTTTCACCAATACAGGGTGAAAATTTTCATCTGGGGACCTCACAGCCTGATTCTGACGTGTATGACGCGTAGAATGCTGTACAGAAACTGTATGGGACCCCAGTATTGACTGACATATGAGGTATTGAAGTAAAAACATGGTTCTTTGTCTATTTGACACCTCATATTTATGGTTATGGGATATTATCCCATGGTAAGGCTGTATCTGACAGCAGGTGGGATTTTGACATTAAAATGGTCATAACTCTGTCAGTTTCTGGGATATCAAGCTCAAAGTTGGTTCATTGAATAGCTCTGTATGTGCTCTACACAATGGTACCCAACTTGACATGGTTATCATTAAATATGACAAAGTTATCCCATGTACAAGTATTTTTGTACATTGGCGTGGTCTGGGCAAAAGCTGTATTAAGCTTGTTTGGCCAATAACTTCTGTTGTAGTTGAGCTATGAGGAAATGGATGGCACCATCAGATAGCCCTGATTGTGCTCTTTCCAAAAAGACCCCACTTTAGGTATCTCACACTAAAACTGTAAAAGTTAGATGAGAGGTGAATGTTTTGTTCACCCTTATTTGGTCTGAATTTGACCATAGCTCAAGTAATACTGGTGCTAGCTCAGTTTGGCTAGCACCATTAGATAGCCCTGGCTTAGGGCTTCATTTTGAATACCCATTTGATGGGTTTAAGCCTCTCCTTCTAGATTTTAGATGAGAGGTGAAAATTAAGGTTTATGCTCAGCAATAACTTTGAGCAGGAATAACTTTGTTATTTCTTGTCCTATGGTGATGGGACTTATATTTTCAGAAAGAGGTGAGTTTCCTCTTTCTTTTGATACCTTTTGAGCTAATTTGGCTCAGCTCCATGTTTTGGTGGTATTTTGGCTATACCATTGGTTTATGGTATTTTGGCTGTCATGCTTGTGCTCTGGTTTTGAGTCACAGGCTGACACTTAACTACTTAATACATTTGTCCTTTCTTCAGCTAGAGGGCTAAAAGTTGTCTCAAATTGTAGCCAGAAGTGATATATACAGGATTTCCACACTTTCAATCTACCTCAGCTCAATTATTTTTAGTGCATGTAGGCTTAAAGTATCTTTTTCTTTTTGCAAAACAGTATTATATTGCTATAAGGGAATATTACTAATAATTTTTGAGATGTAATAGATACAGGAGGAAGGGTAGTATTTTTGTAAATTGATACAGTATAACTTCCATAGAATATGCTACTTAATTGGTTTCTCATGAAAAGTGAAAAAGATATATGATAGGTGAGAGAATTGAAGGATTTTCTATATTCACTTAAAGAGTATTGGTGCAGTATCTTTTTATCCAGTCATGCTAAAATCTTTAGACTAGTATCATTTGATAGCCCTCTTTGAGATTTTTTAATAAAATACTATATCACGGTTTATTTTAATCAAGGTTTTACATCCTCAATATCTTATTAAATCCTATTTTCTATAAATGGTAAGGATATTTTTTAAAAGGGGACAATTTTCTATCTCATATAATCACATCTACATACTTTGTTAAGTACCTTACTTTTTATCCATGATTTTATTGTAACTTTTTTCTGGTTCAATGAATGTTAAAGGTGATTATTTCACTCTTTTCAATGGATAACATATTCAGTGATATCTTGGGTTTGAAGGATTTTTTCTTTAATTTTGACTTACATCCTCAAAGAATTTGAATCAATTTTAATTCATATTTTGAAGATTATTGAAATTTTTATCATAATATTCTTCATTTTTTGTCAAAGTTTAAACCCAAATTTTGATACTTTGAGATAAAATATAAAAGCAAAACATAAAAAATTTATTTAGAATTGTTTTGAAATGATATAAATTTTTTACTTGTAAGCTTCAATGAAAATTTTGATTGTACTTTGAAATGATATTTTATTTTTTTAGCTTTTGAATTTTGTTGATATAAAATATGAATATTGGGATAGTTTTTGATAGATTTTGAGCTCTCATAATACACATGTAAGGTCTGGGTAAAAATGACTAAGCCCTTAAATGGTTTCAGAAGTTTATGGCAAAACCTATGATTTTTTGGTAAAATCACAAAATGGCTTATATTTCTTTACTAAAACTTGGGATGTGCTTAAAAGAACTCTATTGTGGCATCCCATACCATTTTTGGCCAGACTCAAGCTTATAATTTAACTAAGATTACAAAATAAAGGGCAAAAGCCTATATAATCAAACAATTCATAAAGAAAAGAAAATTTCCATCTCAATTTAGCCCCCTTAATATAATGGCATGAAAAAATCCCATTTAGCAAAGGAAATAAAAAGAAGTTTTCTAGCAGAAAATATCAGGGTATCAACAAATCAATTAATAATAACAGAATTTTTTTCATAAATAGAAGATAAATTGAAAATTAACCTAGGTAACATTTTCAACCAAATCTTCAGGAAAGGTAATTTAGAATATTATGAGAAGAATTAGTAAACCTGGGAGATGTCTTAATTAAGAAAATATTCTGGATCTAGAAAAATGTCCCCCTCTCCTATAGTTTGTAAGGAGAATCTCTGAAGCTGAAATCTGGAAAGCTCATGGGTTTTAGCCACAGTGGCAACATTCTCAAAATTTAGGGTATTTATGGAAAGGAATTTTGTGGAATGTTTGGGAATATTTGCAAATTCTTTAGAAAACTCAATAATTTCTGGGAATGATTAAGGAAATTAATAACTGAAACATACAGTGATAATTAATCTAAACCCAACCCAAAATATAACCTTTGAACATTTCCAGAAAATGAAAAAAATCTTGTGAAATCAGATAATTACTTGTATATTACTTACAATGGCATACTTACAAGAATAATCTCAGTAATATTATACCCACTCCAGCTCCATAAACAACCCTCAACCCATACAATACATCTCAAAATTTTAACAAACAGCAACAAATTCATGAAAATATCTGCAAGGACAGAAAAAAACTCTCCTCATATCCTCAATTTACACATTGAATAGGGGAATTACATATAAGAGATACAAGAGCACCCTAAAAAAACTGGAATTCCAGAAAAATACCCTCATTAAACTCAAAATCAAGGTACAGAAACATGTCCACAATACCACCACCAAATGAAATGACACAGCCTCACTGCATACATGAAATAATTCAAGAAAATATCAGCTGAACCCTCAATCCCACATATTTCCCAATCTCATGCACTGCAAACCCCAAAAACCTGCATCATTTCACAGGCCCATTAGATTATGAGAGCAGATACACTATATTATTAAACACAGAATGTTCCCAGATTCAAAATGAAATAATATTGTTGATAGCAGAAAACTCACCTCCAAAGAAATAATTAACTGAATTGAATTTACAGTTAAAGATAAGGAAACACAGCCATGACTCCTGCATAAATCACAAATCCTCTTCCACAAAACCTAGACTCTAGAATATGAAAGTAAAATATAAATTCATCATGTGATGAGTCAACCACTAATAGCATATCATGTGACAGAAAAAGTTTGTGAAAAAGAAAAATCCCCAGCCAAAATGAATTACCTCATGCACATTATAAGCACAGGAACAAGTCATCCCTGTTTTGGGAGGTAGTCCAGTATATTGGAGTTAATTTACTTTCCAAGTAGCTAAGCTAAGTAGAAGTTTAGTTTTTAAAGATTTCACAGTATCTAAGCTCAGTGGTATCTCATTGTTAAAAGAAGAACTATCCAGTACCTAAGATTAGGGTTACTACTCTATTAAAATATTTTATCCAGTAAAATAAATAACCCCATTTATCAAGATTTGTAACTAACATACCCCTATAAAAATCCAATATAAAAGAATCTTACATTTTCAATTGAACAAATATGAAACATGTGTCTATGAAGCTGTTAATAATATTACTATCAATCAACACTACTATGAATTTTCTTATGAAATGTATTGGTAAATGTTTTATAACCGCAATAAAATAATTAATTGATTAATTATTTCCTTTACTTGTTATACACTACTAGTGGTTATGACAGTAAGAAGTAATTTTCTACAAGAAGTATTTCATAATAAAACTTCTTTATCAAATTAATGAAATTATTTTAATATATAGTTATTCTTGCCAAGGATAATTGTAAAGATATTTCTTAAAAAAATATGTTACTAGAGAAAAGCTTTAATAATTTAAATAAATCACTCACTAATACTCCAATAGTGACCTGAAAAGAACTGGTAGAGAGATTTGAAAGATAAATTGTGGATTCAAAGAATCAAAATTTCTTTAGAACAATAATACAACAGGATGATAGCTAGATACTATTGGAAATAGTATATCTCTATGATTTCATGTCTTTCTGATTGATTCAGAAATATTTAAAACACTCAAGAGAATATTCAGCTCATACCTGATTTTTGTTACTAAAGATATGATTGAAAAATAAGATGATTTGGAAAAAAAGGCAAGAGGAGTTTATTTTCTATGAATTTTTGAATATTACGTGTTTCACATAGAATCATAAGAAATGGACTGTAAGTAAAGCTCTGAATTTTGATTATAAATTCATAATTATTTTTGGTTTTTACATGGAAAATACCATTCTATATTGGTTCTGAAAGCTTCAGAAAGCTGCAGTAATAATTTTATTGCTAATGAATTTTCAAAGTGTTTAGCTTATTCCTATGTAGAATTGAAAATAGCACAGTATAGCAGGCTACCATGAGGTAAATGAATAGATACTAGTCCAAAAAGAGTTTTAATTAATATTTGAAGTTTTATACATGGAAAATGATTAATAATTGATATGGTTACAGGAGTCAGAGCTTTTCTTTACCTCTTTGTCATGAAAAAATAGCAGCTTATTTGCAATTTTCTTATGATTTAATGGGACTTTAACTCAATAACCAAGTTCCGGAAAGGTTTTAGTATACTAACTTAAGCATTATCAGCCATGAATCCAAGCTTTAGAACTTTCCATGCCTCAGAGGCCTCAGAAGTTGGGTACCTTGGCTCTCTTTGATGTCTTTTTCCCCCCTCAGCTGTTTCCACGTCAAAAATAGTAATTCAGGCTTCAAGACTGATATCCACTATGGGTGTACCAGAGCTTTATGTAATAATGATGTTCTTTTAAGTGCCAAAAACATACATAACACTAATATTAGTGTATATGTAACATGGGGTTTCTGACATTCCCATTATTTTGGAATGAAATTGAGAAAAATAAACATTTTCACAATTCTTTTATGTGGTGTTGAATTATTTTCCATATTACCACCTCATAGAGTTGGTTTAGTCTTATTCACTCTATTTATCTATGCTAGGTTAATTTTTGTGTAGAATTTAAAGCTGGCCTTAATTAAATGAATTTACTTACTCACAAAAATGTTATTCATTTTTTCTCGAATCAAAAATGATGAATTATGGATATGTTTATGACTTATGGGCTATGCATAGTTTAAAAGTTAACTTTCTGTTTACTGCGGCCTATCTGGGTATGAAAAATATACCTCAAGTCTCACATTTTCTCCCACTGAAGAATGAAATTGTACTACAATTTTATTAATGATATTAAGAAAAATAAGGGCCAAATGGGGGTTAATGTCCATTGTCCAGCCTATTTATATTACTCAGATAAAGTGATTTAAAGAAAAATTAAAGGCATATCCAGGCTTGTGGACTTCTTTCATGACTAAATTATTTTAAAATCTTATTTGAGTCAGGTATGCCTTATTCTGCCCGCCATTCATCTTCATGTATTGGACTTCTATATCTGACAAGATATTCTCTTTGACTTTTACCCCTAAGTCTCCTTTCTTTATATTTTTGTCTTTGTTCTGCTCCACTGATGGTACAGGTAAAGGAGTTTGGTTTCTTAAAGAAAAAAATTCTTTATCAGCTGGTTGATAAGGCTTTATCAATCTGACTAGGAAGGTGGGGTGTTTACTTTCTAATCAATAACTCAATTCCACTTGAACTGCATTGGTTCCATGTAAGGAAAAAATAACAAAAGGTCTACTCAATAAGAAAATTTGAGTTTCTTTGGGACTTTTCTATTATTAAAACTAACAGTTTAAGCTAGAACTGAGTCACCTACTTCAAAGTCTGGTACTTTATGACTCTTGTCCCATTTCTGCTATGCATAGTCAAGAGCATCATTCATGCCTTTTTTGCATTGTTTTTCACTTTATCAAGCATAATTTTGAAGCTGGAAGTGGTAGGATGGATGTCAATTAAGTACTTCCTCAATTTGTCTTCTGGGAGTCTTGGATTCCATCCTTTTTCTAGTATAGCAGGAGTTTGACCTGTGGAAGAATGAGCTAATGTCTTATATTCCAGTTATAATTCAGGTATTAGAGTACACCAGTCATGGGTAAATCATCTGAGTCTTTGAATTCTAATACATAGGCACATATTCTCCTTATCATGTCCTCTACAGTTTGAATCATTCTCTCTGCTGGCCCATAAGTTTCAGGGTCATATTCTGTTGAAAATGATAGCTTGGTCCCATAAAGTCTATGAAGATTGGTACAAAGTGAAGATGTGAACTTGAGGTCTCTGTCACTTATGATATCATTAACTAACCCTGTATGAGAAACAACTCCCTTCCATAGAAGAAGAGCTTTATCCATAGGAGTGTCATCTTTATGACTTGGTAGGAATATGGGAGTTTTTCTGTATCTTTCTACAATAACTAAACAAGAATTATAGCTTATATCACCACTTGGAGGAAGTCCTGTGACCCACTCCATATGAACAACCTCCCAAGATGATTTAGGTTCTTAAATATGGATCATAAATTCAAATTTCTTACCTGTACCCCTGCTTGCTTTTTGGCATCTGTCACAGGTATGGCAGTATTCAATGGTCCGTTTTCTTCAAGATGGCCACCATGAAAAGTTTTTGACTTTTTCAAGTGTTCTGTCTTCTGAAAGGTGTCCAGAATAGATGCTATCATGAAGTTCATGAAGAACAGTATTCATAAGCAATCTAATTCACAATTCCATTACACAAGAATTCTTGGTTCAGTGGTAGATTATTCTGTCAAACAAGTGAAATATTCCTTCAGATTATGAATCTTTCCATATTTTATCCAGGGAATTAACTCAAGCTGTGTCTTGACAGTCTATGTCTAGCAAGGATGTCAAGATATGGAAATTCTTGTACTTTTTATAAGACTCTCTGACTTCTTCAAATAATTCAGTTGCAATATCAGTTATTTTGACTTCAATTGGAATCTGTGGTTTTGCTTTTAAAGGCACAAAATCTATGCTATCACACTTATTTATTAATTCCCACCTGCTAAATCTATCAGCATTCTTCTGTATATTCCCTTCTTTATGAGCTATAGTCATGTTACCTCTATATTCTTGAATGGCTATTTTTCATCGCAACATGTTTCTGTTGGGTGTTTTCATGTTCAGAAATGATTTTACAGCATTTCAGTCAGTTATCACCTCAAAACCACTTCCATAAAGATTATAGTGTAATATCTCAAGCTCTCATACCAAAAATAAGCATTCCATTTGGATTGAATCTAATCTGGCTTCTGTTGGTTTGATTTGCCTTGAGATATATCAGACTGGTCCTTCTGTGAGTTTGTAATCAATAATTTTGGAGTTTATGTAGGGCTTTTCCTAATACATCTCCACATGCATCAATGTAAAATTTGAAAGGTATATTCCAGTCTGGCATAAGGAGTAAGGGTGCTTCTATAAGATCTTTCCCTATCTTCTGATAGGCTTCAATTCTTTCCTGTGTCATATCAAATAATTTCTGTTGATCACAGATTCTCTAGAGTGACTTGGCTAGAATCACAAAATCTTTCAAGTTTTTCCTGTAACAACTGGCAATTCCAAGAAGAGACATTATTTCTTTTTTCTTCTGGGGTATTGGGCTACGTAATAATGCTGCTAATTTTTTTTCAATACCCAAGCTTAAACCAAAGACAATATATCCGAATGCTTTAACTTCTTGAAATCCAAAACTGCATTTCTTGAGTGAAATCTTCATATTCACTCCTGCAACTTTATCAAGTACTTTTGCAAGTCTTTCAAGGTGCAAAGACCATGAGTTTGAGCTTATAATTATATCTTCAATACGAATAATAAGCCATCCTCCAAATAATTCTTTAGGTGAGATGATTTTAATCATCCTTTGATAATGAGATGGAGCAGCTTTAATCCCAAATACCATTCTAAGATACTCATAAATACCACATTGAGTGATGATCCAAAGTAATTTCTTGGCTTTGGGCATCAAAACATTCTGTTGAAAGCCTTTCAATGCATCCATAGAGGTTATGTAATTGGCTTTGGATAACTGGGTCAAAGTTTCTTGGATTCTAGGAATTGGATACCTATCTGAAATTGTGTAGGTATTCAATGCTCTAAAATAACCAACCATCCTTAATTTATCATTATTCCAAGAAATAATAAAAGGAGTTTTCACTTAATCTTCCTCATTATGCCCTACGTTTCTTAGTACACCAAGTTGTATCAAATCTTGGATATGTTTTTCCAAGGCTTTTCTAGATCTGGGAATTTCTTGGTAAGCTTGTCTTCTAAGGAATGGAGGGTATTGTAAGGTGTGGATATGAATCTTTGATTAAAATGAAGTAATTTTCCTGTCCTCAAAATTTGTATGAGGTACAATTAAATTAAAAAGAGTAAAGTTTAAGAGTTTTAAGAGACAACACACCAAATTTATTGTTTTTAACTTTATAAGTATAAAACAATAATATTAAAAGGACTTATTTCTTTACCAACAGTAAAACGGTATTCAAAAATACTCTAAAGAGATATTTAAGGCTACAAAAGAAATTTCTTCAACAGAAATTTCAATTGGAATTAATTGAGAAAAGAACTGCAGAACATTAATATAAGAAGAAAGTCTTTAAAAATATTAATAAAGAGAAAACACACCCAAAAGTGACGAGAGTGAATTTGGAAGCAAAATTACAAAATTAACAGTGATGAACGATGCTTTAATTCACTTATGGGGTGGTTAAAGGGTAAAAATGATTATAATGATTTTTCACGTGGTTAAAAGCTTTGAAAGTCTATGAGAAGGGTGGTTGTAATCTTTTATTAATTGGCTGATCAGTGTTTGAACAAATTATAAAAGGAAAAGATTCTAACATGAAGAGAAAAGTGGGGAAAAGAAGAAATTCCTTTATAGCCACCAGTTTTCTTACTCCAAGAGTAAATTTTACTCTTTCTGTTCATGGAAAACACTCTGAAAACAGAAAAGCCAATTATGGAATCATTGATCCCTGGTTTGGACCAAAAAAGGCTGGCTTTAGCAATTCTAGACCCTTAAATCAGCCATTGCTATAGTAATAACTGGTTTGAAGCCTTAAAAACATATCAGAATGTGTGTAAGCATGGTCAAAAACAGCTAAAGCCCTTTTTACTAAGATTGTTATAAGTTAAGGTTAGTTTTACCCTTTTGAAAACAGTTAAAACTGACCTTGTTGGTATCAAAATCTCATCATCAATTGAGTCACAGACCCTGTGACTCAATTCCAGGTCAAAAGTGATGAACTTTTGCATGAAGTTTGACAACCCACGCCTTTCAGCAAGGAATCTGGGGGAGTCTGGCACCCTTGGAGCCAAGATTCCTTTCCCCCCCATTATTAATCTTTCCAATTTATTTTTCTTTTAATTCCTCATCATGTATTATACTTGTAGTTTACATATGTAATTAAATTGAGTTCTTACAGTACAAAACTGTAATAATTAATACCTCATGTGTAAATCAAAGTTCACTTATGCAATACATGCAGACATTTTGACATTCCAATTGAAAATACTTCAATTCCTCATAGCTTCTAAGCTACACACCACACCTCAACTTTAATACAAAAACTGATGGTTAACACCACATTTGGTGTGAATTAAATTAAGTCCTTGAGGATTTTCAATTTTCATACAGAAAATACTAAAAACTTAATTTAAGCTTATTTAGAGTTGAGTTCCTGAAATTTCACCTAGAGGTAACCCCATCTTATTTTTCTGACAAATGCAATGGTTAAATAATTTTTGTAAGTCTATTTATTGGATAAAAATATATAATAGTTTTTATTTAAATTTTTACCAAAAATCTTTTAATTTTAATATTTTTGTCAAAAATTTATTTTACTTAATTTCTTTCAAGTAAAAATGTGTTTTCATAATTTTAAATTTCAATGTATTTTTTTTTTAAAAATTATAATTGAAATTTTAATTTTGTATATAAATTTTATATTTATATTTATATTTATATTTTCTTTTTATTGATAGATTTATTTATTTATAATCATAACATTATTTGTTATTTGTGGTCTTTTGGGTATATAAGAATACTTCTAAGGCTCACATTCCCTCCCCCTAAAAAAATAATATTACTTTGTAATATTATTACTTTTAGTGTGTCTGAACCTTCTAAGTAGTTTAGTGGCTTCAGGTATGTCTTTTTTTTCTAACCATTCATCTTCACAAGTTAGGTCACTGTACCTGACAAGGTACTCCCTTACTTTTTTAGTCCTCGATTTCCTTTCTTTAAAAACTTTGATATTTTTTTCAACGCAAGAAGATTCAACGGGAGGTATATAAGGGGGACTTTGTTCCTTAAGGGGAATGTTTCAGCATCACAAGACATGTAAGGCTTTATCAGGTCTACTGGAAATGTAGGATGTTTATTACTAAGTTCCTCAGACAATTCTACTTCAACAGCATTTCCCCATAGAGGGCCTTAATAAAAAAAGTTCCTGAAAAGGAGTCTTTGAGCTTCTTGAATCTTTTGAGTTTATTGAAGTTAGTGGTAGATTCAAGTACTAGATCTCTTATTTTGAATTCTGGAGTAGCATGTGATTTGTCCCATTTGTCTTTGGCATATGCAAATGAGTCCTCCATGCACCTTAATGCATGCTTTCTAGATTTTTCTAGCATTTTTTTGAAGCTAGGAGCTGTGGGATGTATCTAAACCAAATCCTTCCTCAAGGAATCTTGGGGTGGTATGGGATTCCATCCCTTTTCTAGAATGACAGGAGCTTGGTTGCTACTGGCATGAATGGATGTTCTACATACTAATTCCAGCGCAGGTAAAAGAGGACACCAATCATGGGTGAATCCATCACAATATTTGAGCTCTAGGCCATATGCACAAAATCCTCTGAACATGTCTTCCAAAGTTTGGATCATTCCTTCAGCTAGACCATCAGTTTGTGGGCGGTAGACTATAGAAAAGGATAAATTTGTTCCAAATAATTGGTGAAGTTTTGTCCACAGTGCTGAGGTAAATTTGGGATCTCTGTCACTAATTATTTTTGTGAATATGCCAGTCCATGATACTACTCTATTCCATATAAGAAGAGCTGTATCTATGGCTGTATCATCTTTGTGACATGGAAAAAAGATTTGAGTCTTACTGAACCTGTAAAAAATTACTATGAATGCATTATAGCTTTTATCACCCCCTGGTGGTAGACCAGTCACCCAATCCATATGGACAATTTCCCAAGGTCTACTGGGTTCGTGGATTTTTATCATATTTCCAAGCCTTTTGCCAGTGGATTTCTTTGCCTTTTGACATCTGTCACAGGTTTTGAAATACTCTGCAACATCTTTTTGCCACATTGGGAACCATATAAAGGTCTTGAATTTCTCCCTTGTTCTGTCCTGAGATAGGTGTTCTGAGAATAGGCTTTCATGGAATTCTTTCAGTTCAAGATTGATTAAGAATCTGTCCACAACTGTCATTACACATGTGTGTTTAGTACTATGGTAAATTATGCTATCAAGTAGACTAAATCTTCCTTCATCATATTATTGCTTCCATATGCCATCCAAGGCATGGATCAAAGAGCTATCTTTGGATTCTTTACTAAGCAATTGGCATAGGATGCCACAATTCTTATCTTGAGTACAACTGCTCCTTACTTCCTCAAATAAGGTAGTTTTTATTTCTGTAACACTGATTCCTTCTTTTGGGATTTATGGAAAAGCTTCTTCTGGCACATAAGCAGGATTGTCAATGTTATTTGGTAATTGCCATCTGCTTAGTTCATATTAATTTTGTGAATATTTCAATCTTTGGGTACAATAGTCATATTACCCCTAGACTCTTGTATGACTATTTGCCATCTAAACATATGTCTGTTGGGTTTTTTCATGTTTAGAAGTTCTTTAACAGCCATACAATCTGTTATAACTATAAAAACACATCCCTCAAGAAATTAAATAAGTTTCTCCAAGGCCCAGATAAGGAATAAACATTCCATTTGACTTGCGCCATATCTAGCTTGAGTAGGTTTAATCTGCCTAAATATGAAACATATGGGTCCTTCTATGGGTTTGTCATTTATAATCTGGAATTGATTAAATGAAGAACCTAGCCCATCTCCTGATGTATAAATGTAAATCTCAAAGGGCAGTATAAAATCTGGCATCAGTAGTAGTGGAGCAGTGGTTAAGGCTTTGACTCTTTCAACAGTCATGTCAAATACTGTGTCTTTGTCACATAATTTATAAATAGGTTTTTATATGGATGCAAATTCCTTAATGTGCTGTATGTAGTATCCTGAAAATCCTATAAATTACTGGATCTCCTTTTGTTTTGAGGCATAGGTTGCATTAGTACTGCTTAAACTTCTTTTTGCCAATTACAAGGGATAGAACAGATACTACATGTCCCAGGGCTTTGAGTTCTTAAATACAAAATGACATTTCTTCAAAGAAATTTTTAAGTTTATAGATTGGATTTTCCCAAAAATATGGATAATTTCTGCATATTTCCCTTCCAAATCTTGGAACAGAAAATAATTGCATCAATTTAAATGATTGACCATCCTTCTGAAAGTTCTTCAAGGAAGATTTTATTAGTCATTCTTTTAAAGTGTGAGGGTGAATTTTCCATACCAATAGGCATCCTTAAGTATTCATAAACCCCACAATGAACAATAATTCTTAAATATTTCCTTTCTCTTGGTGTCACTAACTTCTGATGAAATTACTTAAGGGCATCCATAGGGCTTATTTACACTGCTTGAGATATTTGAGTTAGGGAAATTTGGATCTTTTGTATGGGATACCTATCTGGGACAGTGTAAGGGTTCAGAGCTCTAAAGGCCTCAGAAATTCTGGATTTTCCATTATGCCATGCCATTATGACTGGTGTAGTTATTTCTACTTCCTCATTGTGGCCACCTTTTCATATTATACTAAGGTCCAGAATTTATTTAATGTGAAGCTCAAGGGCTTCTATTGATTTTGGACTTGCTGCATATGCAGGCCTTCTCAAGAGTGGTGGATAAGATATTTCAATAGTCAAAATAATGTCAATTGCATGACCATCCATTTCCCCTAGTGGTTTTTTATATGATGCAAAGGCTTCTTTGTGGTCATATAAAAGGGAAGAGAGTTAATTTTCCTGTTTATCAGTAAGATGAAGACTTACTTAAGCTTCATTCAACTGTTCAGACTTGAATGTCTCCAACTCTAAGTCTGCTGGTGATACTTTATTTACTTTAATTTGTCTTTTGAAAGGTAGAAAGTCAAATTTCTGATTCTTATTGTCTCCAATAGTAAAGTATCTATCTTTATTGTTATGTAAGCCTATTCCATACATAATTAAGTAATCATTTACCAATATAAAATGGGTACTATGGCAGTTTTCCATAACAACAAATTCAACAGTGATTCTTAAATTTCCATTCATATGTGGAAATATGACAGTAGTTTCAAATATGGCCAATGCTTTCATTGGATCACTTGCACTGTTGAATTTTATGCCATCAATTGGTAATAATTGATATTCAAAATTTGATGCTCAGTTCTTAAGAAAATATTTGCCAACACAAGACAAGAAGGATCCTGGGTAAAGTAAATTGTTTGTGGGTTTTTTTATCAACTACCACTTCTGTTATACAGGAATTACAAGCTATATAACCTTTTCCCCTATTTGGTTTTGTTTTCATTAGTTGTGCATCTTGGATTTTTGAAAAATAAAGCTGGATATTTCTCAATTGTGGCAAGTGGTAATAAGATTCCATGATGTCAAATGTGACATTGATATTTCATATATCTTTTTAAGATTAAGAAAATATTAATGAGTTATCATTGGAATTTTCTTCATTTAAATCATCTTTTTCAACATCAGGCTCTTTCTCAATGTCAATTTCGTTAATTTTCCCTCTTTTTGGGCATTTATTAGCTAAATGTGTGGTTCTTTGGCAGATATGAAGCTTTCTGATTGTATCTGAAGATTTATGCTTCATATTATTAGAGTTTTCTTTGGGGTCTTTGTCCACAGAATATTTCCAAGGTGTATCAAACCTTGTTATAAGATTCACCCTACTATAACCAATTCTGGTTCTGGTGGTTACTTATTCTAATATATCTATAATATATTCTGCTTAAGATTTTTCATTAGTCCTGCTTTTGACAGAATGCTTTAGGTCACTTCCACATTGTCTTGGAATTTTTCTGGGAATCATAAATTCTGACATGTCAGGATATAATGCTGTTAATCTATCTTTTTGTTGGAAAAACCATGGTAAAGCTTTGTCTTTTTCAGAATTAAATTTAGCAGATTGAAAGGGCATTTCCACTCTAGATGTCCAAGAATCATTGGCCCATTTATTAATTTGGGTTTTCCACCAAGTCCAACTTTGGTTTCCATGTGCTTGTCTTAATTTGATGTACCATCTGTGAGCTGATTTGGTAAACAAGTTGTTAAATCTTGCTGTTGGTAATTTGTCTGGTAATTCAAAATCTTATTTAATCATGTAAATAGCTCTGATGAGCTCCATATGTTCATATTCTCCTTCACTACTTAAGTGAGGCCACTCCTTAAGTTTTGGTACTTCTTTGGAGAGTGCTTGGCCGATTTATACTTCCAAGTTATGGAAAGAAGTGGAAAATTCATTTTTTTAATTGTGAATTTTGTACATCCAACACTTGTGGGTTGGAATTTTTTGTACCCTAATTTTGATTTTGAGGTGTAGACATTCTTGGTAATGTGTGCATTAATTGTTCAATCTCACTCATTTTACTGTTGCTACAACTTTGGGAATTTCTTAATTCATGTTGGAAACCTTGTATTAAATTGATTAACTCAGTTTTATACATTTCTTCTTTAATTGTCATTTCTTTCCATAATTCAGTTTGTCTAGGATTATTAGAAATTACTTGATTCAATTTCATTGTCAATTTTGATAATTCCTCCTGTGAGGTGTCAAAACACTTTTTCAAGGTAATTGTGTAGGTCTTTATTTCAGGAAATTAATTTGATATATCATCAAGGACTTTCTTATCATCTGACTTGATCATATTTATGGCCTGCTTCATTCTTGTTTCAATTATTTCATCAATATTGAATTTAGAATATTTATCTGTCAATTCTCTTAGAATTGCAGATTTTTCATTTATTTTATTACATAATGAACTGTCATTATTGGAAGTTTTAATTGTTCTTTAGAGTGTTTCAAAACACAGAAGTGTTTTATCTATTTGTCTCAAACCTATATTATTTGTTTTAAGATTGGTGCGAATTGATGAATTTTGATCAGAAATGTGACTTTTTGTGTATTTATAGCTATATACAGATTTGGAATGCCATCCAGAATGTTAGAAATGATTTCTGATATTTTATTCTAGATGCCTCCTCTTTCTGTGATTCCATCATGGTTCTGGCCATGTGAAATACATCTTCCATGACATCCTGCTGAATATTTTGGATTATGTAGCCCTGGATTTATGGTTTTGTGGCTTGTGCTTTTCCTTTTCCCTTGTTCTGAGTCTGTGGCTGCTTTCTCATCTTTGAATTTATGCTGTTGGCTATTGGGGCTGTTTTTGGCCCTTTTTTGGGTTGTGGGGGGTTTTACTTCCTCCATTCCGCTGTTAAAAGCATCATGTTTTTCTTTTCTATCAATGAATGCCATCCATTGAGTAACCTGAAAATGATGGGATGGCTCAGAAACTTTCTCACAGTCAGGTAAGAATTCATGCAGTGTTTCCACAGATCTGCAAGGATTTGGTATTCTTTGTGCTGCAAGGAATTTTGTTAAGCCTTCTGGCTGGCTTTTTAAATGTCCACTGAGGTTTCTTGTGGCGGTGTCAGCTCTGTTTGAATGCAAGAAAGTGTTATTAGCTTCATAATGGCATAATTTGTTAGTTTGGGCTTCATTTACTTACCCTTGTACTTCTGTAACTGATTGTCTTCTGCCATAATCACATCTATAAAGTTTTTGAAAGCTGATTGAGGAGTTATAGCTTCCTCCTGATCTTGTTGAAGGCATAATTATGGTTAAAAAAAGCTTTAAATAGTATTTTTACATCAAAAACATACTATTGGCCAAATTCTTTGCTTTTTTGAGGGTATTACTTATGTCCAAATTGATCAATATAAAAGAAATTGGCTCTGGTTGATTATTCTGGGTTACAAGAACTGTGCTATTATGATCAGAACTGACAGTACTTTCAGGGATAATGCTAGTGACTGTGGATGCAGTTTCAATTTTCTCTTGTCTTATCATGCTTTCAGACATTAAAATTAATGAAAAAAGCAATTTAATTGAGTAAAAAAAGGTTTTTCAAAAGAGAAACAAAAAAATGATGCCTTGCTTATAATATGAAAGGTTTCATTTTTTTATGAATGCTTCTGAATTATAAGTATTTTTTATGGATTTTTGAATTTTTTGATATGAGAGAAAAGATTAAAGAAGTAAAAACCATTATGTGACAGGTAAAGGATCACATCTGAGCCCCAAAATGTGAGGTGTGGATATGAATCTTTGATTAAAAGCAAGTACTTTTTCTGTCCTAAAGATTTGTATAAGGTACAGTTCAATTGAAAATGGTAAAATTTGAAAGTTTCAAGAGAAAAAACACCAAATTTATTTATTTTAACTTTATAAGTATAAAACAATAATATTTTAAACATTTATTGCTTTACCAACAATAAAAATGTATCCAAAAATACTCTACAAGAAATATTTAAGGCTACAAAGGAAATTTCTTCAAGAACCATTTTGATTGGAATTAATTGAGCAAAGAAATGCAGGAAATTAATATAAGAACAAAGTATTTCAAAATATTATTGAAGAGAAAAAAACCAAAAGTGACCAGAGTGAAGTTGGAATCAAAGTGACAAAGTAAACAGTGATGAAAGATTCTTCAATTCACTTATGGGTGGTCCAAGGGTAAGAATAATTATAATGATTTTTTCACATGGTAAGAAGGCTTTAAAGGATATGGAAAGGGTTGTTGGAATATTTTATTCATTTGTTTAACAGTGATTAAACTAATTATAAAAGGAAAAGGTTTCAACATGAAGAGAAAAGTGGGGTAAATAAGACATTCTTTTATAGCCACCAATTTTCTTACTCTAAAAGTAAACTTTACTCTTTTCAGTAGTTAAAAACACTCTGAAAACAGAAAAGCCAATTATGGCATCATTTAACCCTGGTTTGGACCAAAAAAGGCTGGTATTTGCCATTTTCAGCCATTTTAGACCCTTAAATCAGCCATTGCTATAGTAATAACTGGTCTCAAGCCTTGAAAGCATGTCAGAATGTGTGTAAGAGACATGTAAGCCAGTTAAAGCTCTTTTTACTAAGCGTTTTGTTAACTTAAGGGTAGTTTTACCCTTTTACCAACAATTAAAACTGACTTGGTTGGTATCAAAACCTCATTATCAATTGATTCACAGACCCTGTGACTCAATTCCACACCCAAAGTCTTGAACATTTGCATAACGTTTGACACCTTACGCCTGTCAGCAAGGAATTTGGGGGAGTCTGGCACCCTTGGAGCCAAGATTCCTTTTCCCCCCATGATTCTTTTTTCCAATTTATTTTTCTTTTAATTCCTTATCATGTATTATACTTGCAGTTTAAATATGTGATTCAATTGAGATTTTACAGTACACAGCTGTAATAATTGATACCTCATATGTAAATCAAAGTTCACTTACGTAATACATGCACACATTTTTACATTTCAATTGAAAATACTTCAATTCCACATAACTTCTAAGCTAGACACAACACCTCAGTTTTAATACAAAGATTGATAGTTAACACCAAATGTGGTTCTAATTAAATTAATGTTTTGAGGATTTTCAACATTTATACAGAAAATACTATAAACTTAACTTAAGCTTATTTACAGTTGAGGTAGAAAAATTTCACCCAGGGGTGACCCCTCTTTATTTTTTGTGAGGAATACAATAGTGAAATAATATTAATAATTTTATATATTTAATAAAAATATATAACAACATTTATTAAATTTTTCACCAAAAATATTATAATTTTAATATTTTTGTTTAAAATTTATTTCAAGTAAAAATATGTTTTAACAATTTTAATTTTCAATGTATTTTAAATTTCAAATTATAATTAAAATTTTAATTTTCTATATAAATTTTATATTTATAATTTCAGTTTCAGTTTTATAGATAAATTTATTTATTTATAACTATAGAATGATTTGGTATTTGTGGTGTTTTGGGTATATAAAAATAGGTCTAAGGCTGACTGGTAGGGTCTCTCAATATGAAGAGTAATATAAACTTCATTTCCTATAATAGCACCCAAATGTTTATTATATGAAGCAAATGCATCTTTATATGTGTATAACACATCAACAAGATCTTTCCTTCTTTTGGATGATAATGCTGGATTAATTTGTGCTTCACAAAGCTGATTTGTCACAAATTACTCTTGATAAGTATCTTTATTCATAAACAATACTGATATTTTTTTTGGACATATTGGAAAAAGCAAATTTTTGTCTTTTATTTTCTTCAATGGTAAAATATCTATCTTTATGGTTATTGATGTCAATACCATAAATATTTAAGTAATCATTTTCAAGAATGATTCATTGAGATGTACAACTGTCCATTAGTATTATCTCCATCTTCATTATCACACTTCCTGCAGGGTTTTGAAATACAAGATTAGTGTCCAATATGCCCAGAGAGTACATATTATTACTGGAACTACTAAATTGTACACCTTCTATTGGTAATAGATGGCTATTCCATTCAGGAAGTATTACTTGAAGGTAGTCTTTACCTACACAAGTGCAAAACTCTTCTGTTTCGAAATTGACTTTGGCTTCAACACCCTTAATCAGGATTGATGTACTACAAGATTCTCCAGAAGTGTAACCTTTTCCTCTAGCAGGTTTAGTCTTACACATCCTGGCCTCCTGGATATTGATCAGGCTGTAGAAATCTTAACTATATTGTGGCAAGTAATTATAGACTTCAGCAACTTCAAAGAAAGCTGTAATTTTTTCAATAGGATAATCTTCTTCTGGTGTGTCATCAGAGATTGCAGAATCTTTGTCTGATTCTTCTTTCTCTTCAGAGCACTGAACCTCTTCAATTACTTGAACTTCATTTATTTCAGTCCTTTTGGTACAGGCTTTGGCTAAATGTGAGGTTCTATCACATTTGTGAAGCTTTAAGACAGGTCTTTCAGGTCTTCTATCTTCTCTAGAGGGTTTTGGGACTATATTTGGACTCCATAGGGTTTCTAGTCCAGGTTTTACCAATTTTTGTCCTAGTAATGATATCTTCCATTTCATTAATATAGTCCTCTGTTGGAAAGGGTTCTATACATCTGAACTTGATAGCATGTTCTAGTTCTACTCCACATTTTCTTAATATTTTCATATTAATCATTGATCCAGACATATCCAGGTGTAAAGCAGATAATCTGTCTTTTTGTTTGGGGGCTAAGTAAGGTGTTTATCCTTTTCTGAGTTACAAATAAAACTCTCAAAAGCATTTCCCATTTTAAATCTCCAGGAATTGCTGCCCCACTTGGTTATAATCTCAGATTTTCACCAAAGCCAATCATTATTTCCATATTCTTGTCTCATCTTGTGATGCCATTTCTTTGCAGCTCTGTTAAACAAGGAGTGCAACTTGCCCACTATTATATTATCAGGTATATCAAAATTTTCCTGCAACATATCAATTTTTCTAATGAGCTCAATATGGTTATAATCACCTTCACCAGAGAATGTTGGCCATTTTCTAGTTTGGGAATATCTCTTGCAGAGATTACATTTTCTCCTAGAGAAGGTGTCAAACTTTCTTTCACAGAAAGTTTTTCTTCAGTGAAAGGTGTGGAATATCTGGGAATATGTGAATTTTTTTCATAATTATGATAAATTTGATCCACATGTGCAATTATCTCATTTTTTAATTTCTTCCTTTCACTTTCACATCTTTCCAAATGTATGCCAAAAAGATTGGTATTATGAACTATTTCTAAAACATGGGTTTTCATAATTGTAAGTTGGTAATCAATTTGATTAATGGAAAGATCCTCCAAGTCATCATTTTTTATTTTACATTTTCTCTCAATTCTGCCACATGTGTTGGAAATAGATTCAAATCTGGCATTTGTTACTTTGCACCATTCAGTTAACGTTCTTTAATTGTTTATTAAGTCATTGACATTGGATGCTAATGTCTTTAATCCTGTTTCAATGTTATTAAATTCTTACATTCATAATGGATTGATTATATCTAATTTAATCTATCATTTTCTTGAAACATTCTGTTCATCCTTTCCTGTACCTTGGCTGTGAACTCCATAAGAGTTCTGGCCATATTGAACACACTTTCCACAGCTGAAGGCTCCAATTTGGAAATCCTGTACCCTTTTGTGTAAGGTCTGTGCCAATTAACCTTGCCTTTTCTCTTTCCTTGATTATTTCTTCTGAGGTCCTTTGAGCTGTTTTGGAGCTTTTTGATGCTACTGACCCTCTTTCTCCAAAGCTGGGGTCATTTCCAGTTCCTTCTTTTGGTCTATGGATAAAAGACTTTGGTTATTCAACAGATTCTTTAACCTTTTGACATTTTCCTTGAAAGACAAGGGACTCCATCCTCCTAAGAGTTCTATGGTCTTCTTCTGACCCAGAAAGCTCTTGATGTGTAAGTAGGAGTTCATGACCGCCTGCCAAAGGCTTAGACAAATTTCCCACTCCTCCTCCTTGGCTTCTCTTCACCAGGTTTTTTACTGGGACTGATATATTTCTATGACTGCGATTTGGAAGTGGCTCAACTCTTAAAACATTACCTTGAATCAGTTCAGGCTTGGAGTTAATGTCAAAGGTTGTTTGTACAGACCTTGGGGAATGGGGCAAAACTCCAGAATCCTCAAAATGTGCTTTTGTTGAGGAAGGCCTGCCAAATCTGGTCCTGATATTTCCTCTTCCTTGTCCAGATCCATCTGGTTGGACTGAATAGTTGCTTTCATTTCTGGTATGAACCATTTTCATGTAAATTTGGGAGAAAATAAATAATAAAGACAGAGAACACACACCCTTTGGTGGTTGTTTGGATATTTCTTCTTTTAATAAAGTGCCTCTTTTAGCAATATGCACTTCAATACATTCTTAAGATTCTTCTTCTGAAGATTCTGGGCTGGTAATTTATCTTTTACTGAGCTTATTACCAGCTGCAATGTACTTTATTAAAGACACTAAGGAAAAATTTGAGAAAAGAAAATTATTCTTTACAATTTCAAGATTTTTTGAGATTGTTTATTTTTTTTATATATTAAAAATTTATTCTTTTTGAAGAAAAAAATCAAAATTCAAGATTCTGAATCAAAATTAAATTCAGAGAAAGAAGAATTTTATAAGTTTTTGGATGTGAAAAAGCCATGTGTGAAACAATAGAAAATTAATCCAAATTCCTCAATGAAAAAGGATTTATAAGAAAATTCCAAAATTAAAAATAATTTCAAAGTGAAATTGAAAGAAAAAATTCTTAAAATTAATATATTTTAGAGCTTAACAATATATTGATTGAGGGTTCAAGGCTGAAAAAAATGGCCAGGCCCTCAAATGTAAGATGTGTCTATGAAACTGTTGATAATATTATTATTAATCAACAGTAATATGACTGTTCTTATGAAATATAATAAATAAATTTATTCTAACCACGATAAAATAATTGATTGCTTGATTCTTTTTTTTACTTTTTATACACTATTAGTGATTATAACAGTAAGAAGTAATTGTCTTCAAGAATCAATTACAAGAATTGTGTAATAATAAGACTGTTTTAATATATAATTTTCTTTTTCAAGGATAATTGTAAAAATAGTTCTTGAAGAAAACTATTACTAGAGAAAAACTTCAAGAATTAAATAAAATCACTCACTAATACTGCAATCATACCTTGAAAAGAATTGGTAGAGTTATTTGACAGATTAATTGTGGATTATAAAGGATCAAATTTGTTTTCAACAAGAATATAATGAGATAATAGATAAAGAATATTGGAGATAGTATATTTATATGATCTCAAGTCTTTCTGATTGATTTTGAAATATTCAAAACACCTAAGAAAAGAACTAACTTATACTTGCTTGTTGGTACTAAGGAAATTATTGAATAATAAGATGATTTGGAAAAAAACAGCAAGAGAAGGCCTCTTTTAAGTAAATAACAGCTCACATAGGCATTCAATGGAGCAAAATGAACAACCAGAAAGTTAGAAACCAATTATCCTCTTTTGATTATTGATTGAATCATCTGTTGTCACATAAGATTATCATAATTACTTAATTAAGTCTTTTATGTGATTACCAACCCACTTATGATTAAGAATAAAAGGAGTAATAACTGTAAATCTTCTTTTATTTCAAAATAAAAAAATTAGTTCTCAAATATTTCAATCTTATTGTAAATTAAATCACAGGTTGTATTTTCTGTGAATTTTTGAAGATTCAGTATTTCATGTGGAATCATCAAAAATGGACTTTAAGAAAGACTTTGAGTTTTAATTATTAAGTCATAGTTCTTTTTTGGTTTTTACATGGATCATACCATTCTACATTGTTCCTGAAAACTTCAGATATATTCATTAATAATTGTATTTTGAATGAATTTTTGAAGTTTTTACCTTATTTCTACATAGAATTACAAATAGCACAGTATAGCTGGTTGGCATGAGGTAGATGAATGGATACTAGTCCAAAAAGGCTTTTAATAAATCTTTTGAGGCTTATCCATGAAAAATCATTATGAATTGATATGGTTACAGGATTCAGAGCTTCTCTTTACCTCCTTGTCATGTCAAAATAGCAGCTTATTTGTAATTTTCTTATGATTTGATGGGACTTTAACTTGGTAACCAAGTTCCCAAAAGGTGTTGGTATACTAATTGGGTCATTATTAGCCATGGATCCAAGATTTAGAGCTTTCCACACCTTGGAAGCCTCAGCAGTTTGGTACCCTGGTTCTCTTTGATGTCTTTTGTCCCCCTCAGCTATTTTAACATCAAAAATAGTAATTCAGGCTTCAAGACTGATATCCACTATGGGTGTACCAAAGCTGTATGTAAGAATAATATTTCTTAAGTGCCACAAACATGGATGAAAATAATATTAGTGTATATGTTACATGGTATTCCTCACATTCCCATTATTTTGGCGTGAAATTGAGAAAAACAAAAAATTTCATAATTCTTTTATGTGGTATTGATGATGTGGTGTTGAATTATTTTCCATATTACCACCTTCTAGAGTTAATTTAAGTCTATTAAATGTATGGAGCTACCCTAGGTGAAATTTTGTGCAGATTCCAAATCTGGCCTTAAATTCATAGACTTACTTAGTCACAAAAATAATATTCATATTTTCTTAAAGCAAAAATGATGAAATTTGGATACATGCATAGTTTAAAAGTTAATTTTATGTTTATTGTGGCCTATTTCATTATGTAAAATGTACCCCAAGGCTCACAAAATACAATTATATCTTATTATTGACCACTGTTCAAAAATAACAAGCCTTTAAAATAATTATTTTACTCTATTTTAGCTGTACCTTTCCAAAATTACCATTTTCAAAACTCATCACATTTTCCAAAACATTACAAATAACCAATCTCACATATAGCACATCACCAAGAGGAAACCACTCAGCCACATTTAACTGAAAAAACTGAACAGACCCGTATTTCATTAAAAATATCAATATTAACTATCTTACCAACATTGAATCTATTTTTATATACTGAATAGGTGTGATCTGAGACTTATTATTTATTAATTCTTCAGTTGTAAAGCCACTTACTTTCTTTATTTGGATTTGTGACCTCCAAGGAAGATTTTGTTCAATATTTAGGAGGGGAAGGAATTACACCCTTTGCACCCTTGGCTACAGTAGTCATTAGCATTTTGAAACTAGTTACCTGTAATTTTCTCCTCCAGGTACTTCCCCATTTTAATCCCACAAAATAGGAGTTCCCACACTATTCGTTTCTTTAATATAGCTCAGAATAAAACTAGCTAGGTCCATATTGAAAATTATCAATTAGTGAGTATTTTAATACTTTCTTGAAAAAATATGAATCATTCAATATATTTAGATATTTTTAAATAATTATTAATCTCACAAAGAAAGTCATTCTCTAGCAATAATGTAAGTAAGAAATGGTGAAATTCTCTCAATATGTCTCGCAGTTACTGAAATATTCAAAAATTTATCAATACTAATTATATTTTCTCAATCTTACTTATTCAGTACTTTAAATAAATATCAATTTTAATGAAATGATTTTTTTATCAATTCTTTCATAAAAAACCAATTTTGATATGAGTAGGTATTGAGAATCTATCTGGGTATTTCTAAGAAAATAATAAATAGATTCAACTGTAATGTAAGCATAATATGAAGTCAAAATTAAACTAAAATCAATTTTAGTTTTTCTTTTATGGTTAATTTTCCAATAATGTGTTATTATATTAATTAAATATTCAACATACTTCTTTATAATCAAACAAACTAGCAGTCCTAAGCTATGATATGATAGTTTGACTATATAAACAGCCTCTTTACAGGTGGGTCAGTAACTATTAGCTAATTGAAGATATAGGTATTTGTTCTATTGTTGGGAAACATAATTAATCATATTCATTCTGGCTTTATGTTAATTATCGCTTGGAGATTTATTATAGAATATATATTAAATTATGTTATTATCAATTATTATAATGTTAAAAAACCAAATTAATAAATTTGTAGAGGTGATCATAAAGAGCTGTTTGAAATATATATTCAAGTTGAAGAAAAATACCAAATGCAATCTTATAATAAATGCCTTCGAAATTCAGGTTTTTTATTAAATCATAATTTGATTTACCCTTTCTCAAAAAATATTTTTGAATAATCCCATTCAATTTATCAATATCAAGATCTTATTTTTCCAAAAAGCTGAAAAACCCTCATTATATTAATAAAGCATAAACCTTTCTATGAGAGTATCATAAGTGAGATCATCTAATTGAAATACAATTTCCCCCATTTCATATGAATTTCCTTCGCAAAAATAAAGGGATTTAAAATCAATCTTAAATTTTCTA
Organism: Austropuccinia psidii; assembly: GCA_023105745.1. Classification (NCBI taxonomy): domain Eukaryota; kingdom Fungi; phylum Basidiomycota; class Pucciniomycetes; order Pucciniales; family Sphaerophragmiaceae; genus Austropuccinia; species Austropuccinia psidii. The sequence goes on along the minus strand of JALGQZ010000009.1, from coordinate 25,456,067 downwards.
AGAAAAATATCTTCCATTGAAGGTATAGTGTAAAAAATGAAATTTATTTACTTTGTCAAATATTAGTATAAATGGAAACATGAAAGCTACTAAGAAGTAAGAGACTAATTGAAAGCTAAGAAGAATGAATCCATCAGGCTTCAGAAAGGAAGAAAGAAACTGTCTAGCTTATGGAGCCAATGTAAGGTTGGTCTGTGAAGCTCTCAACAAAATTAAGAGTAATATGACTTTCTTGATGAAATATGATAAAAAAATTATCATAATCACAATTTTAATTATAAAGATAAGATTTTCATTAATATAATATTAAGAGAAATTTTACTATCATCAATAATAATTAGAGAGCTTAATTACTATTCTACCACTTATGACACACTAGAAGTGATACAATAGCAAGAGGTAGCTTTCTACAATAATTGTTTTACCAGTGGATAATAAAAATAATCTGTTCAAAAATAATAAAAATTATTACATTTGACAATAGTCCTGGTGATAAGAATTATAAAGTAGAGATAGATATTCAGAGAGAAATACTAACAATTTATAAGATTCTTATAGAGACAAATATTCAAAAACACATCAAAACCAATTTAAAATACTAATTTAGAGATATCAGAAGTATTTCAGAGGCATTTTGGATTTGAAAATTTTCACAAGATCAAAAACAACAACAACAAAAACAAAAACAACAACAAGTAGTATAGAGGCTGCAATACTTTAACATATAGTAATATTCAGAATTTAACTTCCTTTAAACATTTAAAAGGTTATTAATTTGTATAATAACTTCAGTACTTACTAAGACTAGTATCTACTGGCTTAATAGTAAGATAATTCTGAATTATATGGAAAAAAGAGTAGTAAGAGGTTTCCTTTCAAGTGTCCTAAAGTATAAAACAACATTAGAGGACTTTCAAGGAATAACATTAAAAATACATGAGGTGAGAAATCATTCACCACTTTTGAAGTAAAAATATCAAATCACCTTGTTGCTTAATGAAATCATTTAGTTACTAATGAATGGATTTCTCATGATTACCAACCCATTTATAGCTAAGAAATAATAAATTTGCTCAAGTAAATATTCTTTATTTCAAATTATTCATTTATTTCTCACAGTGATCAATTTTATTGGTAATTAAATCACAGATTCTTTTTTCTGTGAGCTTTAGCAGTTACAGTGCTCTACATGCAAGCATGACAAAGGACTACCAATGAAGCTTCTAAGTCAACTTGTGAACCTATAATTCTTTTGGGATATGTTGAAAGAAAATCCCTTTCTAAATTTAGTGCTAAGCTCAAGGAAAATTCATTAAGAAATTTATGTTTAATGGATTTCTGAAGATCTTATCATTTCCTTCAAAATACTAACTTACAGGAGGCTTACTGACTAGCTAATTTAGTTTTTACTTAGTCTGATACAGCTTCAGATTGTCTTATGGGAACCTTTCTCAGACTTGGAGAACACAGAAATTCAGGTACCCCAGCTCTATTTGATTTCAGTCCTTGTCCCCCTCTCTGCTATAAGCTGTTCCTAAAACAGTATTTCCATAATACCATAATGTGTATATGGTAAAATGGAAGTTCACTAAAATAGTATGAAGTTTTATTGAATATATGCATATCCCCAGGTTTTATCCATTGTTAAATATTCATGGTATTCTGATAATCCCATTATTTCTTTCTGAGCTTGCATTTTAAATTTTCAATATGTGTTTTTTTTCTGAGTATGGGCTTAGCGGTTTTCCTGATGAACAGTTAAATTAATTTATATTAATTCTTTACTTATGGATAGACATACTTTAAGGGTAAAATTTTTTTATACCTCCCATGAGGGTACTCAGGCTAAAAATTAGTGTATAATATAAATTTTGTCTCAAATCATAGGATTTACTTACTCCATAAAGCATTATTCATCTTTTTCTACTTAAGAAATGATGATTTTTCTTAATCAAAATGACTTATGGCTTTTCATGGTTATTTAGTCATGCTTGTTTCAAGTTTTGGCCTATTTGGGTATGTAGTATGTAAAACATGCCTTAAGGCTGAGATTCCCTCCCACAAAAAAAATGAAATTGTACAAAATGTTTGTTAAGGGAATAAATAATTTCAATAAAAATGCAAAGGGGATAATAGCCCACTTTCCAACCTATTCATAATTTTCTCAGATCAATTAAACAAAGCACAATTATTGGCATATTCAGGCCTTGGGCCTTCTTTCATTTCTAAATCTTCTCAGAAGTCTATCTGAGTCAGATATATATTTTTCAGTCAGCCACTCATCTTCATGATATGGGTTTCTATAGCTGACTTAATATTCTCTATGATTTTTACCCCTCAACTTTCTCTCTTTCAACACTTTGGATATCCTTTTAGTGTAATCTTGTTAAAATGGGGGAACTGTGAGAGGAGTTGGGTTTCTCTGGGGAAAAAACTCTTTATCAGTTGATTTATGTTCCTTTAGCAAGCTGAAAGGAAAAGTGGGATTTTTTCTTCTCAAATTCTCCTTCAAGTTCCACTTTTACTGCATTTGATCCATGCAGTACCATTACAATAAAAGGTGAAAAAATAAATCCTTAAGTTTCTTGGGGCCTTTGAAATTGTTAAGATTTAGGGTGTAAATTAAGACTAGTTCTCCTATTTTGAAGTCTGGGGTCTTGTGACCTTTATCCCATCTCTTCTTGGAATATTAAAAGGATTCATTCATGCTTTGCAATGAATTATTCTTCACTTTTTCAAGAATCAGTTTGAAACTAGAACCTGTTGGGTGTATTACACCTAAATCTTTTCTTAAGGTGTCAGTTTGAACTTTTGTATTCAAGCCTTTTTCTAGCAAGGAAGCTGTGGTACCTTCTGAAACTGTGGGACTACCTTTAGTGTGGGGTTGTATAAGGAAGTCTTTGATGGGGAAATCATAGGTAAATAGCCTTTAATTTCTTAATTCTCCTGTAACCAAGGGTGCTAAGTTGTATTAGCTGCCCCTCTGAATATACTAAAGAATCTCACCATATAGTTACCAAATGAATATTAGAAATTTTGGATGTAGATAATAATTCCAGAAGTCTCTATCAGACCTACTTAATAATTAAATGGATAATTTTTAAGATAAAAATATAGATAAAATATGGCTTAACACCACCATATTATAAGTTATAGATAGGATTTAGATATAAATTGAAATATTGATAAGATATAATGATATGAATTCATGATACTTTCAAATATATTTCATGATTTATTTTTTTGAAGGTCATAGAATGGTTTTCTTTTTTTCAATAAAATAAGAGTAATATGTTATATTAAGTAATTCATTTCATAAGTTTTCTTATGAGAAATATATCTATTGATAGTTATTAAATAAGAATATTTCTCCTTTAATAATTTAATAATTTAATAATGATAAGGATAAGATTATTAATAATACTGATATTCGTAATAATACCTTTTTTTCTATGACTATTATTGATATTTATTATTATAATACTACTTATTCAATATGAAGCTCTTTAATCAGTACTGTAATTACTCATTTCTCACTAATTTAAATCTATTACTAATATTTCTTATTGTCATACTATTTATTCAATATTAAAATCTTTGATTGAAGCTTTAAGTACTTTCGTTATCAATAATTTGAGACTACCAATGTTTTTCTTCTAATCTTTCTTATCAAGCTTAATATTTTATTTTTACTAGTTATCCTACTAGAGTTGTAAGCTGTGGATATGGAGCTTTGATTGAAAATTGGGTACTTTTCCTGTCCTCAAAAATAGTTAAAGGTAAAACCTACTTAAAAATAGTAAATTTTAAATGTTTTAACAGAAAAAACACCAAATTTATTTTTTTTAACTTTTTTAGTATAAAGAAATCATATTATACAGATTTATTTCTTTACCAACAATAAAAATTTATCCAAAAATACTCTATAAGAGATATTTAAGGCTACAAGAGAAATTTCTTCAAGAAATTTCATTTGGAATTGTGTCAGCAAAAATCTGCAGGCAATTAATATGAGAACATAATCTCTAAAATTATTACTTAAAGAGAAATAATGCCCAAAATTTACCAGATTGAATTTGAAAACAAAGTGAAAAGTTCAACAGTTATGAGAGATTCTTTGATTCACTTTTGGGGTGGTTCAAGGAGAAAAATGATTATAAGAGTCACAAAAAATGATTCTAATTATTTTTCAAATGGTTAAAAGTTTTAAAATGATCTAAAAAGTTGGTTGGAATCTTTTATTGATTTTTTTATTAGTTTTTGAGTTAATTATAGAAGGAAAGGATTCTAAAATGAATAGAAAAGTGGGGGAAAGAAGACATTCTTTGATAGCCACCAAATTTCTTGCTCCAAAATCAAAATTTACTCCAATTAGTCGTGGGAAACACACTGACAACAGAAAAACCAATTATGGAATTATTGAACCCTTGTTTAGACCAAAAAGGGACTGGCTTCAGCAATTTTATTCCGTTAAATCAGCCATTACTATAGTAATACTTGCTTTAAAGCCTTCAAAACATGTTTTAATGTGTGTAAGAGACGTTACAGCTAGTTGAAACTGTCTTTACTAAGATTGTTTTAACTTGTTCATAGTTTTACCCTCTCAGAAACACTTAAAACTGCCCTGGCTGGTATCAAAACCTCATTATCAATTGAGTCACAGACCCTGTAGCTCAGTTTCAGGCCAAAAGGGATGAATGTTTGTGTAAATTTTGACATCTCAAGCATGTCAGGAAGCAATTTGGGGGATTCTGGCACCCTTGGAGCTAAGAATCCTTTTCCCAAAAAAAATTAATCTTTCCAACTTATATTTTCTTTGTTTCCTCATCATTTATTATGCTACAAATTTACAGTACACAGCTTTAATTATTTATTCCACATATGTTAATCCAAGCTCACTTATGTAATACAGGCACACATTTTGAAATTTCAATTGAAAATACTTCATTTCCTCCATAGCTTCTAAGCTACACACCACAACTCAGTTCTGAACAAAAATTGATTATTAACATCACATTTAATTTGAATTAAATTGAAGTCTTGAGGAATTTCAGATTCTTATACATAAAATACTAAAAGCTTAATTTAAGCCTATTTAGAGTTGAGTTACAGAACTTTCACTCAAAAGTGAACCTACCTGATTTTTTTGATAGGAATCCAGTGGTAAATCTTTTTTCATCAGTTTATTCATTGGAAAACTAGTTATTAAATTCTTTATTAACATTTTTTCCAAAAATATTTGAATTTGAATATTTTTGATGCAAATTTATTTTTACTTCAATTTTTCATGTAAAAATATATCTTCACATTTTTAAAGCTTAATATGATTTTGATGTGAAATTCTGATCATTAATTGAATTTTTATATTTATATTTCAATTTTTTCTTATATAATAAAAATTAACTTATTATTTCTAATTATCGCTTATTCTTATTATTGATGGTCTTTTGGGTATATGAAAATACCTCTAAGACTCACAAGAATGGGGATAGATGGATCCTTTAGATTAAGGACTTGATTTCCATTCAATGGAGAAATAATTCCATGAGCATGGGGGAAAATTAGGGAGAGAGGCCCTCTATTTTTATCCTTTGGGCCCTCCATAGAGGCACTCAAAAACAGGGGACTTAAAAATATTTTATCCTGAGATATTTTAGCTGGTGAGTGTTTTTTAAATGGTATCATTTGATCAAAATACTGCAGAATATGTTTGGAATATTGAATAATTCTGAAATATTTAAATGCTTATTCACAGCCTTGTGCTAATTTTGCTGGTGAGTAATTTTGAGATGGTGTCATTGGATCAAGACATGGCACCTTAATGTTGGTATATTGCACCAACTTATGAAACTTTACCTCTATTTTAATGGAACATTGATATTATTTTGGACAGACTTGAGGGAATTTAGCTGGCTATTAATTTCTGAAAGGTGTAATTGTATCAAGATATGGAGCCATATTTTTGGTATATTGCATCATTTCTTGAGTGATTATGTAATCTGAGGTGATTTTTGTGGTTATTATTGTGTTGGATGGCGTTGTTTGAATTAATCATTGAACTGTTTCTCATTCTTTTTATTATGTAATATTATTAAGCTTCATTTGGTGTTGATTTTTATATGAGTTGACTTAGTAAAATAATTGCATCATTTGTTTGCATTATTATTGGTAATTATTGAAATTCATTTAAGCCTCTATGGAAATTTCTATTAATGAATTTAATCAAGGTTCCATTTAATTCCATATTTTTTATACCATGGATGTTTATTAATTCTTTTTTAGCTCATCTGATTATATAGGACTTATTTTTGTGACTGTAATTCTTAGTAATCTAAAGTTTTTTATGGGTTTAGGATAAACTTAATTCTAAATTTCTACCTTGCATATTTAATTTTGTATTTTATATCTGTATCAGACTATATTATTTGGTTTTTTTCAAAGCTTATATGTCAGCTCTTTTGGATAAATTCATATAATTTGATCAGTTTTTTTATCCATTAAATTATGAAAATCTTTTGTTTGTTTCTATACTAAATGCTAAAAGCTTCCTTGATTAAATACCATCCATGTTATTATTTGGCTTATGTGATTTTTGGAGTGTCTTTTTAGATGGGAGGTCCTAAATTAAACATTCAAATCTCTATATTTTGAAATTTTTCACCCTCAATGTGCTTGAAGCTGGTCCAGAAAGGTATGGAGCACTGAAATGCATGAATAAACTTCTTATAATCCAATTGTAGTTCTGAGATCAGGGTGTACCACTCATGGGTAAAATAATCTTAGTCTTTGATTTATAATCCATATGCATAGAGCCTTATGTTTATTTCTTCCAGTGTCTAATTCATCATTTCAGCTAATCCATCAGTTTGCCAATTATAGGCTTCATAAAAGGACAGTTTGATCCTAAATTACCTGTGAATATTATTTCAAAGAGCAAATGTGAACTTAGGATCTCTATCACTAATTATAGTTTTAAGGAGACCAGTATGTGATATGATTTTGTTCTAAATGAGTAGGGAAGTATCCATAGCTGTGTCATCTTTATGAAATGGAAAGACTATTGGATTTTTGCTATATATGTCTACTATACCTATAAATTTGCTTAAACCTTTGTCCCCTGCAGGTGGTAAAGCTGTCACCAAGTTCATATGAGCTATTTCCCATGGGTAGTTAGGCTCTTGTATCTGCATCGTATGTCCAAATCCTTTTCCTGTTCTCTTATTATCATTTTTGGCACCTATCACAAGTATTAAGGTATTGACTTGTTTCTTCCCTCCAATGAGGCCACCATGCACAAGATTTAAATTTTTCAAGTTTCCTATCTTCAGATAGATGTCCAGAGTATATACTGTCATGGAATTCCTGAATTATTTTCTTTATCAATAATCTGTTATAAAGTACCATTACACAAGACTTCTTAGTCCTGTGGTAGAGTATTCTGTCAAATAGGTGAAACTTACAATCATTAAAGCCAAATTTCCATATTTAATCTAGTTACTGAGGGAAGTTCCTTTACAATATTTTTCCAGAATTTGAGTCAGAGTATTTCAGTTCCTATCCTGCTTATAGCATTTTCTGACTTCCTCAAACAATTCTGTTCCTACATCAGTGATATTTATTCCCTTAATTAGAATTTGAGTTTCAGCTTCTAAAGGTACATAATCTGGGTTTTTTTGTTTGTTGGATGATGGCCACCATCTAAGTATATCTGAGTTCTTGTGAATTTTTCCTGCTTTATAGACAATAGTCATATTTTTTTTGTACTCTTGGATTGCTCTTTACCATCTCAACGTATTTCTATTTGGATTTTTCATGTTTATGAGTGATTTGACTGCATTTAAATCAGTGATGCATTCAAAAGAACTTCCATCAAAATGGTATTTAATTATATCATAAGCCCAAACCAAACATAAGAATTCCATTGGTCTTGCGCCATATCTTGCTTCTATAGGCTTTATCTTCCTATAAATAAAGCATATTGGTCCTCCAGAAGGTTTTTCTTGGACAATTTAGACTTTATGAAGGGAAGAACCTAATCCTTCTCCGCTAGAATCAATATAGAGCTTGAAGGGGATCTTCCAATCTTGCATAAGTAGTAAAGGATCACCTTTCAAGGATTGCTTGATCTTCCCATGAGCTATGATCCTCTCCTGTGCCATCTCAAACACTTTTTGTTGGTCACAAATCCTGTAAAGACCTCTCTGGCCAGGATGGAAAAGTCTTTAAGATGTTTCCTGTAGCAGATGAAAAATCCTGGAAAATACATCATTTGTTTCTTCATTTCTTGCATAGGCTTAAGTAAAACTTCTGCTTATTTATTTTTATCTATTCCAAGGCTAAGACCTGAAAGAACATTTCCAAGTGCTTTAAGTTCTTGGAAACCAAAATTATACTTTTTCAAAGATATCTTAATGTTGACTGTGGTGACTTTTTCTAGAATTGTTTTCAATCTTTCCAATTTCAAGGGCCAACTTTCAGAGCATATTATTATATCATCAATGTGAATTATTAACCATCTCCTGATTATTCAGTGGAGAAAATATGATGCATCATGCTCTGATGGTGTGAAGCTGAATTATTGATTCCAAAAGGCATCCTCAAGTACTCATAAATACCACAGTGTGCTATAGTTCTCAAACGTTGTTTGGCATTATCAGTCAAAATCTTCTGCTGGAAACCTTCGGATGCATCCATTGAGGTGATAATTGTTTGTTTTGATAGCTGGTTCAAGGCTTCTAAAATCCTTGGAATTGGTTATCTGTCAGGTATGGTATAGGTATTGAAAGCTCTGAAGTAACAAAACATTCTTGACTGATCATTGTACCATGCTATAATGACAGGAGTGGTTACTTCAGCTGTCTCATTATGGCCCAATTTTCTTAAGACACTAATTTCTACCAGTTCCTTGATATGTTTTTCCAGTGCCTCTCTAGCACTAGAACTTGCTTGGTAGGAGGTTCTTCTGAGGACTGGCAGGAATGTTCTCTCAATATCAAGCTTTAGGTCAGCTTATGTTCCAATTATTGCACTTAAAGCTTCATCATCAGAAGCGAGTTCATTTCTGTACTTGAATATCAACTCATACGGTTACTTCTTCATTTTTAATGAAAAGTAATGGTTGATTTGTGCTACAGAAATATCATCTTTTACAAATTTAATCCTTCCTTTATTTTCACCATGATTATTGGATGACACTTTATTTTTCACAGGGGAGAAACCAAATTTTCAACTTTTTTTCTCCCCAATGGTAAGTAATCCGTCTTTTTAGCTATTTATATCTATTTCATAGATATGGATATAATAATTACAAATTATAAAGTGCTTTTTTGTGCAATTATTCATTACTTCAAATTCAATTTTCATCCTTATTCTTCCTTCAGGGTGCAGAAATACAATATCTCCTTCGAATATGCCCAATAGATGCAATTTATTAGCGGAACTACTAGTTTTAACACCATTAATGGTTAAAAGGGATTTTTTTCATTCTGGAAATAAATATGCAAAATAATCATTTCCAACACATGTGTATAATGCACCTTTGTCAAGATTAACTGTAATATCTTGATTGTCCATTATAGCTGAGGTGATACAGGAAAAATCTGCAGTATAACCTTTTACTCTAGAAGCTTTTGTTTTCTGCATTCTTTCATCCTAAAAATCTGTAATATTAATGCAAACCTCACTATATTGGATTAAATGAGTTTGAAATTCATTTACTTCAAATAAGGCAGTGATCTTTTTAATTGAATTACTTTCTAAATCATTTTCCTCATCTGAAGGTAGAGATTCACTTATAGTTTATCCTTTTCTCCAGGGTTCCACTTTTTCAACACACTTGATTTTATTCATTCTTTTCTTTGGACAAGAACTAGCAAAATGGGATGTACCCCCACATTTATGGAACTTAAGAGGAGGTTTCTCAATTTTTCTTTTTGGAAAGTCTATTAGAGCTTTCTTGTCATTATGTCTGGATGATACAGGTCTCATTATTACTCTATGATATATTAATAAAAGCTATAGCTATGAGTGTGACACTAAATTAATATTAAAGAATAAGTCAAAAGGGCTCTGCAATAACTATATAGTGATTAGTAGCCTACTTAAAGTCCTGGTTTCACTTATCATCAGCTTTATTACTATAATAATGACTACAATAATTGATAATATAATAACATCTGGTTGATTCTATGGATACTTCTGTTTTTGACAGCTTTAGTACATAATAATTCCAATACAAGACAAGTTTATTCTTATTTTGGTGAGGATAAGACCTCTTTTATCTTACTTTAAGTCAGAGGTAGGTTATCCACCTTTGCAAACGACCACAGAGTGAAACATTTCACTCCTGTGGCTTACTTGTGGTCCAACAGGCTGAATATAGCCTTGTAGTGAGCTGAAATGTGGTTTTGGGACTACAGGTTTCCATTTTTAACCCATACAGGGTTAAAACCCTTTTCTAAAGATCTTCCACACTTTTTCTGGGGATTATGATTCATCAAAAGCTCAACATTTAATTTTTAGCGGCCTATTATTAGTCAGGCTATAAGTAATCAAAGCTTAATCATCTTTTGAATACCTTTGATTACTCATGATTCAATTATATGGGCAAGTATCCCACATTACCACCCTATACAGGCAAGTGAGGTATTCCATAATCCAAATTATGTGTAATCAACTGACAACAAGCCTTTTGGTGGCTTCTACACCTCCTAATTCAGTTTTCTGTGTTAGTATCGCATAATACCACTTGTGGGATTATAGCCTTATATCATCAACAGCTTTGACAGTTTTAAAGATAAAGAGCTCAAAAGTGGCTCAAATTGTAGTCACATGTTAGACTCACAAGATAGCCATACTCATGACCAACTTTTGATTAGACATGTCAAAGGTATACAGGCTCAAATTATTACTAATTTTGTGTAAAATAGTATTCTTGTTTTTTTAGGGGGAAAGTACTAATACCATTTGATCTTGGTAAGATACATAAATAAGAGCTACATATTTATGTATCCCTAATGTAACCCTTCCAGAAAATATTCTACTTGATATTTCTCTTATCAAAACTGTAGAAACTAGATGTGAGGTGAAACATTGTTATCATTTTTCCAGGTTTGACAAGTAGTATTTTTGTAATAATTTCTGATCCAATGGTTCTAAAGTCTTGTAAATGGTACCATTAGATAGCCCTGATTGAAAAATAAATTGAAGAGCCCCACTTTTTGGGTTCTTGATCAAAGCTCTAGATTCTATATTAGAGGTTAAGGTTAAGGTTTATGCTCAGAAAGACTTTACAACCTCAATAACTTGGGTAATTCTTATTTTTTGGTCATAAGAATAATATTTTCTGAAGGGGGGATCTTTCCTCCTTCAGATTCTCACATTTAAAGATTAACTCTTTCAGGTTATTCTTTTTGTTTTTATGGCCTTATTGTTCCTTTATTTGGCTTAATAATTTTTAAAGGTGTGTGTTTTACTCCTTCTTGTGTACCATGTTTATGGTACTTTTGAATGTCATCCTTGTGCTCTGGTTTTGATTCAAAGGCTGACATACTCTCTCTCCCAAAAAATTATCATTATTGACAGGACCCTTCTGTCCTCTTAGAAGCTCTGAGTCCTTTCAGATGTCTCCTTCCATCAGTACTTTTGGTTTTCATTGGGCACTTTTTTTGCATTAAATAAAGCGAAATTTGTTTGCCAGATATTTTGAGTTTTTCTTTAAAATGTATTTCCCCCTTCTGGACTCTCCCATTTTCATGTACTTTCAATTATCATTATGTATGCTTATACAATACACCTCTTGATAGTCTGTACCCAGAAGGAAACCATTCATTTCTGAATGTTCAAGTACCACAAACCCAATATTCAACCTTGAGTTTTACATCAAGTGTTGTATTATGATCTGTTTCTGAAATTTGCCATGCTCTAAGATTTGACTATGAAACAATAAGTAGAAATTACTACTATTTTACTTATTTTACTTTGAATGTCCTAATAGAAATTAATAATAATATTAAAGATAATTATCATAATAAGATCTTATTATAAGTATGCCATAAAATAATGGAATTTATATCATAGCAATAATATAATAAAATAGATATCTCTATATTTAATATATCAAGATATTCATGGAAATTTATTATTTCTACGAAAAAATAATCAACGTGTGTTAGATTTTTATTTAATAATAAAAAAAATTAATAACAATAATATGACTAATATTAAAGTTATGTATTTATATACATACTATTCACATTGATAAAGGAATTATTTGAGAGATAATAATAAAGAAAATATTATGATAAGACAATATAGCTTACTTTTAACACTGAATATGAAAATTTTGATTGAATCTAGGCCTAATAGAGTAAATACAACTTATTCAAATTGTATTTACAATAAAAATAGAGAGAAATACAGTTTTGACTATGTTTACCTGGATTTCAAGAATATATAAGAATTTAACAAATGATAATATAATATTGGTGTGATCATTTAAAAACAAGTGATCCCTACAAGATAAAACTTTTTTATAAGAGAATAAAGTGTTATACCTTTCTATTTAATATTTTATCAAATTTTATGTGACTGAGGGGAAAACAGAGGAATATGGGGTCTTTTTATGGTAAAGAACCCTTATTCTAGTAGATTTTTACTGATTTTATCCACTTCATTTTATAAATATTATAGTTTTTGGTTATTATCACATCATTATGAAACCTTTTTATCTCATTATTACACCATTTTTAGATTTATCACTGTAACTGTAATTTTCTGACATCATAAGCCTAGCATATGACTTAACTCAGTTGATTAAGGAAGTTTCAGCAATAAAATCTCAAGATCCACCAGTTTGATCTCTTATTCAACTTTTAAAATTGTAATAAAGCTACAGTTAAAGATCAAAAATGATTATTTTTTAAGCCTCAGCTTTGATCCTTAATAACGTTTAGCTTTTTCTTGAAACTGCAATTCAAAGAGTAAATTATTATAGCCTGGAATTTCCTTACTAATTCTTAAAGAGAATTTATTACATAATTGAAACTCTATTTTTGAGTATTTTTCTTGTAATTCATCTTTTCTGTTGAGATTTGCTATTTTAGACTTTAAACCATGATTTCAGGAGGTTATACCTTGACTATTGTTATGAAGACTAATTCATTCTTCAAGTATGAGCTATTAAAATCTATATATTTACTTTAATTTAGGTTTGGACCTCTTTTAATTTTGAGTGGTCAACTGGTATGGCTATTTTAACCAAATTTTCCTAATTTTCTCAACCTTGCCCATAACATTCCAAATGAATTTTATATATTTATTATTAAGTTTAATTCATATTAGCTTTTCTTTCTAATTAGGTCCCTATCTTGAGTATTTCAAGAGATATGAGCTAAAAACCACAAATATATGTACTGCTCATAAAGGTGCTTACATCCAAGTATCTCAGTAAGTATTGGGTTTACAGATATGAAATAAAAGAGCCATGTGTGTATTTTTTGATGGGGAATCCAATGGTGTAAATTCTTTCAAATTTTTACCCATTTCATTTTGAGATAATCAAGAATTTATGCTTTTTCATGCAATTTTTGCTTATTTTAATTCATTTTAAGATTAGAATTCAAATTCTTATTATTAAACTAAGCTTGTTAATATTTTTTGTGACCATTTTGGATATTTTGTCATATCTCAAAGGCTCACATTCCCTACCACCAAAAAAGATTGTACCACAATCTGATATAGCTGATTAGGGTATCATCCAGTTTCCTACCTCTTCAATAGAAGTTTTAAGTATTGAAAGTCAATAATGCTTAAATTGTTTATTCCTTGGGCCTTCTTTCATATCTGAGCCTTATTAAAAATTTATCAGAGCTATTTATATCTTTCTCAAGGAGCCATTCATCTTCTTTAGTTGGGTTTCTATAGCTTACAAGGTATCCTCTTTCCCTGTTATTTCTTTTCATCCTTTCTTCAAGGACTTCTACAATTTTCTTTTCTTCTCCTTCTTCTAGAGGGTTAATTTCAAGTGGTGGTATATTTATTAGGGGAAATAATTGCTTATCACTTGAGCTGTAAAGCGTTATTGAGCTTTCAGGAAATTCTCGGTGTTTGTTAATTAATTAACATGTTAACTCTAGCTGTGGAAATTAGGTCCATGCAGGGCTTATATCATAAAGGGTCCTGCGAAGGAATCTTTCAATTTATTTGGTCCCTTAATGTTATTAAGTTTAATTTTGATACTAGGAGTAAGTCTTCTATTTTAAAATCATGTGGTTTATGACTTTTTTCCCATCTTTCTTTTTCATATTTGAAAGAATCTTGCATGCATCTATTTGTATTATGTCTTTCTCTATCAAGAATTATCTTAAAACTTGTTTCTGTTGGGTCTATGTCAACCAAGTCCTTTCCAAGGGTGTCCTAAGGTAGTCTTGGTTTCCAACCTTTTTTCCAACATTGCAGGTGTTTTGCCAGTTGATGAATGGATTAATGCCTTATATGCCAGTTCAAGAGCTGGTATTAGAGTACACCAATAATGGGTAAAACCATCAGAGTCTTTTAATTCTAGTCCATAAGCACAGAATATTCTGATCATTTCTTCTAGATTTTATATCATTTTGTCTGCTAGTCCATCAGTCCAAGGGTGATAGGTTGTTGAAAATGATAGTTTTGTACCAAACACATTATGAATCTTTCTCCATAAAGCTCAAGTGAATTGGGGATCTCTATCAATTATGATATTTGGGAATATGCCTGTGTGGCTGATACTCTATTCCATATAATTATAGCTGTATCCATAGCTTTATCACCTTTATGACAGGGAAATAACATGGGTGTTTTACTGTACCTATCAGCTAACACTAGGCATTAATTAAAACTCTTATCTCTTCCTGGGGGTAAAGCTTTTATCCAATCAATATGGACTATTTCCCATGGGGATTTTGATTCTTGTATTTGGATAATCATTCCAAGTTTCTTTCCTTTTTTCCTATTTGCTTTTTTCCATATGTCATAAGTTTGGCAACATTCTGAAACATTTTTTTTCCAATTTGGCAAGCAAGAAAAAACTTTACTGTTTCTAGTGTTCTTTCTTCTCAGAGATTTCCAGAAAAAGCACTATCATGAAATGCATTTAGTATGCTGTTTATCAAAATTCTATCTGCTAGAGTCATAACACATGCTTTTTTGGTTCTATTTTAAAGAATTCCATCAAGGAGGTGGAATATTCCTTCACAATAAGCTTTTTTTACATAATTCATTTATTTTTGAAGATAATTATTGGTCTTTGTAGTCTTTCATTAATAATTGGTATAAAATATGGCAAATATTATCCATCTTATAGATTTCTTTAGCTTGGTTAAAGAATTCTTTTCCAATTTCTTTGACACATATTCCTTCTATATTTTTCTCTTCCTGTGGTACTCATTCTGGTTTTTCAGGTGTATTTTCAAAAGGCCATCTTCTCAGACCATCTGCATTCTTGTGAATATTTCCAGATTTATGGACTACATTCATATTTCCTCTATACTCTTGGATAGCAATTTGCCATCTCAGCATATGTCTATTTGGTTTATCCATTTTAAATAATTATTTAACAGAATTACAATCTGTAATGAAGTAAAATACTGTTCCATCTATTTAGTAATGAAATGTTTCTAAAGCCTATACTAAGCAAAGGCATTCCATTTTACTTTCTCCATACCTGGCTTCTGTTTGTCTAATTTTTCTGGAAATAAAGCAAATTGGCCTTTCAACAGTTTTTGCATTTATGATTTGTGTTTGGTGCAGTGAAGCGCCTAATCCTTCTCCACAAGAATCAATGTACACTTGGAAACATAATTTCAAATATGGAAATAAGAGAAAAGGAGCATTTGTGGGGTATTTTTTCAGGCCCTCATATGCTTTGACTCTTTCTTCAGTCATTTAATAAACTGTTCTTTTATCACAGTGCTTATAAAGAGATTTTGCAATTTTTTCAAATTCCTTTATATGCTGTATCTAATATCCAGGAAATCCTAATAATTACTGAATTCCTCTTTCATTTTGGGGCATTGTTTTAAGTATTACTGCAGCTACTCTGTTTTTGTCTATGCCCAAACTTAGTCCAGATACAACATTTCCTAGTTCTTTCAGCTCACTACATGCAAACTGAAATTACTTCAAGGATATTTTCATACTTACTTGAACTATTTTTAATCCGACTCTTCCAAGTCTTCTTAGGTGTACTTACCAAGTTTCTGAGAAAACTATAATATCTTCAATGTAGATGATCAGCTATCCTTCTGATATTTCTTCAGGGAATATGGTATTCATCACTCTTTGATAATGGGAAGGGGCATGTTTTATAAAAAATGGAATTCTTAGGTATTCATATATGAAACAATGAACTATTATTTTTAGTATCTTTTGGAATTTTCTGCTAAGACATTTTTTTGACAACCTTTAAGAGCATCTATGGCTGTAATAAGCTTAGCTTGTGACAGTTATGTTAATACCTCATGTATTCTAGGTATTGGCTATCTGGAAGGGATAGTGTAGGTATTCAAATATCTAAATTCCCCTACCATCCTTGACGTACCATTTTTCCATGTTATTATATCAGGTGTAGCTACCTTCACCTGTTCATTATTTCCTAATTTCCTTAAGAACCCTACATACATTAATTATTTGATGTGGACCTCTAAGGCTTCTCTAGCTCTTGGACTGGATGTGTAAGATGTGACTATGAAACTGATGATAATATTACTATTAATCAACAGTACTATGTCTGTTCTTATGAAATATAATAATAAAAAATTATTATAACCACAATTAAATAATTATAAAATTATTTCTTTCACGTGTTATACACTACTAGTGATTATAACAGTGAGCAGTAATTGTCTACAAGAATCAATTACAAGAAGAATTTAATAATAAAAACTTCTTTCATTAAAATAATAAAATTATTTTAATATATAATTATCTTTTACAAGAATAATTATAAAGATAATTCTTGAAGAAAACTATTACTAGAGAAAAACTTTAAGAATTAAAGATAAATGACTCACTAATACTCCAAAGAACTTATTGATAGATAAAAGTAGAGAAATTTGACGTGGAATTGTGGATTTAAGGGATCAAAAGGATTTATAACAGTATTACAACAATATATAGTTGTATTCTATGATTTCACGTCATTCTGGTTTATTCTGAAAGATTTGAAACACTTAAGAATAGCTTGTAACTAATACTTACTTGTTGGTAATAATGATTTAATAAATTGATAAGATGATGATGCGGAAAAAACAGCAAGAAGAGGCTTCTTTTAAGTCAACAACAGCTCACAGAGGCGTGCCATGGAGAAAACTGAAAAACCAGTGAGTGAGAAAACAATAAACCTTTTTGGATTATTGATTGCATCATTTGTTGTCACGTAAGATTATCATAATTACATAATTGATGCTTTTACGTGACTACCAACCCCAATATGGTTAAGAATAAAAGGAGTAACATCAGTAAATCTTCTTTTATTCCAAAATAATCATTGATTTCTCAAAGTTATCAATTTTATTGCCAATTTAATCACAGGTTTTAATTACTGTGAATTTTTGAAGATTCAGTGTTTCACGTAGAATGGTCAAAAATGGACTGTAAGTAAAACTTTTAATTTTACTAGTGAAACTGGAATTCTTCTTGGTTGTACCATAGATAATACAGTTCTTCATTGGTCCTGAAAGTTTCAGAAGGATTCATTGAGAATTGTATTTTTAATGAATTTTTGAAGTTTTACCTCATTTCTACGTAGAATTGCAAATAGCAGTATTTTGCTGGGTGCTATGAGGTAAATCAATGAATATGGGTCCCAAAAGGGTTTTAATTACTCTTTTAGGGTCTATTCATGGAAATTCATCAAGAATTGACGTGGTTACAGGAGTCTAAGTAGCTCATTACCTCCTTGGCATGTCAAAATAGCAGGTTATTTGCTATTTTCTTATGATTACAGTAGGTGTAACTTGGTAACCAAGTTCCCAAAGAGTTTTAGTTTAACAATTGGGCCAAGATGAGCCATGGATCCATGCTCTGGAGCTATCCATGCCTCTGAGGCCTCAGAAGTTGGGTACCCTGGCTCTCTTTGATGTCTTTTGTCCCCCTTGCTTATTTTTCACGTAAAAATAGAAATTTAAGCTTCAAGTGAGATATCCATTATGGGTGTACCAAAAGTCCATGTAAGAATACCATGATATTAAGTGCTCAAAACATGCATAAAACTATTCTTAGTGTATATGTACCATGGAATTTCTCACTTTCCCATTATTTTGGCTTAAAATCAAGAAAAACAAAACTTTTCATGGATCTTTTATGTGGTATTGAAGTATTTTCCATTTTACCACCTCAAATACTTAAATTGAGCTTATTCACTCTATGGGGCTACCCTAGGTGAATTTTTGTGTAGAATCCAAATCTGGTCTTAAATCCATGGATTTACTTACTCAATAAAAAGTTATTCATCTTTTCTGAAATTGAAAATGATGAATTTTGGATATATGCATGACTTATGAGTTATGCATAATTCAAAATTTCTTTTTAAGATAATTGTGGCCTATTTGGGTATGTAAAATATACCTCAAGGCTCACAGGATGGATAAACTGGTCTTCTTAACAGGAGTGGATAAGGTTTTTCTACATTTAGAATAATATCTAACTCATATTCAATAATAACATCTAGTGGTTCTTGTTTATTTTCAAAGACATTTTTGTATTTATATAAGAGATAAATTAGTGTTTCTTTCATTTTCTCTGTTAATTCTTTATTTAATTCTTCCTCTTCCAGTTTTTTACTTATGAATAAGTGCTGTTGTGGGATTTTTTTAATTTTTCATGGAAGTAATTTGCTTCTTATTATTCTAGAAACCAAATTTTCTTCTTTTATTGCCTACTATGATAAAATAACTATCCTTTTGCTTTGATATACCTATGCCATTAGTTGATAAGAAATCATTTCCAAGTATGAAATGGCTACTGGTACAATTTTCGATGACTAAAAACTCCACTTTATCTTGTATACATTGATATGGATGTGCTAAAATTAATTTTAAATCAATAATTCCAAGGGGTTTCATGCTTTCACTTGCACTACTAAATTTTAACCCTTGTATTGGTATACATTTGTCTTTCCAATATGGTATAGGTGTCTGTAAATAATTTTTCCAACACAAGTGCAATATGCTCCTGTGTCCAGATTTTCTTTTGCCTCTTGATTTTTTATCATCACAATACTTTTACTTGATTTTCCAGATTTATATCTCATTTCTTTTGCAGGTTTGGCTCTATGAAATTTCACATCTTGTATATCTTTAAGGCATGTATCAGATGTTCCAATTTGTCGTAAAGCGGAGTTTACATCCAGTACTTAACATATTAAATCAATATTCTTAATTTGGGAATTAATTATTTTGATTTCATCACTTTCAGAAGTTTCTGATTATTCATTTTCTCTCTCAGAATAAGATTATTCTTCCTTGTCATTGTGGCCTTCAGTTTCCACTATTTCATTGATCTTAGCTTTTTTGAAGGAAATTATTGGCTAAGTGCCCAAAACCCCACATTCATTGTGTTTTCCTTTCTCACTAGTGGTATTTTGTTTTGAAGTTTCTATTGTTTTATCTCTCTTGATAAATGGTTTTTTGGACTTTTTATGTCTAATTTCTTCCATGTTATTCCAATCTTGGTTCTTGTCACAATGTCTTCTAAGGAATTAATATAATATTTTGTTGGAAATGGTTCTATGAACATGCTTCTTAAGGAATTCTCAAGCTCTACTCCACATTTTCTCAGAATCTTCATTTGTACCATCTTTTGTGAAATTTCTGGGTATAATTCAGTCAATCTTGCAACTTATTTGAAGAACCAAGTAAACGTTTTGTCTTTGTCTGGGTCAAAGAATGATTTTTTAAATTCATTTTCTATTTTATACCTCCAAGAATTATTTTCCCACTTGGTGATGACTTCATTTTTCCACCAATACCAGGCATTTTCTCCATTTGCCTATCCTATGCCTTATTTCCATCTTTTTGCATATTTCTCAAATAATGAATGTAATATTGCAGTCATTAATTCATCTGGTCTGGCATAATCTTCTTGCAACATATCAATTGTTATAATAAATGACAAGTGGTCATATTCACCTTTGCTGGTTAATGTTGGCCATTCTTTAATTTGAGGTGCTTCTTTTATTAAAACTTGATTATTGTCTTGATGACTCAAATCTGTTATAAAGGAATTTGTTATTCAATCTTTTGGTTTAATGGGGCTTCTTATATTGAAAAATGGGGTTGATAGCCTTGGCATATTCAAATTGACCTCATTTATTTTATCCATTTTTCAAGTGATAAGTCTAATTTCACTTTGAATCTCATCTTTAAGATTAATTCTTGCTTCATCACTTTTTTCTACATATTCCAGAAGTCATTTTTGGTGTTATGAAGTCTTTTATTCAGTTTTTCAACATAAAGGGAGATTTTTCAACTTTTCTGTTCAATTCTCAATACCTTTGTCATAATTCATTGTCAAATTTCTTCTTTGATATCTTTCATGTACTCATACAACTCTTGTTTTTCTTGTATTAGCTTTTGATTATTTTAAATGGAAGTATTTTGTTTATTATTTTCAACCACAAATTTGATATTATCTATTTCTTTCTTATTTTGTACAAAAATTTGGTATAAAGATAATATACTGTTGTTTATTTCCTTTTTTTGATAATAAACTGTTTTTAATTTTTTTTGAGTCTAATATCTTTCAGTTTCTGTTAAAGAATTCACAACATCAGGAGACAAAGTTATTTCTTTGGGAAAGAAGGTTGTCTCATTCTTTTCTCCCCTTTGTCCTTGGATTCCATCAAGGTTCTAGCCATGTTCAAGACATTGTCCATGGCATCTTTTTGGATTCTTTGGATCCTGTAACTGGGGGAATATGGCTTCCTCCAATTCTTTTTCTTGTTCTTTTTTCCTTCCTGGGGATTTTGGCTGGCTTGCGGCTTGCTTGTAGAAGCTACTGGGGCTTCTTCCTTTCTTACCTCCCTCTTTTTGTTGTGCCATTCCTTTATATTTTTGATTTTAGTTTTAAATGATAGGGGATTCCATCCATTGGAGTATTTCACTATTTCCTCCTCCTGAAGAAATTTCTTGAGGATGTTCCAGGAGTTCATCACTCCTTGGTGGATTTGGGGAAACAATTCCCAGTCCTGGTCTTTGTATACTATGTAGTACTGTTACTACTGGCTCATTTATATGTCTATTTGAGCCCTCTTAATATGATCTATTCCTGTTTCAATGACTCATACCTACTTGTAATTCTGGTTGAGAAATAAAGGGAATTTCAAGGACTTGCCTATGGGATATGGAACTTCCCTGTGTGGATTCTGTTCCACTGGTGATTTTTCTCTTTCTTTTTCCTTTTGTGGGATCATTTCTACTTCTGAGTCCACCTCAATGTGATTGGATGGAGAATTGGGAACCTCTTCTGGTAGTAATTTTTAGCAATAAAGAGATAAAACAAGAGAAACTTAAAAAAAGTTTCTTTTTATGGAATTTTTGAGAAAGGTGCTCACCTTCAGAGTCCTGAATTGTGGGTCCTTAAAAATCAATTTTTCTGAGCTTTTTTTCTTTTTCTTTATTGGTGTTGGAGAGCTTTGAAAATTTTCTGCAACCAACCTTTCAACAGTGGTGTGTTTATCCTCTGTTGGGTTGTCTTCAAAAATTAAAAAAGACAAATAAATATAGCTATTTTTATGAAAGTCTTATTTTTGTAAATATATGGCAATTTTCATGTAAAAACGTCCCTTTTTATCCTTTTTTTTATATAAGAGAAGTAGTAAAAAAAGGAATAAAATGTTTTTTATTTATTTTGAATTTATGATTTTTCGCAAAAAAGAATTATAATATGATTTTTTGATTATATTATGATATAAAATAATATTTTTAATTTATAAATATTTCATTTTATCACTGAAGTCACTCAATGAGAGGTCTTGCAAGCCTTGGGATGTAAAGAACCACATGTGAGACAATACAATCACTTTCCAAATGCCTCAATAGTTTTTAAATTCAATAAATATTAATTCATTTTATAATTTATGATTATAAACTGAAATTTCTTATTTGATAAACCCAATTTGAATCTTTCTATCAGGTCTTCTGAGTAAATATCATGGCTGGGCCCCCCAATGTCAGGTTTCACTATGAAGCAATGAGTAAAAATTACTAATATTTCACTCATTGTGCTCTCAATCACCTAATGGAAATGAATAATAAGATTGAAAATAATTATATTATTTGAAAAGAATAAGATAGATATATTAATATATTTATTGAAATTTATTATTTATAACAACAAATAATAGATGCATGATAAATTGTTATTTAATAATAAAAAGCTCAATAGCAATAATATTACTAATCTTAAAGCTATATATTGATAGAAATGCTATTTAGGTCAATAAAAGGATTATTAAGGGGTAATATGAGAGAAAATACTATAATAAGAAAAAATAACTTACTTTTAACACTTAATATAATAATTTTAATTAAATTTATGCCTAATAATGTAAATACAGCTTATTCAAATCTTATTTGCAATAAAAAAGGGAGAAATAAGCTTTTACTATTTCTATGTGGGTTGAGAGAATTTAAGAAAATTTTACAAAAAGTAATCAAATATTGGTGTAATTACATAAAAGTTGGTCTTTTATAATATGAGATCTATATATAAGCAAATAAAGTGTTATACCTTTTTATTTAATATTTTATTGAATTCAATGTGTCTGAGGGGGAAACAGAGGAAGAAGGGGTATTTTTGTAGTAAAGATCCTTCCTTCCAGTAGAAATTTACTTATTTTATCCACTGGAATTGATCAATATTATAAGGTTTGGTGATGATTACATAATTATGAAACCTTTTTCTCTCATTATTATGCCATTTTTGAGAGCTATCACTTTAGCTCTAGCTTTCTGACATAATAATCGGAATATGACTTGATTCAGTGGATTATGGAATTCTTAGTCAAAAAATAGCAATATCCACCAGTTGCAACTCTTATTCAAATGTTAAGCTTAGAATAAAGCTACAGTTAAAAATCAAAAATTATCATTTTTTAAGCCTTAACTTTAATCTTGCATAAATTTTGAGTTTTTTACACAGCTGAAATTCATAGTGAATTCTGATAGCCTGAAATTTACTTACCAAGTTTTCAAGAGTATTTAAGTACTTCATCAAAACTCTATTCTTGATAATTTTTCTTGTAATTTGTCTTTTCTGCCAAAATCTACGATTTTAGACTTTAAAACATGCTTTCATTAGTTTATACCTTGAATATCATGAGAAAACCTATGTCATTTTTCATTTATTAACTAGTATAATCTGAATATCTACTTCATTCCAAGTTTTCACCACTTTTAACTTCAATTGGTCAACTGGTATTTCTATTTTTCTTAACCTTGTTTATCAAATGCCAAATAAATTTTATACATTTATTGCTACAGTTATTTTGCAGTAACTTTGATTTTGGACCAATTCTTTACAATTATTATTTGATTATATATGAGCTCAAAGCTATGAATACATTTACTTATCATAAAATTGCATATATCCAGGTATCTCAGTAAGTATTGGATTTACAGATATGACATGAAAGATTAATATTTGTATTGTTTAATTGGGAAACCAATGATGTAATTTCTTTTACATGATTATCAATTTGTTTCTGAGATAATCAAAAATTCATGCTTTTTTAGAGTATTTTTGCTTATTTTAGTACACTTTAAGATTAGAATATCTATTCTTATTGTTCTAATAGTTTTAGCAATATTATTTGTTATATTTTTGGATATTTATTCATATCTCAAAGGCTCACAAGAATAATTGCATCTTTCCTGATGCACTTCTGAAATTTCTGGCTTCTGTTGGAAGTATTCTTTCATACCAGTCAGGAAAGTTCTGTTCCAATTATTTCTTGGCTTCCACTGAGAATTTTGCTCCTGTTTCAATGATCAAGTGATTTTTCTTCTTCTCAATGTAAACATCAAAGTCTGGTGGTGTCCTATTACTAAATCCTATCCCCAATTTTTGTATTTCAAAGGATTATTGGGCATCTTTGGCTGTCTTTTGGGAAATATGGTTCCTAGTGAGGGGGATTCAATCCTTTGTGGGGATGCTTTTTCATATTCCACTATGTATTGGTCTATGTTTTCTTATTCACTGCTTGATAAATCTCTAATTCAATTGCCCATGCTATCACACTAAAACCTTGTCTTTGTTTGGTCTTCTGGTTCTTCCTCTATCTCAAATATCCTATTCCCTTTTGGAAGGTTATTTTCATAGTGATCAGGTGAGCCACAGTTGTGACATGTTTTCTTCCTTGGTTCTTCTGAACTATTAGACTACTTTTTTTCAGGAGATGTTCTTTTCTCTTCCCTTTTGTAGTCATTTTTGTAGGAGTTATTTCTCCAAATTGATGTTCTCTTATTTACATCTTGCAAATTATTTTCTATTTCTACATCATCAAGGGTGCACTCCTTATAGCATCTGTGTTTTACTGCATGCTCCAAGTCTCCTGAGAGCTTTATCAACAGATTATTATTTCTAATCTCTGTTTTAATGTGAGTATCAATAGCCCGCAGCCTTTATGACTGCCTCAAACCCTATTCAATTGGATATTTGTCCAATTTATATGTATCCATGTCAAAATAAATTGTCTTTTTCCAAATTCAAGTTCCATTGCTATATATTTGTATAATTTGGTTTCTCCACCATTTCCAGCTTCTTCTTCCATGTATTTCTTTAATCTCATTATACCAAATATTGTCATGGATTTTGAAATTTGTATTTAGCTTTTTAGTAATCCAGTCATTTGGAATTCTCGGAACAGAAATAAAAAGACTATCAGTATAGTCAACCAGCTCCATATGGTCATATTCTCCAATTCCTGAGAAGGTGAGACAGCTTGTAACATCTGGGAGATGTTTCAGAGATTCTTTTTCTTAATAGATCATATCTTAACCATCTTGGTATACAGATTCAGATCTAAATCTTAGGTTATTTCTACCAATAATTTGTTTTCATTGGTCTTCTTTTATCTCTGAGTCAAGCGTATTGTGCTCCCAAGTTTCACTTTCCATTTGTAAATTAATTTCTTGTCTCATCTTGGGTGAGGTCAAGTTCTTTACATGTTCCTTCTCCTTCAAGTATAGATTGTCATCATCTTTGAGCTTTAAGGCCTTTTCTTGAGCTATCTCCAGTCCTCTTGAGGCTTTTACCTGTTCAATTAACTGTTTCTATCAAGATTTGCTTTGGGATTGAAGCTCTTTTCATATCTTTTCCACAGTTGGGCTTTTAATCTCTAATAGCTTTCATGCAGTCCCCACTGCATGTCAATATGAATGTGCTTCCAAGATCTTGGTTTATCTTCCTGTAGAGATTCATATTTTTTTCAGCTGATAAGCTGTACCACTGCTTGAAGAAATCTTTGGGTCAATAATGTATTTTTCAATATTTCCCTCAATTTCCTAAGATTCTTTCTGGGAAAGAATATTTATTTCAACCAATTTCTTACAATATTTCTTAGTGTATTGAGACTTTTTTTCTTCTCATTGGAAGAATTTGTTTGTTTGTTTTGTATCCCTTTGTTCCTTTTGGAAGCCTCCTGCAACAGAGAAATTTGGTGAGCTTTGAATCCACTGATGATTCATTTTTGGACTCCAGAATCTATCTGTGTGTCTGTTTATATGAGTGTTTTGACTCAAACTCCCCTTTTGGGTAGACTGGACAGGATATGGTGAGTCATAATGATTTCTTCTGAGTTCCTGAAATCCTTTTGTAGGAGTATTTTTCTCCATCCTATTGTGAAGGTAACCTTGGCTAATGTGGCATCCTTGATTTCCTTTACCAAAATCATTTTTTTCCTTTATGACCCCACCTTCTTGTGGCTCTTTTCTTTTCTAAAGGTTGATTTCTTGGTATTCCAAGATTTGTGATCAGACGTGATGTCATGGTTAATAATGGAAATGAATAACATTAAAAGAGGTTTCTTATTTATGTCACAGGGGCTCTTGTGGAAGCGAGAGTGGCCTGGAACTCAGGAATTAAGAACTCACCTGGAGGGCTCCAAAATAATAAAGAAATAAGAAGAATATATTTCTTTAAGGAAGAATAAAAGTAAAGACAAGTATGCCAAAAGATAAAGAGAAAAGGAAGCCAATGGCCAAGATGATAAGAAAGCCAAAAGCCAAAGAGCCAACCAAATGAATCCTCAATTCACTTTTTCAACCTTCCAGAAACAACAATGAAATTAGTAAGGTATATGACCACCAATAACCACTGACAGGCAAAGAAGAAAGGTGCAAATGACTGACTTAAGATTATCAGTATTCACTTTAGAAAGGTAAGAGAAAATAAGGATAAAAATAAATCCAATATATCAATTAACTGGGGGAAAAGTCCCCAGGTGATGAAAGGTGGCCAGTATATGTGAAAAGCTGAAAGGCTAATCCTGGAAGGTGAATCATCCAGCTGTATTGTCTGAATTGGGCCAATACAGTTCTGGCCATCTTGAGAATTGAATTGTGTGACTGAATTCCCACAGTGGAATATGAACTGGCCCAATTGGGCCAAGGCCATACAGGATGCTTGATCACTACCTTTATGGACCAATTGAGTTGTCCAAGAAATGCTGAGTACTTGATGCCTTGACAATTACTGAAAAGATTGATAACCTCTGAGAATTTCCCTTAGAATAGTCCTGATGAGAAAATGACAGCCCAACCCCTGCAGGGCCAGGTGGCTGGGATCCTTGAATGGTCTTCTGGTAGCTGCCAGGGAATTGCTAAGCTGGAATAGCTGAAAGATCCTCCTTCAAAATTGGGGATGGATTGGGTACTTGATTTGGAATCATGTAATTGGGTCCTGGAAATGTCATAATTGGATTCCTGAGCATAAATGGTGCATAATGGTATATTCTACCATATATGCACCACTCCTGGATCCTTGAGTACAGGGTGCATTGAGAAAGGAAAAATCTTCCCCTGAAACTTGGGGGAATCTTTGCTTGGAGCTGAGCTGGTGGCCTCTGGTGGTTGCCAGAGGCCATGGGCTGAATAGTGGCCCACAGGTGGTCCTGAGGTTGATTTAGGCCATTTTGGGTTGGTTGGGATTTGGGGCCAAAACTGGCTGAGGTGGGCCCACCTGGCTTTGGCAGCTGATTGACTTCCCCCTTGGCTCCTTTTGGTCTCATTGGATTTGGGCCAAAAGAGGCCTAAGGGTCCCACAGACCACAGGCCATAGAGGCCATTGGGGGCCTAAATGGCCCAAAAAGGCCATAGGGGGCCTAAATGGCCCAAAAAGGCCATAGGGGGCCTAAATGGCCCAAAAAAGCCATTTGGGCCAAAACCCAACTAATATAAGGGGTTGGGCCAAGGGGCCATAGGCCCCTGGAAGACTGAAAGGACCCCAGGCCCAAAAACAAGGATAATGGCCTGGGGGTTGGTGAGGTGAATAATTGGCCAATAAGTCCAATGAAGGCAGGATAGGGCCAAGAGGGTACAATTAGCCATAAATATATTGAATGGCCAATTGACTATAACTTGGGTTCAGGTTATAATTGCCACAACACCCATTGAGGGGGGTGATTATTCATGGTTGTGACAGTACCCCCCCTACCTTGAATGGTGAGCTCCTGAGCACCAAGGTAAGGTACAAGCCTGTTGGGCCTGTTGAGACAGATTGGACGTAGGGATTCCAGAGGTATTGAATCTTGAAAATAATTTTTTCAGACTGGTAAAGAGGTTGGTATATGAGATGAGGTTGATTTTGTCTTCTTTTGACATTTGGCTTCAAATTTTTAAGAATGAGTTGACATAAAGATTGGCATTAAAGTTATAAGAAAGAAATTTTGAAAAATTTAGAAAGAGAGAAAGATAACAGAGAAACTTGAAAATAGGAAAAAGAAAAAATAAAAGAAAAAAGAATCTTGAGGGGGATTCCAATCCTCACCACGGATATTGAGAGTTGATTGGAGCTGGCCAAGGACCTGGAAAACAAGATTTGATTCCAGGTGCTCACAGAGTGGCCAAGGTTATGTTTTTTAAGATTTTAGACCCATCAGGGAAGTGCACAGCAGGAGAGGAAATTACTTTTGGTAGTTACCACTCCTGCCAGTTCCATAAATTAAACAAGATTGATGAAAGAATGTATTGAAAATTAATGAATTGGAAAAATAATTAAGAATAATGGTTCATTTCCCCAAGTGGAAATGGCCATATATTGGAATTTGATGTTGAAAGCCAGGTCAAAGTTCTGTGTCCAAAATTGCAAAGTGCTCACATAGTGGCCAAGGTGATGCTTACAACAAAGAAGAGTAGAATACCCCTAAAGGTGCATAACAGTAGTGGGACTTACTTTTGGTAACTCCTCTCCCCACCAAGCACCAATAAAGTCAAGCTCTTGAAGAATTGGGGCCTGGCTTGTCTGGATATAAAGAATGGAAATCCTTGAAAAGTTCAGGGCAATTCTTGAGGTTTTTGGCTGGTTCCCAAGTGGATCTTTCTGGGTCTTGACTGAAACCTTTCCATTCCACCAGATACCATAACTTCCTTCTCTTGAACTTTGAATCCAGTATTCAAAAGACTTCCCATTCCTCTTCTTCTTCAATGATTATTGGAAGAGGAGGTTCTTGATTCCGATTTGGGATTGTTGATGTCTTGACTGGTTCAAGGAGGGAAATGTAGAAGACTGGATGGATGGATTTCCATTGAGATGGAAACTTGAGGTGGTAAGCATGAGTACTGATTTTCTTCAAGATTGGAAAAGGACCCAACCATCTTCCAGACAGTTTTTTGGTAGGTCTGGTTGATTTGATGTTTTTGGAAGGAAGCCATACCATGTCACCAGGATTGAAAACAGGTGGACTTGCTCTACTTTCATCTGCATACCTCTTAAACCTGTTTATGGCAACTTCAAGTTCCCTCTTGACATATTGCTCTACTGATTGGATTTTTGTTGATAAATTTCCAGAAGGAGTATCTTGAGTAATTTGAACTGAGTCAAAATGAGGATCTCTTCCATAAACAGTGAAAAATGGTAATTTTCTTTTGAAGAGTGGTCAGAGTTATTGTAGGCAAATTCAGCCAGAGGGAGCCAGGTGTTCCAATCATCTTGATGATAACTGACATACATCCAAAGGAACTGTTTTAGTATCTGATTTACCCTCTCTGTCTGTCCATCAGTTTCTGGATGGTAAGCAGTTTACAGATCTCTTGAAATCTTGAGCTGCTGACAAATATTGGTCCAAAAAGAAGAAACAAAAAGTGAACCTCTATCACTGACAATGCTTGAAGTAAGGCCATGCTTTGAAAAGATATTCTTGATGAATAAAGGGCCAAATCCAGTGAAGTGATTGAAGACATTGTGGTAATAAAAACCGCCATTTTTTAAAACCTGTCCACTATGACCAGAATTGAATCAAAAGGATTGGACAGTGGCAGTTGAGTGATGAAGTCCATTGAAAGACAAATCCAAGGACCATTTGGAATTGGAAGAGGTTTGAGGAATCCAAGCTTCTTGTTTCTTGAACACTGTTGACAGGATGAGACATGATCCTTGATGAATTGAGTCATGCCAGACCAGTGGAAATCCTGCTTGACAAGTTTGAGAGTCTTCTCTTGGCCAGGGTGTCCAGCTAGAGGAAAATCATGACATTTTTGAAGGATACTGAGCTAAATTGTGGGGTCATTTGGGACCACCACCCAATCTTTTAATAAGAGAAGCTGGGAAGAGGAATCAAGAGAATAATCTTGCACAGATCTACCTTCACCCAATTCTTGAAGAATACTTCTGTACTGAGAATCTTTCCATAGAGCCTTCTGGATTGAATCAATCAAATTTGAAAAAGATTCCACCTTGAGTGAAAAGTATCTTGAAGGTTGGACTTCATCCTTCTTGATGAGCTTTTGGAAGTTCATTGGATTCTTGCTGATGAAATCCTCCCCCCTCTCCGGATAAACGTTCTCCTGACGTGACAAAGCATCTGCAAGAGTAGCTAGGCAGCCAGGGTGGTAAGTGATTGAGAAATGAAATTCAGAGAGGAATTTGGCCCAGCGGGCTTGACTGTGAGTAAGTACTTTTGAAGACATGAAGTATTGAAGGGAAGAATGATCAGTGAGAACCTCAAAAGGTGAAGAAAGGGAAAGAAGGAAAGCCCTCCAGCACTTGAGAGTCCAGACTATGCCAAGGAGCTCCTTGTCATGAATCTCATAGTTGAGCTCTGCTGGAATAAGCTTTCCACTGTTGAATGCAATGTGATGTTTTCCTGAGTCAGAGACCTGACTCAGTACAGCACGCAAGGCATAATTGTATGCATCCGTCTCTACAATGGTGGGCAGAGAAGGATTGGAGTGGTGCTGGAAGCCTCTTTGAGCTGATGAAACTGACTAAGGGCTTCCTCCTTGAGGGAGAGCCTGGTGAGTGAACTTATTTTCTTTGAATAATTCTTGATGAAATGGTGGTAAAAGCTGGCAACGCCAAGGAATGATTGAAGAGCTTTGAGGTTTCTTGTAGGTGGCCAATGAAAATTTGCTGTACTTTTGCTTGGTCCATCTTTAGGCCTTCTGAAGAAACAACATAACCTAGATACTCAACGCTAGTAACATGAAATAGGCACTTAGAAGCCTTAGCAAAGAGGTTATTGGCTCTGAGTCTGGAAAGAACAGTGGACACATTAGTGACATTTTATTCCTGACATTTGGAAAATACCATAATGTAATCCAAATAAACCAAAACATAAAAATCAAGAAGATCTTGGAAAATATCATTGACAATATTTTTAAAAGAGGCAGGAGCATCGGTGAGCCCAAATGGCATAACCAAATACTCATAACTGCCATAAAAGCTGTCAAATGCTCATCACCCTCCTTGATTCTGAGCAGTTTATATTCACCAGGCAGATTTATCTTGGAGAAGATAGAAGAACAATTAAAGACATTAAGAATCTGGTTCATAGGAGGAACAGGATACTTGTTCTTTCTAGTCACAGCATTGAGTTTTCAGTAATCAACACACAAACGGAGGCCACCATCTTTCTTTTTAACAAAGAGGACAGGTTCTCCTATTTAAGAGGAGCTTTGCCAGATGAAAACTTTCTCTACATTCTCTGAAATATAGGCCCTGAGTGTATCTGACTCTTGGTTTGATAAAGAGTAGATCACTCCAACTGGAGGTAGAGACCCCTCCAGCTCAATATGATGATCACAGGCGCAGTGAGGAGGAAGTTTCTCTGCTTTCACCTTGGAGAATACATCTAAATACTGGTGATAGACAGAAGGAACAACCTTCATCACAGTTTCTACTTCTTCTGGCTCTTCCACTTCATCCCACAACTCCTCCAGGGAGTTTTTTTAGATGAAGGAGGAAGGTCCATATTCCCAAAGAAGAGATGAAGCTAAGATACAGAATCATCTTCTCTAACATCTTGAATCTTTTTCAATACTTCATCTCTAGATGATAGTAATGACTGATGGTACCTATGGGAAGGAATATGGACAGAAGATGGAAATGATGGTGTTCTAGAATCACCAACCAGAGCTGCACATGATTTGGCAGAAGAAAAGTCATTACTGAAAGATTTTGAAGGATCATAATAGTCCTTATGATCAGCATTAAAGGTGATCAGCCCTTGCCCCCAATCAGTAGAAGGATTAAAATGATTAAGAAAGTCAAAGCCCAATATGAGGTCCTCTCCCTTGGGAGTATCAATGACTAAAAAGTCCCATTCAAAGCTTGGGAATGAAGGAAGCTCAACCATATATTTAGTATGGTGAGTCACAAATAGGGAAGGGGACTCATAGGAGTGCAAAATGATAAGAGAAATCTTCTCTGGGAGTTCTGACATAGTCAATGAATACTTTTGAACGAACTGCTTTGCAATAAATGAGTTGGTAGCACCAGAATCAATGAGAATACTGTAAAAAACATCAGAAAGAGAATGAAAACAAAGAATTCAAGAGAATTCTTGACACAAGTATTCAGAATGCACAATTGTGCTCTGGATGGAAAAAAGTGAAGACCATTGAACACAACATTATCTTTACTCAGGCTTTTCCCTGGCTGGGAAAGTGGCCTGACAGTTGGGTAAGCTTGTTTTGAGTCCTTTTGAAACAGGACTCAAGACTATGCTTCCCACCACAATAGGTACATAGACCCTCCTTGATTCATCATTCTTTTTCAGAATTCATTAACTTGAAGTGTTTATTCAGCAAAGAAGAATGGGGCTTATCCCTCTTCTGAGAATTCTTCCTCTTTTGAATTTAACTTGAAGAATTTTGAGGATGAGAAGAATTTGACTTTGAGGCTTCAGGCTTCTTCTCTTGATGATGACTCTTCTCTTTTTGCCTCTCATGGTACCTGGTATCAAGTCCCAGGGTAACATCCATTAAGTCTTGAAGAGAGTCAATCCTTGAAGGATGAGAGGCCAATTGATCCAAAATCCTGGATGGCAATCCCTTCCTGAAAGGATTAATAAGAGCCCTTTCACCCCAATCCCCAATTCTTGAGACCAAACTTCTGAAATTGGCTACGTATAAAGAAACATTTCCACCTTCTTTCATTCTTAGAGTATCCAATTCTGCTTCAGCTTTTCTGACTTCATTTTGGTCCCCAAATAAGATGAAGAGTTGAGATTTGAATAAGCTCCATGAATTGAGAAGGTAATCTGGATCTTGATTGGTGAGATTGGAAAGGTAAGGCTCAATCCATTTTTCAGCCCTGTGAACAAGAAATGAAGTGGAATAGAGAACCTTCTTTCTGTCTTGATAGAAGTTTGCCAAATCATTATGCAATATCAAGTGACAAGACTGAATGAAGC
The DNA here is from genome assembly GCA_023105745.1 of Austropuccinia psidii. NCBI lineage: Eukaryota > Fungi > Basidiomycota > Pucciniomycetes > Pucciniales > Sphaerophragmiaceae > Austropuccinia > Austropuccinia psidii. The sequence continues at coordinate 25,423,183 of JALGQZ010000009.1, read as the reverse complement.
TTCTTACTTTGAAGGGCTGAGTTCCATCAAAGCATTCTGGTGCCTTCATAGATGGAGTCTTGAAGGCTGGTGGTCTTGATGACTCAGAAACTTAAGTTGCTTGAAAATTGGCCATAATTTGAGTCATCTGCTGCATAATGGCCAATAAGGATGGTTCAAACTGATGGGACAGGCTGATCAGACTGGGCTAGAGTTGGTCCTCCAGTAGCGTGGGATGCCCCCACCAGAGCAGGAACACCTACAGTACCATCAGACTCTTCCTCCTCCTCTTCACCATCTTCACCAGGACCTTTGAAAGTGGTCCTTGAATTTCCTGGGAATGAAATTGATCTTCTTTGCCCTCTTCCTTCCTTCCTGGATGGTGCTGCCCTTTCCATACGGGGTCCTCTATCTAATTGGGCCCTCAGTTGAGGAACTGCTGGGGTGCAATCAAGAGGAGCTCTTGGAGTTGGAGTAAGAACAGATTGAGTTCTGTCTTGCAGGAGGTGATTGTTGAATGGGCATGATTTCAGGAATGGAAATTAATTAAATGAATGAAAGATCAAAATTTGCTTGAAGTCAAAAATTAACAGTTAAACTTTGAGGAAAACCAATGAATCAAATAAAAAATCTTCAGGTAAATCAATCAATTAAATATCAAATGCAAACTTGAAGTCAATAAATCAATGAGTTGATCAATCAAAATATTGCAAAACCAATCAATTAATAATGTCAGGACAGTGTGGTATTCCATACCATTAGTACCAGTTTCAAGCTTACCAATAAAACAAAAGAAAAAAAATGATGATGAAAAGAATTACGCAAAACAGATTTACACATTACAATTACAAATTTCAAAAAGAAATATACAATACACAGCCTCAAGATCTTACCAAAACAGTATAGTATCAAAGAATTTATCCACCTTATTGCATCATCAATAACAAATTACGTCATTAAAGGCAGTTAATTTAAATGAAGGTATATGAAGATGGACCAAAGCATCAGAAGATGTATTTTCCCCACCTTGATTCAATTTAAAGAAGAAATACCTCAAGGCTATGCATAAAATTACAATATATTTTCCAAGAACAAATGCTTCCTTAGTAATAATAACACGCATCAAACTTGATAGAAATGATGAAATCTCCATATGAAATGATACAATACTAAAATAAAACCACCAGCATAATTCTCTCATAACATATGTAAAAAATAGAAACAAAAATACTTTCCTCACCTTCAAGAAAACATCACCAGCCATATTATCTCAATGACCTCACATGACTCTGGAAAAAAGAAAATCTCACCAGTCAAATTATCTCAAATACATCACATGATCTTGATAAGAAAAAGCACCACCAGCATAATTCTCTCAGCAAACACACTGCTACACCAAAACTACACGTCTCACTAGCTAAAACCTCTCAACTATTATTTTTTCTAAGTACCCTATTTTGAGAAGCTCTATGGAGGCCCAAAAGCTATAAATAGAGGTCCTCTCTCCCTCATTTTCCCCATCATCATGGAACAAGTTCCCACTATCCAAGATCACAACCATCCCTGAACTAGCAGGATATCTAGAATAGTAGTAGTGTTTTAGTAGTGAAAAGCTCAGTAGCCTTGCTCAGTAGCTTAGTATTAGTGAAGAATAGTAGTATAACCGTAGTAAAAGCTCAGTAGCCTTGCTCAGTAGCTTAGTATTAACATAGTAAAAAGCTCAGTAGCCTTGCTCAGTGGCTTAGTATTATTAAAAAAAAGTAGTAGTGATATAAAACTCAGTATTAAAAAAAATCCTAAAAGAATCAAATCCAGTAGTCTTATTATTAGTACTCATATCAAAAATAAATCATTATAATCAACCTAAAACCATAAAAAATATATATATTCTTATCATTCTTATCAAAAAAAAACAAAAAAAATATTCTTATTAGTTTCATTAAAATAACAGAAACCCAAAACATATATATATATATATTATCATCACTTTTATTAAAATAAAATAAAAAAAATCTAGTGTTTATTTTATCAGAAATTTTAGATCAGAATTTTTACTGTAGTGTTATTGATAGGTCTGATTTAGAGACTGCTGATAAGTCTTCTCTATCTGTTAAAGCCACAAATCTTATTTTATTTTGTGATTCTCTGTAGGCTGACTATTCAGTATTATTTAGAGGGGCAGCTAATACACCTTAGCACCCATGGTTATTGGACAATTCTGAAATTCAAAACAGACTTACCAATAATTTCCCCCTCAAGTTACTGCCTTATTTCATCCCACACCAAAAGGAGTTCCCACATCTGGTGTCCCAACAGTGGCAACAACAACTTCAATCATCAATAATCCATCAATTATCAAAAAAAACATTCAAATTTAGTCCATAAAAAGAAAAAAGCCTTTTATCAATAAAAAATTTCAAGCACCTATCAAGTCAATCTGGAATCAGAAAAACCACAAAATTCTAAATCATCATCACCATCAAGTTCTTCAACAAAATCATTTCACTATTATTATCCAAAAAGAGGAGAAACACCACCTGGAGAAGAATCACCTATAGATTATAGTATACCAGTTGGTACACCCAGAACTAAGAAGAAAGATCAAAAGATAGTTACAGATTATTTTCAGAAATTACTCAAGGAACCATTTGAAATCAAAAAGAAAAGTGAAAAAGAGAAAATAAATAAAGAATATATCAATATGGATTCAGCATCATCATCAAAGATACCTCACAATCCAGATGAATCCAAAGAAGAAATTATAAATGAAGAGACTATGCAAGGACAAGAAGATATTCCTGATGTAGAAAGACTTCATCAAAGAATGTTGGAAATGCAACAAGAATTAATTGAACTCCTTAAAAAAGAAGGGAAAAGGAAAGAGTCAAGTTTTACCGCAGAAAACAACCCAATGGAAGAAACTACGAGCATGCCAAGAATCTTTAGACAAGAAGGGTCACCATCACCATTTTCAAGGCCTATGGCCTCATCAACTCCATTCACTTCACAAAGACCAAATACTCTACCAAAGCGGGTTAATATTCATGCACAGGCTTCAAGCCCATTGCAACAAGAAATCCCACGAAACAATACACCCATTGTCAAGATCAGACCAAAGGATTATAGTTTATGGTTTGATGGAAAGGAAGTGGAAAGATTTATTAAAAGAGTAGAAAATATAGCAGAAATTGAAGGAGCAAGTGGAAGGGATATAGCAAGACAGATATCCTTTTGGACTAAAGATCAAGAAATTAGCTACCATATTGAAGGAATTCCTGGATATGAAACTGGCGATTGGGAGCAATTAAAATTGGATTTGAAGAGGAGATGGGGAACAGTGTCACCTGAAAGAAGATACAAGCTGTCCTCAATTACTCAATTATTTACAAAGATTCAACAAGAAGGAGGAATTAGAAATATGACCCAATATAAAAAGTTCATTGGTGAATATGAATCTATCATTAATTATCTCAAAAGGTATCAATATATACAAGGAGATATCAATCACAATCAAGAAATTTTGGCCAGTCTTTCCTCAAGTGTTCAAGAATCTATTTACAAAGAAATGATTAAAGATAAGGCCATGGTGCAAGCTTTGGATGGTGGTTATATCATTCCAAGATTGGAAATCTTAAAGTTGTATATTGAACAAGATCTAGAAGCCAAAGTCTTAATTCAAAAGAAGGAATTTTCACAGCCAAAGTCATGAGAGAATAAAGCTAGGTTTGAAGATGAAAGCTGGGAAGAAGTCTTAAAGCAAATGAAAGATCTTACCAAAACAATTAAAAATCCTCAGCCACAAGAAAATCAATCAAGGGATACTGGGAATGAAGCAGTTAAGGAAGTCTTGAGTCAGCTCAAACACCTCTGTGAAGTAGTTGAATCTCCCAAGAAATCTCAACCAAATAATAATCAAGATCATAGAACTATACAAAACTCACAGCCATTCAGGCCAAGATATCCTTCACCACCCATATCTTCTGGTTATCAACCATATGTTCCAGCTCAAATGGCTCCAAGACAGCCATTGAAGTGTTATTACTGCCTAGAAGAAGGACATTCTGCAATAAGATGTAATCATCTCACAGAAGACTTGGAGAAAAGAATGGTCTTGAAGCGTGGAGGAACATATCTTTTTCCAAATTTTCAAAGAGTACCCACAGAAGGCCCTAAATCTGCAAAAGAATTAGTTAGACATTTTGCCAAAGAGCAGGAGGATTTTACAAAGAAAATGATGGAACAATCAAATCCACCCCAAAAGAAGCAAGATACATTAGTAATTGAGGAAAGGAAAGGTGAGAAGGCAGCAGCTATAGCTCAAATAGAAGAATGGGGAAACTGGAAACCTCCTCAAATATCACCAGCAAATGAAAATATTCAAATAAATGTTGGGCTTAGACAGACAAGGCAAATAGCTGCAAGACAGGAAAATCAAAACCAAAACCAGCAAGAGGATAAAAATGAAACACACAAACCCTTTAAAAAGAAGATACCAGGTGCCTACCACGAGGAAGATGAGGCAGAAGAAGAAATAAGAGTTCTGATTCCAACAAAATACAAGAAAACACAAGAAGGAAAGGAAGTAGATAATGATATTGAAATCATTTCCAAGGAAAAGAATAAGGAGGTACTTAGACAGGATTCACAAAAGATGGAATTAAAAAACAAGGTAAAATCTACACCCAATAACCCAAAGATAATAATTGAACATGTGATGAAGAGAATACTTGAACAAAAGATAAATCTTACTCTTGAAGAAATATTATCAATATCATCAACCTTTATTGATAAACTACATAATTTAACTACCCAGGAAAAAGAAGTAATAAAATCAGTCAATACGTCAAATATTCAAGAAAGACTACTTTCAGTAAAGCTACGGGACTATGATACCCCAAGATTACATTATGCATGCCCACTTGGATTTATGGAAGTATTTATTGGAAGAGAAGAATATCCTACAATGGCATTGGTGGATACTGGATCAGTAATTAATATAATACCAGAGGAAATTGCAATTCAAGCCTCACTTACAAGTAGAAAGCTCAATATGAATCTCAGAGGAATTGGTGGACATACCACATCCTTGGTTGGACTCTCAGAATTTACACCAATTACTATGATAACAGGAGAAGAAAAAGAAATTCATTTATTCATAGCAAAAGGAGCTGTACACACCATACTTGGAAGACCATTTTTAGCAGATAATAATGTTAAATTGGAATTTTCACACAAGCAAGGGGAAATATTTAGTTATCCAGAGCAAGATGGACGTCGATTATGCTTACCAATATGTAACCCTCAAGCTATGGGCTGGCAAATTTCTCCACCAATAGGTATGGAGCTTTGTGCATCTTCAGCAATTGGAGAATGGTCAATACATGGAGCAGAATCATTCAAAAGAAAAGAAACAGAGGAAACAGAAAGTCAGTCTTCAACAAGATTGAAGACAATATTTCTTGGAATAAACAAAATACCCTTCTCAGCCATTTTTGATGCAAAAAATGACTTGAATGTTATAACTCAGGAAATGGCCCTAAAAGCAGAATTAAAAATCAGCCCTTACACATCAAAATCATCGGATAACTTTTTGAAGCCAATTGGTCAAATTAAAAATCTTGAAGTCACTTTGGAAAGTGAAGAGAAAACCTACCTGGACTTCTTAGTATTTGAAAATTTCAACCAGATAATAGATGAAGAAAAGTTAAGCATATTATCTTCATCTAAAGAAAGTATTCCACCTCAGACTGAAAGAAAATCTAAAGGAAAGGAGACAGAAGATAAACTGGAGGTAAAGGATAGTGAAGCAATAGAAAAAATCAAAGAGGAACTAAAGAAGATGAGAAGAAATTTGGACATAGCCATAGAAGACCCAGAGAAATGGCTAGCACTTGAGCTAAGTGGTATGAATAAAGGAGATAAAGTAGAAAGACCACAGAAGAAATTCAAAATGGATCTGAAGCCACCTGAAGCAAATTCCTCAAGAATTGCAGAAGATTATTTCAATTTAGTTCAGGAGGAAGCTTGGTACATTTGTGATACTGACAAAGATTTACTAAGTGAAGAACCAAAAGATAGAATAATCAAGCCATTGGCAAAAAGAAAATTTGAAGAATTGAAAAAGAATAGTGCCATAATTACTGCAGACAAAATGGATAAAGTTTGGGATAGAAATATTCAAAAGAGGAATGAGAAAAAAATGGAAACAGCAGAATCAGAAGATGACTTGAAGTTATACCAACAAAATAATGGAGATTTGGAAGATAAATATAAGCAAGGAAGAATATTTGAAGATCTAGAAGAAGGAGAGTTATCAGAAAATACACAAGGGCTAGCTGGACTTAGCATTCTAGAAGAATTTAATCATGCCTATGATCAAATATTCTACCTTACAAGCTCAACTGATTTATTCAATCAAAATCAAGGAATTACATCTGAATTACCAAATGACTCCCAGAATCAAAATGGCATACAGGAAGACATACCAGAATATGAAGGACTGGAAGATTACGTAATACTTCCAATGATAACATTTGAAGAGCTGCATGATTATGAGCTAGATTCACCAATAATTCAAACCAAATATATTTCAGAACTACCTGGATCAAATCTTACAAATGTTGATTTTCTGGAATTACTAACCACTATTGGAATCAAAGGAAATTTAAGGAATCCTTACTGGAAGAAGCCTTATGGATATTATCAAATGACAATAGAAGGACTGTATCACAAAATGTTATGGCCTCAAGAAGACTTGAATCTAGATGGTTTAGAAATCTTGGGGGGAACTCTTTGCTGGTGTGATGTTGGGTACATGTTTATTCATGAAGTCAAAGGTTTTGTTTCAGAATGGAAAGGAAATACACAAAGAAAACAACGCAACAAGATATTTGGAGAAATATTGAAGGACATATGTCTTTCAGTAATTCACAACAGAAGGTTGAATATTTCTCAATAACAGCTGAAGTAATCCAATTTCAATCACCAAGTAAAAAATAAAAAAACCATATAAAAAATAGCAAAATAAAATAGAAAAATCACCAAAAAAAAGAGAATTCTGTATATATCTGTATTAGTATCAAGGGCAGTGACCTCCTGCCTTATCAAAGAGGAATTTCAATTTTTTTTTTTTTCAAATCTTTTTTAAACACTCTTATCACTCAAGGGCAGTGACCTCCTGCCTTATCAAAGAGGAATTTCAATTATTTATTTTTTTCAAATCTTTTTTAAACACTCTTATCACTCAAGGGCAGTGACCTCCTGCCTTATCAAAGAGGAATTTCAATTTTTTCAATTTTTTTTTCAAGTATCTTATCACTCAAGGCTATAAATCAGTATTCAATAAAGGACCTCAAACTCAACATTTTTCAAGATTTTTTTTTTCTCAATGTATAAGTATTACGATTTTATTTTTTAAAAAAAACAGGGGTGGTTATCTGTTCTTACACCACCTCATAAAAAAATGGCACAAGTTTGGGGAAGTGTGGGCCCATAGGCCTTTATTAATGTTATTTCTCTTTTTTGAAAAAAAAACAATCAAAAGATGGTGTGAAGAAACAGCAAAAGAAGATATAGATAGCTCAAAATATCAAAATTATGACCGCCAGTCATAATTTGGTTGTTTGAGACAGGAAGAGATAAAATATGGAAAGGAAAACAAGAAGAAACAAAAAACCAACCAAAAAGGCTAGGCCTTTCAGATACAGAAAAAGAAGATAGAAGAAGTTAAAAATGTCAAAATTATGACCGCCGGTCATAATTTGGCTTAAAATCAAGAAAATTATCTCAAGACATGGGGGGGAAATGAACCAAACAGGCTAGGCCATTCAGATACAGGAAAAGAAGATAGAAGAAGTTCAAAATGTCAAAATTATGACCGCTGGTCATAATTTGGCCCAAAATCAAGAAAATTATCTCAAGACATGGGGGAGAAATCAACCAAACAAGCTAGGCTACTCAGATACAGAAAAGGAAGATCAAAGAATTTGAAATTTCAAATTTATGACCGCTGTGGGAACTCCTCTTGTGTGGGATAAAATGAGGCAGTACCTGGAAGGGGAAATTACAAGAAAACAGTTTTGAATTTCTGTTCAAGCTTGTAACCCTTGCTCTGCTTGTGTGCTAGAATAATCTAGACTGCCCTTCCTAAAAAATGCTGAATTATCTTAACTTGAGTTCACAATCAATTTATTTATTGATGGTGGCTAATTCAGAAAAGTGTATTCAACAGACTCTGTCAGACTTTGCTTGATCTCAAAATATTTATTTAACCTTTTAAATATAACACTATTTAATTAACCAAAAGAAAAAAAACTATCACAAATCACACAAAATACTATTACAACAATAATTCAATATAATCTTGAGACACTAGGCTAATAATAATACTAAATGAAACAATCAAACACTTCTTTTATATGATTTATTATTTTGAATGAAATGAAATTCTGATATGACCAGACTAAATAATAGCCACTCTTTAATAATTTAATTTGATAATAATTCTTTCTTTTTAATAAGAATAGCACTACTGTATTCCTACAATAGGTATTTTCTTTTATAATTAATAAAATGTCCTTGTAGTAACCAAAATATGACTTTTTGAAATGAAATAATAATAATTTCTTAATAAAATAACTAAGTGACCCTTCTTTTCCTTCTTCAAAGCTTTGATTGCTTATGATAAGGTAAAATCCTTTTTTTTAAAATACTATTTTATTTAATTTAAGCTTATAAGACTATTATGTAAAGCCTTTTTATCCTTTATGTAATCAAATTATATTATAAAGTTTTTCTTTTTTATAATACTTTTTTTTTTATAAGACTGCTTCTTTATTTTAAGAATTTTTTTTATTTTTTTATAAGACTATTATATAAGGCCTTTTTATCCTTTATATAATAAAATTATATTATAAAGCTCTTCTTTTTTTTTTTATAAGACTTTTTTTTTTTATTTTCTTTTTATAAGACTATTATATAAGGCCTTTTTATCCTTTATATAATAGAATTATATATTTGAAAACTAGTTAACCTGATAGTCAGGGATGAATTTAAATCCACTTTCCACTTTTGGGGGGATAAAAGACATGAGGGAAAGAGAAAAAATTTGGGGGGAGAGGCCCTCTATTTATAATTTTTGGGCTCTCCATGGGAGGTGTTCAAAAAGAGGGACTTAGAATTTTTCAGTTTCTTTTGGCTGGGAAAATTCTTTTCTGGTGGTCCCACCTTAATGATGTCATTTGTGTAGATCATTGCATCATTTGTTTGCTTGATGATGTCATTTGTTGGGTTGCTTACTAATTTGAGGTGTTTTTGCTGGTGCTTAGTTGAACTTTATTACTAATCCTTAGACTTGCTGACTAATACTCCATGGTACCTGCATCCTTTAACTCCCTAAGTATTACTAATCAAGTAATCTGATTACTAATACTTTCTTAACTCCTTCCTGCTTATGTAATCTGTTTATGTATCCTCCTTCTGCTGTCTTGAATTTAGAATTTTTTTTTTTGGGCCAATTTGTGGGTTGAAACCTAATTTATTTTAGGGTTAGGTTTCAGGTATTTTCCAAACTTTAAAAGGATTTTCCAAAAATTTTGACATTTTGAAGTTTTTTTTTTTTTTTTTTTTTATGTCTTCAATGTGGCTTGAACCAATGACATGGCCAGTTTCCTTGACACAAGGCATCACCTTACCAACTGGGACAAATATCCTTTTCTTTTGTTTCCAACAGAAGCTACCCATAGGGGTACTGCTACTTTTCACTCCCCTCAAAAAATTTTATTAAGCTGATATGGTATGGCATACCACACCACCGGTCATAATTGGGTCAGTGACTTCAGAAAAAGCAAGCAAATAGTATCTGGATAGGAAAAAAGAAGTAACCAAACAAGAAAAGGTATTCAGATACAGTAAAAGAAGACACTGGAATATCAAAGTTATTGCTCACAGCCAATCAGAAAATTATTTCAATTTATGGCACAATTAACAAAAAAAAACATCACACACAGAGGTATACTGGATAACGTTAGCCCAATATTATTTGTTTAGCCACTCTTTGACGTACTCCCATACATCCACCTCAGAAATTCAAATTGAACACAGTAATCATAGATATGAAAGAGGGTGTGGGCTCCCCAAACATAGGCAGAATATCATTCAATTAGTCCTAACAGATCACCATAACTCAACAGATACTAGGCCATCAGTACAGAGCACCCCCCACAGAGTGATGAAAATAATGCCAGCATGATTGTAGTTTGACAACACTGCTGCCACAGGCGGGAATCGAACCCAGGACCTTGGTGAAAGTTGAAAGCAACCCGGAATGACTAACCACTACACCATTTCAAAATATACCATTGCTCCTCAAATTGAAAACTCATTCAACATCACTCATCAATTTAATCACTCTTAAAAAAAAAAAAATTTTCAACAAAAAAAAAAAAAAAAAAAAAAAAAATTTTCAACAAAAAAAAAAAAAAAAAAAAAAAACAAAAACAAAATTTTTCAACAAAAAAAAAAAAAAAAAAAAAAAAAATATTTTCAACAAAAAAAAAAATTTTCAACATAAAAAAAAAAAAAAAAAAAAAAAAAAAAAAATTTTTCACTTAAAAAAAAAAAAATTGTTTCAACATAAAAAAAAAAAAAAATTTTTTTTTCAACATAAAAAAAAAAAAAAAAAAAACATTACAAAACTTTTTCAACATAAAATAAAAAAAAAAAAATTATAATAATAAAGATACATAAAATAAAAAGTATTGATTAAAATTAAGGATAAAAGATCAGACCAAATAAAATAAGCCTAAAATTAGTCTTTGTATGACTTTAAACTACAGGGTAGCAACCCGAAGGCTAAAATTAGTCCTTGTATGACTTTAAACTACAGGGTAGCAACCTGAAGGCTAAAATTAGTCCTTGTATGACTTTAAACTACAGGGTAGCAACCTTAAGGCTAAAATTAGTCCTTGTATGACTTTCAACTACAGGGTAGCAACCTGAAGGCTAAAATTAGTCCTTGTATGACTTTAAACTACAGGGTAGCAACCTGAAGGCTAAAATTAGTCCTTGTATGACTTTAAACTACAGGGTAGCAACCTGAAGGCTAAAATTAGTCCTTGTATGACTTTAAACTACAGGGTAGCAACCTGAAGGCTAAAATTAGTCTTTGTATGACTCAAACTACAGGGGTAGCACACCAGAGGGCTGAATATGCAACTAAAATCAAGGAATCAAGAAAATAAAAAAAATGAAGATATCAAAATTAACAACGAAGGTGAATAATAGAATAATGAAGACTTCAAGGTGAAATTAAGGAAGAATATTCAATCAAAAGAAAATACCAACTAGAAGAACTATTGGAGGCAAGAACCATACAGATTGTGGCAAAACAAGAAAGAAGATTTGCAGCAGCACAGAAATTGAGAGATTCAAGACACAAATCAGTTCAATATTTGGACAAAAAGATGGCACATAGACCGAGAAATCCACTTGAGCCAGGGGACTTGGTATTGATTTCTAATAAACTACTTGAGTCACAGTGGGGTTTACTCTTCAAGAACCGTTGGAATGGACCTTATAGAGTCATAAATCAAATTAAGAATGGAACTTATGAGCTTTAAGAATTGGATGGCACTAAGCTTACAAGAAAATTTGCAGCAAGTCACATCAAGAGGTTTTATCCCAGAGGAAAGAAAGTTCAATCAAGTTCAGAGTCAGAAAATGAAAGCAGTGAAGAGATTGAAGATGAAGAGTTAATATCAGAGGGAGAAGAAATTGATCAAAATGGAAATGATTGATATTGGCAAGCTTTTCAACTGGAATGCTGGGGACAGCATTAAATGGAGAGGGGGATGTGGTATTCCATACCATTAGTACCAGTTTCAAGCTTACCAATAAAACAAAAGAAAAAAAATGATGATAAAAAGAATTACGCAAAACAGATTTACACATTACAATTACAAATTTCAAAAAGAAATATACAATACACAGCCTCAAGATCTTATCAAAACAGTATAGTATCAAAGAATTTATCCACCTTATTGCATCATCAATAACAAATTACGTCATTAAAGGCAGTTAATTTAAATAAAGGTATATGAAGATGGACCAAAGCATCAGAAGATGTATTTTCCCCACCTTGATTCAATTTAAAGAAGAAATACCTCAAGGCTATGCATAAAATTACAATATATTTTCCAAGAACAAATGCTTCCTTAGTAATAATAACACGCATCAAACTTGATAGAAATGATGAAATCTCCATATGAAATGATACAATACTAAAATAAAACCACCAGAATAATTTTCTCATAACATATGTAAAAAATAGAAACAAAAATACTTTCCCCACCTTCAAGAAAACATCACCAGCCATATTATCTCAATGACCTCCCATGACTGTGGAAAAAAGAAAATCTCACCAGCCAAATTATCTCAAATACATCACATGATCTTGATAATAAAAAGCACCACCAGCATAATTCTCTCAGCAAACACGCTGCTACACCAAAACTACACGTCTCACTAGCTAAAACCTCTCAACTATGATTTTTTCTGAGTACCCTATTTTGAGAAGCTCTATGGAGGCCCAAAAGCTATAAATAGAGGTCCTCTCTCCCTCATTTTCCCCATCATCATGGAACAAGTTCCCACTATCCAGGATCACAACCATCCCTGAACTAGCAGGATATCTAGAATAGTAGTAGTGTTTTAGTAGTGAAAAGCTCAGTAGCCTTGCTCAGTAGCTTAGTATTAGTGAAGAATAGTAGTATAACCGTAGTAAAAGCTCAGTAGCCTTGCTCAGTAGCTTAGTATTAACGTAGTAAAAAGCTCAGTAGCCTTGCTCAGTGGCTTAGTATTTTTAAAAAAAGTAGTAGTGATATAAAACTCAGTATTAAAAAAAAAATCCTAAAAGAATCAAATCCAGTAGTCTTATTATTAGTACTCATATCAAAAAAAAATCATTATAATCAACCTAAAACCATAAAAAATATATATATTCTTATTATTCTTATCAAAAAAAAACAAAAAAAAAATATTCTTATTAGTTTCATTAAAATAACAGAAACCCAAAACATATATATATATATATTATCATCACTTTTATTAAAATAAAATAAAAAAAATCTAGTGTTTATTTTATCAGAAATTTTAGATCAGAATTTTTACTGTAGTGTTATTGATAGGTCTGATTTAGAGACTGCTGATAAGTCTTCTCTATCTGTTAAAGCCACAAATCTTATTTTATTTTGTGATTCTCTGTAGGCTGACTATTCAGTATTATTTAGAGGGGCAGCTAATACACCTTAGCACCCATGGTTATTGGACAATTCTGAAATTCAAAACAGACTTACCAATAATTTCCCCCTCAAGGTACTGCCTTATTTCATCCCACACCAAAAGGAGTTCCCACAACGGCTCTATGATATAGTATTAAGAAAGCTATAACTATGAGTGTAACACGAAATTAATATTTAAAAATAAGCTATAAGGGCTCTACTATAGCTATATAGTGGTTATTAGTCTCCTTAAAGCCCTTTGCTCACTAATTGTAAGCTGGATTACTATATTAATCATTAAAATAATTGATTCTATAATTATATCTGGTTAAATCTAAGAGTACTTCTGCTTTTGACAGCTTTACTATGTAAGAATTACAATAAAAATTGAGATGATTCTTATTTTTGTGAGAGGGCCTCTTTTTACCTTACTCTAATTTGGTGGGAGGTTATCCACCTTTTCACACAACCACAGAGTGACAATTTTAACTCCTGGGGCTTACTTGTGGTCCCAAAAGCTCAATACAGCCTTTTAGTGAGCTGAAATATTGTTTTGGGACCAAAGTTTGCCATTCTTACCTATACAGGGTGAAAAAATATTTACAAAGACCTTGAAGGCTTTTTCTGAAGCTTCTGATGAATTAGAAGCTGTAAAGTACATGTCTGGGGGCCTCTGATTAGTCAGTTTATTATAGCTTTAGATCCTCAATAGCTTTGTTGATTTTAAAGATACAGAGCTCAAAAAGTGGCACAAAGTTTAGTCACATGTGAGCCCTACAAGACCGTTATACTCATGAACCACTGTGAAATAAATATTTCAAATGTATACAGTCTTGAAGGATTTTTAATTTTCTGTAAAATAGTATTTTTCTTTTTTTAAGAGACAAGTACCAATAACTTTAGATCTTTTCAAAATACAGAAATAAGAGTTACATATTTATGAAGCCCTGATGTAGCCCTTTCAGAAAACATGCTACTTGATATGTCTCTTTTCAAAACTGTAGAAGCTAGATGAGGGGTGAAAACTTGGCATTATTTTTACAGGTTTTACAAATAGTATTTGTGTGATTATTTCTGGTCCAGTGGTTCTAAAGTCTTGTGAATAGTACCATTAGATAGACCTCATTGTGAACTTAATCAAAAGTCCCCACTTGGTGGGTCTTTCATCTAAGCTCTATATTTTAGGTGATAGGTGAAGATTGAGGTTTATTCTCAGAAGAAGCTTACAACCTCAATAACTTGGGTAATTTTTTTTTTGGTCATAAGAATGATATTTTCTGAAAGGGGAAGGTTTCCTCCTTCATATACTCACATGTAAAGACTAAATCTTTCAGGTTCTTATATTTGTGTTCATGGCCTTATTGTACCTTAGTTTGGTTCAATAATGGTAAAGGGTGTGAATTTCACTCCTCCTTGTGTACCATGTTTATGGTAATTTGAAATATCATGCTTGTTCTCTGGTTTCAAGTCACAGGCTCAAAATAGGTACATTATTTGAATTCATACCAATTCTGGCTTTAGTGACTATATTTTCCTTAGCAGTGATGTAATCCTCTGAGGAACAAGCTTCTATAAATCTCCTTTTAATGGCAAGCTCTAAGTCTCCACCACATTTCCTCAATATCCTTTTATGGGTAAAGGATTCTAACATTTGAGTCTATCCTTTTTCTTGATGAACCGAGTCATTTTTTATGTTTTTCAACATTGAAAAAATGGAATCTTCAAAATAATTCTCAATTTTTTATCTCCAAGAATCATTAGCCCATTTAGAGATGATTTGAGATTGAAACAAGTTCCAATTATTTCTACCATGGTCCTTTCTTATATCATAATGACACCTTTTGTCATTTCTGTGAAACATACAATTTATTCTGTCAGTAATTAATTAATCTTCAATATTAAAATCTTCTTCAAACATATTAACAGTTTTTTTTAATTACATATTTTTATATTCACCTTCACCTGTGAATACTGGCCATTCATCTAGTTTTGGTTAATCTTTGGCTTCATAAGGTGTTTCTAATTATTTATTTGAAATTGTTGGTTTTTCTTGGGGATAATATTGAATTTTCACTTCATTAACAATACTTCCAGCTGCAACAGAGCTATACTCTATTTGTTCTGAAATCTTTTGAACTTCTTTATTTATTTCATCTTTGAAACTCCTCCTTGCTTGGTCACTTTTTTCCATTTGGTCTTTGATCAACTTAATATTGGCTCTAGCCATATTATCTGAGTATTGGACTTTGGAACTCAAATTTTTTAGCTTATGTGTAATCTCAGAAATTGAGGTTTTATTCTTTAGTCTGAAGTACTTGATACTAAATTCTTTCTACTTTACTTCTTAAATGAATCAAATATTTATCTGGAATTTGACATTTACATTTAATATATTTTATAGAAGATGTTAATTCTTTTATTTGGTTATAAATATTTTTCAACACTTTTTCAATAGCAGTAAATTTTGTGGTCCTACAAGAATTAACAATATCAGAAATACAGATTTGATCTATTTCTTGGGAAATGAATGGTTTAGCCTTTTTTTCCTTTTTTGTGAACTCCATGATGGTTCTGGCCATGTTGAACACATTTTCCATGGCTTAATGTCCCCTTTTGTAGATTCTGTACCCTTAGGAGTATTTCTTTTACCATTTGGCCTTCCCTTTGCCTTTGTCTTTGATAACTGGATCTTTGGGTGTTTTCTTGGATTTTTGTGGCGCTTTTTGGGTCTCCCCCTTTCTCCCTGAATATTTTGCTTCTTCTATTGATGCAGGAACTTTTCCTTTGAAGGCTTTCTTCTGGTATTCTGACCTGGCACTCTGATTTTTTAAGCAAGCTTTTATCTGTGGAATGCTTTCTTTGTCCTTGATTTGGTACCAACCTGCTTCCAATTTTCTGGTCTTTTCTTCCCCCAGAAAGCCTCTCACCAAAAGTTAGGAGTTCATCACACCAATCCAAAGGTTTTTGCAAAGTTCCCAGTCCTCCTGCTTTGGGACTTTGATAAATTTATACTTAGGCTTGATGGAGTGGGTTCAGATCTTAAAGAATGGTCCACAGGAAGTTTTTCATCCAGAAACTCAGTAGTATCATCAACTGACCTTGTGGTACTTGTGGAAATGGGGGCATTTTCCAATTTTCCATCTCCTAAGGGGTTTCAGTTACCTCCTTTGTATCTATGTCCAGCTGGTTGGATGGTATAGCTTCTTCCACTTCTAGTAGGTACCATTTCAATAATGAAGTAAAATAATGTGAGACAATCAAAATAACTCACTTTAAACAAATTTTTCTTAGTAAAAAATAACTTTGCACTAGGTGAAATTTCTATTTCAACACTTTTCTACACTTCTTTCTGAAGAATATTCAGAAGATTCAGAAGTTCTTTTACATAATTTTTGTATAAGTCGTTAAGCAAGTTCTCTTCTTTTATTAATTGAAACTAAATAAGGATATAAATGTCAATTTCTACCTTAAAATTATGGAATTTTTATGGAAGGTGACTTAAATTGTTAAGTCAAGTTAAAAAATGAAAAAAATAGGACAGAAATAGTTTTTATTAGGTTTTTATTGATTCAATTTTTCATATGTTTCAAATATTTATGAAAAAAAGGTATTATTTTCAAAAATCAAATGATAAAAAAATAATATCTGGGGGGAAAAATCTCCAGAATATCTCAAAGGAATCGCAAGGTTAAGCTTGTGAGAAGCCACATGTAAAACAGTACAATTTCTCAAGACACTATGGCAGAGTTTAATTTCTTTATAAAATTTATTCATAAAGGATAGTTTCAAATAAAAAAGTGTTATTAAATGGATGAGTCCAAAAACAATCCCAGTTTTTATGAAGAAGAATAAGTAAAATAAGGTCCAGAGTATTATTAAAATTGGTCAAACTCATGGCTAGGCACCCAAATGTAAGTTTTTTCTAGGAAAATATCCAAAAAAATGTAGATGACTATTATTTTCCTAATGAAATATACTAAGAAAATTATTCTAACCACAATTTTAATTATGAACATAAGACCTTTATAATTATAATATTAAAACAAATTATAATATTATCGATAATAATTGAAGTACTTGATTATTATTCTGAAACTTATTATAAACTACCAGTGATATAGTAGCAGGAGTTAAGTCTATATAAGAATTAACTTACCTGGTGGATAATCGAAATAATCCACCCAAACATAATATAAAGTATCATTTTCACAATAATTATTGTAATAAGAACTCTAAACTAGAGATAGATATTCAGAGAGAAATACTAATAATTTATAAGAGTCTTATATTGAGAAATATTCGCAAGCATGTAAAAACAATTTAAAAAACTAATTAAGATATTTCAGAAGTATTTAAGATGAATTGTGGATTTGAAGATATCCACAAGCTTAAAAACAAAAATAATAATAATAATAATAATAACAAGTAGTCTAGAGGTTACAATACTATAGCTTATAGTAATATTCAGAATTTAACATCCCTCAAATATTTAAAAGATTTGAAAATTTTGGAATAAACTTAGTAACTACTAAGACTAATATATATTGGTGAAATTGTAAGATAATGTGGAACAATGTGGAAATACAGTAGTAAGATGGCTCCTTTTAAGTTCTCTAAATTCTAAAAGAGAATTAGAGGATGTGCAAGGAACAATACTGAAAATCCATGAGATGAGATCTCATTTACCACCTTTGAATTGGAGATTACATCACCTTGTTACTTAATGCAATCATTTAATTAACAATTAATAAATTTTTTTATGACTACTAACCCATTCATGGTTAATAAATAATCAATTTACTCACATAAATATTTTTTATTTCAGAATATAAATTTATTTCTCACATTTATCAATTTTATTGTTAATTTAATCACATATTCCATTTTTTGTGAGCTTTTGAAGCTACAGTGCTCTATGTGAAAACATCAAAAGAGGACTACAAACGTAACTTTTAATTGAACTTGTGAACCTATAAGTATCTTGGGATATAATCAAAGATGACCTTTTCTACATTTAGTCTCAAAGTTTCTGGAAAATCCATTGAGAAAGTTATTTCTGAAGAGCTCATCATTTTCTTTGAAATAGTAACTTACAGGAGGTTTAATGATTACTTACCAAAGTTTCCTAGTTTTGAATTGGTTTATTAGTCTGGGAAAACTTCAAATTGACTTATGGGAACCTTTCTTCACCCTAAAGGACCCAGAAATTCAGGTACCCATGCTCTATTTTATATTTTTCCTTATCCCCCTCTTTGCTATAAGTGACTCATAAAAAAGTATTTCCATAATACCATAATGTGTATATGGTAAAACAGAACTTAACTAAAATAGTATGCAATTTTATTGCATATACACATGCATCTAGTTTTTATTTATTGGTAAATATCCATGTTATTCTGAGAATCCCATCATTTCTTTCTGAAATTGCATTTTTAGTTCTCAATCAGGGTTATTTTTTCTTAGCATGGGTTAATAGACATACTTTAAGGGTCAAATTTGGGTATACCTCCCATGAGGGTACCCAAGCTAAAAGTTAGTGTATAATCTAAATTTGTTTTTAAATCCTAGGATTTAATTACTCAGTGAAAATTTATTCATTTTTTTCTACTTAAAAGATGATTAATTTTGGTAACAAACATGAATTATGGGTTTTTCATTGTTATTGAGTTATTCTTGTTTTAAGTTGTGGCCTATTTTGGTATGTAAAACATACCTCAAGGTTTACAACCAATGTTTCCTTTCAGGGTGTTGTAGGTTAATACTGTTAGCCAGAAAGATATATTTGAGTCAATAAAAAAGAATAGAATATTTATCAACCAGAATTAGTAGCTTTATTAGCTTTGGTAATTCATTACAGAATAAACAGTGATTTTACTCTATCTGAAAACTGAAGCTCGAGGGGGAAGGATGTAGGTTTTATACATTTATTTAAGTTATATTGGTATTTTGTTGAATGCATGGGGGAGGCTAGAGCCTTTATTACTTATTTTATTTGTAATAATAACTGCATTTTACATCTCCAAGCTCTTTTGGGGAATTTTCTATTAATTAAAATTTGTCAAGTATTTTTTACTTATTAATGAATCATTTAAAGCTAGTTAGATATTTCACAAGTTTTTTTGGTTGATTAGGAAAAGCTGTAAAATTATAAATTATAATCTTAGAAGACTTGATCATAGTACTAATAGATTTAGACCTTGAGATTCTCTCTATTTGTTAATGTTAAAAATAATTTTCTACAACTAATAAAATCAGTTACACCAGAATAAATTAACATATATTTGGGATTTAAAAACTGCTTGATCAAGTTAATAAATTATAAAAAAGATTTACTTTTGATATCATGAGATATTTTTTTCATAATATTCTGAGGGATAATCAAGCCTTAGATAATTTTTACTATCATCTATTTCTATTTCAATTGAAATAATTTTTCAGGTCATCCATATTTCTTTTTTTGATGAGATATGGTTTAGTTTGGACCATCTTCCTATTTCTCAAATTTGCTACTCTCTTATACAATATGATTATGCTTTGAATTTGTGAAATTTGAGATATTTCCTTTAATTTTAAATAAAAGAATATTTATCAGTACTAGCTCATTTTATGACAGAATGGGACTTTCATGAAAAGTTTCACTAGATGTCAGACTGCCTGTCTGCGCAGTCAATGCAATGGTAGCCGAGTGTGGGGTGCAATTACCCTTACCCGACCCGATCTTGACTGTCGCACAGCCGCAACTAACGCGTGACCTCTCCAATTTTACCCGATTGTATGGTCTCCAAGGAATTTTCCAATCTGTTGACCACATTGACCTTGATTGAATTTTTTAGTAAGTCGTCCCAAATTTCCTTCTGGTCTGTCATTGTCCTCATCAAAAATCCGAAATTAGTTTTATGCTGATCATCGAAATTTTGAATTTTTAGATCAGAGAAAACTTGACAACTGCTCATGATGCTTTCCGCTTCCACTCTCTTCCGACAGTCAATCAAGCCAGCCTCATTCGTCAGGAGTGTCAAGCCTGCATCCTCTCGAATCAGCCCTTTCCAAGCATGTTTGGCGAACCCCCGACGTGGTGAGGCTTGCATTATACTTGCTCACCACTTTATGTTTGGCTCATTGTAATTTCTTGATGTGAAGGCTACTCCAGCGGAGCGGCTGAAACAGAATCATTCTCGGCCTTTAATGAGCGTTACACCCAGTTCTTTGAAGGGGTTCAAGATTTATTTGAGGTAAAGCTACTTTTTCCAAGAAATCCCACTCAATTTTGGTCACTTCGAATATCTTCATAAAATCTGCGTTGCTCAGATTTGTTAACAAAGAACCTCCACAGCTCAAGAGGAAATTTGATTTATTAGAATCAAGCCAAATCTCATCAATTTCAAGTTGAAATTCTCACATTGATTTTGAATCATGGTTTTACTTTTATAATTCGGTAGCTACAACGAGGTCTCAACAATTGCTTTGCTTATGATCTTGTTCCCGCAGTCCAAACAGTCGAAGCTGCTGTCAAGGTCAGACATTTGTCTCCTAGACATCAATGATTTGGCCTGTTTATGAGATGGATGCTGCTCACTCTGAATTCACTTTAAACAGGCAGCGAGGCGAGTCAACGACTTGCCCACCGCTATACGGATATTTGAGGGTCTTAAGGAAAAGGTTTGTCACCCCTTTCAGTTTGTCTAGGTTGCTTGGCATTTCTCACGTTGTTCCGTATGATTTGATATTATACAATTAGGTGGAAAACAAGAACCAGTACAAGGCTTACTTAGATGAACTGAAGCCATTGAGAGATCAACTTGGTATACCCACCAAGGAAGAATTATACAATCAACCAATTTAAAATGCAGCCTTTTTGTTGCACTTAAAAATGTAAAGGTTTTTGTATATACGCGAGCTTCAATTTTGTCGATCAGCACTATCAACCTTATTGTTCTTATGATTGATTGAAGTAACCTTTTCTCACGTTAAAAGCAAATAGACAGCAACATTTTAAATTTCATTTTACTTGCTCAACGTTAAAGGCTTTTAATGGCGCAAAAATTCTTAATCGTATTTTTGGCTATATGACTTGGATGCAATCGTGGCCAATATTATATGCATGCAATTTAATGCAATTTCCATAAATTAAGCGTGAAATTTTATTCCCTTTGGCCTTGGAATGAAACCCTCTGAGCACTACAACATATGCTCGTATTTGTTTAAATTAGTCTATGTTAAGGTCAATATAGTATAAGAGTCAGACATTTGCAGAAGGAAATGGGGAAATGAACACTGAGTGCGTTCTTTTCACGTCTGCGCTAAACAGAGGCAAGTTATCTCTTTATTATTAAAAAGCTGATCCCTTTTATCAGTTTTTTCTTTTTGAGGGCGCTTTGTTTTCCCTTGAAATTGGTGTTTTTGTATTTTGGAAAAAAAAAACGTATAACAGTTTTGTCATTTCACTCTTTCTTTTGAAATAAAGATATACTAATTAATCCTGCACTTTATATTTATATACATGTTTTTTAAAGGAACGAGATCTTAGTCTTTCCTTTTTTTATTTGGAAGGATGTACAGTATTTCAATAAAAAATAAGTATTATTATATTTATTTATGATCTAGTGAAAACAGAAGAAATGTCTATTTCTTTTTTGTGTTCTGTCAAAACCTTTAAATTTCCTTGCAAAAGAAAAAAAAGGAAAAAAAGAAAAAGAAAGGAAAACTTGAGTTAGAAAGGGCCAATTTAATCATTTTCACTCATATATATATCACTTATATAATTGCTTAAAGCAAAAGTTGAATTTTTATGATTAAACCTTCAATAATGTCTTATTTTTATTTTTTTCTTTAAATGAGTTGCTAATACGGTATGAAATGAATGAATTAATTAAAAAATTCTATTCACTGCTTTAAGGTAAACTAATCAATTTGAAAAAACAATCATCATGGATTTTAATTTAGATCAAATTTATATTCATAAAATTTTGATTGGTTAATTGTTCCTTCATGTTGAGGTAAAGATAATGGTAATAAACTCTATTGTAATGAATAATATTAATAATAGGGTGTCTCAAACCTTCCAAATCCTGCATTATAAATCATGGATTTTCTTCAGCTCATATCCTAAATTTAATTTTTGGGATTTCAAAAACATCAACCCTCATTTACCACAAAGCACAAATATGCATACACTAAAGTCTTGTTTCTTGAAGGCTTGACTAAAATAAATTTGGAAAAACAACTTGGGGTGTATCTGTATAAGAATTCTTGATCACAACACACATTTTTCTAATGTAAAGTCCAATTTTCAATGGGCTCATCAAGTTTTTTTTCTAAGAAAATTATTTAATTGAAGCTATCAATTTTAAGTACACAAACTAAATTATACTTAGCTTTTTTAATTTTTTGAACTTTCAAATTTTACCAATTAATAAGCTTTATGTTGTAATATATTTTTTTGAGACATGAAAAGGTTATCATAAACTCTATTTTTGAGAGCTTCAATGATGAAATTTAGAGTTTAAATATTTTACCAAAAGAAGATTTGAAAACTTAAAGAATTGAAAATAGTTACTTTAGACTGTATATTTCCATAATTTTTCAAAAATTAAAGCTTATGCATAACCATTTGGCTCTTTATGGCTCTATTTTTCTATGAGTAAACATATACAAATATGTATTATATTGATTTTAATATAGAAATTCTATCGGGAAACAAAACCCTAATAGCCTTAAAGAATGAAAAATGATAAAGTTTTTTTAGACATTAAAACTAAATTTAATTATAGCTGAATGACAAAGGTTATTGAAGAAATTGAATATGAATGAGCTGGAGAGATAACTGCTTTATACATATAAAAGGTAGTAATTAATATGAAAGAAAAGAAGCTGTATTCTGATGAATTTTCAATTTGAAGCTTAATGAATTATTTTTTAAGTTTTCTTTTTGAATAAGAACTGAGAAAATTAAAAAAGAAATTTTTGAGAGAGGGAAAATTTTTTTTTTCCAGAATTAGTACTAAAATTTGATTAAGGTTTAAGAAAAAAAACTGAAATATTTCATTTATAAAAAGAAATTCAAATTTCAATAAAATTCAAGGTGATTGAGCTGAAAAAGTCCAATTTTTACAAAAAAATAAACTATGGTTTCTTGATATTTTGTCTTTTTAAAATTCATGAACTGACTTAATTTAGTATTTAATAGTTTTTAGAATCCTTAATTATAATAGTAAATTTATTTTCTTATTAAAACCAACTCTAGAAAGAAATTAGCAAAAAATGGAACATGTTTTTTCAAGGAGAAGTTAAATCTAAATACCATACCTTTTTAAACAATTAGTTGAAATTCCCTATGGAAATAAATAATTATGCAATTTTTGATCTATTTTAAGGGAACTTTTTCTAAAAAAATTAAATCGAATTAATCATTCATAGGATATAAAATGAAATAAATTTTTTAATTGGAATCCTTGATGGAATTTTTATTTTTTGTTTTTTTTGTCAAAAATAAATGAGGGAATTTAGGCCTTGTTTATTATGAGATGTTGAGCTTTATTTAAAGAATATTTTGGATTCAATTTTAAAAATATTTTGCTTTTAAATTTAAAAAAAATTAAAATCAATTTTAAAATTCTATGAATTAAATTTTAGTGTTTTTAATAATCAGTTTCAATCAACTTGAAAGAAATTTCAACATAATGAAAAATAAATCTCACTACTCTCATAGATAATTATGAGTTGTTTTATCCAACAAATGTTTTCATAAATCTCTGATAATTTCAATAATAGATAATTACTCACAGTTGTCGAATTCCAAATTTATTCAAGGAAATCCTTTTCAGACCAATGATAGTGAAGATATCTAATTCACCTAATTTCAGAAAAAAAAGCCAAATTAATGGAAGAAGAAGCTTAAAATGTCACAAATTGAGAGTCAAGTGACTTTAGGAGAGGAACTGAGAACTGGCATTACAAAAGTGAAAATAACATACACATATAGAACCCCAACTATACAGTAAAAGATGAGAGCATAAGGAATAACTAAAATATCAGTGGAATATCAATCATAACTTTAGACATTCATTCCAGAAATTCCAGAAATAGAAGATATATATTGCTCTTGAAGAGCCCAATCAACAACATAAGATTTATCTATCTTTTGAAGAAAAGAATTATGAAGGCCTTGGGAGGCTAGATAATGGATTTAAGAAATCAATTTGAAAATTTGGATAGTATGTTAATGGTGGATTTTTCTTTATCACATTATTTTAGGAGCCATGAAATTCAAAAGAATTCTTCTTAAAAATTGAAAAAAATCATATTTGAGACAATTTATAATTTATATAAGGAATTTAGGTAAGCTACAAGGATAATTCTCCTTATTTATATATTCTAATGATTAAGTATCTATAAAATGAAGAATGATAGATATAAGACTATAACAACTTCTTTTGGAAGGTATATGAAGCGCCAAGGTGAATAATCTTGAATAAATTTGAAATCAATCCCATTTTAATTGAGTCAGGTAGTTTCCTCTAGTCATAAAAGAAAATTCCAAGTAAAAAAACACTCAATAAAACAACATGGAAATAGAATACAGATATTTTACATAAATGAAAGAGAAATAGGATACTGAACAAAAGGAATACAAAATTAAGAAGGCTAAAATTCATTCAGTGAGTATTAAGAGTGCTGAAATGATACCGGAGGGGAAATTTTCAAAAATTACTAGATAAAATCCAAATTTAGGATATGTATTCTACCAATATATAAGTAAATCCTAAAATTTGAATTAGGAATATATGCTGAGGGATTGGTATTTCATTAATAATATGAAAAATCACATGCATAAAATTTCAACTCCCCTCATTCTTATTTCGAAAAATTGGAAAGATTAAAAAGAATAAGTGTTATTAGAAAAAGAAGTTGAGTTTCTTATATAACATAAAGATAGAAATTATCATATGAATAGGTTTATGATGATATTAATAGAAGATATCACGGATATTTTAAAAGAAGATATTTCTAGGCTATGAAGCTTCATAATTTTCTTTTGCGTTTATTTTACTAATTTTGAGAATAATTAATGAAAATAATTTGATACAAATAAAAAATATTTTTCTATTTATCTTTGGGTTTTTCGATATGCAATATTGAGATGTCTGATTACTTTTCCAAGAATGCATAATTGTTCTTTTTTTTTGTTTTTGAGTTTTTTATTATTATTTTATTATTTTATTTTTTGTTTGATTTTTGTGGTTTTCATTCGGCCTTATTGATTTTTTTATATTTTTAGATTTCCTTTATTTTGTTTTACTGGGTTTTTCTAACTGTTAATTTTCCAACTTCCAATTATGAACCAGAATTCAAAAATTGTATAGAACATTCATATGTCACATTATGTGTATGAAATCCTTCAGTAGCTCTGATATATTTTCTATGTGTTATGACAAAGTATATCATACACGATTAACAATTATATAGACTTAAGGGAAAGGACTATTAGGATAAAATGAGCTGTCTTATTACTATCTTCCTCTTAGATATAAAAGAGACATAGTTGGCTATACATATCTCAACAAAACTCATTGGTATATTTCTTCTTATTTTACTTACCAAAAGCTCAAGCTATACATTGTTTTGATAAGAAAAAATGATGCTAATATTGACTTTTCATTATTAACAAATAACTAATAGGAGGACATAAAGATGAATTAAACTCTGAAAAAGACAATGGTATATAATAATGATCCAAAAAAAGATCAACAAGATAGAAATTGCACTCTAAAAATTATTACCTTGGGAAAAATTCCCAGAAGAAATATGCTCAAATACAAGCTTCAAATGAAATTCAGAATTTTAAACTTATGTCTTGAATAATTTTACTCAGAGAAGAATATAATATTTCAATAATATTAAGAATCAAATTTCAATCTTATTATGATATTTAAGAGCTCTTTAGTAGATTATTGGTGAAAATTTATTAAAAAATGATAATATCACAATTTTAATCCATATTAAAGAATTGTGAGGACTTAAATGATATAATATATTTCTCAAGTTTAGACTGATTTTTGATCACGCTAACACAAAAATGTCTCATTATTTATATTTAATCAAATGGTATCAGGTTGATTGTGTTTCATTAATTTGGGATTATTAACTTTATAATATTCAAATAACACGTTGTGATTTACTTTAAAATTTATTATTTATCACATAGTGTTATTGCATACTTAATATAAAATGAAAATCTCATAATATTTACACAAATTTGATTATCCAAAAATTAATTTCTATAATAATATTGTAATTTAACAATACAAGATCAATAATATACTCCTAAAAAATGCAAAATTTTGAAATTAATCACATATTAATGCCCATTTTCTCAACTAATTATTTCTTCTTATTAAGTTTTTTCATTACTTTAAGTTACAGATCTTACACTATTTTTATCAAAAAAATAATGTAATATGATACAAAAATCCATCTATATTCTTATATGCAGTGGAAAGATAGTGCGAGCGGCCAATAAGAAGAAAAACATGTCTTTAAATTTACCGAATTCTTGTTTCACTTTCATTATAAAACCCTATAATAAAGTCATGAATACACTTTAGTTTTATGGTTAAATAGCCCAGTATTGCTAACCTTGTTGAAAAATGTACTTGATTGAAATTAAATTGCTCAACATCATTTTAGTTTTGTGAAGATGTAGGAATAGAAATTTCATTATTAATGGCCTGAATATCCAATTAATTATAAATTTGGAACGAATCCGGATACTCTATTTACTAACTGGTGGCATATTTGTGATTTATTTGACATATTAACATTATGTACTAATACTAGAAGACTACCCAAAACATATTACTGGATTATATTGAAAGAAATATCTTAAATTTCAAAAATATCTGTTATTTAAGTATTTAAAGCTACTATTGTCATAAAAAAATTAAATCCTAGCATTTGAAATTTTTATATGAGATCTATTGGCTGCTTGATGGTTGGATGACTTTGTGTATTCATTCCATAAATTCATTCAATGATCTTGGTGAGTCCTTGAAATTATTTTAAGGATTCCCAAATGAATTATTACTATTCCTCAACATTAGCATCTGAAAAAATGAAAACCCTTTTTTGGTCATTGCACTCACACAATTGTCATATCATGCAAAGATACCAAAATGGTTTGCAATATTTAGTAATCTATGGACTTGCCAATATTAGAATGGATGTCACCTTGTTTCATCAGCTCTACCATAAACCAGATGTCACGGAGCAACTTCTAACTCTTATTTAATTTTTAAGCACCTGATATTTTGAAAATGTCCATTTCTCACAAGAAATGTTAGATTCTCAGCTAAAAAATCTTGATTTACCTTTTTAGAAAGAGAAATAAATAAAATTTCAATAAGAATTTCCTTTTAACTCCATTTATTGAGCCATGCACCTTGTCTCGTTCCGCAACATAATCTATGCATTTATTCCTGATAAAATTTCAAATTTCATGAAATTTCCATCATCAAGCTTGTGATCCTATGAGTAATAATTAATTCTTCCATTTTGAAAATTGAAAGAATGATTTGTTGAGTTCCATAACTACGGAAAATCTAAAAAATAAGATAAATCAACTAGATGTTAAAAGTTGTAATATTAGAACCCATTAAATCTTGAAACTCATTTGTGATTATCTTGAAATAACAAAAAAAAAATGAGTTTTAAATATTTTGAATTTAAATTCAAAACTAATCATAACCTGGGCATTGATGAAATCCTAAGAACTGTAAGAAAGCCAAAACCCAAGGAGGAAAAGTGAAAATAGCATCAATTCATTTCAAAAAAAGACATTAAAAGTTTTTAACAGCTTCTTACAAGGTACCTACCCTCATTTGACTCGTATTAAATACCATAGATATGGAAATTTATGAAGTAAAAATTAAATATGTAAAACAGAAGTACTATTTTAAGTTATAAAATTAATCACTCATTTTTTAAAAACCGCAAAAAAACAAGAAAAAACGTCCCGTATTTGATTTACTTCATGATTCCTCCTAAATATTCTAGCTCATACTGATAAGCCTTAATATCACAAAATAACTGTAATAATATCCATGATAATTTTCCAGAAAAGGAAGAATTAAGTACTTGTGCACAATTTTCTCTGAGTGAAACCTGGAAAACCAATAAATGACATTTTTTGAAACCATAAAATAAAAAGCTAAAGATTTAACATCTAAAATGAAGCAAAAATATGTATATAAAATAATCTGACTTTTAATATTTTTTTCAATTCTCAGTGAATTTATGAAGACCAAAAAATTGAATCATTGAAAATTTTTGGGTTTCATTGCATAGCTCAAATACATTTGAATTGTCTTAACTTCGTATTTCTTAATTGAAACTGTATTTAATTTAGAAAATTCACTTGAAAATCTTATTATTCTGATTTTTTAAACGGATTCATCTATTAAATTGAGGTTTAACATGGAAGATTTTACTGAACAGGATGTCAGAATTAGTCTATGAAGGAGCTATAAGAGAGTATTTACAAGCCTAAACTATGACTGTGAGGTAAAAATTGCATTATATTTAATTAAAAGAACTTCAATATTGAAAAATAGTGGTGGTGAGTCACTTGAAAGCCCTGGTTCACCCAATTTTCTTCTGGGTTACAATAACAATTGAAACACTAATTCAAAAGATCATTATATCTAATAGTACTCTAAGGGTCATGTCTGTGTAAGACAGTGTAACCACGTAAGAATAGGATGATAACATTATGGGGGGTTTTCATAGGGAAAGCCTCCCTTTATCTGAAATCATTGTTTTAAGAGGTGGATAGACTCTTTCCGCACTGATAGAGTGAAAATCTTAACTTTTCCGGCTAGTTTGTGGTTTGAAAAAACCAATAAAATCTCTACTCGTGCCCAGATGTGGCTTTAAAGCCACATCTCAGCCTTTTATTACCATCAAAGGTAGATATTTTCACCAATAGAAGCTTCAGGCATTCTCTAAAGGCCAAGATGGATTCAGTTATGGAAAAAACACTTCTGGGGTACTCCTAATAGTAAATTTATGAGTAATAAACATAAAAACACTAATTAAATGGGTTTGACACCTCATAATTCAACTACAAGGGAGAATATCCCACAGCACCACCCTGTATTAGCAGGTGTAGAAATTCATCATCCAATTTTATGATTAATTAATTGAAAAAACCCCTTTTGATGGATTTTAAACCTCATAGCTCAATTATCTGGGATATTATCCAACAATAAAAGATGGTTTGGGATTATAGCCTCGTCATTTTTTAAGATAGAGGGATCAAAAATGGCTCAAATCTTAGCCACAAGCTATCTCTACAGGATGATCACATTTTTTACACAATCGAACTTTAGTGTGCCAAAGATATACATGTTCAAAGTATTCTTCTTGTTTTGAGAGAAAAGTACCAATAGCCTTTGATATGTGTGAGATACACAAATTGTTATTACATTCTTATTTAGACCCACTTTATGCTTTCGATCAATTAGGTATATAATAAAAAAAATTGAAGGTTGGATTAGAGGTGAAAAAGTATCATAATTTTCCATATTTTTCAAATAGTATTTGTATGGGAATTTTTTTGATTCAGTGGCTCTACAGTCTTTATCTGATACCATTGGATAGACCTCCTTGAGATATTTAATAGAATACACACTTTCAGGGTCTGTGAGCCAAAAATCAGATATAAGTTTAGAGGTGAAGATTAAGGTTTATTCTGAGAAGGAGTTGAAAATATTAATAAATTGGTTAATTCTTATAGGTTGATAATAAGAGTAATACTTTATGAAAGGGTAAGGTTTCCTCTTTCAGATAGTAACATTTACAGAACAAATTTTTTAGGTCCTTTTTTTTGTGTTGATGGCCTCATTTTCATTTTTCTTTAGCTTAATAAAGGATACAAATGTGTATTTCACTAAATTCTTGTGTAAAGTTTTCATGGTATTTTTAATTCCATTCTTCTTCTCTGTTTTTGTGTCATGATGACACAGGCCCATAAACATATATAATTAAATCAAACCTGGGATTTTAAGTTTCCAATCCTTACCTCTGCTCAATTAAACAATACCAAATGAGCACACAGAAGGATATTTTTCCTTTTTGTACTTAAAATTGCAGTGTGGTTCAGGAATTTTTTTGGATACAAAAGTTTCAGTTTTTACTTTTCTAGTTATATGTTTTGAAAAAACTAATCAGGTTTAAGTTGGGAGACTTTTTTCCATTTCTGAAAAAAAATTAGAGCCAAAAACACAAGCATTATGTGAAAATACCAAAAATTACCCTTGAAGTCCATTAATAGGTTCGGAATTTCTGAGTTGTTCATCTATAATGGAATTGAAAAACTACAATTTTTACAATTTTTACAATTTTTGCTTTGATTCTTCACTCATCACTGAAAAGTTTGAAAACATTTTTACTTTTTTTACTTGAAAATGTAAATTGAACCTAATTTTTTGATCCAGCCTGGTAGAAATTGATTTCTCAATAAACTAATAAGGATTAGCTACTTTCTTAAGAGCTTAAACTAATCCAAAAAAAATTCACCCTATAAAATGCGTGTTTTTTCTTCAATCTTGGCACATTGAGATCGAGAATCAACTATCAATAATTTGAAAAATTAAATTAAGGATTTTTGTTCTTTTCAATTCATAAAGTAAATAAGAAAAGAACTAAATTCTTCTTTTTTCATTTTCAAATTTGAAATATTTGAATTGGTGTTTGTTTTCTACTCTTTAATTTTTGTGTTTTAATAAAAATTATGTTCATACACATTTTTATCTAAATTCCGATAAGCTTATTTCTCATTAATTAGAAATTGAATTTCTCATTTTTTAACTGCAGTAAAGGTTTATATAAATTTAAATCCTTTTTTTATATAGAGGAAGTTTGAGAAGTATTCTTAAACTTCTTCATCCTTAAGAAACATTGAATAATTAAAAAGGGGGTGCTTCATTTTCTGGTATTTAAGACAAAACTTCATGAAGTGAATTATCATTTGAAAATATCTCAATTCATTTTTGGTTTCAAAAGAAATAAAGATAAAAATGAGAACATTTTCCTTATCATTCACCAATTATAAATAAAAAATGAAAAAGGAGTACAATTTTGACAAAGAATATTTGTTTTGGCTTTGAACTCAAAGTAAAATAAAAAATATAAAAAAATGAATCCCATGGATTTTTAATTTTTTTTGCCTCAAATCCTATCAATCCTATCAATTATGTTTAAGTTAGAACTTAATCCAATTCAACTGAAAAAGATATCCTTCACTATTTTGATGTCACTATCAACAGGAATATTCATTTTCTTTAAATTTCTTTGTAAAAGATTTAGTATATAACTGAATTCAATTTTTTTACAATTAAGTGTACATTTATGATCATTCAAAATGAAAATTTGACAGAAGTTTTCTGTTAAGATTATTGATTTTATTTCCATTTAATTACTAAAAAATTTCAAATTTTTCTTAGGGTTAAAAATGAATGGAAGATTTTCTCCAATTATTTTCAGAATAAAAAAGATAATTGCACAAAATGATTATTTATTTTTTAATTCTCTGAATCTTCAACTGGAAAAATATCAAAAGCAATATATCACAGAATATTATTGAAAGCCTTTCTTCTTTGTGCTGGAAAGAGATAAAATTACCTATGAAAATTTTTTTTATATCTTAAATTTTCTTCCATTAACTAGTTTTTAAAATTAATAGTTGTTTAAAAGAATAAAATAAAATACAATACAATACAATCATAAAAATAAACTCAAGAATCCAAGCTAAAAACAATTTTCTTGAAAATAATAATCTTATATATATGGTCCATTTTAAAAGTTCCTCATACCATTCAAGAGATATTCTTTTTCCCTTCAAAATTGAATTTTATATCTTTTCTACTCTTCGATAAAGGATAACCCAGTTTAACAATGCAGTTTCATATAATAATTTGATAGTAATCTGGTCAAATAATTCTTTTTAAAGAAAACCCAGCAGAAAATTGCTTATTTATACAATGTAAGACTTTTTTGTAGAACTAAAGTAACATGTATTGAATTGAAGAATAAGATAATTCTCATATAATAAACCTTAAAAGTATAAAACTGATATTTTGTGAATTCGTTTTAATATGATATTTCTACTCATTATTATAATTCAACATATATAAGTGGATCTAATTTTTATCAAATTGTAAATTTTTCATTTATTCATGATAAATTTGGTCTAAATGTTAGCCAAAAATGAAAACTTAATGAATAATAATTATAAATCTTTATAGTTTATCAATTTATTTTTCAAAAAATATTCAAATTTGGCATATTAATTATCCGAATTTATCTCATTTGAAAAGCTCCAATACTCTTGAAATCTAAATCGAACAATAACAGGATATTTTCTTTTAAATAAGCCAATGTAACATTTGATTCTGTGTAGTGCTTTTTTAATAAAAAGGAATTAGTAATCAAGAAATTTAATGTGACTTTTTCAATTCTTTTCCTTGTGCACAAGAATTGAATTTGAACTTTTTTTATATAAGCTAATTCATCAAAATATATAGAAGATTGTATCTATTTTCCTAAGGAAAATGGGAATAATACAAGATTGTTCTTTTCCAAGAAAGGCTTACTCAATACGAAACTTCATAATTTAAGATGAAAACACTTTATCTATGTCAAACCGACTATATTGGAATTAAGCTTGAAATATTGATACTAGAATACAATGAGTATTATTTTTGAAGGTATATGAGAAATGAATGCATACTTTCTGGAGAAGTATATATAAAATTCAATCTTCGTGTATTCATTCAATTATATATTGAAGGCCATAGCTTAAATTAGAAAGGAAATGGTTTTGTTTTCTTTGTGTTTGAAATAAAATAATAAGATTAATTCTGAATTTTTTACTCGATGAGGAATTTTCAAGTTAATTATTCAAAGGGAAAAACGCACATATATTTCTTAATTTAATTATTATTTCAATTTTTTCTAGTGTAATTTAGCTTATATAAGTGAAAAATGATACTTTTGATATTTCTGGTTCAAATTAGGAATATTCAATTATGACACAGATAATTTAGAATTTCTTAGATAGGCACATATTCAAGCATTTTTTTTCACTTTTTTCAGTGAGAAGAATTTTAATTTATCATAGGAATTAAAATGAGATTTGATAAAACCAAAATTTAATAAATATGGATCATTGATTTCTATCACACATCTGACTTTTTATTGATAGAAAAGGAAGTGGGGCAAATAACCAAGCACCATAAATTTCAAATCAGGGGTTACAAAAACCAATGCATTTTTGAAAGAAGGATTTCATTAAATAAAAAAGAAAGATTCTTTTGAATATCTTTATTTCTGGCTTATATATTCAAAACATAAGTCATGACAATGTTTGGTATATCTTTTATTAAATTTCACTAAAGAGTTTCCAAGCTATCATTTTAATTAAATATTGTAATATACTCTGTTTCCCTTTAAGAATTTATGTTTCCAGGGAATAGAACTGGCAGTGTGGTATTCCATAAAAATGATATCAGCTGAACGCTGACCAGGTTATAAATATATAAATGAAAAGTTAAAAAAAGGAAACAGATCAAATTAATGAATAAATAATAATAAAAGCAGAATGGTAGAACTCTAGAGATGTAAAAAAAGTTGGAGGTTGGAAGGAGGTATGGAAGAACTATGCAGATGAAAAACAAATTGTGGAAGTACAGAGGAGGTATTATGTAGATCCAGAGATAAAAATAAAATTGTAGAACCCTAAAGATTCAAAAAAAAATTCAGAAGTAAAGAGGATGTATGGAAGAGCTCCAGAGATGATAATAAAATTTAACAATTTTGGAGGAGGCATGGAAGAGCTCTTGAAGTTAAAATAAAATTTTGGAACCCTGGAGGTATGTAAAATGATTTTCAGACGTCTGAGGATGAAAATAATATTATAGAACTCCAGAGGTATGTAAAATGAGTTGTGGGAGTCTTTAATATACAGGTTTCAAAAATAAAAATTTCAATTAAAAAAAGTATAATCCCATACTCTATCCACATTATCACAGAATTAGCCACATGAGTATCATAGTTTCCAACGATAAAAGTATCACACAGTCTCTCCAACTTATTTCTTCATAAATAAAAAAATCACAAAATATAGAAGAAATTCAGCAAATGCGTCTATATGCATATTTAACATAGCATCAGTTATGTATTTTACCCACCTCAAATCAATAGAAGGAAATCACTCCAGGCTATTAAAGGAAATGATAATTGGTTTTCCAAAAACAAAAACAAGCAACATTATTTTAAGGCTGTGCATCAGATCTTTAGTTAGTGATAAAAAACAACAAACAGGAATATTTGAGCCAAACATTTCTCCAAGGCCAAGAAACTATCACCAGCTAAGCTCTTCTCAATAAAATGATATGATCAAAGGTAATTTTACTCCACAATAACTGTATTTAACCCACTTTCTCCACAAAAAAATTATCACCAGCAGAAATCATCTCAAGAAAATCATATGACCAAAAGCTGATGCACTCACTAAAAACTCTATTTTTACCACTGTATCTTCGAAAAGAAATTATCACCACTCAAATAATCTCAGTTAAATAATTTAATTTTGATAAGGAAAATAATTGCTAGCAAGATTATCTCAGAAAACACACTGCTGCACCAAAGCTTAAGAATTGCTAGATTCAAGGTCTCACCACTAAATCTTCTAAGTCCATTTTTTTGAAAAGCTCCATGGAGTCCCAAAAAGTATTAATAAATTCCCTCTCTGCCTTATCTTTACAAGATTCATAGAATACATTTGCACTTTACAGTATCACATCCATCCCTGAACCAGAAATATATCTATAGTAATAATACTTTTTTATAAATTAAAAGCTTAGTAGCCTTTCTCTGTATCTCATTGTCATTAATGAATAGTAGTATAGCCTTAGTTTGAAGATTAGTAGAATTTCTCAGATTATTGGTGTTATTAGAAAATAGTAGTCATATAAAATTAGTATCAAAGATATCATTGAAGATTCATTCTTATTGTTAAAGGGTGTTGGTAAACACATGTAAGCCCTTACGTTTCTTTACCAATTTATGGCCAAAACACATAAGTAACCTATTTTTTTAGAAACATTTCTCAGGCTTAGTTTTGGGAATTCTTATAGTTTTTTTTGCCATATTTTTTCTGACATGGGATGTGAAGATCATGAAATTTTTTTCAGTTTTTTTGCCTCATTTCTCTATTTTGGCCGGTTTGGAAAAATGGCTTATTTTTTGAAAAAATTCATTGAAAATGTTCCCACTTATTAATTTACATCATTTTTTCAAAAAAATGAAGGGAAGAATCTCAAGAATGAAAAACCAGAAGCCCAAAAGTTTGGGATTTTCTTTTTCTGGAACAATTGTAGGCTCAAAAAGTCCTTTTTTTATGCTTTTTTGTTCATTTTTGTAATTAAATTGAGAGTTTCATTTATGAGATCAATGTAGCTGAAAATGTAGTTTATGGCATTAGTTGAATTTCAAAATTCCATTTATATCATTAAAAGTGCCATAAATGGCATCACAAATGACATAATAATTCCATTAATGGCAGCAAAAATGACTTATAGCTGCAATTTATGGAATTAAAAATTCCATAAATTGCCTTAACAATGTCATAAATGGCCTTAAAAATACCATTTATGGAATCAACAATTCCATGAATGGCATCAGAAATTCCATAAATAGCTAAATTTAATTCAAAAAACACCCCTTATGTATTTTTACCAACAAAATACATTTTTTTACTAATTTATGGCAAAAACACATAGGTTTTTAGTAAAAACACGTAAGGGCTTATGGGTTTTCACCAAATTGCTTATGTGGGTTTACCAACACCCTTATTAAATCCATTATTTTTATTATTAGTATTGGTATCAAAGAAATTTCCATAATCACTATGAAAAACCCAACAAAAAAGTATTTTATAAGTCTTATGAAATTCATGTTATCTTCTTTTGAAGTTATGTTTAACCTGAGGAAACTCATATCTCAAAGTTCACAAACTTTACTATATTTTTTGAAGATATTTTCAAAAAAATAAAATTATCCTGTCCTTGTTTTATTCACAATTATAGTGTTGAATCAATGTTTTTACTGTGAATTATTGATAAGTATTATTTAGAGACTTCTGATATTTCTTCTTTATTTGTTAAGACGCAAATTTTATGTGATTTTGTGATTATATGTAGACTTAATATTGAGTATTATTTCAAGGGGTATACCAGGATTATGGCACCCATGGTTCTTGGAAAATTTTGACATTCAGAAAAGACTTACCAATAATTTCCCCCTCAAGGTACTTCCTTATTTTATCTCACAGAAGTGGTCAGATTCCTTGTCTAAATAATACAAAAAAAGTTAAAAGTGTACATATAGCATCAGAATATTTGTAAGGTTTGAAAATGAAAAAATAAGTAGAAAGTACCAAGTTTCTGACAGTTTTAGTATTAATGTCACTATTAATAAGCAATAATATGATAAAAATAATGAAAATGATAGAATATATTGTAAGTATGGTGTAGAATTAATAATATTATTTGTTTAAAATAAAAAAGAAACAATTATATAAAATAAAGTATCTTGAGATAAGATATTTTGTATAACTAAATCAATTATTATTGTTAACAAAAACTAATAATTGCATCAAGATATTTATTCTTTAAATAAATAATAATTTATAGCTGAGATATTACCAATATAAAAGATATACATGATATAAGTACTCTTATATTATCAAATTTATTCTTTTGAAGGCTTAAAAGTGAAATATGCTATAATAAATATAAAAAAGCTTACTCTGAAAGCTTAAATAAGAGTTTTAGAATATTTTATTCCTTAAAAAGTAAATAAAACTAAATTTAGAGTATAGCTACAATAATAAAAAATAGTAATATTACGAATTTTACTACCTTCTTGTGTATCAGATTTTTCAAAGAAAATTTACAAAAAATAGAATATTATGATATTCACTTTAAATTTGGTGAATTCTAGTAATAATAAATCTTCTCTTTTATATTGAAGCATATTTACTTAAAGAAAGAAACTGTGACCTGTATTAATTTGATTTGTTGTTAATTCTGTGAAATATGAGAAAAACCAGAGGAGCAAAGAGTTTTTTATATTGAATACCTCCCTACCTAATGATCATAAGGATAATAACAAATGGATAGTGATTATTTCAACTGGAATGAATCGATATTTCAAGATTTGGAGGTGATTGAATCATAGTTAAACCTTATTTTTTCATTATAACTTAAGATTATTTACATAATTGGCTTGTAAAACAACTAGGTTTAGTGGATTTTGGTATTTCAAACATTAAAATACTAGCTTTAATCAATTTTTTCTCCTCATAAGTTTTTAAGATTAGATTAAGATCATTTTTGCCACCACTTTTATCCTTAATGAATTCTAAGCTATTCATTCAATCATTATTAGCATAGTGAATAAATATAAATTGTAATATCCATACTAAATTTCTTTGATAATTTTATTATCTGATCAAAGTGCTATGTTTGATGATTTTTTTTGTAACTAGTCTTTTATGTTTATATTTACTATTCTGATTTAAAATCATGATTACTCAGGGCTCTACCTTTACAATAATTTTTAGAACCAATCATGATTGATTTTTTAGTTAGTATAATCCAATGATGGCTTTCGTTTGAAGTTTAGACCACTTTTGGTTATGAGTGGTAAACTGGTACAAGAATTTTGATAAATATCTCTCTATTAGTCATAAATTTATTTTTACATGAATTTTGTGGTCACTTTATATTTTTATAATCCATTAATATTGTATTTATTCAAAGATATGTGCACTACAAACCATCAATATGTTTATTGATAATTGACAGTTCATATATCCAGGTATCTCAATAAGTATTGGGTTTACAGAGATGTCATCAAGGGGGTATAAATGTAAAACTGGATGGTGAATCCAATGGTGTAGTTCACTTTAAATTATTATCTATAAGATTCTGTGATAAACAGGATTCAATTCCTTATTAGGAATATTTTCATATATTACACAGGTATTTCCAATACTTTAAAGTAGCTATAGATTAATTCAGAGCTATTATAAAAGAATGAAATTTTATCAAATCAATTATAAAATAACTTTAATAAATATTAATTTTTTCATAAATATATTTAATTTACTTGAAGCTATATAACAAAGTCTCTGTGAACTCTTTGGGTATGTGTTCATATCTCAAAGGTTCATACTATGAATTCATAAATTTTTGATCTATAAATATGTGTTATTATACTGCAAATAATTATTTTTAGCTTTCAATGTATTTTAAAGATAAATGAACATTACAAAGTTTAATCTAATCTTTAAGGCTTCTTCCCAAACCCAGAACCTCAGCGATCCCCAGCTTCTATGACCTGTAAGGAAAGGGGATGGTCAAAAAATCATAGTGAGGCTATATCTCAATACCTCTAGGGTTGGGGGTCCATAATTTTCATAGAACCTCAATTATCTCCCAAAATTAATTATGCATAAAGCATGATATCTTTGGTACTTCAAACAAATTGAAAATAATAATAATTAAGAAATTCAGAAATAACACCTTCATTAATAATAATACAAATAGACATATAGACAGGTGCAGTTATTCACCAGGGATAATTTCTCTACATGCATTGGTCAAAGAGAAGAACGCTGATTACAAAAAATATTCCTACCACAAGAAGATACCTGCTCCACAGGGGCACTGGTTTGCAGTATTACCGGGTAATTGTGCCCCATTGGTGCTAGAATTGAAAATATATTCCTTGTTTATTTGTAAAATAGTAATATTTCTCTTTCCTTTTGATAATGTGGTTCTACAAAGAAGAATTTTACTTCAGCCTCAAAGTAATGACTCTCTTGATTACTTAAGCAGTAAATCTTACCAAACAAGAATGATGTATCCTTGGAAGTAGATTGCTCTTGAACTTTATTCAATTGAAGAAAATTTTTATTCACATCTTCTTTGAAAATTAGCTCCAAAGCTCTTTCTGATTCACAAAATTGGGCTAAAAAATAATCATTGGTGCAAAATAATTTATACTTTATTTGTGGATCAAGTATTTTGGAACATAAAATAGGTTTCTTCAAAATTAAAGCTCAAAGATATTTTTCAATTTTTGCACACATTTACTCTGCTTCTGGTTCAATCTGGGCCACATCATACTGTTCACAGGCCTATAATAATGCATTAGTTTGAGAGATTGGGCTACATGTGGGTTATGTGAGATTAATTTGCTTTATAATTAACACATAAAGAGGTAAAAATTTATTTATTTTTGAATAATTGGAGCCAGTTATTATGTATGTGGTTTTATTTAATTGTTGGTGGAATTCTTCCATCAACTTTATTTTATCCCATTCAAGTTTTCATATATGGTAATATTTGATGTTGTAAGGGTTGCAAAAGTGGGCAGATGCTTATTTTAATTAAAGTTTATGTGAAAGAATTTCATTTATTTAATTTACTCTTGTAGAAGCCTGGGACAGAAGGATTTTGGACTTAATAATAGTATGATCCTCATTCTGAAACACTTTATAATAAAGATAAAGCTCTTGTGTCATTGAGTACTGTCACAGGGGCTCTTCTAAATGAAGAGGGCCTGGCACTCAGTGAACAGACTTACTTATGGAGGGCTCAGAATAAAATACTCAATTGATAAGAGTAATGAAATAAGAGGATAAATTACTAGTCATAAAATAATAAGCATTAAAAGATATGAGAGAAAAACAAAAGCAATAATAAAGAGCCAACCACAAATAATCCTGTACCACTGTTTCAACCTGTTCAGAAAAGAGAAAAGGATTAATAAAGGATATGGCCACCAGGACTCTACTGAACAGGTGAGGGAAGGCAAAGACTAACTTAATAATTAATAAAATAATATTTTGTAATGAGAAATAGAATAATATGCAATAATAAATCCAATATTTTAATTAACTGGGGGAAAACCCCCAGGTGGGTGAAAGGGGGCTGGTATATGTGAAAAAGTGCCAGCCTGGTGTTTGAGTGTTGAGAAACCATGATTGTATGATTGAGGAACCTGTATTTGAGATGTGAAACTGTATTGGTGTATCCAATACAGTTATTTGAATCAATACAGGTATTTGCACCTGTATTGAAGGCAGGCCTGTATTTGGTGAATCCTGTATTTGTGTTTTGCCTGTATTGAGCTGTGTTGAGGTTTGAAACTGTATTTGGTGAATCTTCCATGAAACCCCTTGCTGATTAGGTGTTGGAAGATTTTCCATTAGTAATGAGTGGTAATGCCCTGCCTGTCTCCATGGCTGTGACATTATCCCCCTCTTGAAAGTGGTGAGCTCTGAGCACCATAAAAGTAATGACTCTTGATAAGATCAACTGATTTGTTCTTCCCCCCAATTCCCAATTTTCATCTCTCAAAGTTCCTCTTCATAAATCATAATTTCAACCCCTTTCAGCTTCATAACTTGTAGGTCCTTCTTCTTTGTCTTGATTCTGATTCTTCTTCACGTCACAACTGTCTTCACTTAATCAATGTTTTCTTCTATTTCTTTGATCTTCTTCTCATTGCAGAGTTCTTCACTAATTTTGTCTTGAGTCCTCATGGCTCATGATAAAAAGTGATTTCAGGTCCATGTCCTAAGAGCCCACTGCCATTCCATCAGTTTTGTCTTCATTTGGAGATTGGTCCAACTTGGCCTTTTTTCTTTCTTGGACCACTTCAGAAGTCCTTGAATTGTCCCCCAAAATTGTTGTTTTAAGGTTTTTTTGGTCAAAATGGTCAAAATGCGCAAAAATGCGCAAAATGCAAGATAATGAAGTTTTGGATGATTTTTGATTGAAATTGGTGTTTTTTCCCTTTTTCACATGATTTGAAGCTGAAATAGCCATAAATGTGCAAAATGCGCAAATATGCCCATATCATTAAAATGGAATATTTGGTGAAAAATTGAATAAAAATGAGTTTTTGAAGGTTTTGAAGAGAAATGACGCCAAAATGCGCAAATATTCCAATATGGTCAAAATGGAATATTTTACTGAAGAATTGAATAAAACATAGATTTTGATGTTTTGAAGAAGAATGAAGCCAAAAATGCGTAAAATGCGCAAAAGCGCACAAATGCATGAAAATGGCCAATTTGGCCGATGAAACAGTGTTTTATTGATTTTTCCCTCCTATTTTCTTTGATTCAACTCATTCTTGCAGTTCAAATTGCCATAATTGTCTTGCTGACTTGAAATTGTCCATAATTTTCTTGGTCTTGACTTTGAAATTTTGACTTGAAGATGAGCTCAAGGCTGACTTCCCTTTGTGATTCCCCACCTTCTGTACTTTATGGTCCTGGTGTTTTTGATAACTTGAGGGAGCTTTCTGAAGAGAGTATGGCCCCTACGGAGATTTGGGACATCAATAAAACCTATAATGGTATTAAATCTGTCAGAGTTATTGAACAACCCTGCACCAATTGTAAAAGGAAAGGGATTCCTTGTGTTGAATCTGCTACTGCTAGGTCCACCAGGTGTCAATTTTGCAATCTTGGAAAAAGAAATTGTTCTCAAGCCCACTATAGCTTTCCTGAAAATCCCAGAAGATTATGGAGCAACATCAAGAAGGGTGGAAGATTTGGATTGGAAGCTCCTGTTGATGAACCTCCCACCTCTGGTCACTCCAATTGTGAGTTGATTGGCCATAAAATTGATGGGTTACTGACTTCTATGTTTTCTTTTCTTCTTCTTCAGTGACTGGATCTAGAATGAGAGGTGTCCAACAATGGAATAATACCAGCAGTTCCTGGGCAGCCATTGGAGGAACCATCCACCCCCAAGGAAATCCCATTGGAGTGGCCCCAGAGGTTCCCATTTTGGTCACCAGAAAAGATGGAAAACTTGGAATATTGAAGAGAAATTTGGTGGCTCAATATGAAATTGATACTGGTGCTGAAGGAAGTGATGAGATTGATGAAGAGCTTGAATTGACTTCCCCAATCCAAAAAAGAAGAATCCAATCCCTTTCACCATCCCCAGCTCAAGCCAGTACCACCAATCGTGAAGTGATCAGGTCCCCCCAACCACCTCAACTTCCAAATAGATACCCAACCAGGCCCTCCACACTTGCCTCCACCTCTACCAATATCCAACCACCAGTGGCCAGCACTTCTAGAAACCCAATGTCTCCAGAACCTGAATCAATCTTTGAAACCTATTTCCGCCGGAATATTACTGGCAACTTCACTGATCAGAAAAGGGTGAACAAGAAGGTGGTCACCTCTCTATTTGCTGAAGTTGATGCTTTGACTGAGGTGTTTGTTGATAAGGCTATGAAGAGTGCTATTCCAGGGGAGCCCACTTCTGCTTTGGCCAGGAAGGCAGTTGCTTATGAAGATGCCATAGTTTTTAAGTTTAGAGAAGCCTTGAAGAAATTTTGATGAGGATTATCTGTAGCTGGCCTTTACCATTACTAGTGTTGGCTCTTGATTATTAAATAAATTGACTCCCCAAACAAGATATGGGAGTTATGATTGCTGCTTTTGAAAGAAGAAATGAAAAATAACTCATACAAGTAAAAGAAAATGAAATAAGATAAAAGTGAAAAAGAATTGAGAGAAAAAGAGAGTAAAGAAATAGAAATAAGAAAACTTCTGAGGATTGATCTTCTTGTGGTGAGTTGCTTTTTTTTGGCCATAATTTTTCCTGAAGAGATAAACCCAAACATTTGATTCTCACAGAGTGGCCAAGGTGTTGTTTTACAAGAAGTAGAACCCTCAGAGAGTCATACCAGGATATGGAACTTACTTTCATAGCTTCCACTCCCCACCAAGCATCATGAAAGAATAGAAAACTTTGCCATAAACGAATTTTAGTTAAAGAATGTCTTGAATAATATTGAATGGCATAATTTGGAATAATATTTGTGAAAGAAAGAAAAAGAATAAAAAAGGAAAAAGGGAATTTGGCCATATCTTGATGAAAGGTCCTAATTCGGGGGTACTGATGTTGCAAGGCCTTCTAAACCTGTCCAAAGAAATTGACAAGTGCTCACAAAGTGGCCAAGGTTATGCTTACAACATATTTGGGTAGAATACCCCCTTAAAGGTGCATTCCAGGAGAGGAACTTACTTTCATAAACTCCAATCCCCACCAAGCACCATAAATCAAACTCTTGAGGCATTTGGGCCAGGCTTGTCTGGATATAAAGTGTGAAAATCCTTGACAAGGTCTGGGGAGTTGGTAAGGTTGGAGGCTGGTTCCCAAGTTGTTCTTTCTGGGTCTTCATTGAATCCTTTCCACTCCACTAGATACCATAATGTACCTCTCTTGAGTTTTGAGTCCAGAACCTGAGCCACTTCCCATTCTTCTTGCTTTTCCACTATTACTGGAGGTGGTGGCAATTGGTGTCAATTTGGGATAGTTGATTGCTTCACTGGTTCTAACAAGGACACATGGAAGACAGGGTGAACTGACTTCCATCGTTGAGGCAGCTTGAGGTGATATGGATGGCTGCCAATCTTCTTTAGAACTTCAAAGGGTCCCAACCATCTTTCTGAAAGTTTCTTGGTGGGTCTTGTTGTCTTGATGTTCTTGGAAGCTAGCCATACTTTGTCCCCAGGTTGGAAATCAGGTGGAATTGCTCTCTTTCTATCTGCATACTTCTTAAAATGCTTTATTGCTGACTCTAATTCTTCTTTGACAACTTTCTGTACTGATTGGAGTTTTGTTGATAACTTTCCAGCAAGTGTATCTTGAGAAATGTGAATTGAGTCAAAGCTAGGATTTCTTCCATAAATGGTGAAAAATGGTGACTGTTTTGTTGATGAATGTTCTGCATTATTATAGGCAAATTCAGCCAGAGGGA
This sequence comes from Austropuccinia psidii, assembly GCA_023105745.1. Classification (NCBI taxonomy): domain Eukaryota; kingdom Fungi; phylum Basidiomycota; class Pucciniomycetes; order Pucciniales; family Sphaerophragmiaceae; genus Austropuccinia; species Austropuccinia psidii. The sequence goes on along the minus strand of JALGQZ010000009.1, from coordinate 25,379,006 downwards.
GCCAGGTGTGCCAGTCATCTTGATGGTAACTGACATAAATCCGAAGATACTGTTCTAGAATCTGATTTACCCTCTCTATCTTTCCATCTGTTTCAGGGTGAAAGGCAGTTGAAAGATCTCTTGATATCTTGAGCTTCTGACACAATTGAGTCCAAAATGATGAAACAAATAATGAACCTCTATCACTAACAATACTGATTGGAAGACCATGTTTGGAAAAGACATGACTAATGAAGATTTGAGCTAATTCCAACCAGTTATTGTTGAATAAGTTGGAATAAATATTGCCATTTTTGAAAATCTGTCTACCACTACTAAAATTGAATCAAAGTTGCTTGCCAAGGGCAATTGAGTGATAAAGTCCATTGATAGTGAATTCCAAGGACCAGATGGAATTTGAAGAGGCTTGAGTAATCCAAACTTCTTATGATGAATGTTCTTGTTTATTAAACATTGCTGACATGAGGACACATAGTCCTTGATAATTTGATTCATTCCAGCCCAATAAAAATCCCTCTTGATGAGCTTGAGGGTCTTCTCCTGGCCAGGGTGGCCAGCCAACAGTGAGTCATGACGCTTTTGAAGGATATCCAATTGAAGTTCATGATTGCTTGGCATGACTACTCTATCTTTGAATAATAACAATCTGACTTGAGGTTCAAGAGTATAATCTGAGATTGATTCACCTCTTGCTAATTGCTTGAGAATTTCCTTATAATCTTTGTCTTGCCATACTGCCTTCTGAATTTGATCAACTAAATCTGAGAAAACTTCAACTTTTATTGAGAAAAATCTTGACTCTTTAATTTCATTTTGCTTGAGAAATTGATTAAAGTTTTGAGGATTATTGCTGATGAAGTCCACCCCCCTCTCTGGGTACATGTTGTCCCGATGTGACAAGGCATCTGGTAAAGTGGCCAGTCTTCCTGGGCAGTAAGTGATAGAGAAATGAAATTCAGAGAGAAACTCAGCCCAATGGGCTTGACAGCAAGTAAGGACTTTGGAGGACATAAAGTATTGAAGGGAAGAGTGGTCTGTCAAGACTTCAAAGGCATCAGAAAGAGAAATAAGAAAGGCTCTCCAGGGCTTGAGATCCCAAACTATGCCAAGGAGTTCCTTGTCATGAATTTCATAGTTGAGCTCAGCTGGGAGGAACTTGCAACTATCAAATGCAATGGGATGCTTTCCCAAGTCATTCACCTGACTCAGTACGGAACCCAAGGCATAATCAGAAGCATCAGTCTCTACAATAGTTGGTAGAGAAGGATTGAAATGGGATAGGATAGGAGCAGTGGTGAAAGTTTCTTTGAGTATTTGAAACTGACTATGAGCTTCCTCATTGAAGATGAAAGGAGAATCTTTTTTAAGGAGGGAAGTGAGAGCAGAGATTATTTTGGAATAATTTTTAATGAAACAACGATAAAAGTTGGCAAAGCCAAGGAAAGATTGGAGTGCTTTGATTTTCTTTGGCTGAGGCCAATTGAGGATTTGCTGCACTTTGGAAGAATCCATCTTGAGGCCTTCACTTGAAACAACATAGTCAAAGTATTCCACACTTGAGGCATGGAATACACACTTTGAGGCTTTGGCAAACAAATTATTGTCCCTCAGCCTTTGGAGGACAGAGGCCACATGTTTGACATGTTCCTCCTGAGAACTAGAGAAGACCATAATATCATCTAAGTATACTACAACAAAAATATCCAAGAAATCTGCAAAGATATCATTCACAAGATTCTGGAATGAAGCAGGAGCAGTGGTCAAGCCAAATGGCATAACCAAATATTCATAACTGCCATATTTAGTTCTAAAGGCAGTGAAGTGCTCATCCCCCTCTTTGATTCTCAAGAGGTTATAAGCACCACGCAAATCTATCTGGGAGAAGATAGTAGCACCGTTAAAGACGGTAAGAAGCTGATTCATTGGAGGAACAGGATACCTGTTCTTCCTAGTGACAGCATTAAGTTTACGGTAGTCAACACACAAACGAAGGCCACCATCCTTTTTCTTAACAAAAAGGACAGGTGCTCCTGTTGAAGAAGAGCTTGGCCTGATTAAACCTTTCTCTACATTCTCTGAAATGTAGGCCCACAGTGTTTCTGACTCATTCTTTGATAAAGAGTAGATAACACCAACTGGAGGTAGAAGACCCTCCAGTTTTATATGAAAACTTGACTATACAAGACATTATTAGAAGAATACAAGAAAGCTATACACTTTACTATGACTAAATTTTTTTTTTTACTATTTTTTTTTAGTATTACCAAATGTGAGCCTGCAAGCATGTAAACCTTTACTTGCTATACAGACTCCAATTACTTTCTTTATAATTTCGTCTCATTTTCTTTCATTATTTTGTATAAAATTCAAATACTTAAATTCATTATATTATAATTTGAATTTAATCTTGTTGCTATGACTTAGTCCTAAATATGTCATAGTATAAAGTTCCCACTATGTCATCAATCTTGTTGTTATATCTGCTCATGTTGCTATAACAGATCTTTCTTCATTTAAACAAAGTTATTTCATATTATTTTGAATTTGAATTTGTAATTACAATACTTAAAGAGGATTGATTCTCTTTGAATTAATCCTCAGAGCTCTTAACCAAATATATTTTTACAATTGAAATCACTTACATTTTATTTTAGAAATATTAGCACTCTCACCTTTAAAGTGATTAAATTCACTTTTACAAATAATTACCATTTATAGTACTGTTGAAGCTTAAATACCAACAGTACATCATTATAAACCAAGTGACGCGTCTATTAATTTCATTTAAATAGTATTCCACTTCTGATTAGTTTATTAAACTTCCTAATACTTTAGCCTGGAAGCCACGAAAGAGGCGCCAGCTAACATTTAATATATTAAAATTTATATCAGATTTAATTAATTAATTAATTGCATATAATAAATTAATTAGACGTCGGAATACCTAATTAATAATATATAGTTTTTCTATAACTGACTCTTCCGTCAAAAATCAAGAATAAACGTTACAATACTGATTCTCATTTTTATTATGATTCTATAGCTTTGAAGACTTAATACCAAAGCTACCTGCCTCAAAAATCTTGTTGGAGCCCTCAGTACCATCCTACAACACCAGTAAACAAGTTTCGATGACTATAGCTCCCCCTGAAATCTCAGCTTTTCAATGCCTGTCTTTGTTCATAAAAAAACATAAGCATTGTTACTGGTCATATATCCAAAATGATGACCAGTAGCTACTCTTTTAACTATTCTGCTTCTCGTTGTCGGGGAAGAAAACCTTCAGCTTGGTCGGAAGCTTGGAAAAGATACCATTGCCAAGGTGATGAGAAGCAAAAAACACAAAAATCAAATTTCAAAGACGATTTGGCTACCAATACAGCCTACAGAATCACAGACAAGCCTTGCATTCCTAATCCTGATATTAGTACACGATCTCATTCCCCTTACGATTCTGGAACCCTCAAAGTCTCCTCTGTTCCTAAGACCATTGGTAATGGTACTATAACTAAGGAGATCATTACAGAAGAAGAGTATAGTGCTAATTCTGATGTTAAAAGTACCAACGCGAACACTATGAAAACAAATAAGAATCCAAGTATTCAAAAAAGAACAACAATGGCGAATAACAACAGATGTTTAAGTAGTAATCAACCCAATGCTAACAATAATGAGATCTATAATATAAAAGAAGAAAAATCACGACCGCCTACCAGTCGCGCTAGCTCCAGTATCAACAAAATAGAGCTTGCATCAACAAATGTAACTATTAATGAAAATAAAGAAGAAACGATAGATATAACTATTAATAAAAATAAAGAAGAAACAATAGATATAACTATCAATGAAAATAAAGAAGAAACTATATTAAATAAAATTGAAAATTACATTGAAAGAAAGATAAAAAATCAACCTATTACAACAACAAAAAAAATATCAAGAACGTTGAGGAATATTGTCACTCACATTAATAGTAAAAATGATTTACACAACTTCCTCAACAACGAAACTTACACACGATTGGAACACGGTATTAAATCAGCTTTAAAACAAAAATTAGTATATAGAGATAAATTCAATACAAACGAACTGGAAGATCTTAAACAATTCTATGACTCAAAAAGTAAAAAATTATTATACAAAGAAAACTTGACTATACAAGACATTATTAGAAGAATACAAGAAAGCTATACACTTTACTATGACTAAATTTTTTTTTTTACTATTTTTTTTTAGTATTACCAAATGTGAGCCTGCAAGCATGTAAACCTTTACTTGCTATACAGACTCCAATTACTTTCTTTATAATTTCGTCTCATTTTCTTTCATTATTTTGTATAAAATTCAAATACTTAAATTCATTATATTATAATTTGAATTTAATCTTGTTGCTATGACTTAGTCCTAAATATGTCATAGTATAAAGTTCCCACTATGTCATCAATCTTGTTGTTATATCTGCTCATGTTGCTATAACAGATCTTTCTTCATTTAAACAAAGTTATTTCATATTATTTTGAATTTGAATTTGTAATTACAATACTTAAAGAGGATTAATTCTCTTTGAATTAATCCTCAGAGCTCTTAACCAAATATATTTTTACAATTGAAATCACTTACATTTTATTTTAGAAATATTAGCACTCTCACCTTTAAAGTGATTAAATTCACTTTTACAAATAATTACCATTTATAGTACTGTTGAAGCTTAAATACCAACAGTACATCATTATAAACCAAGTGACGCGTCTATTAATTTCATTTAAATAGTATTCCACTTCTGATTAGTTTATTAAAATTCCTAATACTTTAGCCTGGAAGCCACGAAAGAGGCGCCAGCTAACAAAAATGGTAAAGAAAATCATAGCCTAATATTAGGTCTTCTCCCTTGGGTGAATCTATGATAAAGAAATCCCATTCAAAGCTTGGTAATGAAGGCAAGTCAACAACCCACTTGGTATAATGGGTGATGAACAGGGAAGTGGATTCATTGGAATCTAAAATGAAAAGATTAATCTTTTCAGGGAGCTCTGACATGGTCAATGAGTACTTGAAAACAAAATTCTTTGCAATAAAAGAGTTTGTAGCACAAGAATCAATGAGAATACTATAAAAAGTATCAGAGAGAGAAGAGATAATAAGAAATTTTAAAGATTTCTTGACACTAGTATTCAGAGTGCACCATTGTGCGCTTGAAGGAAATGAGTGAGAACCATTGAACACATCATGATTCCCACTCAGGCTTTTCCCTGCTTGCTAGGGAAGCCTTTTGATGACCCTTTCCTATTCTCAGGCCTCTTGAAGCATTTTTCAAATGGGTGCTTTCCACCACAATAATTGCACAAGCCTTCTTTAATCCTCCTCTCCTTTTCAGAACCAATTAATTTGTTGTCCTTATTGAGGAGAGCAGCATGAGGCTTGTCTTTGGACACTTGAAAATTCTTCCCCTTCTTATTCTTCTTGTGATAAGGCTTCTTTGATGATGAACTTTGAGGGAGCTTGGAGGAGTTGGATCCACTGATTGGAGGCTTCTTCTTTTGATGACTACCCTCTTCCTTCTGCCTCTCATGGTATCTGGTATCTAATTCCAAAGTGATGTCCATGAGCTCTTGAAGGCTATCAAAGTTTCCAGGGTGAGAAGCCAATTGGTCCAACAATCTTGATGCCAAGCCTCTCCTATACACATGAATATAGGCCCTTTCCCCCCAGTCTCCAATTCTTGACATTAGGCTTCTGAAATCTGCTATGTACAAGGAAACTTGACTACTTTCTTTCATCCTGAGATTGTCTAACTCTTGTTCAGCTTTCCTGACTTCATCAGGATCACCAAACAGAGTGAATAACTGGGTTTCAAACAACTGCCAGTTATTGAGGAGATAAGAAGGGTCTTCATTGGAGATATTTGAGAGGTAAGGTTCAATCCATTTGCCAGCTCTACCAGTAAGAAAAGAAGTTGAGTATAAGACCTTCTTCCTGTCAGAGAAGAAGTTTGCTGGGTCATTATGGAAAATTAATTGACAATATTGAATAAATCCTCTCAATTTATAAGCTTTAGTACCATCAAAAGAATCAGATACCTTCATTGATGGAGTCTTGAATGCAGGGACTTTTGAAGTGCTCCTTGGGGCAACTGCTTGAGTGAGCTGACCCATGAATTGAGTCATCTGCTCCATCATTTTGATAAAATTTGGTTCAGCTTGAGAGACAAGCGGTTGATTAGAAAGGGCTAGATTTGGAGCTTCAGAAGCCTCAGGGGCACCTTCCAAGGCAGCTGCTACTTCAGTTTCTTCAGACTCCTCCCCCTCTTCATCTTCAGCTTCCCCTAATCTGCTTCTAGGCCCTTGAGGAATGCTTGGATAGCCACCCAACAAGCCGGAGAATGATCTTGACCTTCTTGACTTCACACCTTCTCTTCTGGAGGGTGCTGCTCCATCCATTGGTGGTCCTCTGTCCAATTTTGCACTCAGTTGATGAACTGTTGGTGTGCGGTCAAGAGGAGCCCTTGCTGTAGGAGTGAGAACAGCTTGATGGCTTTGAGATCTTGTATTCTTGGCTGGGGGGTTATGCTGAACTGGAAATATTGAAGAAAGAAAATAAAACTTGATGATACTTGAGAATAAACAAGGCTTGACCAAAACAATCAAATGAGAATCTTGATGAACTTGAGAAATCAATCAATAGTCTTGAAGTGAATCAATATGAATACATCTTGAAGAGTGAAGATGACAAAGTCAAATTGTTATGAATAATCAATTTCAATCAGTAAGTCAAATCAAGTCAATCAATCAATCAAATCAAATAAATAAAGTCAATTCAAAATCAAATCAATTTTGTCTTGAGTAATTCAATTAATATCTTCAAAAATCAATTCAATTTTCTTGAGGAATCAAATTCAAATCAATCAATTAAATCAAATCTTGAGGATAAATCAGCTATCTTGAGTAATCAAATAAGATCAATCAATTAAATCAAATCAGAGTCTTGAGGTAAAGTCAATTTCTTGAATAATCAGATCACTCAATCAATAATTCTTGAGAATTTCAAATCAACAATGATAACCCCAATTCAATAAGCTCCTGAAACGATGAATCAAATAATCCCAAATTCCAATCAATTAAACCTGATAAAAGAACCTGAATTCAGACAGAAAATGAAAATGAAATTTGATTGAGAATTAAGAATAAAATGAAATGGTCAGAAAAAATTTTGAAATGAGAAAGAGAATCAATTTTCGTTTGAATGAAATGAATGAGATGAAAATTGATGAGAGATAATGAAATCATAAAAATCATAAAATCATGAAAATATCATAATTGAGAATGAGAGAAATGAATAATAATGAATGAAAGAAAAGAAGCAATTATGAGTTAATTAAAATAATGTCACAGGGGCTCTTCTAAATGAAGAGGGCCTGGCACTCAGTGAACAGACTTACTTATGGAGGGCTCAGAATAAAATACTCAATTGATAAGAGTAATGAAATAAGAGGATAAATTACTAGTCATAAAATAGTAAGCATTAAAATATATGAGAGAAAAACAAAAGCAATAATAAAGAGCCAACCACAAATAATCCTGTACCACTGTTTCAAGCTGTTCAGAAAAGAGAAAAGGATTAATAAAGGATATGGCCACCAGGACTCTACTGAACAGGTGAGGGAAGGCAAAGACTAACTTAATAATTAATAAAATAATATTTTGTAATGACAAATAGAATAATATTAAATAATAAATCCAATATTTTATTTAACTGGGGGAAAACCCCCAGGTGGGTGAAAGGGGGCTGGTATATGTGAAAAAGTGCCAGCCTGGTGTTTGAGTGTTGAGAAACCATGATTGTATGATTGAGGAACCTGTATTTGAGATGTGAAACTGTATTGGTGTATCCAATACAGCTATTTGAATAAATACAGGCATTTGCACCTGTATTGAAGGCAGGCCGGTATTTGGTGAATCCCGTATTTGTGTTTTGCCTGTATTGAGCTGGGTTGAGGTTTGAAACTGTATTGGGTGAATCTTCCATGAAACGCCTTGCTGATTAGGTGTTGGAAGATTTTCCATTAGTAATGAGTGGTAATGCCCTGCCTGTCTCGATGGCTGTGACAAGTACTTTGATTTAAATATGTTGCCAGATGTGCAATACAGTATATCATGGAATTGTACTTGAGATCTTGGACATTGGGCCTTTCTTTTAAGCTGTGTAATTGAGTGGGGAACTAATGTGTTTTAAAAAATAAATTAGGTCATTATTTGCTTCTTGGCTCATTGTATGGAACATACAGCCAATTTTTTGCATGTTTTCACCGAAAGAAGGCGCCAAATTTTTGATATCTTGGGTCATTTGATGGCTGAAAGATGAATTTTGTGCTTTAATTTCAATTCTTTTATCCTCCAAATTGTATTTCCAAAGGATTTTGAGTATTCTTTTGTTGAGTTAAACACCTAAATTATGACTTATAATTAAGATTTAGAATATGAATTATTTGAAATACTATTGGAAATCTTAGCTAGTATTTGGGTCAGCCCCAAAAGTAATCAGGTAAGCTGTAAGTCTTAATCAAGGAGTGAGCAGTAACTTCCAGGTAGGTAATGACATTTTTTGCTGATCCATGTGTCAGTAGTAAAGGAAACCATTTCAAAATTTTGATTTAATATCTCACAGACATGATTTTGATGATAAGAGAAGTAATTTGAACGAAGTTCCATGAGCTATATAATTTGAGCCATTACCTTCAACACCATTGTCTTTTATAGCGCTAGGAGATTTTGGGAATCCAATGGCTCAGCTATAGAAAGGGGAAGACCTCCCTCTGAAATTAGATATATAATATCTATGAGCCTTGAGGTATATTTTACATACCCAAATAGGCCACAATTATCTTAAAAAGAAATTTTGAATTATGCATAGCTCATAAGTCATGCATATATCCAAAATTCATCATTTTTGATTTCAGAAAAGATGAATAACATTTTATTGAGTCAGTAGATCCATGGATTTAAGGCCAGATTTGGATGCTACACAAAAATTCACCTAGGGTAGCTCCATAGAGTGAATAAGCTCAAATTAACTCTTTGAGGTGGTAAAATGGAAAATACTTCAATACCACATCATCAATACCACATAAAAGATCCGTGAAAATTTTTGTTTTTCTTAATTTCACGCCAAAATAATGGGAATGTGAGAAATCCCATGTTACATATACACTAAGAATAGTGTTATGCATGTTTTGAGCACTTAATATCATGGTATTCTTACATGGACTTTTGGTACACCCATAGTGGATATCTCACTTGAAGCTTAAATTTCTCTTTTGACATAAAAAATAAGCAAGGGGGAAAAAAGACATCAAAGAGTGCCAGGGTACCCAACTTCTGAGGCCTCAGAGGCGTGGACAGCTCCAAAGCTTGGATCCATGGCTGATCTTGGCCTAATTGGTAAACCAAAACCTTTTGGGAACTTGGTTACCATGTTACAACTACTGTAAATCTTAAGAAAATAGCAAATAACCTGCTATTTTGACGTGCCAAGGAGGTAAAAAGCTACTTAGACTCCTGTAAACATGTCAATTCTTAATTATTTTCCATGGATAAACCCCAAAAGATTAATTAAAACCCTTTTTGGACTTGTATCCATTGAATTACCTCATAACAACCAGTTAAACACTGATATTTGCAATTCTACATAGAAATGAGGTAAAAACTTCAAAAATTCATTAAAAATACAATTCTTAATGAATCTTTCTGAAACTTTCAGGACCAATGTAAAACTGTATTTTCTATGGTACAATCAAAAGGAATTACAGTTTTACTAGTAAAAGTAAAAGTTCTACTTACAGTCCATTTTTGACTATTCTACATGAAACACTGAATCTTCAAAAATTTACAGTAATTACAACCTGTGATGAAATTGGCAATAACATTGATAACTTTGAGAAATCAATGATTATTTTGGAATAAAAGAAAAGTTACAGATGTTACTCCTTTTATTCTTAACCATATTGGGGTTGGTAGTCACGTAAAAGCATCAATTAAGTAATTATGATAATCTTACGTGACAACAGATGATGCAATCAATAATCCAAAAATTTTTATTGTTTTCTCACTCACCGGTTTTTCAGTTTTCTCCATGGCATGCCTCTGTGAGCTGTTGTTGACTTAAAAGAGGCCTCTTCTTTCTGTTTTTTCCACATCATCATCATCTTATTATCATTTAAATCATTATTACCAACAAGTAAGTATTAGTTATAGCTATTCTTAAGTGTTTTAAATCTTTCATAATCAATCAGAAAGACGTGAAATAATAGAATCCAACTATATATTGCTGTAATACTGTTATAAATTCATTTTGATCCTTAAAATCCACAATTCTACGTCAAATCTCTCTATCTTATCTTTCAATAAGTTCTTTGGAATATTAGTGAGTGATTTATTTTTAATTCTTGAAGTTTTTCTCTAAAATTAGTTTTCTTCAAGAATTATCATTATAATTATTCTTGCAAAAGATAATTATATATTAAAATAGTTTTATTATTTTAATAAAAGAAGTTTTATTATTAAAATCTTCTTGTAATTGATTCTTGTAGACAATTACTGCTCCCTGTTAAAATCACTAGTAGTGTTTAACATGTGAAAGAAATAATTCTTCAATTATTTAAATGTGGCTATAATAATTTAAGAGCAGACATAGTACTGTTGATTAATAGTGATCTTATCATCAGTTTCATAGTCACATCTTACATTTGGGGGCCTGGCCGTGTTTTTTGAACCTTGTACCCTTAATTGATATATTTTTAAGTTCTAAAATTTATTAATTTAATAATTTTTTCTTTCATTTTAAAGTTAAAATAATCCTTATTTTTGAAATTGTTTTGGAAATATTTTCATTGAGGAATTTGGTTTAATTTTATACTATTTTTACATGTGGCTTTTTCACATCCAAAAACTTATAAGATTATTCTTTGAGTTACTCTGAATTAATTTTCTTTCAAAATCTTGAATTTTAATTTTTTTTCTTTAAAAAGAATAATTTTTTGATATTAGAAAATATAAAACTTATAAAAAATCTTTAAAAAATATTTTAAAAAGTATAAAAAAATAATTTTTTTTCTCTTTTATAATTATTTCTAGTGTCTTTAATCCAATACTGTGCAGCTGGCAACAGACTCAGTAAAAGATATATCACTAGTCCAGAATCTGAAGACAGTATTGAGGTGCAAATCGCTAAAAGAGGCACCTTATTTAACTCAGAAAAGACTAAATTACCACCAAAAGGTGTGTATTTTATCTTATATTTTCACCTTTTATCTTTAAATTGATGTGAAAATGGTGCATACCAGAAATGGAAGCAATTATTCAGTCCAACCAGATGGATGTGGACAAAGAGGAGGCAAGACCAAATCCAGAAGTGCCAAGTCTTCCCCAAGAAAGACACATTTGGAGGATGCCATAGTTGCCCCCCATTCCCCAAGGTCTGTACCCACAGATTTTGACGTGAATTCTGAGCCTGAACTAATTCATGACAATTTTTCCAGGGCTGAACCACTTTCAAGTGGCAGCAATAGAAATATATCAATGCCAGTACAAAAACTGGTTCAGAGAAGCCAAAGAAGAGGAGTGGGAAATATGCCCAAGCCTTTGGCAGGGGGCCATGAACTCCTACTTACACATCAAGAGCTTTCTGGGTCAGGAGAAGACCATAGAAATCTTAGGAGGATGGAGCCCCCTGTCTTGCAAAGACAAGGTCAAAAAGATAAAGAATTGGTTGAAGAACCAAAGTCTTTTATCCATAGACCAGAAGGAACTGTAAATGACTCCAGCTTTGGAGACAGAAGCCCCAGTGGCGTCTACCTGCTCCAAACCAGCTCCAGAAGTGTCCAAAGACAAGCCCAAAGGACCTCAGAAGAAGCAGAGAGGTCCCAAGAACCATCAAGGCAAGAGAAAAGGCAAAGCCAATTGGCACAGACCTTACCCACAAGGGTACAGGATCCCCAAATTGGAGCCTTCAGCCATGGACAGTGTGTTCAACATGGCCAGAACTCTCAGGGAATTCACAGCCAAGGAGCAGGAAAGGATGAACAGGACTTTTCCATGCAAATAGATCATGTACAAAGAGCTATGAATGTAGAAATTGGTAAACTTGATTCAAAGTTAACTAAAATAACATTGGATATTGATGATTTGAAAAAACATGACAAGAAATATACTGAATGGTATGAATTGACAAATGCCAAATTTGATTCAATTATCAATGCTTGTAGCAGAATTGAGAGTACATGTCAGATTCAGAATGATGAAATGGAATATCTTTCCATTTTTAAAATGAATTATCAATTTAAGACTCTACAAGACCATGTCTTAAAGATAGTTGAAAATACCAATCAATTTGCTACACATTTAGCAAAAAGTGACAGTGAAAGGCAGAAGTTAAAGAATGAAATCATTGCAAATGTAGAACAAATTCATAAGAATTATGAACCACATATGCCAAGACATTCTACACCCTTGACTGAAGAAAAACGTTCTGTTAAAGGAAGTTTTACCCCACTTTTAGGAGAAAATGTTGTCTCTGTTAGAGATATTCCCAAGTTAGAAGAATGGCCAACATTCTCTGGTGAAGGAGAATATTATCATATTGAGTTCATCAGGACTATTTATATGTTACAGGAAGACTTTAATATACCTGATGAAAGCATAGTGGGGAAATTACACTCTCTGTTTACCAGAACTGCAAAGAAATGGTATTACAAAATGAGAATGGATCATGGGAAACATGATTGGTCTTGGTGGAAATCTGAAGTGATTACCAAATGGGCCAACAATTCTTGGAGGTTTAAAATGGAAAATGCTTTTGAAAGTGCAATTTTTAACTCAGAGAAAGATAAACCACTTACTTGGTTCTTCAAGCAAAAGGACAGATTATCTGCCTTACACCCAGATATGTCTGACACTATGATTAATATGAAGATATTAAGAAAGTGTGGAGGAGAACTGGAACATGCTATCAAAAGTAGATGTGTAGAGCCCTGTTCAACAGAGGACTACATTAATGCAATGGAAGATATCATTACCAGAACAAGAATTGGTAAAACTTGGACTAGAATCCCTATGGAATCCAAGATGGTCCCAAAGATTTCCGGAGAGGATAAAAGACCAGAAAGACCTGTCTTGAAGTGTCATAAATGTGGAAGTACTTCACATTTAGCAAACACTTGCACCAAGAAGACAAAAATCAATGAAGTTCAAGTCATTGAAGAAATTAAGTGTACTGAAGAGAAAGAGGAGTCTGATCAAGATTCTGCAGTCTCTGAGGATACACTAGTGGAGGACTATCCCATTGAAAACATTACAGCTTTCTTTGAGGTCACAGAAGTCCATACCCACTTGCCACAGTACAGTGAGTATTGCTGCAACCTGATAAATATCCAAGATGCCAGAATGTGTAAAACAAAACCTGCTAGAGGAAAAGGTTACACTGCTGGAGCATCCTGTATCATATCAGTTTTGATGAGTGATATTGAAGCCAAAGTAAATTTGGATACAGGGGCATTTTGCACTTGTGTAGGCAAAGATTATCTCCAAATTATACTTCCTGAATGGAAAAACCATCTATTACCAATAGAAGGTGTGCAATTTAGTAGTGCCAGTAACAATATGTACCCCTTGGGTATATTAGACACTAATCTTGTATTTCCACACCCAGCAGGAAGTGTAAGGATGAAAACTGAGATTGTAGTAATGGATAATTGCACATCTCAGCACATCATTCTTGGAAATGATTACTTAAATATTTATGGTATTAACATCAATAACCACAAAGACAGATATTTCACAATTGGGGATAACAAAAGACAAAAATTTGCTTTTTCCAATATGCCAAAACAAATATCTGTGGTATCTTCTGTTAAGGATACTTATAAAGATGAATTTGTGTCTAATCAACTTGTTGAAGCACAAATTAATCCATCATTATCACCAAAAATGAGGAATGAACTTATTAATGTGTTATACACATACAGTAAGGCATTTGCCTCTGATAATGAACCATTAGGTGCTATAAGGGGACATGAAGTTGATATTACTCTCAATATTGACAGACCATATCCTCCAGTACTTAGAAGACCGGCTTATCAAGCCAGTCCCAGAGCTAGAGAAGCCTTGGAAAAACATATCCAAGAGTTAATCCAGCTTGGTGTACTAAGGAAAGTAGGCCATAATGAGGAAGTTGAAGTAACAACACCTGTTATTATTGCCTGGCATAATGATAAGTCAAGAATGGTTGGAGATTTCAGAGAATTGAATACCTACACAGTTCCAGATAGGTATCCAATCCCTAGAATTCAAGAAACTTTGACTCAATTGTCTAAAGCCAAGTATATAACATCAATGGATGCATTGAAAGGGTTTCATCAAAAATCTTTGATGCCCAAAACTAAGAAATTACTTAGAATTATCACCCACAGTCGTATCTATGAGTATCTTAGAATGCCATTTGGTATTAAAATGCACCATCTCATTATCAAAGAATGATGAATACTATCTTCCCCACAGAATTGTCTGAAGGATGGCTTATCATTTATAATGATGATATTATCATATGTTCTGACTCATGGTCTTTGCACCTTGAAAGACTTGCAAGGGTACTTCACAAGGTTGCAGAAGTGAATATGAAAATTTCACTTAAGAAATGCAATTTTGGTTTTGAAGAACTCAAAGCATTAGGACATATTCTTTCTGGTTTAAGCTTGGGTATTGACAAAAACAAAGTAGCAGCAGTGTTACTCAAGCCAATACCCCAGAATAAAAAAGAAATGATGTCTTTTCTTGGGTTTGCCAGCTATTATAGGCAACACTTAAAAGACTTTGAAACTCTATCCAAGTCACTTTATAGAATCTGTGATCAACAGACTGTATTTGAGATGACACAGGAGGCATTTAAGCTTATGAGAAGATAAGGAGAACTCTTACAGAAGCACCTTTACTCCTCGTGCATGACTGGAATATTCCTTTTAAATTTTACATTGATGCATGTGGAGATGGACTAGGGGCTGCCCTACATCAAGTCCAAATTATTGATGACAAACCTACAGAAGGACCAGTTTGTTTTATCTCAAGACAAATCAAACCAACAGAGACCAGATATGGCGCAAGCCAAATGGAGTGCTTATGCTTGGTATGGGCACTTGAGAAATTACACTATTATCTTGATGGAAGTGCTTTTGAAGTGATAACTGACTGTAATGCAGTAAAATCACTTCTTAACATGAAAACTCCCAACAGACTTATGTTGAGATGGCAAATAGCCATTCAGGAATATAGAGGAAACATGACTATAGTCCATAAAGCAGGAAACATTCACAAGAATGATGATGGACTTAGCAGATGGGAATTAGCTAACACTCCTGATAACCCAGCTTATGTACCTTTGGAAGCTGAACCACAGATTGCAATTGAAGGGATTAACATAACTGATATTGGGACTGAATTCTTTGAAGAGGTCAGAAAATCTTATAAACAGGACAAGAATTGCCATATCTTGACTTCTTTATTAGATAAAGACTGCAAAGATACATCTTTGGTCAATGCACTAGATGAAATTTGGAGAAATTCCTATTCTGAAGGAAGATTTCACTTGTTTGATGGGATTATTTACCACAGAACCAAACATTCTTGTGTAATGACATTATGTAGCAGATTGCTTATTAATACCATTCTTCATGAATGTCATGATAGCATCTAATCTGGACACCTGTCAGAAGACAGAACACTTGAAAAAGTAAAGAACTGTGCATGGTGGCCATCTTGGAGAAAAGAAACCATTGAATATTGCCATACCTGTGACAGATGTCAAAAAGCAAACAGGAGTACAGACAAGAAATTTGGACTTATGATCCATATTCAAGAACCAAAATTCCCTTGTGAAGTTGTTCACATGGATTGGGTCACAGCACTTCCTCCAAGTGGTGACAGAAGTTATAATGCTTGTTTAGTCATTGTAGACATATATAGCAAATCTCCCATATTCTTACCATGTCATAAAGATGACACTGCTATGGATACAGCTCTTCTTCTATGGAGTAGAGTTATTTCTCATACAGAATTATTTAAGAATATCATAAGTGACAGAGATCCCAAGTTCACATCTGCACTTTGGACCAATCTTCATAGATTGTTTGGGACTAAGCTATCATTCTCTACAGCATATCACCCTCAAACAGATGGGCTAGCAGAGAGGATGATTCAAACATTAGAAGACATGATCAGAAGATTTTGTGCTTATGGGTTAGAATTCAAAAACTCAGATGGCTTTACCCATGACTGGTGCACTCTGATACCTGCACTAGAATTGGCATACAAGACATCAGTCTATTCTTCCACAGGACAAACTCCTGCTATGTTAGAAAAAGGATGGAATCCAAGACTCCCAGCAGACACACTGAGGAAAGACTTTATTGACATTCATCCTACAGCTTCCAGCTTTGAAATAATGCTTGATAAAGTAAAACATCATGCAAAACAAAGTATGAATGATGCTTTTGATTATGCAAAACAGAAGTGGGACAAGAGTCATAAAGTACCAGACTTCAAAATAGGGGACTTAGTTCTAGTTTCAACCTTGAATTTTAATAATATCAAAGGCCCAAAGAAACTCAAAGATTCTTATGGAGGACCTTTTGTTATTGTTGCCTTACATGGAACCAATGCAGTTCAAGTGGAATTGAGTGGTGAATTGGAAAATAAACACCCCACCTTTCCAGTCAGCTTGATAAAGCCTTATCAATCAGCTGATAAAGAATTGTTTCCTTTAAGGAACCCAACTCCTTTAACTGTTCCATCATTGGAACAGAATGAAGACAAAAAGATAAAGAAAGTCATTAAAGAAAGCAGACTTAGGGGGAAAAATCAGAGAGAATATCTTGTCAGATATAGAAATCCAGTACATGAAGATAAATGGCTGGCAGAATCAGATATACCTGACTCAGATAAACTCTTGAGAAGATTTAGACATGAAAGAAGGCCAAAATCCTGAATATTTCTACAAATGTGCTTTAAATTTCTTGATCTGAGTGATGTAAAGAGGTTGGACAGTGGTCATTAGCCCCCCTTTGGGGCCTTTTACTCTTTATACCATTGATAAAATTGTAGTACAATTTTATTTTTTGGTGGGAGGGAATTTCAGCCTTGAGGTATGATTTACATACCCAAATATGCCACAATTATCTTGAAAAGAAATTTTGAATTATGCATATATCCAAAATTCATCATTTTTGATTTCATAAAAGATGAATAACTTTTTATTGAGTAAGTAAATCCATGGATTTAAGGCCAGATTTGTATTCTACACAAAGCTTCACCTAGGGTAGCTCCATAGAGTGAATAAGCTCAAATTAACTCTTTGAGGTGGTAAAATGGAAAATACTTCTATACCACATAAAAGATCCGTGAAAATTTTTGTTTTTCTTAATTTCACGCCAAAATAATGGGAATGTGAGAAATCCCATGTTACATATACACTAAGAATAGTGCTATGCATGTTTTGAACACTTAATATCATGGTATTCTTACATGGATTTTTGGTACACCCATAGTGGATATCTCACTTTAAGCTTAAATTTCTCTTTTGACGTAAAAAATAAGCAAGGGGACAAAAGACCTCAAAGAGTGCCAGGGTACCCAACTTCTGAGGCCTCAGAGGTGTGGACAGCTCCAAAGCTTGGATCCATGGCTGATCTTGGCCTAATTGGTAAACTAAAACCTTTTGGGAACTTGGTTACCATGTTTCAACTACTGTAAATCTTAAGAAAATAGCAAATAACCTGCTATTTTGATGTGCCAAGGAGGTAAAAAACTACTTAGACTCCTGTAACCATGTCAATTCTTAATTATTTTCCATGGATAAACCCCAAAAGAGTAATTAAAAGCCTTTTTGGACTTTTATCCATTGATTTACCTCATAACAACCAGTTAAACAATGATATTTGCAATTCTATGTAGAAATGAGGTAAAAACTTCAAAAATTCATTAAAAATACAATTCTTAATTAATCTTTCTGAAACTTTCAAGACCAATGGAGAACTGTATTATCTATGGTACAACCAAAAAGAATTCCAGTTTTACTAATAAATTCAAAGTTTTACTTACAGTCCATTTTTGACTATTCTACATGAAACACTGCATCTTCAAAAATTTACAGTAATGACAACCTGAGATGAAATTGGCAATAGCATTGATAACTTTGAGAAATCAATGATTATTTTGGAATAAAAGAAGATTTACAGATGTTACTCCTTTTATTCTTAACCATATTGGGGTTGGTAGTCACGTAAAAGCATCAATTAAGTAATTATGATAATCTTATGTGACAACAGATAATGCAATCAATAATCCAAAAAGTTTTATTGTTTTCTCACTCACTGGTTTTTCAGTTCTCTCCATGGCACGCCTCTGTGAGCTTTTGTTGACTTAAAAGAGGCCTCTTCTTGCTGTTTTTTCCACATCATCATCATCTTATTATCATTTAAATCATTATTACCAACAAGTAAGTATTAGTTATAGCTATTCTTGAGTGTTTTAAATCTTTCATAATCAATCAGAAAGACGTGAAATAATAGAATCCAACTATATATTGCTGTAATACTGTTATAAATTCATTTTGATCCTTAAAATCCACAATTCTACGTCAAATCTCTCTATCTTATCTTTCAATAAGTTCATTGGAATATTAGTGAGTGATTTTTTTTTAATTCTTAAATTTTTTCTCTAAAATTAGTTTTCTTCAAGAATTATCATTATAATTATTCTTGCAAAAGATAATTATATATTAAAATAATTTTATTATTTTAATAAAAGAAGTTTTATTATTAAAATCTTCTTGTAATTGATTCTTGTAGACAATTACTGCTCACTGTTAAAATCACTAGTAGTGTTTAACACGTGAAAGAAATAATTCTTCAATTATTTAATTTTGGTTATAATAATATTTTATTATTATATTTCATAAGAACAGACATAGTACTGTTGATTAATAGTGATATTATCATCAGTTTCATAGTCACACCTTACAATATCTGTTTTTTTTTCCTCTTCATAGTATCTATTTATGAACAAAAAGACATTTAACACAAAATTATATATAGAAAGAAGACAATTAGGAAAGCTATCTTTTTTTGATTAAAACTTTCAATTAAGCTTCCAAGTTTTGAAAGATATTCTATTAACATTTAATTGGGGTTTTGCATATGATGAATCCTCATCAGGTGGTCAGACATAGCCTTTTTTCTTCCTGTATGATTACGCTTGAGCTTCTTCTTACAGAGTCTTCCAAATTAGCCCAGGACCTGAAGTCCAATATATCCCTTCTGAGAATCAAAGAATTAAACCCAAATTCATGATTGCTTCAAATTAAAATTGAAAACACTGACCAATATTTTTGTGTCTTATTCTGTTTCACTGTAATTTGTTTTCTGTGACTTGGTCATATAAAAAATGGTGAGAGCTATGAGACTGAGAAAAGTAAAACCAAACATAAATTGACAGGATCACTAAGAAAAGATATTTTATTATTCAAATAAAAGGTTAAAAATTCAAAAAACTTGAAATAATGAATAATTTCTGATGATTAAGAGGAAATAAAAGGGAGTAGGATCTGTTTACAATTAGGAAAGACAAAAAAGGGTGTAAAAGTTTGATTGCAAAAATCTGGGGAAAAAATGATTAAATGGAAAAATAGAAAAAAATGACAACATGGAAGAAAAAGGAATAAAATGACAAGGTGGAAGAAAAAGAAATAGAATTTTTATTAGGTGGAAAAAAAAGAAAAAATAATTGATGTGGAAGAAAAAGAAGAAAAAAAAAGAAAGATATGTAGATGATGGGGAAAAAGATTAAAAAAGGGATGAGGTTATTTTGAAGTCCCAATTTTTCCCCTGCTGGATAAAATAATTCTGTTCCCTTACTAATTGGGATAGAAAACAAAATGAAATAAAACCACTTATCTTGGAGGTACAGTATATGGGAAGTGGGATGTTAGTCAGTATTCCCATTAATTTCTGCCTTAGTAATATTTATCTATTTATTTGTGCCTTATTTTCAGAATTCTCATCCTTACTTTTGCAGACTTAATGTCAAACCTGTTCACAAAAAGAATATTATTTACAAAAAATATGATAATATTAAAAACCAATTTAACAGTTTTTTTGAGGAATATCTCTATATTTAATAGAATTTCATTCTTTTTATTGTTTTTTTTTCAAATATTGGTTTGAATATGGATTCTCATAAATTACAAAGAAAACAATTGAGGATTTACACTTTTATTTAATTTATCCTTTTGATATCTCTTAATTCAAGGGCTCAGTTCAGTAAATTAGTGTATGAAAAATCATTTGATTTTTAAAATATTCATTATGGAATGATTTGTGTCAAAATATGAATAATTATTTATCCAATAAGAATATTTTTTACATGACATTTACTTAAAAAAAAATGATTTTTTTCCTTGAAGGACTGGAATGTCTTCCTGTTTCTTTTTTCTGATACATAATTTACATTTCATATTGAATGAAAAAGATATTTAGCTTTCCTATTCAATTAATCTTTTATTCCATTCTGAAGGGAAAATAATTAACAAGGAACATGTTTCATTTATCCACTTCCTAATTTTTGATTAATTGATTTGAAGGTATATATATTAAATAAATTTGGATAAGATAGATTCAACAATAATTTTCAATTAAGAATTTCATTTCATCTAAGCTTCAAGCATAGCTATCATGGGGGTGAATTATTGAAATGAGATAAGAAATTTCTTCCTTAATTCAATTGAGATAAACTTTAAAATAGCTCTTCTCATTTTCTTTTTCCGAATTGTATTTCTATACATTCAGGTAACACATTATTGAGTTCTCCATCATTAAAAATGAATTCCTTGAATTATATATACAATTTTAAAGTGTTCTGAGTTCCCAGGAAATGCTTAATAACTTGAAATTTTCTCCTTTTCTATTGAATTGAGTACTTTGGAGTTTTTTCATGTCTCATTTGAATAAAATTAATGTGAAATGTTTTGAAATGAGATAAAAATACACAGGTAATATTATTATTTTCAAAAAAATTCTCTACTGATAGCAAAATATTAAAGAAAAAATGTTTAAATGTTGAATTGGATAGTTTTTAATGTTTATTTTTTGAGATTTTTCCCTTTTTGAGCCTTGAGATATTTTATATGTAGCCAAATAGGCCACAAATAGATCTAAAAAACTTTTTTAATTTTAAAATCCCATAATTAATATGAATATGAAAAATTCAACATTTTTCTATAAAGAAAAATATTAATACCTTTTCTGTGAGGGGGTAACTCCATATATTTAAGACCAGACTTGAATACTACACAAAACTTCACCTAGGGTAGCTCCATAAGGTTAATAAGATTAGGCTAACTCTATTAGGTGGTAATATGGTAAATATTCAAACACCTAATCATCAATACCACATAAAACATTTGTGTGTTTTTTGCATTTTTATGCAAAATAATGGAATTCTGAAGAATCCCATATTACATATGCACTGATATCAGTGTAATTAATGTTTTTAGGAATTAAACATACTTTATTTTTACACCCATAGGGGTCTTAAAGGATGAATTTGTGAAATGAAAATTAGTCAAGGGGGACAAAAGACATCAAAGAGAGCCAGAGTACCCAAAGCTTCTATTTTGACATACCAGAGTGGTAATGGGAATATTTTACTCCTATAAACATTTATATTCTTGATCATTTACCATTATTAAGCCCAAAATAAATAATTAAAGCCTTTTTTGGACTCTTATCCATAGAATTACCTCATGGAAATTAGGTGTTACTATACTATTTGCCTGGACCATGAAGTAAATGAGGTAAAACTTCAGAAATTAATTAAAAATACAATCATTACTCAATATCTCTTGAGCTTTAAAGACAATTGGATAATATGTAAATATATTATAAATACCTAAATAACTATGACCTAATAATCTCAATCCAAAGTTTTACTTACAGTCTATTTTTTATTATTCCACATGAAACACTGAATTTTCAAAAATTCACATAATTTAAAGCCTTTGATAAAAATACCAATATTATTTATAGCTTCTGGAAAGAAATTTTTATTCTATTAATTCAAAAATGATTATAGTGGTAACTTTATTATTTCTTAATCATAAATGGGCTGGTATCTACATAAAATCACAGAAGTAATTATGATAACTTTACATAAAAACAAGTGATATAAAACTAAATTAAAATATGAAAAAAATGGTTTCTCATATATATGTTTTTCATTAAACTCATTTTCACTCCTCTATGAGCTTGTGTGTACTTGAAAGAAGCCTAATATTGTTGTTTTTTTCCAAGAATTATCCTTTCATGAATTCAATATCATGAACATATACTAGTATACTACTAAAAGGTATTGTAAAACTATTCTTATTCTTTCAATTTTGATTTATTCTTAAAAATAGTTGAATTGAAGAATATTGATTTTGATTATAATAGTATCTCAATACTAAAACTTTATATTATTTTAATTTTTAAATCATTTTTGTAAATCCTCAAGTACTATTTCCAAGCTTACACAAAAGCATTCAGCCTTTAGAAATTTCATGCTGAGTCTATTATGGAGCTATAAGAATAGTATATACAACTTAAACTATGACTGTGACATGATAAAATAAGTTTAAAAGAGTTTATAAAAGATTTTCAGAGCTTTACTATGAAGTAATAGTGGTGGTGAGTGCTATTGAAAGCCTTGGATGCAGTTTTATCAATTGGTTTATTATGATTAAATTATAATTTTACCTGGTTATTTTCCAATTTTATATCTGTTTTTGAAAGTTTTACTATGTAGTAATTTAAGATCAGGATGGGGATTCCTCTTTTGGGCAGAAAAAGGTCCCTTTTTATTCTGAAAGTGGGTAAAAAGGTCCCCTAGACAAGTTCATGTGGAGAAAGTGAATATTTTTCACTTCCAGGGACTGGATTGTCATTTAAAAAACCCTGTATATCCTGTATTGGGCTCAGATGTGGTTTTGAAACCACATCTGGGCAGTTTTCATCAATACAGGGTGAAAATTTGCATCTGGGGACCACATAGCCCTCTTCTGACATGTATGAAATGTAAATTATGTACAGAACTGGTATACAATTCTTGTATTGAGCAAACTATGAAGTATTGAAGGATGAACAGGCTCCTTTGTCTAATTGACACCTCATATTCAAGGATATGGGAAAGTATCCTGCAGTAAAGGTGTATTGGCCCAGCCATGGGATTTTAACCTTAAAACTGCTATACATTTGTCAGTTTTCAAGATATTGAGCTAAAAGTAGGTTCATTGTGTAGCCCTGGATGGGGTATCCACAATAATACCTTATTTGGTATTAATAGTACTAAATAGGGCCAAGTGCTATCATGTGTAATTCCCATCATCCAAATATGGATTTTTCTCAAATCCTGTATGGAACTTTTTTTCTCCATAGCTTTTGTTCTGGATGGTTTATGGGGAAATTTATGGCATAATCAGATATCCCTGATTGTGCTCTTTCCAAAATAACCCTATTTTAGGTATCTCACACTAAAACTGTAGAAGCTAGATGAGTGGTGAATATTTTATTCACCCTTTTTTGGCTTTTACTTGGCCATAACTTCTTTATTTTTGATTCTAGCTCAGTTTAGCTAGTACCATTGGATAGCCCTTACTGAGAGATTCAATTTGAACACCCATTTTACAGGGTTCAGCTTCTCTCTCTGGATTTTAGATGAGAGGTGAAAATTAAGGTTTATGCTCAGCAACTGCTTTGAGCCTGAATAACCATGTCATTCTTTTTGCTATTATTATGTGACTTGTATATTTGGAAAGAGATGGGTTTCCTCTTTCTTATTATTCCTTTTGAGCTTTTTTGGCTCAGCTCCATTTTTTGGTGGTATTTTTACTCTACCATTGGTTTATGGTATTTTGGCTATTATGCCTGTGCTCTGGTTTTAAGTCACAGGCTGACAGAAACCATAATGGTTCAAAATGTGTGACCTTATATTTTGTGGCTTTATTTCTTTCTATATTTTTTAATGATTTTCATACTTATATTACCTTCTTTATTAATTTTATAAATAAGCAAGCTTATGAACTTTTTTATACTGAATTTTTCTTTAAATTTCTCTATAAAATAATTTCTTTTGAAATTATATTTTCCATATTGTTTGATCAATAATACCTCTGTTTTCATTATCATTCACTCTGGTAGAGCAATAATAACCTTATACTAATATTTTTGGTAGTATGTTTTGGTGATAGAATATATTTCATAAGCAGTCACTTGATGATTTTGTCCTTTATTTTTATATATCTCATTGTATCATATGATAAATGATTTCATTTTTTAGTTCTTGATTAATCAGAAAATTGAAACTTTTGGTTATAATGGATGATATTTTCATTATATTTATATTTGAGGAAATTAATAATAAATAAGTATAATTTGAACAAACATCACATTTGTAGTGATGTATTTTTGAAAATCGAAGTAGAGATGCAGAAGAGAGTTTTTAACAAATATTGTTTTTTTAAACTAAGAGCTGAAAATATGGAAAAGCTATACATAATTAATTTCTTTGAAATCTTGACCTTGGTATTTGAAATTAAGTTTGTAGAAGGCATAAGGATATTCACATCAATGATACTCAATTAATTACTTACATAACTACATAAAATTATCAAGACAGTTAGTAAACAGTAATAAAGCTACAAATGCATACAATGAGGGATTAAAATCATACACAATATTTATATAGCTATAATTTACAGGATTTAGAAGGTAATATTTGTAAACAAGGAGTCATATATTGAAAAAAAATGATTGGTAATCTGAAACCCACAAAATTAATTCTCTTGGAAAGAAATAAATATTCACTCAGAGCCTATATAAATTACCAAAGAGAGAACTATATTAGACAAAATTTATTCCTGAGTATTAAATAATTCTGTTAATTATTGGAATACCAATGTGTTTTTTGAGAGTAAATATGATTCTATAAGTAGAAGAAATCCATGTAGTAATTCCATTTGAATATAAATTTTTTTTGATAAAGAGAATGCTTAAGAAAATGTATTTTACTTATTCTATTCCACTGATTGTTTTGAGGGCTAAGCTAAAATGATTCATTTTTTTACGATAAGAACATGGTATCTCTCTTCTTTGTGTTCTGATAATCCCAGGATTTGAATAAAATATGAAGAAAGCTTATCAATAATGAGTTTAAAACCTTCTTCATAATGGATATATTTCCAGTAATCTGAATGAAATTATTCCAAGAATCATGAAGGAAATATGATATAGATATTTTAGGATAGATAAATTCTTTAATTAATCTTCCCTTAAGCTTATTCAATTACATCTGAATGCTTATATTTAGCTTTTATAGCACAAAGCCTCAATGATTCTGCTTTTTGCATTAAAATATCAATAATACTGATTTTCACAGTGCTTTCACAAATGAAAAAATTAATCATATTTCTGAAATAGTTTTTTAGCTTAAACAATCTCTCAATATGCTGTTCAGGTATTTCTTATGGGATAGGTGAAAAAAATCATATTATTTTCAGTCAAAAGAAAAACATTATTAAGGCACAAAAAATATGTGAATTTGAAAGAAACATCTTCTATTTATAAATCCTCATTAATTTTAATGTATCTTAAATATTTAAATCAAATTGAAGTAAGAAAAATTAAGAGTTTGGAATTAATAGGTTTTCATCTTCATAATTCAGTCGTCCCATATAATAATATTGATATTGAAACTATGAAGAATGGAGGGGGAAATCAAAAAGAAGAAAAGTAAAAGAAAGAAATATTCTACATAAAGGTTTCAAAAAAGGAGTTTGGAAGAATAAATTTTTTTTATATAATCAATTTTAAAT
This sequence comes from Austropuccinia psidii, assembly GCA_023105745.1. Lineage (NCBI taxonomy): Eukaryota > Fungi > Basidiomycota > Pucciniomycetes > Pucciniales > Sphaerophragmiaceae > Austropuccinia > Austropuccinia psidii. Next base: position 25,353,065 of record JALGQZ010000009.1, on the reverse strand, counting down.
TCACAAATTTTGGAAAACATTCATGTTTTAGCTATTCAAACATGCAAATAATAAGCCCAATTATTAGAATACATATTTTGTGATTTTAATAAAGATTTCCTGAAGGATTTTTGACTTGATATTTTCTTCATTCCTTTATTAAAAATTTATGCACATGGGCAAAAGGATCAGACGGTGGGCAGGGCCCTAGTCTATATTACTAAAAAAAACACCCTAAGTGTGACTGCATCAGTTTTTGGTATGGCCTTTGGACTTCTAAAGATTCCTTTTTTGATACTAACAGATAAAATATACTTTACAGCCATAGATATCGCCTCAAAAAGGCCAGTTTGGCTTTTTTTTTTAAAAAAAAGTTGCTTTGTTGACAAGAATATGCTTTTGAATTGTTTTTTCCAGAATTGATTTATCATGTCTCAGTAATATTTTTAGATTTTATTTATATTTCAAGATTCAAAAATAGGTCAATTCCAATCAAGAATATTCGGCTAAGATATAATTATCCATTTCTTTCTTTGAAAACAACTATTTAAAACTTATAAAAAAGCATAAAACCAACTTTTTGGGGGGTTCAAATAAAAAAGAAAACTCATACTTCATCTCATCTAAATAAGAAAGATATAAGAGAGGAAACGACTAACTCTACTGTTTTCAAAGAATATTTTATTTCAAATATTGACATGGAAAAATTTCAAAAGAAAAGAAAAATAAGTTAAAATATAAAATAGCACAAAACTTCTGTACATGTTTCATTTAATTGAATTTTTCTCATTATCAATGAATTAGAAAATTTGAGTATTTGAAGTAGATTTAATTTTAATTTCGCTTCCATGAATAGATAAAAAAGCTTATTAATTTTAACCTTTGAAAGTATTTTTTGTGTGTAATTGAAGCAAGTATCAAGAATAAACAGATTCTTTCGGTCGACTCTTTTTGAGCTGAATCAAAAAAACAATCAAATTTTTCAATTTTTGATTTATAAATAAAGCTTTGATGATTTTGATTTGAACAAAGTCAAATTTACTTTGATTAATTTTTATCATCCACGACTATATCTTTCAGCTTCATATTCAACATAGATTTATAATGAGTTCAATTATGTTTGCTTTATCTTGATTGTTGGAGTTGAATTAAGAACTCTCCAATTCCATTTGTGTGATAAATATGTTGCCTATTTCATTAAAGAAATTTAGAAGCTTGAAAAACGTGGATTTATGCCTCAAATTTATTGGATTTCAAATATTTAAAAGAAGAAATAAAATAACATTTTACTTTATATATTTTTTTTTGGTATATGATAAGAACAGGAATAAAAGTGAAAACCAAATTTTATTTTTATTTTTTTGAATGATTGTTGAACATATATTTTTATTTCGATAAAAGGAATAAATGAACACAAATTTTCAGTCCTTTTAATCCTGAAAGCCACAAAAAAAACACTATTATTTAAATAATTATTTGAGTTCATTTTTTACAGAGACCTCAATAAAGAATAAAACCTTATTGATTTGAAGAAAGTTATTTCTGGGAAAATGGTGCAATCAATCAATAATCAGGAGGATGATTTGGAAGACTGCTAACACTGGGAAAAGGAAAGATATTTTTTGAAGTTATTCCATTTTAATGTGTGCATATTTTTCAAAGGATGTTACATGCCTTTTTTGGTGCTATACTATTAGATTTAGCCTTAAAATATTATTGTATACCATAAGCTATTCATTTACCCTTACAAGGAAATATATGTCTCAAGTTGAGAAAGCCTATTTGATTATCTGTTATTCTCACCCTTGATTTGGAATAAGAATATTACACTTTCTGGAAATTTTCAGCCAAAAAGAAAGGAAAATAACAACAAAAATTCATGAAAAGATGATATTTTGTTTCCTGCACTTTTTTAATATTAATACAAATGTACACAATAAATGAGTTCTCAAAAAAAGGAAATTTAGTCTTTGTCAATTTATATCGTTGTTTCTTAGAACACATCACTTTATTAATTTTTCAACTTGAAATTTTTAAAATTTCAAAATTTGGTTAGAGTCATGATAAGGCAGCTTTTTGTGCTTTAATTGATTGTAGAATCTTTTTGGGGAATTAAAAAACCTTAAAAACCATATTTTAGCCTCTTCTTGACTATATAATCTACCTTCTCTTCAATTTGAGACTTTATGCAGCTGGGTCAGAGGTCCAGGTGCTGTTAACACCTTAGTGCTTCTAGTAAAATGAAGCACACAGGTCTAGTGAATTTGTTTTTGAAAAATAATTTTCACAAGACCTTTGCTTTGTAGGACAACATCTACATTATTATTATTTGTTGAAGAAACAAAGTTCAATAAAAAATGACCCGTCTTTTAGCTCCAAATCATTCTTCATTTGAAATATATGTGCAGCAAAGATTAAGATGCAAATCTCTCAAAATATCAACAAGTTTGGAATCTTTTTTTTGACTATAATTTATTTCTTAGCCACCTGGGATAAGTACGCTATACTCACAAAAATCTCAAATTGTTATGGGGTCATGAGTACTCGGGAAACAAGTTGCTGGTATGACATCTTTGAAGCGCTGGTTTCTTCTGAATAACCAATACATAGACGCTAACTAGTCAGGATGATTTTTTTGCCCGAAAAGCTTTATCTTGCGCTGCTCTTCCAAAGTATTCAGAGCATGTGTCTAAATTATTGTTGATGGAAAGACGGCAATGCAGAGTCAGTGTTTTTCAAAGGGGGCCTGGCCGTTCGGCCTCCTTTGTGAGATTGTTTTAGCGGAAAAAAGCAACACTAGCTTTTAAAGAGGTGAATCATTAAAGCAGTAAAACTTACCTCAAACCCTTCTTTTAGCTTTCGGCTCAATCACATGAAAGGTCTCAATCCCTCATCGCTTCGCGCCAATCAGCACACGATTGCTAAGGAAATGCGTCATAGATTCACATTTATATGTAGAGTACTTTTTAAGATGGATTCAAAGATCATCCATTTTGGTGATTACTTCCTCCAAGTCAGTTTTACATAACCCAATCCATAGCCATTCTTCATCGTCTTCGATCATACTATCATGTCGAGCTTGTACAGGCATGAGGCCGACGGGGGCAGTAAAATTCCCAAAAATAATTCCATGATCACGGAATTCAACTAATAAAGCTTCCATCTGACTTTCAGCCGATGCAATAAATTCAGAACGTGCTAGTTCAAATAGTTTTTTTCGTGCGATGGAGATCCTAGGGGTTTGGTCTTGCTCCTGTGAGGTTGCAGTTTGAAGGAGGTTGTCGATCTGTATAGCTTCAGCGGAGGGCAGTGACTGATAGCTACGAACTTGATATTCGGCCATCAGGCGAAACAAGGATTTAGCTTTTTCAGTCAGTGAAGATAAAACGTGCAAAGTGGCCTTCAAAGTCGTTGGTCCGTTTTGACGAATATCAGACTTGGAGTTTTGAAGGCCTATCATTACAGGGGGGAAAATAGTTGGCGGTAGCAAAGTAGACATTGTGCCACTCAAAAGTGCTTCAATGATGTAAGGTGTATGTGTTGGTAGATGATGATAAAGAAAGTTGTAACCAAAAGGAAGGGCTCCCAGAAGAGTGGAAGAATCGTTAAGGTAGGGCCGAGCAGAAGTTAGCTGACTTGGTAACAAAATTGGCGCATGAATATGATCGATAGTTGCAATCAAATGTATACTAGGTTGAGCGGCTAGTAAACTGATGACGGCCTGAACTCGAGGATTGCGAAAGGCGACTCCGTCCAAGTTGTGAATCATGATAGCACAAATCGGCGCGTTATCACTTTTTCGAGAAAGCTCTTGACATAACTCTTGCGCACGAGATTCAAGAACTTCTAGTGTGGTGGATTTCTTATGAGGGGCTAAACCCGAGGGATGTTCTGTTTCACTGCTTTTGTCATGGACGATATCTTCTAAATCATCTAATAAGTCAGAAAGATGGGCATTGGCCTGAAATCCATTTACTACTACAGCGTCCCAGCCAAGACTCCCAACTAGCTCCTTTTCAACGAAATCATTCAACGTGACGCGTTTGCTTCCTAATCCATAAAACATCAGAGAGTAATCTTCTATGAGCTCAGTTGTCCATTGCAGCCACTGCGTTTGAGCTGAGTTGAGGGGTTCTGGATCGAATCCATCCAAATAGTCAGAAACTTTCAAAGGGGCTTGCCAATTGGATTTAGCCGAAAACAGGTTAGACGAAGTCGGATTGGATTTCGAATGAGCAAGAAAGTAGGCATCAGAAGAGTTTTGTGCTTTCAAGAAGCCATCCCCAGGCTCTTGGTTACGTTCGCTCTCAAGAAGCGTGGTTAAATCCTGCTCTGCTTCGGACCCATCAGACTCGTCCTCGTCTAGATCGTCAGTGCCTTGTACATCAAGCTTGACCCGTTGCACAGTAGGCCGCTCGCTGTCATCAATATCAGGCTGGCTGTTTTCCTGGGGGTGCTTGACGGGAGACGTGGATCTTGGCTGCTTTGAGGGACGGTTAGGTCCTACTGTTTGAGCCTTCCTCTTCAGAGTAGCATGCCGAGGGGTCCTGCTGGGGCTGAAGAGAGATGTGCGAAGACCGGGTGGAGTGGAAGGCATCAGATGATCAGGCTGACGATGCGTGGCGTGGTCAACAGGCCTGAGACTGACGTAGCTTATTTATGTCAGCGGACCGTGATTGCGCGCAGCCCGCGCTTGGCCGCGCATCGGCGCAGCCGCCCAGCTAATACTTGATCGACCGGTCTTTGAGCCGCCGGCAAAGACCACTCGACGACGAATCGAGAGATTTGGATTTTATTTTATTTTAAGCAACTGACGAATATGCCGGAATCAGCAGGTCAGTATCAACGAACACCAATATTTTATATTATTTTGAAGTCTTGTTGATTGACTTAATGCTGAATTCTTGGAAACAACTACAGCAACAAATAATGTCGATTCACTCGTCTCCCGTCTTTCCGCTCTTGATCCTAACACTGCAACCGAAAATGCAGAGGTGATCAAATCTTTAGGCCTCGAAACTCCCAAAAAAGTCGAGGAAAAAGTTGACATAGTCAAGTACACAGTCGAGGAAAAAGTTGAGGACAAAGTCAAGTGCAAAGTGGAGGAAAAAGTTGAGGACAAAGTCGAGGAAAAAGCTGTAGACAAATTGGAAGAAAAAGTTGAAGACAAAGTCGAAGAAAAAGTGGAGGAAAAAGTCGAAGAAAAAGTTGAGGAAAAAGTCGAAGAAAAGGTTGAGGACAAAGTCAAGGCAAAAGTCGAGGAACGAGTTGAGGACAAAGTCGAGGAACCAGCTGTAGACAACGTCAAGGACAAAGTTGTGGACAAGGTCGAGGAAAAAGTTGAGGAAAAAGTTAAGGACAAAGCTGAGGAGAAAACTGATGACTTAGACGGTTCGATCTTCATCAATCACTTTGCCGATTTATCATTTATGACGAATATTTCTAATACAAGCCTATTAATCAAATATTGATTCATCAAATCATCCAAATTTATCTTTAGGTCAAACTTATACCGATCCGCAGCCTGACTCCCCCACTCCACCCAAAGATGCTGGTCAAAAATCCAGAGGTAAGTATTTTAAATTGATTAAAATGAGGTTTTATACGGTCTCTTGGGACTAATTTCAATCCAACTTATCATATCACAATTCTCTTTCTATCAGCTTCCGAGCTGTTGCAAAACTTATCTCATCAAGTAGAAGTCAGCATTCCGTTCAATTAACTTTTCATTTGTCATCCTTGTCATCAAGTTTTTCTATTCAGCAAATCCACTCCATTACCCTCATTATCTCACGTTTATCAGCTCAGGAGACGAGCAATAGTTCTTTTAATTGAAAACGGCTAATTCTTATTTTTGGTTTTGTTTCGTCTAGATTAAACTGGCAGACCAGCAAGCTGACCCCAATTCGCCTTTGTATTCAGTAAAATCTTTTGAAGATCTAAAACTGTAGGGGTTTTTCTTTTCATAAAAATTTTGGCCCTTCATCAAGGTGTTGTAATTGATTTCGAATGTCACATGTGCAACTCTAGGAGTCCAGAACTTTTGAAAGGCCTTTATCGAATGGGGTTTCAAAAACCTTCAAAAATTCAAGAACGCGCATTACCCATGTTGCTCCAAGATCCGTCAGTCTCTTCACAGCTTCAAAGCCATTTGATCTTATTGTTTATTTTTCTCCCTCCAAACTATCAGTCCAAGAAACATGATTGGACAATCCCAATCCGGAACCGGTAAAACAGCGGCATTCGTATTGACAATGCTTTCAAGAGTCAATATATCTCAACCTGGTCCTCAGGCTGTTTGTATATGTCCTTCACGAGAGCTAGCCCGTCAAATTCTAGATGTTGCCGATCAAATGGGGCAATACCTGGTTGGACTGACAAAATGTCTAGCTAGTAAGGATACACTTGTGCCAGGACAAAGGATAACTGAACATATCGTTGTGGGAACACCCGGTACAATTAAGGATGTATGCGCCTATCTTAAATTTTGAACATCCAAGACGCCGATCCTTCTAGTCCCTGAAAGAAAGCCAGACTTGTTGATTTACTAACCTACCTCTATGGTCGATAGGCCTTGACTTCTCGCCGGGTGACCGGCACCCGAGAGTCTCTTATTGATCCCAGGGGTGTCAGGGTTTTGGTTGCGGATGAAGCTGACGTCCTTGTGGGAACTGGCTCTTTGGGGGAGCAGTGCATTGGCGTCAAAAAGTTTGTGAAGTCTTTTTTTTTCGTAGCCTTTTTTGCATCCAGACGATTAATTGTGTCATCTTTACAATGACTCCTTTATTAGTGCAATATGTCGCTCAAATCCGCGAGTTCAGATTGTATTGTTCTCAGCTACATTTCCCGAACATGTACGAAAATATGCCATAAAGTTTGCACCAAACGCAAATGAAATCAAACTGAAGAAAGAAGAGCTCACCCTTGAGGGTATAAAACAATTCTACATGGGTCAGATCTACCGTTTGAATTCTTGGCTTGTCTACATCTTGCACTTTTCTCATTTGAGTTCTTGCAAATATAGATTGCAATGATGCAAATCACAAGTATGATGTCTTAGTTGAACTTTACCACCTGTTGACTGTCGGCCAATCGATAATCTTCGTTCAAGAGAGACGGACGGCTGATGAGGTTGCTAGACGGATGAATCTGGATGGACATCAAGTTTCGGTTCTGCACGGTGCCCAGATGGGTGAAGGGCGAGATCAAACCATTGATGACTTTCGGGAGGGAAGAAGTAAAGTGTTAGTGACTACTAACGTTGTAGCTAGAGGAATCGATATCTCTCAAGTCGTAAGTAAATCACTATTTGGCAACTAGCAACTTGCTAATCATGTTTAATTTGCACTTGAGAATTTGGTCGTAAACTACGATTTGCCAAAAGACGTAAACAAAGTTGCAGATCCAGAAACGTATTTGCATAGAATTGGAAGGACAGGAAGGTTTGGACGAAAAGGAATCTCAATTGTGGGTCATGAACTTAATGCAACTTCAAAAAAAAGTCCGCCATGCTCGTTGGATGCGCAAGTTCTCACCCCTTATTTTTCAATGATCAAATACACTTTTGATTGCTTAGAACTTTATTCACGACTCTCGAAGCTTCCACGATATGATGAAAATTAAGGAGGATTTACAAATCTCTGATGATCAATTAGTCAAGGTGGACACCCAAGATTTTGATGACATGGAAAAGGTTAGATGTTTTGGCTCCTCTGGTATAGAATAGGCCGAAATTCTAATGTTTGTTCTATTTTGCACCATTCGTCTATATTTTAACGTCCAGACTCTTAAGGCAGCTATAAAGGCTTGAGCCAACTTTATGGGCTTTAATTAAATTGTTGATCATGATTTTAAACGGATTTGCTTAACTTGAACGACGAGTCTCACAGCAAAAATTATAATTGGATGCGCCGCCTATATTTTGAAGGGTAGCCCAAAACCTTCATGAAGTTGCACAAAAGGTTTTCAAGATGATTAACCCAAGCACAAATAAAGGCGACGATTTGATTATCTCAATGCTATTGGCAAGAGCGTTTCTCAGCAGGTCATTTGTAAGATAATAATAACAAATCGAAAAAGAAAATACTTTTTCTTGATAGGTTTACCGGAAATCGTGGCCTACATTCCAAGACGAATCACGCTTTTCTGATGATTGCGTAATTTTAAAGCAATAGGAAAAGGCTATGGTATCGCGATCGCGTTTCGCTTCGTCCCCAGTGCAGTCCTTGCAGTCCTGTAAATGCTTTTGAAAGGGCCAATTATACCAAAGGGATCGGAAGAAACTGATAAATTTGAGAAAAAGTTTTATTTTAATCGCTCGATTGAATAGATATTTTGCGAGCTAAATTATGACCTATGGTGAACCATATCTATATTTCAAAATTTCCATATCAATGTTTAACGTCAATGATATTAAGTTGGCATTTTGGTCATGGAATCTAAAACTTAAAAATCCAGTTAAAATTATTATAATTTTATGATACATTATTTTTTTCAGCAATTGAAAATCCTGAACTTTTTTTTAGAAAATTGATTTTTTTAAATTTACCATTCAAGCTGAGGTTGCTGCCCAACCCCGGACTTTCGCAAATTCTCCACGCAGATCCCTCTCAGGAAAGGGGCCGAGGCTCGTTTTTTCATGGTTGCCGGGTTAGGGTCAAGACCCTAGTTGGTGGCCCTAGGGCAAGGCAAATATTATATACATATTTAAATTCAAATGAAAGAACTAAACCAGAATTGCATACTTGCAAGCCATGAGAGAAACATTTGTGAGAATGCAATCATGTGATTTCCAAAACAACAGTACATTGTGCAATTTGGGCTTTGGAGGTTTAGCCAAGAATTGCTGGATTTCACTTTCAACAGTATTTCCTTCAGACCATTGTACACAGTAAATTTTGTCAAACAAACCACTTCTGCTATTTTTTTTGGCTTCATATGGTGCATTATTGAGGCTATTACAATGCTTTCAGGCTTCATTGAGGCTATTGCAATGCTTTCAGGCTCCATTATCAAAAATTTGAGAAAATTCATTTACTGATGCCACAAACTCAGCTACTGTTATCGCATTGGTCAAAAAGATAACATCTTGTAGTGAGGATTGAGTATTGATGCAAAGAAAACCAATATCTTGCATGAGAATACCATAAGGTATTTAGAGAGTTTTGAGGTCATGGCCAATGCAGAAACCTCACTTGGTGTAACCTCCTATTGATCACACACCTAGTCAGAAAAGAGAATAAGCCTGAGCAATGAAAGAGAATGGGAAATAGAACATACCTGATTAAGCCATTTGATAAAAAGGGTATGAAGAGGGAGGGCTTGATTAATAATGGGGAAATTTGAGCTACATATTCTCATTTTAACTTCATAAAAAGGTCAAGGAGAATTGACCATGACTTCAGATTTCTCCCTTTCAAGTGGGGTCAGCCAAAATAATTCCATGTTTTCTGGACTGCAGTACTGGTTGTACACATCCTTAAGGAATAGTGATTGTTTGAGAACATCATAAATGGAATTCCAAAAATTACATACATGGGGCAAGAGTATAGCAGAATCAGTTGGTTTGGGTGCATCATAGAAAAGCTTGAAAATGGTCATAAATCTCTCTTTCAACTGTGGGGTTTTTTGGACATGGGAGAGCAATTGGGAAATGTGGGAGATAATGGAATCATACCTCCAAGTTAATTCATAATGTGAGATGATGAGGTCAACTAGGGTGATCTATCTAGGAGCTTCATCTTCTGGCTGGGAGGCTTTTGGGTTGGAGCCATATGCAAGTGTACTGAGTCCACAATGTGACACTGGATGGAATAAATTGGCCATGCAGCTAATGGGATGTGTGGTAGCTTTGAAGATAATATTATGCTTTTGAACTCAAGCCATACAGATGTTTCCTGATGTCTTATTGGCCATGATTCATGTGATATCATATTCTAGGTTCAAGTGATGTAGTACATTGATCACTTTTTTAGCAAGTGCAACTCCAGAGAAATCAAATAGAGAAATGTAACCTCTTATCAATAAGAGGAAAGTGAAAAGTGATTAAATACCCTCACATTCAATCTTAATTGCTCCTAAGAATAGGGGGTTGGGGAGAAAGTCTTAAGCTAAAAAGTACCCAGTGGCCATAATATAGGAAGTAATGTTAGGGACTCTACAAGTGTTGGTTGTACACAGCAAAAAATTTCCCTTCTTGGAAAGCATCTGGAAAATTTTCTATTGATGGAAAATGTTAGTAATTAGAAGGCAGAAATCAAGGCTTGCTTGTTGCTTCTCTTTGTTTTTAGTTGTCACCTAAAGTGGAAGAGGTGAGCAAAAGACAAAGGGTTGCAAGAAGGAAAAATGAGCTTCAGTATTATAGCTAGAAAACTGCATGTGCAGCATATGCTTAATATGTTATGATACAAGAGGTGTCTTATTGATTCTAATACTAGGACCATGACATTCCCCTAGTCATAGATCTCCCCAATATGAAATCATAATCAGCTTATGCCTATTGCCTGCTGTGCTAACAATGTTGCTGGTATTCTGGTTGGTTTGGTGAGAATATTGTCCAGTTGAAGTGCCATTGAGACCCATGAGACATTGATGTTGTACTTTTGTATTATGTTGTTAATAAAAAAGGCTCTTTTGAGGTATCTAATTTTCTTGAATGAGGATGTGTTGGCTGAGATGCTTATGACAGCTTTATTTTCACCAGATTTTTGTCCTGAATCTTTCTGAGAAACACTTGAGCAGAGAGATGTCCTGAATGAGGCGCTTTGCTGAGTCTGAAAGAGAAATTTACTTGGCTATGAATGTTCACAGTTTGAAAGCTTTTGGTCACTTGGATTCCCAGAGGATTGGGGACCCACCTATTTTTAGGAGGAAAGCCATATGTAAGCTCTTGAATCTGCAACCCCATCCCACATAAATATATAGATCAAGAGGATGGGTGGTAGGTATATTTTGTGCTTGCAACATAGCTGATGACATGGTTGAGACTTTGCCAATGGCTGGTGGGAAAGGCTGTTAACAGAAAAGGAACATTCTAGCTGAGTCCCTGTAATGTAGTATGTGAGCAATTCAATGAATGAGCAAAATTTTGTTTCATGTGGGACTTTCTTGTTCTGGTCATTGGTGGGAATAGTGTGTCATGATGTAAGATGCAAAAATGTCACTTTCCAGGCCCTGTTGACACAGGCATACTTTAGCTTTGTCTCTGTGGCACTCAAGCACCACAATCAATGTGAGGTTGAATGTGGACTTGAGATGCTTCTCAATTGCCACTAGCATTTCTTGGCAGCTCAACAACACCACTCTGTTGGTGATGTGGCTCCAGATAGAAATGGTTATGGTTCCTTGTTAGAAAGTGCACAGAGACTTATCCACCTTTGTCAGGGTGAAACCCATGCTTCCCAGTTTTCCGGATAGGAACTTCCACTGAAATTTACCTGTAGAGTGAATTTTTGAGGTGAAAGACCTTGATTCACATCTCTGCAAGTAGCTCAACTAGTGGAGTGATGTAGAAAATTTCATTTATGTTGCTGTAAATGTATTCCCTACTCATATTTAATTGGGAGGTGTACCATCCCTGAAGCATGTGCAAAGACACAAGCAATTCTGTGAGGGTGTAAATGTAAGTACAGTAGATCCCAGTTAATTGTAATACTCCTCTCATTCAGAGTATCACCTTTAACTTCATGTTGGGCTTGTTTGTGAACACCCACTGGTGGCCAATTACCTTTTGGGAGGCAAGGAAGTGTGGGATGAAATAAGAGAGCACCTTGAGGGGAAAAGTATTGCTAAGTCTGTTTTGATTTTCAGAATTTTCCAGTACCATTGGTTCCAGAATGCTGGGATGCCCCTAAGAATAATACTGGATAGTTGGCCTACAGAGAATCACAAAATAAGATAAGATTTGTGGCTTTAACAGACAGATAATACTTATCAGTAGTCTCCAAATTAGATCCATCAATTAAAATATAGTCAAAACTCTGATTTGACACTATGATTGTTGATAAAATAAATACTAGTAATTTTTCTTTCTGTAAGAATATATTTTTGGAAATTAAGTAAAGCTTAATAACTGTTTTTTGAAATATAATTGAACTAATTTATTCCAACAAGGACCACAGTTATTCAATAAGACTAATTTTTTTTTTCTTTTTTTATGTTTACTATAATGATTCTTTTGGTACTAATACTAATAGTAATATTACTCGCTTTAATACTCAGGAGAATAAACTTCCTATAACTACTCTCGTATCCCTGCTACTGTTTACAATAATAATACGCTTCTGAGAAAGGCTACTAAGATTTAGATTCCCTTATAATACTAAGCTAGTGAGTAAGGCTACTGGGATTGCCACAACTAAAACACTAATATCCCTATACATACTCTTCTAGTTGAGGGATGGGTTTTATCATGGAAGGTGGGAGCTTTTTCCATGATCCTTGGAAATATGAGCTGTAGAGGACCTCTATTTATACATTTTGGGCCTCCATAGGGCTTTTCAAAGCAAGGGACTTAGAATATTTAGTGATTATACCTTGTAGTTAGTGAATATTAGGTCTTGGTGTATCAATTTAATACATCCAATGAGTTTCTAGCCAATAAGATTGAACAATTAAATAAATTTATAGCTCTTGTGAGTGTGTATTTGGAATAATTCTGAATCTGACCAATAAGATGGTGTTTTGGTGACTTTGATTCATGTTTTCTGAGAGAATTTTTCTAGTGGCAGTCTTCATATCAGGATAATATGATTTCTGTCAGGATGATACTATGATAAAGGTATAACTAGGCTAATTACAACTTTAACTGTGTATGTGACACGACAGAAAATGATTTAAAAAAAGATTTATAAAGGTTATAATAAGATAAAGGGTTCTACTATTAAGAAATAGTGGTGGTGAGCGCTATTGAGAACCCTGGGTGCAGGCTTTATCTGTTGGATTACAATAATAAAGTCTACAATAATTAAAGATTATAATTATACCTGATTATTTAACCAAGAGTAAAACTGTTTTTGACAGTTTACTACGTAGGTTATTCAAGAGCAGAATGAGGAGAGGATTTTGGCTGTGAAAAGCCCTCCTTTTATCCTGAAATTGGGGTGGAAAGGCTGCTAGACCTTTCCACGTAGAGGAAGTGAAGATTTTTCACTCTCTATGACAGGCTTGTGGTTTGCAAACAGACTGTATACCCTGTATTGGGCTCAGATGTGGTTTTGAAACCACATCTGGGCAGTTTTCACCAATACAGGGTGAAAATTTTCATCTGAGGACCTCACAGCCTGATTCTGACGTGTATGACGCGTAGAATGCTGTACAGAAACTGTATGGGACCCCAGTATTGACTGAAATATGAGGTATTGAAGTAAAAACATGCTTCTTCATCTATTTGACACCTCATATTCATGGTTATGGGATATTATCCCATGGTAAGGCTGTATCTGACAGCAGGTGGGATTTTGACCTTAAAATGGTCATAACTCTGTCAGATTTTGAGATATCAAGCTCAAAGTTGGTTCATTGAATAGCTCTGTATAAGCTCTACACAATGGTACCCAACTTGACATGGTTATCATTAAATATGACAAAGTTATCCCATGTACAAGTATTTTTGTACATTGGCGTGGTCTGGCCAAAAGCTGTATTAAGCTTGTTTGGCCAATAACTTCTGTTGTAGTTGAGTTATGAGGAAATGGATGGCACCATCAGATAGCCCTGATTGTTCTCTTTCCAAAAAGACCCCACTTCAGGTATCTCACACTAAAACTGTAAAAGTTAGATGAGAGGTGAATGTTTTGTTCACCCTTATTTGGTCTGAATTTGACCATAACTCAAGTAATACTGGTGCTAGCTCAGTTTGGCTGGTACCATTGGATAGCCCTGGCTTAGAGCTTCATTTTGAGTACCCATTTGATGGGGTTAAGCCTCTCCTTCTAGATTTTAGATGAGAGGTGAAAATTAAGGTTTATGCTCAGCAATGACTTTGAGCAGGAATAACTTTGTTATTTCTTGTCCTATGGTGATGGGACTTATATTTTCAGGAAGAGGTGAGTTTCCTCTTTCTTTTGATACCTTTTGAGATAATTTGGCTCAGCTCCATGTTTTGGTGGTATTTTGGCTATACCATTGGTTTATGGTATTTTGGCTGTCATGCTTGTGCTCTGGTTTTGAGTCACAGGCTGACAATTTCATTGAAATAATTTGACTGGAGAGAGTTTCTTTTGCCAAGAGAGTCGAGAAAAAAACAGCTTCTGAAAACTAAAGTAACTTCTAGTAATATGATATCTTTGAGAGAGAATTTGGCTGGTGAAATTTCTGTTTGCATTGAAGAAAGTAGAGAAAATACAGAATTTCTTATTGAGTAAACTGCCATTATATTTGAGCAAAGTTAGAGAAAGTATTTCTTTCAACTTTCCCTATTTTTCTTTATCACTAATTTAAACTTTGATATGCAATTGGGGGAGAATTTTTCTTGTAGTTTGATATTATTATCCCATCATTTATATCAAATTTTTCTGTGTGTTATTATCACTAAGCAAAGTTCTTTTCTTGTAAAATACATTTTTAGTTTTCTTGCATAGCCTAAAGGTATTTTTTAAATTGAATTGAGGTGGAGAAAAAAGATTTTCAATGCTGCACTCAATATGAATATATATAGCTGTACTGAGTTCATCTCCATTGAATTGTATAATTCCATCATGGATGATGAAAGAAGGTGGATGAGAAATGGTGTTATAATTTATTGTTTGGGTGTGTTTCTCATATCTGAACCATATGATTTTCCAGTTTATTTGTACAAACTGTTATGCATTAGTTCTGTACTTGAAGGCTGTTGTATACTCATTTTTGTTGATGATGTGATTATGTGGAGAAATTGATATCATTTTTTTAATTAAAATTATTCTGGTTAAAATTTTTATCTTCCAAACTTCCAAAATTTTTGATTTATGCCCTAGGACTTCTCCACAGTTTGATTTACCCAGCTCCATAGTTCTGAAATTTTATTTTCATCTTTGGAGTTATTACATACCTCCTTCAAAATTCTGAAATCTTATTTAAATATCTTTTCTTTCTTTTTTGAAGATTTGATAAGCTTTATACTGGTCTAAGTGGTATGGAATACCACAGCAGTTAATGACCTAACATACCCATGTTATCACCATCTGCAATAGCTTGTTCATGAATGCTTTGTGCCACATGAGACTTTACTTCTGAGGTGAAGTTTCTTGGTGAGTGGAACTCTCTAAGCTACTTCATCTTTGGGTGCACACATATCATTGGTATTCATTTTGGCCAGTCTCAGAGAGTGTAGGATGTGGCACAAGGTTCCCTTTGAGTGGTGCTTAACTGGTATTCTGGGAAGAAATTACTTTCCAAGATGAGGAGTGGTTGGTAGTTAGGGCTACAAAGGCCTATCCCATCCCATGAATAGGAAGTAGATCATCCACACCTCAACTGTGTGGCTTTCTGATAAGGCCTGGGAATGTTGGAAAAAAAGGGGTAAAGGCTCCAAATACATGCTTGTTCAAAGAGATCAGAGCAGGAGTTTGGAAGGTTGTTGTGGGTGAAGGAAGCAGAGAAATAGGAAACTTTCCACAGTATCTGTGGCAGGAAGTTCAGAATGAACATTGATTGTTCCATGTCACCAAAGGTATATTAAACATGTTCTTCTGTGGAAAGTATTGAAGGATAATCACAAAATGGATCCTCTTTTTTGCTATTTATGAGGTAAATTCTTGGGAATTGTTGGTACAGAGTGCCCATGGTGTCTTGAGGAGCTGTACAGATAGGAATTCCATCCAGTTCTCCAGGTTTCTGCAAGCCAATTTGTTGCACCATGGTTCAATTTGAGGTGTGGCCATGTACAATGGGGATTTGGTGTCATAGTGGAAGGGCTTCAGGTCATCTGAGACCAGAATTCAAGTGGTTCTTCTCAAGGTAGCTCTGAGGGAAGCTTCAGGAATTGTTGAAGGCTCTTTGACCATGGGAAAGAATAAAAGATGAAAGGGTTAAACCTCTTGAGGTCAAATGATGGGAGGCAGGATTTGATAAATTCCTGAGAAGTGTGCACATTATCCTTTTCAAGGAATGAATTCCAGGCTTTGGGAAAGATATTAACAGATTAAGGCAAAGATATCAGTTTAATTGAAATTTAAACACTATCGGATGGGGTATGAAGTACATTCTTTGGAGGGGACTCAGCCACAGACACAGGTGTCCCTCCATAATATTTCAATTAAAGCCACTAGCACTTGTTTCTTGGGGTGGTAGTGAGACACCAGTTTTGTAGATAAAAAACAAATTTTTTCCCTTATATACTGTTAAGACACTGTATTTTAAAAATATTATTGTCCCTGATACAAGGAGGTTGAATGGGACATTGGTAATTGTCAGGGTCCTGGCAGGTAATGTAAATTCAAGGGTCACTCACTATCTTTGATATTGTGATTGAAAATGGATGGTTGACCAGAGTGATTATGAATGTCAGAATATGACAGAAATTAGTGGGAAATGGTGAAGACCAAGTAAGATGAATGGAAGCACCACTATCAGACAAAAAATTCTCTGAGGTGGCTGTTTCAATTGAATTTTTTTATAGGAGAAGTGGCAATGGCAGTGGTAAAGGGATGAACCCTGAGCTCTGGATGGAGTAGAGACTTTCTGGTGGGATATAGGAAACCAAGGGTAGTTTTCCTTGAATTTGTGTTCCCTACTACAGCTTTGGGTGGTGACAAATTGGTTAAAAGATGGTTGGCTGAGGCCTGGACCATGATACCCTCAAGATTTCTGCTGTTTAGAGAAATCCTATTTGAGAAAAATACATTTTCATTGGTCTGCTACTTTATTTGAGTGGAGAAGCTTGATTGCATAACCTGAAATGGTTCTGAAATACTTCTGGCAAATGGTCAGCTTATGAAAGAAGTTTCCCTGGCAAAAATGGGCCTGGACTTCATTGACAAATTACAGATATTCCACCCTTATAAAGGAGAATTTCCATGAGGTAGGGGGTGATTTCCCCAATATCACTTTATCAGAAATGTGTGATTGGGGAGAGTGAGTCATTAAAACATGAATTCCACTAAAGGAGAAACAGAGAGTGGTGTTTACTGTGTCCAGACAGCTGGCTTAGTTGCTGCTGTCAGGAGCAAGGAAATGGGGGGCTTTCAGGAACTTGTTGAAAGAGGTAGAGTTTTTTTGAGACAGGAAAAGGATGTAAGAGGAAGGGGGAAGTTCTTGGGAGCACAAGGTAGATAGCTCCTCCCTGTCCTGGGTGCAAGTTACTTCAAAGGATTAAATTTTCCTTTTGAGAGCCAAGAGGAGAGAGACTTGGTACTCTTGGCTCACAGTCTTCTTGCAATTTTCAAAAGGGGGTGAGTTCCTAGTACTAATTGAGGATGCAGGAATAGTTGCAGCATACAAACAGCTTGAGGCCTGGAAGGTGAGCTATGGATGGAAAAAAGTGGCTTTCAACCTGTTGGGAATCAGAAGGGAGTGATAAGGGCTTTCCAAATTCTGATTTTTTTTGTTTGTCACCTAATGTGGAAAATGTTAGGAAAAAGGAATGGGTTATGAGCATGAAAAGTGAGCTTAAGTTCTACAACTAGGGAATGGGGTACACAGGAAATGATTAACATGCTATTCGAAAACAAGTTTCTTGCTTATGCTACTAGTAAAACTTTAAAATGCCCCTGTTCATAATAGAAAAATTAGTCTACATCATAAAAATGTGTGGTGAAGACAGTATAAAAACTCAAAATCTCAAAACAATTTGGCTTCAAAGCTCAATAAAATAACAGGAGGAGTGTGATTTTGTGATTAATACAGGTATATTTCAAAAAGATATAAAATATATCAGTGTCATATTGAAGGACTCACTCTTGGGGATCCCAAGACAATAGTGTGTGAGAACTGAATGTAATTAAATCGGCTCAATTGGAAGTTTTCTTAACTCTTTAGACTTGGGTGAATAAAAAAACTATACAATGACTGATCATGAAGTTTTTGAAGTGGGTAAAAATTGGGATTTGAGACAATACACAGAATCATGATAGTCATCACTGATGACTTTATGCTCACTTTCCAATCACACTGAAACTTATTCATGCAGATTCTTTCTGTTTGATAAAGTAAATTTTATTCAATGTAGCCTTCATCTTAATAACCAGGTATGCTCATACAACAGATCATTGGGAATTGGCTTTCAATTCACTGAGAGATGTCCACATCATATCTTCTGAGGTTGATGGAAATGATGGTGGTAGTGATGAAATTATTTTTTTAAATCAGAAACAAAATCCTGAAGAATGACATAATAAGTTACATCAAGAAATGTTTAACAGATGAATTTTATGTGGATTGACAAAATAAATCAATTTAAAAACTATTGTGCTTTATGAAATTAACTTGTAGAAAAAAAAGCTGATTTTAGATTGTAAAGGTTTAGCTTGAAAGAAGATGAAATTGAGGTTAATGGTGAAATGAATCAAAAGAGAAGAGAGATTAAGAAAAAAATGGAGGAATATAAAAAGTGGAACATCAGAGGAAAACTTAAAGAAATTGCATCTTTTTTTGGTTTGGATTTCTTGTAAGCCCCCTATTGGTTGTCTCTGAAGAGATATTTATAAAATTCTTTTCATGAATGAGACAAGGTGAGGGGTCAAGGCTGGGATTTCATAATGGTGTTTCCAGAGGAGGAAGTCTGTCACAGGGGATCTCCCAATCGAAGAGGGCCTGGCACACAGTGCACAGACTTACTAAGGTTGGACTCAGAGGCTACTCAAGGAATAAGAGCAACGGAAAAAAATAGAATTTCTTATGAATGAAAAATGAAGTTAAACAAATAGCAATAATAAAGAGCCAACCACAAAGTAATCCTGTATTATTGTTTAAACCTGTTCACAAGGAAGAGAAAGGTTAATTAGGATATGGCCCCCAAAAATCCACTGACCAGGTGAGGGTCGGCAAATACTGATTTAAAAAAATAATAGCATAATACTCCTTAATAAGAAAAGGGAATATTATTATTGGTAAATCCAATATGTTGAATAACTGGAGAAGAAACACCCAGGTGGGTGAAGAGGGCTGGTATATGTGAGAAATACCAGCCTGGAGTTTGAGCTCTTTATCCAGGGGTTGTAAAATGCACACATCCTCCTTTATTGATGAAGTTGAATTTATTTTGTCATATTTGAGTTGAAGCTGAATTGGAAACCTGTATTGGTGGACCAATACAGGTTTTTTCTTCTTTGGGTGAATACAGCATTCTCAACCTGTATTGGGTGAATCCTATATTTGAGTGTGAAATATATTGAGCTGTATTTGGGTGTATTTGGTGGATATTCTATGAACCCCCTTTGCTGGTTGGTTTTGGAAGATCTTCAATGACTTACCCTTGCTGATTCCCTGGTCCCTGTCTTCATGGCTGTGACAGTACCCCCCTCTTGAAGGTGCTGAGCTCTGAGAACCATAAAGTAGGGTGAGCTATGATGACTTCAGGTCAAACACTTTCTTCCCCTTTAATTCCCAATCTTTATCATCTTAATAAAATTTTCCCTCAATCAATCAAATAATTAATTGCTTTCTCCATTTTCACACACTGGGTAGGTATTTTGGCTTCATTTGATCTGTTCCTCTTCTTCCTTTTGTTTTTTCTCCTTTTTGAACTTATGAATCTTGAATTTTCTTCTTCTTCTTATCCCTTTCTCTTTCATGCTTGATGTCATTTTCTGTCAGCCTGAATTTTTGGCTGTTTCTTTATCCAAATTGATTCCCTGAGTCTTTATGGTTTACTGAAAATTGGGCTCCAGAGTTATATCCTCAGACTTCCCAATTCATAGATTTTTGTCTTCAGTTTGAGTATTGAGCAGAGTTGGTCCAAAGTTTCCTTTTGGATAATTTGTGAAATACAAGGAAACATCCAAAGATATATCTTTTTGGTTTTTTTGGCTAATTGTGAAAAAATGTGCAAAATGCACAAAATACGGCAAAACTATGAGAAAGGAAAATTTTATTGAAAATGTTCCAAAGTGTATAAAAAGGATTTGAATTTGAAAAAGTGCACAAAATTTGCAAATATGCATATCTCCATGATTTATCTATATTCCAAGGATATATTATTGAAAAGGTGAAAAAGCCTTGAAGAAGTGCAAAAGTCCCTAAAAGTGTGAAATGAAAATAAATGCGCAAGATGCTTGAAATGGCCTAAAATTGCCAAGGAAGTAGACTTATTGAAATCTTTCTCCAATTTATTTTGTTTACCAATATTATGGGAGGTCAATTTTACCCTAATTTTATGTGATTTTCCGACTTTGGAATTAAGAATAAATCTTGTTTTTTGTTCTATGGTTCTGGATTTGAGTTTTGACCTTGATGATGAGTTCAAAACTGACTTTCATATGTGACTGAAATCAATATGATTCCCCACCTTCTGTACTTTATGGTCCTGGTATTTTTGATAACTCAAGTGAGCTTTCTGAAGATAGCATAGCTCCTACTGAAATTTATGACATCAATAAAACCTATGATAGATTCAAATCTGTCATAGCTATTGGACCACCCTGCACCCATTTTCAGAAGAAGGGGGTTCCTGGTGTTGAATCTGCTACTTCCAGGTCCACCCAGCTCCAATTTTGAAACCTCAATAAGAGAAACTCTTCTGCAGCCAACCAAAGATTTCCAGAAAATCCCAGATTATTATGGATAAGCATAAAGAAGTGTGGAATATTTGGATTAGAAGCTCCTGTTGATGAACCTCCAGCCTCTGATTCCACTTCTTGTCACTCCAGTTGTGAGTTGATTGGTGAAAGATTTGCTGAGATACTGACTAAATTATTTTCCCTCTTGCCTTAGTAACTCGCTCAGGGATGAGAGGTGTTCAACAATGGAATAGCACCAGAAGCTCTTGGGCTAATACTGGAGGCCAAATTCCACCCCAAGGAGACCCCATTGGAGTGACCCCAGAGTTCACTATTTTGGTTTCCAGAAAGAACAAGAATATTGGAAGATTGAAGAGAAATTTGATTGTTACCTCTTATGCTGAAGCTGATTCTGAAGCCAACGATGAACTGAATGGTGAAGAGCTTTAAGTAACTTTTCCTAACCCCAAAAGAAGAATCCAGTCTACTTAAAAATCACCTGACCAAGTGCCTAATACTTCCACTTGAGTAATAAGGTTTCCCCAACTACACCAGCAACCTGCTAGATGCTCACACAGACAATCCACAACAGCCTCAACCTCCATCAAATTCCAAACATGTGTGGCCAGTACCTCCAGGGAACCCTTTTCCCCAGATCCCGAAACAGGTTTTGAATGTTGTTTCAGCTGGGATATTACTGGTAATTTTAATGACTAAAAGAAAGAGAATAAGAAGGTGGTGTAATCATTATTTAAAGAGGTGGATGCTTTTACTGAAGTCTTTTTAGAAAAGGCTATGAAGATTTATGTTCTAAGTGAAGCTACTAGAGAATCGGCCAGAGAAGTAGTGGCCTATCAAGATTCCTTGGTAGCCAAATTTAGAGAATATTTGAAATTTTTTGATGAAGATTAATTGTAGCTGGTCTTTGTTATCACTATTGGCTATGATAATTCTTTTTTGTTAAGTGAACAGAGCCTCCAAACATGTGAGATGGGAGGGGATGGATGCTGCTTTGATAAAATAAATAAGAAAAACAAGAGCTTATACAAGTAGAGAAACTGAAATTAATTAAAGAAAAAGAGACAAATGAAAAGATAAAATGAAATTTCTGAGAGTTATTCTCCTTGAGGTGAGGTGCTTGGCTTTTGGCCATAATTTTCCTAAAAAGATAAAACAAGTGTTGTGTTGCTCACAGAGTGGCCAAGGTCATGTTTGAAAAGAAGTAGAAACCCTCAGATATGCATGCCAGGAGATGGCACTTACTTTCATAACTTCCACTCCTCACCAAGAACTACAAAAGAGATAGTCTTGCCATAAATGGTGATTTGATATAATAAATGACTTGAAAACCATTATTGGAATAAAATTCTTCAAGATAAAATAAAAGAAATAGTTTGGCCATATATTCATTTGAAATATCTAAATTGTGGGTACCATTGTTGCAAGGTTTTCTGAATGTGTCCAAGGGATTTGACAGGTTTTCACAAAGCTTCCAAGGTGATTCTTACAGAACATCTGGTAGAATACCCTCTAAACATTTAATGCCAGGAGAGGAGCTTAATTTCATAAAATCCAATCCCCAAAAAGCACCATAAAATCAAGCTCTTGAGATATTTGGGCCAGGATTATCAGGATACAATGAATGGAAATTCTTAACAAGGGCTGGTGAGTTGGTAAGACTTGAAACTGGTTCCAAAGCTGTTCTTTCTGGGTCTTTACTGAATCCTTTCCACTTAAAAGAATACTATAATTTACCTCTTTGAGCTTTGAGTCCAGAACCTGAGCCACTTCCAATTCTTCTTTCTCTTCCACTAGAGCTGGTGGTGGTCCAAACTGATGTCAATTTGGGATAGTTGAATGCTTTACAGGTTCCAATAAGGACACATGAAAACAGAGCTAACTGAATTCCATTGTTGAGGCAATTTGAGGTCATATGCATGGCTTCTGATCTTCTTAAGGACTTTAAAGGGGCCCAGCCAGCTTTCTGAGAGCTTATTGGTGGGTTGTGCTGTCTTGATGCTCTTTTAGACCAGTAATACTTTCTTGTCAGGTTGGAAATCAGGTGGAATTTACCTAATTCTGTCTGAATAGATCTCAAAACTCTTAATTTCTGAATCTGATCCTTCTTTGAACATTTTATATACTTATTGGAGTTTTGTTTATGAATTGCCAGAAGGCATTTCTTTAGAAATATTGATTGAGTAAAGGCTTGGATTTATTCCATAAATGGTGAGAAAAGGTGATTGTTTTGTTCATGAATGCTCTGTATTATTGTATGCAAATTCAGCTAGAAGGAGCCAGATGTTCCAGTCATCCTTATGGTAACTGAAATAAAACCAAACATACTGTTCTAGAATCTGATTTAACCTTTCTGTCTGTATATCTCTTTCAGCTTAAAAGGAGGTTGAAAGATCTCTTGATATCTTGAGCTTCTGAAATAAATTGGTCCAGAATGATGAAACAAATAAGGAACCTCTATAACTAACAATACAGACCCAAAGGCTATGTTTGGAAAAAACATGACTAATGAATATTTGAGCTAAGTACAAGGAAGCTATTGATGAATAAGCTGGTATGAATATTTCCATTTTTGAAAAAATTTCCACAGCTACTAAAATGGAATCAAAGATGTTGGAGGATGGAAATTGAGTGATAAAGTCCATTGAAAATTAACTCCAAGAATCAGATGGAATTTGAAGAGGCTTGAGTAACCCAAAGTTTTTATGGCAGATGTTCTTTTTTCTTGAACATTTATGAAATGCGGAAACATAGTCCTCAATGTATTTATTCATACCAGCCCAATGAAAATCCCTCTTTATGAGCTCTAGGGTCTTTTCTTCACCAGGATGGCCAGCCAATGGTAAGTCATGACTCTTGAAGAATGTTCAATTGGATTGATTTATTTCTTGGAGTGAATAATCTATCTTTGAATATTGGAAATTTTGATTGAGGCTCAAGAGAATAATCTGGAAGTGATTCACTCCTTCCTAGTTGCTTTAGTATTCCTTTATAATTATTGTCTTGCAAAAATTTGTTCTTAATTTGGTCCACTAATTAAGAGAAAACTTCAACTTTGATTGTAAAACATCTTGATTCTTGAGAACTTGATGAAAACTTTGAGGATGATTTACAAAACATTCCACCCCCCTCTCAGGGTACATGTTGTCCCAATATGATCAGGAATCTGGTAAAGTGGCCGGCCTTCCTGGGGGGTAAGTAATAGAGAAGTGAAATTTAGAGAGAAACTCAGCCCAACAGGTTTGATGACAAGAACTGTAGAAAACATGAAATATTTAAGATAATAGTGGTCTTTCTGGAATTCAAAAGGATTGGAAACAGAGAGAATAAAGGCTCTTCAGCACTTGAGAGCCCAAACTATTCTATAAGATTTGACTATGAAACTGATGATAATATTACTATTAATCAACAGTACTATGTCTGTTCTTATGAAATATAATAATAAAATATTATTATAACCACAATTAAATAATTAAAGAATTATTTCATACACGTGTTATACACTACTAGTGATTATAACAGTGAGCAGTAATTGTCTACAAGAATCAATTACAAGAGGAATTTAATAATAAAAACTTCTTTTATTAAAATAATAAAGTTATTTTAATATATAATTATCTTTTGTAAGAATAATTATAAAGATAATCCTTGAAGAAAACTAATTTTAGAGAAAAACTTTAAGAACTAAAGATAAATGACTCACTTATACTCCAAAGAACTTAGTGAAAGATATAAGTGGAGAAATTTGACGTAGAATTGTGGATTTAAGGGATCAAAATGATTTATAGCAGAATTACAACAGTATATAGTTGGATTCTATGACTTCAAGTCTTTATGATTTATTCTGAAATAATTAAAGCACTTAAGAATAGTTTAACTAATACTTACTTGTTGGTAACAATGATATAAAAGGATAATAAGATGATTTGATATGGAAAAAACAGCAAGAGGAGGCCTCTTTTAAGTCAAAAACAGCTCACAGAGGTGTTCCATGGAGAAGACTGAAAGACCAGTGAGTGAGAAAACAATAAACCCTTTTGGATTATTGATTGCATCATCTGTTGTCATGTAAGATTATCATAATTACTCAATTAATGCTTTTTACATGACTACCAACCACAATATGGTTAAGAATAAAAGGAGTAAAATCTGTAAATCTTCTTTTATTCCAAAATAATCATTGATTTCTCAAAGTTATCAAAGTTATTGGCAATTTCATCACAGGTTGTAATTACTGTGAATTTTTGAAGATTCAGTGTTTCACATAGAATAGTCAAAATTGGACTGTAAGTAAAACTTTTAATTTTACTAGTAAAAATATAATTCTCTTTGGCTGTACTATAGATATCACAGTTCTCCATTGAACCTGAAAGCTTCAGAAAGATTCATTAAGAATTGTAGCTCCAATGAATTTTTGAAGTTTTTAACTCATCTCTATGTAGAATTGCAAATATCAGTGTTTAACTGGTTTCTATGAGGTAAATCAATGGATACAAATCCAAAAAGGGTTTTAATTACTCTTTTGGGGTTTATCCATGGAAATTCATTAAGAACTGGCATGGTTATAGGAGTCTAAGTAGCTCTTTACCTCCTTGGCACGTCAAAATAGCAGGTTATTTGCTATTTTCTTAAGATTTACTGTAGTTGTAACATGGTAACCAAGTTCCCAAAGTGTTTTAGCTTACTAATTGGGCCAAGATCAGCCATGGATCAAAGCTTAGGAGCTGTCCACGCCTCTGAGGCCTCAGAAGTTGGGTACCCTGGCTCTCTTTGATGTCTTTTGTCCCCCTTGCCTATTTTTCACGTCAAAATAGAAAATTAAGCTTAAAGTGAGATATCCACTATGGGTGTACCAAACGTCCATGTAAGAATACCATGATATTAAGTTCCCAAAACATGAATAACACTATTCTCAGTGTATATGTAACATGGGATTTCTCACATTCCCATTATTTTGGCGTGAAATTAAGAAAAACAAAAACTTTCATGGATCTTTTATGTGGTATTGAAGTATTTTCCATATTACTACCTCAAAGAGTTAATTTGAGCTTATTCACTCTATGGATCCACCCTAGGTGAATTTTTGTGTAAAATCCAAATCTGGTTATAAATCCATGGATTTACTTACTCAATAAAAAGCTATTCATCTTTTTTGAAATAAAAAATGATGAATTTTGGATATATGCATGACTTATGAGTGATGCATAATTCAGGATTTAATTTTAAGATAATTGTGGCCTATTTGGGTATGTAAAATATACCTCAAGGCTCACATTCCCTCTCACCAAAAAATGAAATTGTACTACAATTTTATCAATGGTATAAAGAATAAAAGGCCCCAAAGGGGATTAATTTCCACTGTCCAGCCTCTTTACATTACTCAGATCAAGTAATTTAAAGCACATTTATACACATATTCAGGCTTGTGGACTTCTTTCATGTCTAAATCTTCTCAAGAGTTTATATGAGTCAGGTATTTCTGATTCTGCAAGTAATTCATCTTGATGTACTGGATTTCTATAACTGACAAGATATTCTCTTTGATGTTTACCCCTAAGTCTCCTTTCTTTAATGACTTTCTTTATCTTTCTGTCTTCATTCTGTTCCACTGGTGGTACAGTTAAAGTAGTTGGGTTCCTTAAAGGAAACAGTTCTTTGTCAGCTGGTTGATAAGGTTTTATCAAGCTTACTGGAAAAGTGGGGTGTTTAGTTTCCAATCCACCACTCAATTCCACTTGAACTGCATTGGTTCCATGTAAGGCAACAATAACAAAAGGTCCAACATAAGAATCTTTGAGTTTCTTTGGGCTTTTGATATTATTAAGATTAAAGGTTAAAGCTAGAACTAATTCCCCTACTTTGAAGTCTGGTACTTTGTGACTCTTGTCCCACTTCTGTTTTTCATAATCAAAAGCATCAGTCATACTTTGTTTTGCATGATGTTTTACTTTATCAAGCATCATCTTGAAGCTGCAATCTGTTGGATGAATGTCAATCAAGTCTTTCCTCAGTGTGTCTTCTGGGAGTCTTGGATTCCATCCTTTTTCTAACATAGCAGGCGTTTGTCCTGTGGAAGAATGGACTGATGTCTTATATGCCAATTCTAATGCAGGTATCAGAGTGCACCAGTCATGGGTGGAGCCATCTGAGTCTTTGAATTCTAATCCATAAGCACAGAATATCCTGATCATGTCTTCCAAAGTTTGAATCATTCTCTCTGCTAGCCCATCTGTCTGAGGGCAATATGCTGTAGAGAATGATAACTTGGTCCCAAAAAATCTATGAAGATTGGTCCAAAGTGCAGATGTGAACTTGCAATCTCTGTCACTTATGATATTCTTAAATAATCCTGTATGAGAAATAGCTATACTCCATAGAAGAAGAGCTGTATCCATAGCAGTGTCATCTTTATGACATGGTAAGAATATGGGAGTTTTGCTATATCTGTCTACAATGACTAAACAAGCATTATAACTTCTGTCACCACTTGGAGGAAGTGCTGTGACCCAATCCATATGAACAACTTCCCAAGGGGATTTTGGTTCTTGAATATGGATCATAAGTCTAAATTTCTTGCCTGTACTCCTGTTTGCTTTTTGACATCTGTCGCAGGAATTGCAATATTCAACAGTTTATTTTCTCCAAGATGGCCACCATGCACAGTTTTTCACTTTTTCAAGTGTTCTGTCTTCTGACAAGTGTCAAGAGTAGATGCTATAATGGCATTCATGAAGAATGGTCTTGATAAGAAATCTGATGAATAATGTCATTACACAAGAATGTTTGGTTCTGTGGTAAATAATCCCATCAAACAAGTGAAATCTTCCTTCAGAATAGGAATTTTTCCAAACTTCATCCAGTGCATTAACTAAAGATGTATA
Source organism: Austropuccinia psidii (assembly GCA_023105745.1). Taxonomy (NCBI): domain Eukaryota; kingdom Fungi; phylum Basidiomycota; class Pucciniomycetes; order Pucciniales; family Sphaerophragmiaceae; genus Austropuccinia; species Austropuccinia psidii. The sequence continues at coordinate 25,325,554 of JALGQZ010000009.1, read as the reverse complement.
TTTGCAGTATTTATCTAATAAAGAAGTCAGGATATGGCAATTATTGTCTTTCTTATAAGATTCTCTGACCTCTTCAAAGAATTCAGTCCCAATATCAGTTATGTTAATCCCTTCAATTGGAATCTGTGGTTCAGCTTCCAAAGGTACATAAGCTGGGTTATCAGGAGTGCTGGCTAATTCCCACCTGCCAAGTCCATCAGCATCCTTGTGAATGTTTCCTGCTTTGTGAACTATGGTCATGTTCCCTCTATATTCTTGAATGGCTATTTGCCATCTCAACATATGTCTGTTGGGAGTTTTCATTTTAAGAAGTGATTTTACTACATTACAGTCAGTTATCACTTCAAAAACACTTCCATCAAGATAATAGTGTAATTTCTCAAGTGCCCATACCAAACATAAGCACTCCATTTGGCTTGCACCATATCTGGCCTCTGTTGGTTTGATTTGTCTTGAGATATAACAAACTGGTCCCTCTGTAGTTTTGTCATCAATAATCTGGACTTGATGTAGGGCTGTCCCTAATCCATCTCCACATGTATCAATGTACAATTTAAAAGGAATATTCCACTCAGGAATGAGGAGTAAATGTGCTTCTGGAAGAGCTTTCTTTATCTTCTCATAAGCTTTAATTCTCTCTTGCGTCATCTCAAATACAGTCTGTTGATCACAGATTCTAGAGAGTGACTTGGCTAGAATTGCAAAGTCTTTCAGGTGTTGCCTATAGTAACTAGAAAATCCAAGAAAAGACATAATTTCTTTTTTATTCTGGGGTATTGGTTTAAGTAACACTTCTGCCACTTTGATTTTATCAATACCCAAGCTTAAACCAGAAACAACATGTCCTAATGCTTTGAGTTCTTCAAGACCAAAATTGCATTTCTTGAGTGAAATTTTCATATTAAGAAGTACTCTTGCAAGTCTTTCAAGGTGCAAAGACCATGAATCAGAACATATGATAATATCATCAATATAAATGATAAGCCATCCTTCATACAATTCTGTGGGAAAGATGGCATTCATCATTCTTTGATAATGGGATGGAGCATTTTCAATGCCAATTGGCATTCTAAGATACCCATAAATACCACAGTGAGTGATAATTCTAAGTAATTTCTTAGCTTTAGGCCTCAAAACATTTTGACAGAAGCCTTTCAATGCATCCATTGATGTTATTTACTTGGCTTTAGACAATTGAGTCAAGGTTTCTTGAATTCTAGGGATTGGATACCTATCTGGAACTGTGTAGGTATTCAATGCTCTGAAATCTCCAACCATTCTTGACTTATCATTATTCCAGGCAATAATAACAGGTGTTGTCACTTCAACTTCCTCATTATGGCCTACTTTCCTTATTACACCAAGTTGGAGTAACTCTTGCATATGTTTCTCCAAGGCTTCTCTAGCTCTGGGACTGGCTGGATAAGCTGGTCTTCTAAGTACTGGAGGGTATGGTCTGTCAATATTAAGAGTAATATCAACTTCATGTCCCCTTATAGCACCTAATGGTTCATTATCAGAGGCAAATGCATTATTGTAGGTGTATAACACATTAATAAGCTCATTCCTCATCTTTGGTGACAATGATGGATTAATTTGTGCTTCAAAAAGTTGATTAGACACAAATTCCTCCTTATAAGTATTGTTTTTAGAAGATACTATTGATATTTGTTTTGGCATATTGGAGAAAGAAAATTTTTGTCTTTTGTTCTCTCCAATTGGGAAATATCTTTCCTTATGGTTATTGATGTCAATACCATAAATATTCAAGTAATCATTTCCAAAAATGATATTCTGAGATGTGCAATTGTCCATCACCACAATCTCAGTTTTCACCCTTATGCTTCCTGCTGGGTGTGGAAATACAAGATTAGTGTCTAATATACCCAAGGGGTACATATTGTTACTAGCACTTCTAAATTGCATACCTTCTATTGGTAATAGATGGTTTTTCCATTCAGGAAGTATAACTTGGAGATAATCTTTGCCCAAAAAAAGTGCAAAATGCCCCTTTATCTAAATTCAATTTGGATTCAATATCATTCATCAAAACTGATGTGATACAGGATGCTCCAGAAGTATAAAATTTTCCTCTAGCAGGTTTGGTCTTACACATTCTGGCATCTTGGATATTGATCAGGTTGTAGCAATCTTCACTGTACTGTGGTAAGTGGGTATGGACCTCTGTGACCTCAAAGAAAGCTGTAATGTTTTCAATGGGATAGTCCTCCACTGGTGTGTCCTCAGAGATTGCAGAATCTTGATCAGATTCTTCTTTCTCTTCAGTACAATGAACTTCTTCAATAACTTGAACTTCATTGATTTTTGTCTTTTTGGTGCAAGTGTTGGCTAAATGTGAAGTAATTCCACATTTATGACACTTCAAGACAGGTCTTTCTGGTCTTCTTTCCTCTCTGGAAATATTTGAGACCAACTTGGCTTCCATAGGGGTTTTTGTCCAGGTTTTACCAATTCTTGTTCTGGTAATGATATCTTCCATTGCATTAATGTAGTCCTCTGTTGAACAGGGTTCCACACATCTTCTTTTGATAGCATGTTCCAGTTCTCCTCCACACTTCCTTAATATTTGCATATTAATCATAGTGTCAGACATATCTGGGTGTAAAGCAGATAATCTGTCTTTTTTCTTGAAGAACCAAGTAGGTGGTTTATCTTTCCCTGAGCTGAAAATGGCCCTTTCAAAAGCATTTTCCATTTTAAACCTCCAAGAATTATTTGCCCATTTGGTAATCACTTCAGACTTCCACCAAAACCAATCATGTTTCCCATGATCTATTCTCATCTGGCAATACCATTTCTTTGCAGTTCTGGTAAAAAGAGAGTTTAATTTTCCAACTATAATTTCATTAGGTATATGAAAGTCTTCTTGCAACATATCAATAGTCCTGATTAACTTAATATGGTTGTATTATCCTTCACCAGAGAATGTTGGCCATTCTTCCAATTTGCAAATATCTTTTTCAGAGATAACATTTTCTCCTAAAAATGGGGTCAAACTTCCTTTAACAGAAAGGTTTTCTTCAGTCAAAGGTGTAGAATGTCTTGGCATATGTGGTACATAATTCTTATGAATTTGTTCTACATTTGAAATGATTTCATTTTTTAACTTCTGCCTTTCACTGTCACTGAGAGCCCAAACTATTACAAGGAGTTCCTTTTCATGGATTTCATAGTTGCGCCCAGCTGGGAGGAGCTTGCGGCTTTCAAATGAAATGGGATGCTTACCTGACTCATTAAAGCACCCAAGGCGTAATCAGAATCATCAGTCTTTACACTAGTAGGTAGAGGGGTATAGGAGCAGTGGTGAAAGCTTCTTTGAGTAATTGAAACTTACTAAGAGATTCCTCATTGAGGTGAAAAGGGATATCTCTTTTGAGAAGAGAAGCTAGAGCAGTTATTTCTTGGAGTAATCTTTAATGAAACAAAAATGAAAATTGGAAAATCCAAGAAAAGATTGAAGTGCCTTGATGCTCTTGGGCTTTTCCCAATTGAGGATTTTCCAAACTTTTAAAGAATACATCTTGAGGAAATCACTTGAAACAAAATAGCCACAGCATTCTACACTTGAGGCATGGAGTACACACTTTGAGGCTTTAAAAAAGAAAGAATTGTCTCTAAGCCTTTGGATGACATAGACCACATTTCTGACATTTCCCTCCTCAGAGCTTGAGAAAACCATAATATCATCTTAAAAAACTACTACAAAGATATCCACATAATCTGCAAAGATATCATTCAAAATCTTTTGGGATTAATCAGGGGCATTGGTTGAGATGAATGGCATAAAAAAGTATTCATAATTACCATAATTGGATCTAAAGGCAGTTAAATTCTCATCCCCTTCTTTAATTCTCAAAAGATCATAAGAACCATGCAAATATATCTTGTAGGAGATAGTGGAACAGTTAAATACATCAAGAAGATGGCTTATAGGAGGAACAGGATACCTGTTATTCCTAGTGACAGAATTGAGCTTGTATTAGTCAACATACAAGTGGAGACCTCCATCATTTTTTTGACAAAAAGAACAGGTGCTCCTGTTGAAGAGGATCTTGGCCTAATGATTAATTTCTCTACATCACCTGAAATGTAGGCCTGTACTGTTTCTGATTCAATATTTGATTGAGAGTAGATAACACTAACTGATGGTAGAGACCCCTCCAGTTTTATATGATTATCAAATCCATGGTGTTGAGGAAGCTTCTATGCCTTCACCTTGGAAAATACATCCAAATATTGGTGATAGGCAGGAGGTACTACCTTCAGAACAGTTTGAATTTCTTCTGTCTCTTCTTCTTTATACCATTTCTCCTCCAGGGATGCATGAAAGGATAAAGGAGGAAGGTACATATCTCCTTGAAAGAGATGAAATGAAGATATAGACACATATTTTATCTCTTTGAAGACTTCATCTATACTTCATCTTTTGATGGAATTAATGACTGAGAGGGAATTATGAGAGGAATATGGACAGAAGAACAAATGGAAGGTGTCTTAAGCTCACCAATCAGATAAACACTGTTGACTTCAGTGGCAGAGTCATTACTATGATGAGATGCAATACTATAATGATACTTATGAACGGGTTCATAGGTCAAAAATAAATTTTTCCAATCCATAACAGGATTGAAATGGTAGAGGGAATCATAGCCCAATATGAGGTCTTCTCCCTTGGGGGGATATACTATAAAACCTCTGATTAAAAGCTTGGGAAAGAAGGCAATTAAACAACACACTTGATATAATGGGTGAGTAGAAAGGAAGTGGATTCACTTTAATCCAAAATAAAAAGAGGAATACTTTCAGGGAGCTCTGACATAGTCAATGAGTACCTGAGAACAGAATTATGTGCAATAAAAGAGTTTTTAGCACCAGAGTCAAGAAGAATACTATAAAAAATATTAGAAAAAAAAGATAAAATAAGAAATCTAAAAGATTTCCTGAAACTAGTATTCAGAGTGCATAATTGTGCTCTTGAAGGCAATAGGTGAGGGCCATTGAACAACTCATTATTCCCACTCAGGATTTTCCCTGCTTGCTAGGGAAGCCTATTGATAACTTAGGCCTATTTTGAGGCCTCCTGAATCATTTTTCAAGTGGGTGCTTTCCACCAAAATAAGTGAATAAAACTTCTTTAATTCTGCTCTCCTTTCCAGAACCAATTAATTTTCTGTCCTTATTGAGGAGAGCAGTACAAGGCTTATCCTTAGAGACTTGAAAATTCTTCCCCCTATTATTCTTCTTATGGGAAGGCTTCTTGGAAGATGAGTCTTGAGGAGGCCTGAAGGAATTGGATCCAGTGACACCATGCTTCTTCTCTTTATCACTACACTTTCCCTTCTTCCTCTAATGGTACCTGCTATCCAACTTCAGAGTAATGTCCATGAGTTCTTGAAGGCTATCAAAATTCCAAGGGTGAGAAGCCAATTTTTCCAACAGCCTTGATTCCGAGCCTCTTCTATACAAATGAATATAAGCCCTTTCCCTCCAATCCGCAATTCTTGAAATTGAGCTTCTAAAATCTGCTATGTACAAGGAAACATGACCACTCTCCTTCATGCTGGAATTATCCAGCTCTTGTTCAGATTTCCTTACTTCATTGGGATCACCAAACAGAGTGAATAACTGGGTTTCAAACAATCTCCAGTTATTGAGGAGATAGGAAGGGTCTTCATTGGAGATATTTGGGAGGTAAGTTTCAATCAACCTTCCAGCTGTACCAGTGAGAAAATAAGTTGAGTAAAGAACTTTCTTCCTGTCAGAGAAGATGCTTTCTGGGTCATTATGTAAAGTCAACTAACATGATTGAATAAATCCTTTCAGTTTATGAGCTTGAGTACCATAAACAAAAATAAGATTCCTTGATGGATGTAGTTTTGAATTATGGGTCTCTGGAATTTTCCTTTTGGGAAACTTTAGTGAGCTGTCCCATGAATTGAGTCATTTGCTCCATAATCTTGAGGATATTTGGTTATGCTTTAGAGACAGTAGGTTGGTTAGAAAGAGCTATCTTTGTGGCCTCAGGAGATTCAGGGGTATCTGCCAAGGAAGCTGCCACATCAGTCTCCTCAGACTCTTCCTCTTCATCTTTAGCTTCCCCCAATCTACTCCCAGTCCCTTGAAAAATGGCAGGGTAGCCACCCAACAAGCCAGATAATGATATTGATATTATTGGATTCATACCTCCTCTTTTAGAGGGTTCTTCTCCTTCCATTGGTGGTACTCTGTCCAAATTTGCACTCATTTGATGAACTGTAGGGGTTAGAATAGCTTGATATCTTTGAGATCATGTATTATTATCTGGGGAACTATTCTGAACTGGTATTATTGAAGAATAAAGATCAAAGAACTTGATGATACTTTTAGAATAAAATAATAAGGTTTGACCAAATAAAAGGAAATCTTGATGAGAACTTGAAGAATCACTCAAAATACTGAGGTGAAATAAATGTAAATAATTCTTGAAGTATGAAAGTGACAGAGTAAAAATCATATGAATAAATCAATGCCTTGAGGAACCTCAAATAAATTTAAATCAATAAATAAATTAATTCAATAAGATAAAGTCAATTCAAAATCAATCTCAATTATGTCTTGAGTAATTGAGTAAATCAGTCAAAATCTTCAAGAATCAATTCAATATTTTGAGGAATCAAATTAAAATGATCTCTTGAGAATTAATAAGCTATCTTGAGGAATCAAGTCAAAATCTTGAAGTGGAAAATAAATTGTCCTGATAAATCCCACTCACAAGATAACCAATCAATTAAAGCCTGATAAACACCTGAATTTCAGATTTAAAAAAGAAAATTGACAATTTATTGAGAATTAAAAATAAATGTGATGGTAAGAAATGATTAGGAAACTAGAAAGATGTAAATTTTCATATGAAAAAGTTAATGAGCTTAAAATTGATGAGAATCAGAAAATCATGAAGAATGATAAACAATATAAAGAGGTCATAATTAATGAATGAGTGAATTACTTAATGAAATGAATGAACAAAGAAAGAAGCAATTATAAGTTAATTGATATAATGTCACAGGTGCTCTTCTAATTGAAGAGGGCCTGGAAATCAGTTAACAAGCTTACTAAGGGAGGAATCAGAGAGGCTACTCAAGGAATAGGATCAATAGCAAAGAAATAGAATTCCTAATTAATAAAAAACTCAGTTGAACTAAATGCAGAAAACAATAGAAATAATAAAGAGCCAACCACAAAGTAATCCTATATAACTGCTTCAACCTGTTCAGAAAGAAGAGAAAGGTTAATTATGATATGGCCACTAAAACTTGGATGAACAGGTGGAGGAAGGAAAATACTGACTTAAAGAAATAATATTAAAATAATCCTTGAAAATAAAATAAAATATTATTATTGGTAAATCCAATATATTAACCAATTGGAGGAAAACCCCAGGTGGGTGAAGAGGGGCTGTTATATGTTATAAATACTGGACTGGCGTTTGAGTGATCATTCCAGGGGATGTAAAATTCACAGAGCCTTCTTGATTGATGAATTTGAAATAATTCTGTTCTAGTTGAGTTGGAGCTGGATTGGTGTCCCAATCCAGGCTTTGTCTTAATTGGGTGAATACAGCCTTCTTAACCTGTATTTGGTGAGTCCTGTATTTGAGTGTGAACTGTATTGCGACGTATTTGAGTGTATTTGGTGGATATTCCATGAAGCCCCCTTGCTAGCTAACTTTGGAAGATCTTCCATGATTCACCCTTGCTAATTTTCTGGTCCCTGTATTAATGGCTGTGACACATCCTTAATTCAACATATTTGAAAAAACTGCTTATTTTTATTCAAACAAAGATTTCTTCAAAAATAGTAAATTAAAAAAGTTTAAAATTGAATAAAAATTAACCATAAGATGAACTCCAAATTTCTTGAGGTCTTTTGTTAAACCCCTAGAGGTTTCTTTCTCAAAAAAATGGTGATAATCTATAACCTGTGTTTTCCCATATTTTTGGGCCAAGAAATTCTTTATTTACCCTCCACTGATAACCCCCATTTTTTCAATTTTCCTTAACAAAATTCTCCAAATTAGTTGATCTGGATAAGATGTCTAACCTTCCAGTAAACCATTAAAATCCAACTTAAAAAGATTGGTACTCTCTTACAATTAGATCAAATTCCTGGATCTTGGCCCCCCAATTTACTTTATTTTATCTATTTTTTTCTGAGGTTCAGTTTCAAAGGAAGAGGTGGGTCTTCTTCAAATAAACCAGAGAAAAATTTTCAAATATATTTGTGATTTTGTGTAATTATAATTTCTTGAAGGGAAAATATTGGAAATATTTCTCTGCACAAGAATTTTCAGAAAAACATGACAGTAATTTGTATGTTGGGTTGGAATATTTAGGCTGACAAATTTGGATAAATGTTCTTAATCTATAATCTGGAGGTTTTTGGCCCAAAGTTAAATTTGAAAGGATTTATGTGTAGTTTTAAAAGAAGCCTTTTTCTCAAGCTAAATTCTGCTTACAGAAATAATTTTTCCTAAGTTGGAATGCAAATTTATGGGGGCACTAGGGATGTACCACTTAGTTTGATAAGCTGCAATTTACTCCTCAAAAAGGTATGAAATCCATATATATTTTTTGAAAAACTACCCAGATGTAAAGCAGAAAAATTTCACAAATAGTATAGATAAGATTAAAATGAAAAAATCTGCCAAATTTTTGATCTTCATGGATCACATAGATGTTTGCTGTGGAAAATTGTTCATTGACACATAAGGTGTAAAGCTTTAGCCTGATTCTCCTGGACCATCTGAATTTTCCCATAAGCCAAAACTTAAAATTTTATACATAAAGTAATTTTTAAAGAGGTGAGATTAATTTCAGCCTGAGGTAAAGAATCCTCCTCAAATCCTTCCAAATCCAGAGAGTCTGTAAGAAAGCTGTAGCTAATCAGGTTTTTTTATACAGTGGAATTATCATCATCATTTCCACATTTATTTGGCTGAGCTATTGGCGGACTCTATTGATAGAGCTGTTGAGCTATCTGAGAAATAGTTTTGAGTGCTATTTTGTGCATATGATTCCAGAATATTTTTTACATCACAAATTAATTAGAATATTCCTTCAATTCCTGTAGGATTATGTACTATTTCATTTTTTTTCATTTCCAAGCTCTTGAGGAATAAGGCTTGAGCTACATCTGGGATATAAACCCAGTAATCAAAATAATTTCTAGTAAATCTACCTGAAGTAAAAAAATATTGTGTTGATAATAAAATTTTACATACAAAGAAAAATACCACTAGGCTGAGTGAAAAATAACATAATCTCTTGATCTACCTAAAGTACCTTTTTAATTGAGAAACAGACTTTTTAGAATCTTCTTTGTGGTAATCTCATTCTCAAGAAAAGACTAGAATAAGAACAGTGATATCTCTTAAAGAATTCTTTTGGGATACAGTAACTTAAAATATAGCTATGAAAGCTTGGTTATTGCTTCTTTATGACTTGGAAGAAATGAGCTTTCATCTCTTAAAATTGATTGTATAGATGAACAGAGACCATGAATCCAGAAATATAGGATATCTATTTACAGAATTCAGACAGCTCAACCTTCTTGAGTGTTTAAATGGAATAAAAGAATGGTTTTATCAACCTGGAAAGTGAGATTTTTGAAGTAACTTAGTCCAAGTTTTGAATTGAAGAAGTGATTGAATTTGGAAATTCAGGTTTTTCTAGCTGAGAGTTTTGTGAATATTAAGAAATTTTCTTTGATAATTATTCATGTATTCTTAAAATGAGGATAAACTTAAATAGAGAGAGTTACAAAAGCTTCAGCAAAAGGCTTTCATTAAATGTTTGATACCAATGTCAATGTTCCAGTAAGGTACAAGCTTTATTTAGTAGCATGAAGAGGTTAAATAGCTGACTCAAATAATGTTTTCCTTGATTGAACCTGTCCTAACTGGATGAGAAATAAATTTCTTTACAAGTAAATTCGATGAATCTGAATGTAAATCACACTTCAATATATGGGGGTTATCATTCATCGTGGGTATCTAAGAAAACATGAATAAGCATGGCCCAATAGAAAAGAGGAAAAATACAGTTACCTGGAACTTCCTCATGAAATATGGGGAATCATAAACTCTGGTGCTTATGTTTTAAATTATATTTCTTTTATGAAAAAATGACCTGACTGAATAATAATAACTTTCTTCTGTATTTTACTTGAGATTAAACTTCAATGTTGTAAAAATGTTTGCAATACTGTCCTCAAAGTATAAGTAAGGCATATATTGAAGTCCCAGACACTTTTTTCAAACAGTCAATAAAGCAAACCCTTCTAATTGAAAAAGTATCTAATAATATTGATCTTGCATATCCCATGCAATGGTAGTAATATTTAGTTGTAAAGTGATAGCCATATAGGAAGGGAATAAGATGATTAAGTCAAACCACATTGGTAGTCCTGGAATTCATGTTTATAGAAGAGTTGGAAGGATACATTTGAAACCATAAGGTTCTCCATTAAAGTCTAATGAGCTTATTTTTTTCTCCTCTCTGGAAGTGTGGAAGTAATCCAGTGAGTATGGGGGATTGGAATTCACTGGTAAGCTCTTGGGCACATTTATTTTTATTTATGTATTTCAGTCTGGAATTCTTTCTGATATGATGGGAATATCTTCTGAATCACTGGTTTTTATTTCTTGAAGAATATTTTGAAAGGAGCTTGCTTTCTTTTCTGGGGTAATTTTCCCAAACTCATCTTTGTGATCGAAAAAAGAGATATGAGGACTTTTGTGAGCCTGTGACGTATGCATGACATACCCATAAGGACACAAATAGTACGTTATGCATTTTATTTAGTAAAAAGATGAATTTTCAAGTGTTTTAGAATGAAATAGAATGAAAAATCTCTATTACTTAACTTTTGATAAGCGAAGTTATTATTAACATTTTATTTTTGGATTATACACCAAACATAAAGTAGGGTAGACCCATAGATTGTTATACCAAAAATGGCTATTTTTACTGTTATTCAAATATTTAGGAATCCCACAGTAAACTTACACAATCTAGCCAAATTTATTCGAAAAAATTGAATTTTTAGCTTCAATGTTAAATTTAAAGTCACATGATGTTTATGCAAAGTTGAAACAATTATGTTAAAATCAAGTTGTTGTGTATATTTGCTTAATTTGATAAGGATTTTACACGCAGTCTCTCAATAATGTGTGGGCGCAATTCAAATTAGTTTAAAGCCATTGTATGGCTTTGAATAGATAATTTGGCAAAATGCATTCAAAAAGGTGGGACAAGGGGGAAAATGATAAAAGATGCCAGGGAACCCAAATTTCAGGATCTTCAAGAGTCCAGATAAGGTTTTCCTCCTGTATTAAAGGATTTTCAACCTTATTTATACTTTTATTGAATACTAAACATTATAAGAGTTTATTCTCCTTTTGGACAGTAATTAAAAGCTGCCAAAGGGTAAATCCCTATATTCAGGCTTTTAATACAGGTTTTAAGAGCTTTCAAATCTTTACCTAGCTTAAATGATCTGAAATAAACTTAAATCACAATTACAAGCTTTAAAACCTGATTAAAAGTTAAGGTTTGGTGTATATTACTATTTTTATGTTAAAAAAAGCAATAAGCTCAAAAATTCATAGAAAATTCATTTCTCAATGGATTTTTTTGAAATTTTCACACAGCCTACAATTTGATGTTATTTGTGTATTACTGGACTTTCAAGTATCTCTTTCCATTAGGACTCTTGGTATTTAAGATTTCTAAAAGCCTCTTTTAATAATTCTTGAAAGAAAGTAAAATTACTTCAAGAATTGATTAAAATTCTTGTTTGGAAGATTCTTGCTTTAAAGTTTATTTTTTGGGAAATTAATATTATGAACCCTAAAATAAATAATTTATTTTTATATTAAAACTAAAAAGTAATAAGCATAAATGAAGCCTATAGTAACTTGGAGCTCAGAATAACACCTGTAACTTGAATTTTAATTGAAATCAAGAGTTTTCAAGTTGAAAAAATAATTTATATGATGATTTTATCAGTTTTAATGGGTACACTCCCTCTTAAAGCATCTGTAATCACAAATTATGTGCCTTAAGGCATAAACAGAGGAGTTTCATTACTTTTTTGTGCCCATAAGTAAGTACAATAAATCTTCCAAACATGATATTGTAGTAAATAGAATCTTATATTATTATAAAAGATTCTTCACTGCTTTATTCTTGATAATTTTTATACATAAATAATTGAAATATGAGATTTTGATTATATTTGTATAATTCTTAATAATTTTTTCATTTGATAAATTCTTACTGTAAGATAATTTGTAAAGATCCACCAATCCTCTAAAAATCTCTTAAAAATATTCTTCCTGGCATGTTTCAACTTTTTTGTATTATTTGATAATTGTTTCTGCAATTTTTTCAAATTTCTAATCAATTAATAAGGCATGAGTGAGATTTTCATCAATATTCTATCTTCTTATAAAATTATTGACATAATTATTTTTACACAGTAGTGTATAGTAATTGATTGATAAATGATATATTTTATTATTCATCACTTGGTTTTATTGTTATTGAATAAATGTAATTGTCTCTAGTAGAGTTTTTATATTCTTATTATTATAATTTTCAGTGATTTATCATAATGATAGAATAATTATATCATTTTTATATATAATTACTATAATGGTTATTATAAAAAAATTTAATGATAGTACTTTTTATGCATAATTTCTCATTAATATTAATGATAATTATATTTATATTTGTGGTTAAAAAATTAAATTATTTTGTATTTTCATTTGTGGAAAGTTTTGGTACTCTTAATAATAATACTTTTTTTTAAGAGCTTCATAGAAAAATCTTACATTTGGGGGACTGGTCAGGAATTTAACCAGTTCTGGGGACCTCAATAATATCTTAGACCTTATTTTACTTCATTTTGATGTAAAAATGGCATATATTTCCCTTATATTTTGGCTGTTTTGGGATTTATCCCTTATCAATTATTCTTATAGTTTTAATACAATTATTCTTCCTAAATGTATTTTCTGTAACAATATTATATTAAGTTATTTTTAATAAATTTCTATTGTCTAACTAGTGGCCTTCTCACATCACAGACTTGAATTTTATTCTTTCAGTTAGTCTAGTATAAATTGGATAATGAGATAATTTAAATTAGTAATTTATTAATTGCCTAATCATTATCTTATGAATAAAATTGATAAAAAAATCTTCAAAATCTTAGCTTATGAAAATTTTTCTTTTTAATATTTAAACAAGCTTTATTCATCTTGAAGTAATTTTTACTGAAAATTACTTAAAACCTTCATTTGACAGGATGAGTCAACTGTAAGATCTTTTATTATCTTATATAAAGGACTTATAATAATTTTTCTTCTGATTATTAAAGTTCCGCTCCAAAGAAGAAACACCCCAGAATCAAGTGACTCTTCTGAATCAACAATTTGGTCATTTCCAGCACCCAAAAGAACCTTTACCAAAGTAACTTTTACTGAAGAAGGTTAATTTTTTCAAAATTTTCACTTAAAAAGTTGATATTGACTTAAATATGTCTCCAACCCAAAGTGGAGGTGACTACTTCATCCAATCAGATGGATCTAGAAACAGAAAGAGTGGTTCAAAATTTAAAATAAAGGAAAATCAACATAGAGGATAGGCACAAATGGAAGATGAAAGAACTTCCACCATTTCCCAAAGGTTGATATCCACTTTTAAGCCACTTTTTTAAAGCTCAGAGCCTGATATTACTTCTACTGTCTTAATCAGATCTGAACAGTTTCCAAGAGGAAGCTGTGGAGATATACCAGTCCCAGTACAGGAGTTGGTACATGGCAGGCAAGCAAAAAGAATGGGATATTCTACCCAGACTGTGGAATTGACAATTAATTCTTACCACCACATAAAGTGTTTCTTGGGTTAATAAGAACCCCAGGATCTCTTAAAGGGTTAGACTCCTCTAAGCTTCAAAGATAAAGAATTGGCTGAAAAACCAAAGTCTTTTATCAGAGGACAAGAAAACGGAGTTTGCTCAAGCAAAGAGAAAGATGCCTGTGGAAGCCCCCAAGCCTCCAAAAGGAAAAACCCTACCTATACCATCTCAAATAAAAGGAAAGAAACCCCTAAAGGGAAATCAGAAGTTCAAGAAAAAACAACAAGGGAATGTAAAATCCAAATGGAACAAGCCCTATACTCAGAATTAAATAATTTCAAAGAAAGAAAGGGCAGACATGGCAAGAACCTTGATCTAAGTCAAAGCCAAAGAGGATGAAAGGATGAATTTATTCTTCCCAAAGCAATTAATATTCTAGAGATTATAAATTTTTGTAAAGCTTTCCATAGAGAAATTCTAACCAAATTTAACTATTTTGAGTATATTCAAAAGAAGCTGGGTTGAGAGATTTTCATATTTATGAAGTCACAAAAGACCATTATTGGTCTAGAAAATATTAATAAAGACAATATTTGTGAGAGGATGAAATACAAAGTCACACTTCTTAATCAGCCATATTATAACTCTATTTTTATGACTCAGCAGTTTAAAGAGTTTAGAATACAACTTAAAGAATCAGAGAATTCAACTGGCCACAATGCAGCTCTTTTTCAACAACAATTGAAAAAGAGTGATAAAGAAAGACTTCAATTGAAGAAGGATATATAATTAAATATTAGAAATATCTCCTTGACAAATTAGCTACCAAGACAGCCTACACCAATTCTAGATATAAATATGTTGAAATTCAATAATTATTTACATAATCATACAGTTTCAATTAATAATGCATAGATGGAAACATACTTTAACTTCAAAGAAATTCCAAGACTAGAGGAATAGCCCACCTTAAGTGGTTAGGGAGAGTATAGTTGTATGAAATCTATGAAAACCATTTATATCCTTAAAGAGGACTTGAAAATACCAGAAAAATACATAAGCTCCACATTAAACTCATTATTTACCAAACCAGCCAAGAGATGGTATTTAAAAACAAGATAAGAAAATGTTAAACACTCCTGGGCTTGGTAGAAATAAAAAACCATTTCCAAATTGGCTAATGAATTTTGGAGAATTAGAATGGAAAATTTTGTTGAAGAAGCCATTTTAATTGCTGAGAGGGACAGGCCCATGTCGTAGTTTCTTAAAAAGAAGGATGTATTAACTTCCCTTAATTCTGATAAGTCAGAAAAAATGTTACATAGAATTATATTAAGAAAATGTGGTTATGGCCTATAGAGTACTATAAGAAGCAGATGTTTTGAGCCTTTCCCTAAGGATGGTTATATCAATGCCATGGAAGATATCACTAACAGAATAAAAATTTGTAGAAATTGGTATAAACACCAAACAGACAATAGGAAAGGTGGGAAACCAACTTGAATAAAAGAAAAAATAAACCAAAAGAAAGGGCTTTTTTGAAGTGTCATAAATGTGGAACTACAGATAATTTGGCTGATACTTGTCCTAAGAAAATAATAATTAATGATATAAAACTTGAGAAGACTTAAGAAACGAAGGAAACCAATGAAATTACTTTAGAAGAAATTTATTCCTATCTTTCTGAAGAAGAAGAATTACCAGATGAAGTAATTATAGAAAAACACAATTTTTCCTTTGAAGTCACAGAGGTGCATACTCATTTTCCACAATAAATTGATTAATGTATGGATCTTATACATTTGAAAGATTCCAAGATGCAGAAAACCAAATTTTCTAGAGGCAAAGGTTATACAGCTGGATCATCTTGTATCACTAATATTGTGATAAACAACAAAGAAGCCAAGATACATCCTTACTCAGGTTCTTTTTGCACTTGTATTTGTAAAGGCTATCTTGATAAAATTGATACCAATAGGGAAGAAAAATTGATTCCAATCAAAGGTATAAAATTAAGTATCTCTAGTCAAAATAGGCACCCTTTGGGTATTTTGGAAGCAGAAATGATATTCTTTCACCCTTCAGGAAGTATTAAGCTGAAAGTTGAAGCGGTTATTAATAACTGTACCTCACAAAATTTTGTACTTTAAAATCATTATCTTAATATCAATGGTATTGATATTAATAATTATAAGGAGAAATATTTCCCTATAGGCAAAAATAAAAGGAAAATTTTTGAATTTCCTCTAGAGAAAAAAGAAATAAATTTCACCAGACAAGTAAAAAATGTTAATAAGAAAGACCATGCTACTAATCAATTAAGTGAAGCATAAATCAGTCCAGAATTAACATGAGAAATGGGGAACACCTCATTGAAATTTAGTTTTAATGTAAGTCAGACCTTTCTTCTGATAATGAAACACTGGGGTAAATCTAAGGCCATGAAGTGGACATTATTCTCAAGCTGGAAAGGCCTCATCCTCCACTATTAATAACACCAGTTTACCAAGGTATTCCCAGAGCTAGAGAAGCATTGGACACTAAGATTAATGATCCTGTGAAACAGGGGGTTCTTAAAAAATTTGGTAAAAATGAGGAAGTACAATTGAAAAACCCTGTGGTCATTACTTGGAATAATTAAAAATAAATAATTGTTGGTGATTGAGTATCTATACTATTCCAGATAGATATCCAATTTTTAGAATCCATGAAGCTTTTACTCAATTATCCAAAGAGATATTTATCTCTTCTATGGATGAACTTAAGGATTTCCATTAGAATGTTTTGAGGCCTCATTCTAGGCAATTTTTGGCAATAATTTCCCATTTTAGTATTTATAAATCTTTCAGGATTCCTTTTGGAATCAAAAATGCAACTTCTCATTATCAAAAATTGATGAATACCATCCTCTCACATCAACTATCAGAAGGATGGTTAATAACGTATATTGATGATATTATTATTTGTCCAGAGACCTGCAAATTAAATTTAGAGAGACTTCAATTTATAATTAAGGAAATTATTCAATTGAAAATTAAAATATCTCTTCAAAGATTTATTTTGGGTTTCATGAGCTAAAGGCTCTGGGAAATGTAGTTTCATGATTGAGCCTTGGTGTTGACAAAAACAAAGTGGCTGAATTTCTATTTGAGAAGATGCCCCAGCACAAAGCAATTTATGTCTTTCATAGAGTTTTCTAATTATTAAATTCAGCACCTTAAAGATTTTTCAATCCTTTCCAGATCATTGTATAGAATTTGTGATCTGAGAAATTTCTTTGAAATGACACAAGAAAAGATTTACACATATGAAAAGATAAATTATTCCTTAACCAATGCACCATTATTGTTAATGCAAGATTGGAAAATTCCATTCAATCTTTATATTGATGCATGTGGTGAGGGCTTAGGTGCAGCTCTTCATCAAGTACAAATTTTCAATGACAAGCCTTATTAAGTTTTAATTTTTTTTATCTCAGGAAAAATGAAACCTACTAAGAACAGATATGGAGCCATAAAAATGGAGTTCCTTTTCCTTCTATGGGCCTTGGAAAAACGTAATTATTATTGTGATGGCAGTGTTTTTGAGGTAATTACTGAATTTAATTCCCTGAAATGACTTTTTGAAATGAAAAATCCTAACAGACACATGTTCAGATGACAGATTTCTATACAGGAGAATAGGGACAATATGACCGTAGTACATAAAGCTGGAAATATCCTCAAGAATTTTGATGGCTTTAGTAGATGGGAATTACCCAATACACCTGATAACTCTACTTATTTACCTGCAAATTGTAAGGTTTGACTATGAAACAATAAGTAAAAATTACTAATTTATTACTTATTGTACTCTGAATGTCCTTATAATTGAAATAAATAAGATTAAAATAATAATAATAATAAAGAAATATTATTATTATGGCGTAAAAATATTATATTATTAAATAAATATAATAATATAATTAATATTATATGAAATTATAATATTATAAATAATATATTAATATAAAATAATTAATATATTATAAAGCTCTTTATTATTGTTACCAACAAATAATAAAGGCGTAAAAAAATTGTTTTTTATTAATAAAAAACAATTAATAACAATAATATTACTAATATTAAAGTTATGAATTAATATAAATACTATTTATATTAATTAAAGAATTATTAAGAGAGTAATAATAGAGAAATTATTATAATAAGAGAAAATAACCTACTTTTAACACTTAATATAATAATTTTGAAGTATTTTACGCCAAAAAATATAAATACAACCTTTTCAAATTGTATTTACAATAAAAATAAAGAAAATTACAAATTATTCAGTATTTTTACGTGGAAATGAGTTTTAGAGAGATTTTTAACAAAAACAATTAAATAAATGATTTAATCACGTCAAAATAGATGATTATAGAAAGGTGGTCTTTGGTCTTTAATAATATAACAGTTTTATATATAAAGAATAAAGAAATTACCTTTGATTTGATTGATTTAATGTTTTTGATGCGTCTGAGGGGTAAATAGAGTAAAAAGAGCTCTATTTATAGTAAATACCTCCCTCCTAGAGTCCAACAGGCTTCTAGTAGACGTGTACTGATCATATCCACTGGAATTGATCAATATTTTAAGGTTTGAGGGTGATTACATCATGATCAAACCATATTACATCATTATTACACCATTATTTAGAGTTATCACTATAACTCTAAGTGTGATGACATCAGAGGCTTGGCAGAACCCCAAATTTCGTGGATTTTATTAGTTTTAATCATAAACTAATAGTATTCACTAATTTTATCACTCTTAAGACTGTTAAACTTAATTTAAGGTTACAGTATGTGATCATAACAGCTCAATTTAAGCTCAAACTTTGATCCTCAATAACTTTTAAGGTTTTCACGCTACAGCAATTCAGAGAGTGAATTCTGATAGCCTGACATAACCTTATTATTCTGCCAAGAGCTTTTCATTACATCATCAAAACTCTAATTTTGATGATTTTTCTTGTAACTCATCTTTTCTGTCGAAATTCAATATTTTAAACTTCAAACCTTGATTTCAGGGGGTTATACCCTGAATTTAATAATAAAAATTACATCATTCTTCACGAATGAACTAGGAGAATCTAACTGTGTACTTTTTTTTAAGTTTGGAACACTTTCACAACAAAGTGGTCAACAGCTCTGTTGATTTTTATCAATAATTCATCATAGGTTTTAACCTTGTTTATAATTTGTAAAATGAAGTTCATATCTGTGTTCTTACAGTAATTACGTGGTAACTTTATTTTTGGTTCATCATTCTATCATGTATAGTTTAGAAGATATTAGCTATGATCCTTGAATATATGCGTTGACCAAAAAAGTGCATATATTCAGGATAATTCCTTAAGTATTAACATTGGAAATTAGCTTATTAATTGTTTTATATGTGGATTTTTGTGGGGAATCCACTGGTACAATTTATTTTACATGTTGTTTCATTAGTTTCTGAGATAAATAAGTTTTTATGGTTTTTATAAGGTATTGTACCTTATAATTCCTTAAATATTGGCTTTACAGATATGCCATAAAAATGGTATATGTGTATTTTTCCATGGGTAATCCAATGGTATAATTTATTTCACATGTTCATTCATTGGTTTTTAAGTTAAACCAATTTTAGTACCAATTTATGGTATTTTTTGTATATTTGAGTAATTATTTTTAGTGTATAATTATTCTAATTAATTTTAATATAATTATATTAAAGGTATAATTATTCTGAGTATTTTTTGTGACCTTATTGGGTATGTGGTCATATCTCAAAGGCTCACATTCCTTACCACCAAAAAAGATTGTACCACAATCTGATATATGTGATTAGGGTATCATCCACTGTCCTACCTCTTCAATAGACTTTTGTTAGTCTTGAAGCTCAATAATGCTTAACTTTTTATTTTTCAGGTTTTCTTTCATGTCTGAACCTTCTTAGTAATTTATCAGCATTTGTTATATCTTTCTCAAGTAGCCATTCATCTTCTTGAGTTGAATTTCTATACCTTACAAGGTATTCCCTTTCTTTTTTGTTTCTTGTCCTTCTTTCTTTAAGGACTTTTAATATTCTCTTTTCCTCTCCTTCCTCCAAGGGGGGAATTTCAAGTGGGGGTTTATTTCTTAGTGGAAATAATTCCTTGTCACTTGAACTGTAAGGTTTTATCAGACTTACAGGGAAAGTTGGGTGTTTGTTCATTAGTTCACCTGTGAGTTCTAATTGCACAGCATTGGGTCCATGAAGTGCTTTTATCATAAATGGTCCTGCAAAGGAATCTTTCAATTTCTTTGGGCCTTTTATGTTATTGAAATTAAGGGTTGATACTAAAACCAAGTCCCCTATTTTGAAGTCAGGTGGCTTATGACTTTTATCCCATCTTTCTTTTGCATATTTAAAAGAATCTTGCATGCATCTGTTTGCATGGTGTCTTGCTTTGTCAAGCATTATCTTGAAACTGCTTGCTCTTGGATGTATATCCACTAAGTCCTTTTTGAGGGTATCATAAGGAAGTCTTGGATTCCAACCTTTCTCTAGCATTGCTGGTGTTTTGCCAGTAGAATAATGGATTGATGTCTTATATGCCAGTTCAAGTGCTGGTATTAGTGTACACCAATCATGGGTAAAACCATCAGAATCTTTGAATTCTAGCCCATAAGCACAGAATCTTCTGATCATATCCTCTAGGGTTTGTATCATTCTTTCTGCTAGACCATCAGTTTGAGGATGATAAGCTGTTGAGAATGATAACTTTGTCCCAAACAAGTTATGGAGGTTTGTCCATAATGCTGAAGTGAACTTTGGGTCTCTGTCACTTATAATATTTTGGAATAAGCCTGTGTGGCTAATGACTTTATTCCATATCATTATGGCTGTATCCATAGCTGTGTCATCTTTATGACATGGTAAGAACATGGGAGTTTTACTGTACCTGTCAACTAACACTAGACATGCATTATAACTCCTGTCTCCTCCTGGAGGTAAAGCTGTTACCCAATCCATATGAACTATTTCCCATGGGGATTTTGGTTCTTGGATTTGGATCATCATTCCAAATTTCTTTCCTGTGGCTCTGTTGGCTTTTTAGCATCTGTCACAGGTTTGGCAGTACTCTGCAACATCTTTTTTCCAATTTGGCCACCAAGAGCAGGTTTTCACCCTCTCTAGTGTCCTATCTTCTGAGAGATGTCCAGATGCAACACTATCATGACACTCATGTAAAATAGTGTTTATTAGTGTTCTGTCTGTTAAGGTCATAACACATGTGTGTTTTGTTCTATGGTAAAGGATTCCATCAAGGAGGTGGAATCTTCCTTCATCATATGCTTTTTTCCATATTTCATCTAGTTTTGATGAAAGTGATGGATCTTTGCAGTCTTTCATTAGAAGTTGGCTTAAGATATGGCAATTTTTGTCTGTCTTATAGCTTTCTTTAACTTGGTTAAAGAATTCTGTGCCAATGTCTGTAACACATATTCCTTCTATATGGTGCTCTTCTTGTGGTACCCATGCTGGATTGTCAGGGGTATTTGCTAGAGCCCATCTGCTAAGACCATCTGCATTTTTATGAATATTTCCAGATTTATGAACAATAGTCATATTTCCCCTATATTTTTGGATAGCAATTTGCCATCTCAGCATATGTCTATTTGGAGTCTTCATATTTAATAGTGATTTCACAGCATTACAGTCTGTGATTACATCAAATACTGTGCCATCCAAATAATAATGCAGCTTTTCTAAAGCCCACACTAGGCATAAGCATTCCATTTGGCTTGCTCCATACCTTGCTTCTGTTGGCTTTATCTGCCTTGAAATGAAACAAATTGGTCCTTCCACTGGTTTATCATTGATAATTTGTGTTTGGTGAAGTGCAGCACCTAGTCCTTCTCCACAAGCATCAATGTACAGTTTGAAAGGTAGTTTCCAATCTGGCATTAGAAGAAATGGGGCATTTGTTAAAGAATTTTTCAATTCTTCATATGCCTTGACTCTTTCTTCTGTCATCTCATAGACTGTTTGTTGGTCACATAGTTTATACAAGGATTTAGCAATCTTTGCAAAGTCCTTTATATGCTGTCTATAGTAACCAGCAAATCCTAGAAATGATTGCATTTCTTTTTTAGTTTGAGGCATTGGTTTAAGTAGTACTGCTGCTACTTTATTTTTGTCTATGCCTAGACTAAGTCCAGATACTACATGTCCTAGGGCTTTTAATTCACTATATGCAAAATGACACTTTTTCAATGAAATTTTCATATTTACTTGGACTATTTTCTGTAGTACCCTTTCTAGTCTTGTCAGGTGATTTTCCCAAGTTTCTGAGCAAACTATGATATCATCAATGTAGATTATTAACCATCCTTCTGATAATTCCTCAGGAAATATGGTATTCATCATTCTTTGATAATGGGAAGGTGCATTTTTTATCCCAAATGGCATTCTTAAGTATTCAAAAATTCCACAATGGACTATTATTCTTAGTAGTTTCTTGGCATTGTCTGTTAAGACATTTTGATGAAAACCCTTAAGATCATCCATAGCTGTGATGAACTTAGCTTGTGACAATTGAGTCAATGTCTCATGGATTCTGGGTATTGGATATCTGTCTGGAATGGTATAGGTATTCAGGGCTCTGAAGTCTCCTACCATCCTTGATTTTCCATTATGCCAAGTTATAATGACAGGTGTAGTAACTTCTACTTGCTCATTATGTCCAACCTTTCTTAATACTCCAAGGTCCATTAATTCTTTAATGTGCACCTCTAGGGCTTCTCTAGCTCTTGGACTGGCTGGATAAGCAGGTCTTCTTAATAAAGGTGGGTAAGGTTTTTCTACATTAAGAATTATATCCACTTCATGTCCAATTATGGCACCTAGTGGCTCTTTGTCAGTTGCAAAGGCATTTTTATACTTAAATAAGAGGTCAATCAATTTTTCTTTCATTTTTTCTGTTAATTCTTGATTGAATTCTGCCTCTTTGAGTTGTTCAGATATAAAAAGTTCTTTTTCTGGGATTTTTTCCTCATTCTTAATAACTGTGATTTGTTTTTTGTTATTTAAGAATCCAAACTTTTGTCTTTTATTATCTCCTATGGTAAAATATCTATCCTTTTGGTTGGAGATATCTATACCATAGATTGATAAGTAGTCATTTCCAAGTATGAAATGATTACTAGTAAAGTTGTCCATTACTACAATCTCTACTTTGATTCTGACACATTGTGAGGGATGAGGAAAAATTAGTGTTAAATCAATTATTCCAAGGGGCTTCATGCTCTCACTTGCACTACTAAATTTGACACCTTGTATTGGCATAAGTTTTTCTTGCCAGTCTGGGACAATGGTTTTTAAATAACTTTTGCCAACACAGGTGCAATATGCTCCTGTATCCAAGTTAACCTTTCCTTCTTGGTTATCAACCATAACAATACTAATACTTGATTTTCCAGCTGTATATCCCATTCCTCTTGCAGGTTTGGTTCTATACATTTTGGCATCTTGTATGTTTGTCAGGTTTGAGTCAGATGTTCCAACTTGTGGCAAGTTTGAGTTAACATCCAGTACTTCATAAATTATATCAATATTATTAATTTGTGCATTAATTATATTGATTTCATCACTTTCAGAGCTTTCTGATTCTTCTGTCTCTTTTTCAGAGTCAGATTATTCTTCTTTGTCATTGTGGTTTTCTGTTTCCACAATTTCATTAATCTTTGCTTTTTTAAGGCAATTATTGGCTAAGTGTCCAATACCTCCACATTTATGGCATTTTCTTTGCTCATTATTG
This sequence comes from Austropuccinia psidii, assembly GCA_023105745.1. Taxonomy (NCBI): domain Eukaryota; kingdom Fungi; phylum Basidiomycota; class Pucciniomycetes; order Pucciniales; family Sphaerophragmiaceae; genus Austropuccinia; species Austropuccinia psidii. The sequence goes on along the minus strand of JALGQZ010000009.1, from coordinate 25,301,803 downwards.
TTGGATGTATTGGGTTTAAAGGATTCTTTTGATTTATCTTTCTTGATAAATGGTTTATTTGGGCTTTTAATGTCCAATTTTTTCCAAGTCCTGCCAATTTTTGTTCTTGTCACTATATCTTCTAGTGCATTTATATACTCTTCTGTGGAGCATGGTTCTATACACCTGCTTCTTAGGGCATGTTCTAGTTCCCCTCCACATTTTTTAAGTATTTTCATGTGCACCATCTTCTGTGACATTTCTGGGTACAGTGCATTAAGCCTTTCAACTTGTTTTAAGAACCAAGTTAAAGGTTTATCTTTCTCAGGGTCAAAGAAAGAGTTTTCAAATGCATTTTCTATCTTATACCTCCAGGCATCATTTGCCCACTTGGTGATTATTTCTTGTTTCCACCAAGACCAGGTATTTTTACCATTTGTCTGTCTTATGCCATAATACCATCTTTTTGCAGATTTCTCAAATAATGAATGTAATCTTGCAGTGATTAATTCATCTGGTATGGCATAGTCTTCTTGTAACATGTCAATTGTTTTAATAAATGACATGTGGTCATATTCACCTTCTCCTGTGAATGTTGGCCATTCCTTCAATTGAGGTGCTTCTTTCATTAAGACTTGGTTGTTGTCTTGATGACTCAAGTCTGTTATGAAAGGATTTGACAATTCCTCTTTTGTTTTAACAGGGCTTCTTATATGAGAAAATGGTGTTGATAACTTTGGCATATTTAAGTTAGCCTCATTAATCTTATCCATTTTTTCTGTAATAAGCCTTATTTCACTTTGAATATCATCTTTCAGATGCATTCTTGCTTCATCACTTTTTTCCACATGGTCCAAAAGTAATTTTTGGTGTGATGAAGTTTTTTCTTCAAATTTTTCTACAGAAATACTTAATTTATTTAATTTTTCTGTAAGATTGTCAATACTCACATCATAATTGATTGTCAAAGTCTTGTCTTTGATATCTTTTATGTATTTATACAATTCTTGTTGTCCTTGTATTAATTTTTGAGTATTGTCAATTAAATTCTTTGGTTTATTATTTTCAACAATAAACTTAATGTTGTCAATTTCTTTTTTGTTTTGCACAACAATTTTTGTTAAAGAAGATAAATTGTTATTTATTTCTTGTAGTGATAATAAACTGTTTTTAATTTCTTTTAGAGGTAATATACTATTTTTAATTTCTGTTAAAGTATTTACAACATCTTTGGACAAGGTTATTTCTTTGGGAAATGAGGTTGTCTCATTCTTTGCTCTTCCTTGTCCTTGAATTCCATCAAGGTTCTGGCCATGTTGAAAACATTGTCCATGGCATCCTTTTGGATTCTTGGGATTCTGTAGCTTGGGGAATATGGTTTCCTCCAATGCTTTTTCTTGTTCTTCTTCCCTTCTTGGGGAAGTGGGTTGGCTTGAGGCTTGCTGGTAGAAGCTACTGGGGCTTCTTCCTTGGTTGCCTCCCTCTTTTTGGCATGATAATCCTTGATTTTTTTGATTTGAGGTTTGGATGACAGTGGATTCCATCCATTGGAGTATTTCACTATCTCCTCCTCTTTGAGGAACTTTTTCAGGATGTGCCAGGAGTTCATCACTCCTTGGTGTATTTGAGGCAGCATTTCCCAGTCTTTGTCCTTGTATACTGTGTAATACTGCTTGTACTGGCTCATGTAGATGTCTATTTGAGCCCTCTGAATGTGATTTGTACCTGTTTGAGTTACTCATACTTAGTTCCAATTCAGGCTCAGATATCATGGGCATTTCTGGGACTTGCCTTTGGCATAAGGCACTTCCTTGTGTGGATTCTGTTCCACTGGGGATATTGCCCTTTCTTTTCCCTTTTGAGGGATCAATTCTACTTCTGAGTCCAGCTCCATCTGATTGGATGGAGTATTGGGAACCTCTTCTGGTAGTCATAATTAAAGAATAAGAAAAAATAAAAGTATTTTAGAATAAAATTCTTTTATGGCAATTTAAAAAGAGGTGCTCACCTTCAGAGTCTTGAATGGTGGGCCCTGGAAAGTCTAATTTCTTAGCTTTCTTTCTTTTGGTGATAACTGGTGTTGGAGAACTTTGACAAGTTTCTTCCACCAATCTCTCAACAGTAGCTTGGTTGTCTTCTGTTGGGTTATCTTCAAACACTAAAAAAGACAAATAAATATAAGTCTTTTTATAAGAAGTGTTATTTTTGGCAAGATATGGCAATTTTCCACGTAGAAATTGCTTTTATATCTTAAAAAAAATGAAATAAATAAAGAAATGAATAAAAAATGAATAAAAATAACTTTTTTTATTGGTTTTTAATATTTTTTAATATTTTTTATGTATATTTTTATTTTTAAAGAATAAAATAAAAAATGAATATGATTCTTATAAAATTAAATTATAATAAAAATTATTTTTAATTTATAAATTATCTTTTTTAATCACTAGAGTCACTCAAAGAAAGTTCTTGCAAGTCTAAGGATGTGAAAAACCACGTGTAAGACAGTACAATTGCTTTCCAAATGCCTCAATAGCTTTTAAAATCAATAAAATATAAAATTATTATATAATTTTATGATTATAAATATAATTTATTATTGGATAAACCCAAATAGAATCTTTTTAAAGGTCTTTTAAGTAAATATCACGGCCAGGCCCCCAAATGTAAGGTTTGACTATGAAACAATAAGTAAAAATTACTAATTTATTACTTATTGTACTCTGAATGTCCTTATAATTGAAATAAATAAGATTAAAATAATAATAATAATAAAGAAATATTATTATTATGGCGTAAAAATATTATATTATTAAATAAATATAATAATATAATTAATATTATATGAAATTATAATATTATAAATAATATATTAATATAAAATAATTAATATATTATAAAGCTCTTTATTATTGTTACCAACAAATAATAAAGGCGTAAAAAAATTGTTTTTTATTAATAAAAAACAATTAATAACAATAATATTACTAATATTAAAGTTATGAATTAATATAAATACTATTTATATTAATTAAAGAATTATTAAGAGAGTAATAATAGAGAAATTATTATAATAAGAGAAAATAACCTACTTTTAACACTTAATATAATAATTTTGAAGTATTTTACGCCAAAAAATATAAATACAACCTTTTCAAATTGTATTTACAATAAAAATAAAGAAAATTACAAATTATTCAGTATTTTTACGTGGAAATGAGTTTTAGAGAGATTTTTAACAAAAACAATTAAATAAATGATTTAATCACGTCAAAATAGATGATTATAGAAAGGTGGTCTTTGGTCTTTAATAATATAACAGTTTTATATATAAAGAATAAAGAAATTACCTTTGATTTGATTGATTTAATGTTTTTGATGCGTCTGAGGGGTAAATAGAGTAAAAAGAGCTCTATTTATAGTAAATACCTCCCTCCTAGAGTCCAACAGGCTTCTAGTAGACGTGTACTGATCATATCCACTGGAATTGATCAATATTTTAAGGTTTGAGGGTGATTACATCATGATCAAACCATATTACATCATTATTACACCATTATTTAGAGTTATCACTATAACTCTAAGTGTGATGACATCAGAGGCTTGGCAGAACCCCAAATTTCGTGGATTTTATTAGTTTTAATCATAAACTAATAGTATTCACTAATTTTATCACTCTTAAGACTTTTAAACTTAATTTAAGGTTACAGTATGTGATCATAACAGCTCAATTTAAGCTCAAACTTTGATCCTCAATAACTTTTAAGGTTTTCACGCTACAGCAATTCAGAGAGTGAATTCTGATAGCCTGACATAACCTTATTATTCTTCCAAGAGCTTTTCATTACATCATCAAAACTCTAATTTTGATGATTTTTCTTGTAACTCATCTTTTCTGTCGAAATTCAATATTTTAAACTTCAAACCTTGATTTCAGGGGGTTATACCCTGAATTTAATAATAAAAATTACATCATTCTTCACGAATGAACTAGGAGAATCTAACTGTGTACTTTTTTTTAAGTTTGGAACACTTTCACAACAAAGTGGTCAACAGCTCTGTTGATTTTTATCAATAATTCATCATAGGTTTTAACCTTGTTTATAATTTGTAAAATGAAGTTCATATCTGTGTTCTTACAGTAATTACGTGGTAACTTTATTTTTGGTTCATCATTCTATCATGTATAGTTTAGAAGATATTAGCTATGATCCTTGAATATATGCGTTGACCAAAAAAGTGCATATATTCAGGATAATTCCTTAAGTATTAACATTGGAAATTAGCTTATTAATTGTTTTATATGTGAATTTTTGTGGGGAATTCACTGGTACAATTTATTTTACATGTTGTTTCATTAGTTTCTGAGATAAATAAGGTTTTATGGTTTTTATAAGGCATTGTACCTTATAATTCCTTAAATATTGGCTTTACAGATATGCCACAAAAATGGTATATGTGTATTTTTCCATGGAAAATCCAATGGTATAATTTATTTCACATGTTCATTCATTGGTTTTTAAGTTAAACCAATTTTAGTACCAATTTATGGTATTTTTTGTATATTTGAGTAATTATTTTTAGTGTATAATTATTCTAATTAATTTTAATATAATTATATTAAAGGTATAATTATTCTGAGTATTTTTTGTGACCTTATTGGGTATGTGGTCATATCTCAAAGGCTCACACAAATGCAGAACCCCAGATTCTAATTGAAGGGGTTAACATCACAAATGTAAGAAAATAATTCATTGATAAAGGTAGAGAAAGCTACAATCAAGATAATAATTCTCACATTCTTATTTCTCTCCCTGGGAAATATTGAAAAGGTACATATGTAGCTAGTTCTTTGAATGATTTATGGAGAACATATTATGATAATGGAAAATTCCATTTATTTGCTTGCATCCTCTATTGTAGGTCTAAACAGAAATTTTTAATGGTCTTATGTAGTTGAATATTAGTTAATACTATATTTCTAAAGTTCCATGACAACATTTAGTCTGGAAATATGTCTGAAGACAGAAAAATGGATAAAATTAAGACATGTGCTTGGTGGCCATCTTGGAGAAAAGATTTCATTGAGTACTGTAGCAGCTGTGACATGTGTCAAAAGGCCAATGAATCTACTGGTAAAAGATTTTGCTTGATGGTTCATTACCAAGAACTATGTACCCCATGGTAAGTAGTTCATATGGATTTGGTAACTTCCTTATCACCTGGTGGTTTATAATAGTTAAAATTCATGTCTTGGAATTGTAGACATATAGAGAAAAACTAAAATCTTTTTACCATTTAATGAAGATGAAACAGCTATTAATACAGCTTTTCTATTTTGGAATATATTCATATCTCATACTGGTCTCTTTGAAAAAGGTTTTAGTGATAGAGACTCAAAATTTACTTCAGCATTAAGGAAATATTTACATAATCTTTTGGGAACTAAGCTATGATTCAAAATAGCTTATCATCCACAAACTGATGGATTTTCTGAAATAATGATTCAAATTCTCGAGGAAAAGATAATAATATTTTTTTCTTATGGCCTAAGGCTTAAAGATTCTTATAGCTTTAAGCATGATTGGTGTACACTTATACTAGAATAGTAGTTATCTTAAATATTTACATCTATTCTTAAACAGGAAAGACTCCTTTAATTTTGGAAAAAGGATGGGATTGAAAACTTCCAGTTGATACTTCAAAGAAAGACTTACTGGCTATTCATCCAACTTCTTCAAGCTTTTAATTATTGCGTGATAAAGTTATGAATCATGCAAATCACATCATGACTGATTATTTTGAATATTCTAAGAAAAAATGGTAAAAAAGGAATAGTACCCTAGAATTCAAAGTAGGGTACTTAATATTAGTTTCAACATTGAGCTTTAATCATATTCAAGGTCCAGAGAAATTGAAAGATTCCTTTGCAGGACCATCTATTATTCAAGCTCTTCATGGAACAAACAAAGTAGAACTAACAGGAGGATTGGAAAAGAAAAATTGAAGCTTCCCTGTTGGTCTAGTGGAGCATTATACTTCAAGCTATAAGGAACTATTTCATTTGAGGAATGAAAAAGCGTTAAAAGTACCACTAGTCAATCAGAGTGAAGACAAAAAATTTCTAATTGTCTTCAAAGAAAGAAGACTTAGGGGAAAAAATTAAATAGAACACTTAGCTAGATATAGAAACCCACAACATTAAGATGAGTTTCTTTCATAAAACAAAATACCTGATTACCAGAAGCTTCTCAGAATATTTAGATGTGATAGGGGACCCATCCCTCAATTAATTGTAAATTGTGTGTTTTACATACTTTGAAGAAATCAGTAGAGAGGTTGGACAGTGGATTATACCCCCCAATTCGATTGGGGCTATACTATTCAATGAAAGATTGTAGTACAATTTGTGTTTGGTGGTAGGGAATTTGATCCTGTGAGGTATGTATTACATGCCCATAAGCTCACAAATAGTATTTTATAGATTTTATTTAGTAGAAATTTGACTTGAAAAATAGTTTAAAACAAAAAATAATGAGCAATGACTATAAATTGTTTTTATTAGAAAAGCTACAATTATCATTTCATTTTTGGATTCCACACCAAAAATAACCTAGGGTAGACCTGAAGGGTGTTATACCCAGTAATAGTTATGTTTACTGTTATTGGAAGATTTAAGAATCTCAAAGTACATTTACAAAATTTAGAAAAATTGGATAAACTTTTTTAAATTGTTATTTTCAGCCTTAATATTGAAGATTCATAAGGTTCATTCAAACTTAGAAAAACCATGTTAAGATTAAGGTGTTTTGTATTTTTTCTGAATTTGCTAAGGATTTTCCATACAGGCTGTAGATAATTTGTGGGCTTTAAATAGATAAATTGTCAAAATCCAGGAAGATGGGTGGTACAAAGGGAAAAATGTAAAAAGGGGCCAGGGTACCCAGTTTTCAGGATATAAAAGAGCCCATATAAGCTTTTCCTCCTTTATTCAAGGATCTTAAACCTTATTTAGACTTTGATTTAATATTAAGATCTATAAGGGTTTATCCTTTGTTTGGAAAGTAATTACAAGCTACCAAAGGGTAAATACCTATATGCAGGATCTAAATCATGGTTTTACAAAATTTCAAAGGTGAAATCTTTTTAAAAAACCTTAACTAGGCTTAAATTTAAATTTAGAAGCTTTCAAACCTCATCAAAAGCGGAGGATTTATGTGGAAAAAAGCAATAACTTCAAAAATTCATAGTAATTTCTTTTTTCTCTTTTAGAAATTACACTATATATGCAGTTCATTTTTCCAAAAAATTGCCTTTTGGCCGTAGCAGAGCCTGTTTTTAACTGAATAAAATTCTTTAGGTGAGGGATTGGAAACATATCATACCCAAAATACCTTTAAAAATTCCTATAAAAGTGGGAATTCAATACTCTCTTGGAGTGTTAAACCAAAGAAATCTGAGATTCCTTTTGAAGAATTTGACCCTCAGAAGCTAAGCAGGTTTTATGTGTTTTCATTTTTTTGTTTTCTTTTTATCATATTGAACCATAATCAAATTTTGGTTTCTTGTTCTTTTGATCATATTTAACCATGATGAAATTTGGCTTATTTTACTTCCAAAGAAGATGGAAAAATTAAAAAATTGAAAATTTGTTTTTGCAAGTTTTTTTGAACTAGGATTACTTGATCAATTTTTTTATGGAAAAAAAATCTTTTACCTCTCTAAGCTTAGTGACTAAAATTACTATTTTTCTTTATGATTTTTCACAATAGAAAGAGGAAATTTCTGAATTCATTCCAAACTTTCCCAAGGTTTTCTGGCCCATTTTCTAGATCCAAAAATTCAAGAGAGTTTATTTTTATATTATTTCTTGGTTATACTTTTTTCATAGCATTCAATGAAGAGTAGATGAAGCTCTTCAGGGAATAATGAAAATATATCCTGAAGAAAACCTCATACTTTTTCCTCATTTATTTATGTTACAGGGGCTTTTCTAAGATAGGAGAGTCCCAGGAATAATTCATTAAGAACTAACGGTGGTAGTATCAAAATTGAAATAACACTAGTATTTAAGATATATTGTATCAAAAATTTAACATTGATTTGTATAAAATGAAAAGACCAATAGCCAATTTAAAAGGGTTAAAAAAGTAAATTTTTGAGTCATTTTTTCAACCTGAAAGGAGCAATGCAGATATAGGAAGGTATAGAATCGTGAAAATTGAGGTATATTGTACATACCCAAATAGGCAACAAATATTTTGAAGGAAATCTTCAAGTTTTTAAAACTCATAAGTCACATTCATAATGAAAATTCATCGATTTTTTCCAATAAAAAAAGGGAAACTGCATGGACTTTTTTGAGTAACTAATTCCATTGATTTAAGCCTGGATTTGGACTTTATTCAAAATTTCACCTATGGTTTATCCATGATGAGGTTTATAACCAACAACTAACACTACAAGGCTTTAAAATTGGAGACATTTCATCTGCTCTTAATTAATACCAAATAAATTCTCTTTAGATCAAAATGATGGAATTCTGAAGGAACTCATGTTACATTTACCCTGATATTAGTGTTTCAAATTCTTTAGTATTATTGAGATTATGTAGTTTTATGTAAAGCTTTGATTAACCCATACTGAACATAATTGTAAAGGCTAGAAATCAATTATTTTAATATATAAATGGGTAAGGGGAACAAAAGAAAGTGAAGAGAGCCAAGGTACCCCTTATTCCAAGTTATCTAAGGCTTATACAACTAAAACTCTTGTATAAAAGGCTGATGATGACATACTTTATTTACTAAAGCCTTCTTGGAATCTTTTAACCAAGGCCAAGTCCAATTGAATCATGAAAGAATGGAGAATAAGATTCCATTTTTATTTTCCAACAAAGTAATTAGAACCTCTGACTCCTGTAACCATGTCAATAATTAATTATTTGTGAAACATATACAAAAAGGAGTGACAAAAACCTTTCTGGACAGGTAATTATGGAATGACCTTGTGATAACAGGCTGTTATCTCACCTATATCCTTTATCACATAGGAAAAGAGGTGAAGCTTCAAAAATCCATGGATATTATAATTATAGATAAAAATTCCCAAAGATATCAGGAATGATAGAGAAAAGGGTAATATTTTATCCAAATAAAGAATAATTTTAATTCAAAGTCCTGCTTACAGTCCATTTTTGATTATTCCAAATTAAATAATGAATCTTCAAATATTCACATAAAATACAACCTTTGCTTGAATATATAACAATATTGCTTACTTTGAGAAAAAAGAAAGAATTAATGTGGTAAATTAACCATTTCTTATTCATAAATTGGTTTTTACCATGTAAAATTGCATACTTTGGCAATTACAGTAATTCACATGACAACTAGTGATGTAATCATAAATAAAGAGAAGTTAATTGATGGATAATATATTTTCTTTTTAGATTAATACCTTAAATGCCTCTGTGAGCTATTTTAAGGCCCAAACAGAGCTTTTGGTTGCATTTCCCCCAGATATTCATCATTTTCAATCTAGTTAAATAATTATGCCTTTAACTTAACACTCTATATTAGCTATCAAAAGTTCTCACCCATTTTGGATCTTTCAAACTGTCAAAAAAGGAATTAAATTGAAGAATATTACTCTTTCCACTAGTGCTTTCACTACAGTCTTTATATTTCTCATCTTTTCTCTAGTTTCGATTCTTGAAAACTAAAAATAATCTGTCAATAGACCCTTGAAAATTGTTTTGAAGCATTCTTTTCAATATTAGTGAGTGTTTCTTTACTAATTTCTCCATATGCCATAATCTTTTTCAAGAATTAAGTATAATCACTTTTGTAAAATATAAAAGTATTGATAAAAATAAGTATATATTGTTTTCATAATACATTTGATTCTTATATCCTTTTTGTAATTGATTCTAAATAATTACTGCTTACTTCTATATTACTAGTAGTATATAACAAGTAAAAGAAATAATTGAGTACTTATTTATTTTTTTGTAGTAATATAATGTTTTGTTATTTTTCATATAAGAAAGTCTATAGTAATATTATCAAAAGTTTCATAGAAAAATCTTAAAATGTCTACCAATATCACTGAGAAAAAGCAGAAAGGTGTAACAAATTCAATCAAAATATCAGTACTTGAATCAAATGTGAAAGAAATTATTAATAATTAAAATTCTAATATCTCATGAGGATAAACTGTCTCATATAAACAAAGGAGAAAGGTATATGTAAGGAAGTGAAATGGTGGTAATAAAGTCAAGAGTAATGGGCTGGATTGCACCTGGACCATGCAAATTACTCATAAAACAGCTGTTGAGATATATCTGATAAATTAGGAAATTCCCACTGTCTTGGGTGGAAAGAGCTTGTATGAGGGTCAAATATTTCTCATACTGAGTTGGGGAGCTGAACAGGGTTACCTTTCAAATCGAGTGATTGAGGCTACAATACTCTTCCCCTCATATCCTGCCTTGATTATTGAAGAATTGGGACCCAGGGCTAATACTAAGGTTTTGTGTCTTTTGGCCCATTGATAAGACCAAAAACACTTCAGAAACATGTTAGTATCACTCTAGTCAGATACCAATGTGGGTTTGGCGGGTAAGGAATGCTTAATTGACAGAAATTTGCTAAATTAATGCTTTGATTGGCATTGGCTTAGCATTTACCTACTTTCATTCATTTTTAAATCCACAGACCGCAGCATAAGCCATTCAGAACGCTAGCAGCGTAATTGAACATCCAGGGAAGGTGTGAAGGTCTAGATACTATTGTTTATCAAATTTCGCATATAATAGAGCACTTTGCATAATAGTAATGGAATACTCATTACGGAGTTAGCCTCAAAGTTATCCCTTTTATGTTGTGGTTATAGTCAAATCGTTTTATTTTCTCTTCTAACTAGGGTAGCCACAGCTTTCAATCACCAATGTATAATTGTTATTTCTGTTTGTTGTGTTTGAATTTGAAAAAATAAAATAATGATACCATTTTTGAACAAGCTAGGATTTTATACTGGCTTTTATCTTAAACAACTTGATACGCTCATTGTAGTCAAGACAATTACGTATGGATTTTAAAACATGGTTCAATAGCCAGCTTAAAAGGCAAAAATAGCTTGATGATGATATAAAAGTATCAAAGTAACCGCCCTTTCGAATGACGTGCTATTAGCTTTCGTGGTACTTATTTAATAGTTAAATTTATTTTACTGAGATTAATGGTCAATCAATAAATTCAATAAAAATTTCTCAACATGTATCATTCAGAAGGTTTTGACGACGAAGCAGTAGACTCTTTCTCGAGTGTTAGCCGAAATCCATCTACCGTTTTAACAATTGATTGACCTCTGGCAAGATGAAGATGACTGACAAGACGAGATGCCAAGCTGGTAATGGAGCCAAGGATTTGTTGTTGTAGAGCCTCCAAGCTAGGCAATGCACCTATTCGTTGGAGCGAAGGTTTATCTACCACAATTGAATTATCTATCAATCCGATCACAAACGGTAGTCGATCGACAATAAACGGCTCGTTTGGTTTCATTTTCATATGCTGTTGGATTAAGTTTAGTTGGGATTTCGTGGGGATGGAAGCATGTTGATCTATAATTTGAAGAGTTTTAGATATAAGAGATGGGTGACTAAAGATAGACTGAGTGACTGATACAAGTGGGCCGTTCAAATGAGCTGAAATTGAGTTAAAAGTCTGAATATCAATCTGGTTTTGCTTCAACAAAGTCTTTAGGACTGGCAAGATTAATTTGGTTCTCAAAACTTGAACTCGAATTGGGTGGTTAGGAGTTTTTTGAATGGGGGATGACGATGACGATAACTTGGCCAATTGACGACGAATTGAATTCCATTCAGCTGGAGTTAGACTGTCGTGTCTGAACAATAAGAAGACTTTATTTCTAGTGAGCAAATCGAAGTAAGATTCAAATAGGAATCGTTTCCGAATCGGATAAACTCTAGGCTTTTTTGTTGGAGTGATGGATGGGCTGGATGATGATGAGGCTGAGAGCTGGACTAGATCTGATCGATGTCGACTTTTGCTTGGTTTCGCTTGACGATTAGAAGACGAAGACGTGACAGCAGTCGAGATGAACGACCGGCGATCAGCCGATCTCCAAAAGCTCGATGGGTTCATGAACCAAGTCATCCTTCCGACCACGTCGATCTCATGGAAGACCACGCCAGATCTCAGTATCATCAAGGCAAGTACAATCGAGGCTAGGAAGAAAAGGAGAGGTGTCAGTGATACCCATGATGCTTCCACGAAAGATGACTTGATGAGAAAACTTACGAAATCAAAATTTTTGGTGAAAATCTAAAAATTCGAATCTTTTTAGTTTTTCGTTATGAAAATCTGAAATTTGACGCTGGCGGCAGAAGACTGGCGCAACTGCTCCAGCACACCAGAATTTTTCAAATTACTCAAAATCAATACTCTCATCGTAATAGATTGAATTATGAATTAACTCAATTCAGGATGGATTAGCTCACAATTTGATTATATCCAGTAAGCTGCACCTTCAAATGAACTAGACAAACTGGGATGATTTTCTAGACATTTGATTGGCATTGCTATTCCTTTGATGATTTTGAAATTCAGGAAGGGATATCTCCAAAAAATAGACTCTAAAATGGAAATAAATGCTTACCAAATTTACTTTGCTTATATTTAATAATATTTGGTGCCATGAAGGTTCTATTTTTACTGACAGATAATATGATTATAATTTTCTTCAATTCAATTAATTTTCTTAGATTCACACTATCTTTTTATAAAAGGTATCTTATTTTGAAAAAACAAGCATCAATTTAAGAAACCTTTCAGAGAACAAAAGCTTTCTTGATCATACTTGATTTAACTAACTCAACAGGTCAAAGTAAGATACTCTGAGAATCTATATTCATTTTCTGGAAGCATCTGAATTGCTTTCTTTATTAGTTAGAGATCTTATGAAAATCTTGATTTAATTATATATTCATAAATATATTTTCTTTATCCTAAGGATTTTAACTTAGAGCACCATATAATATAATAAATACTCTAGAGAGATACCAACCTATGAATTCCAATATCTTTCAGTTCCAATTGATTTTTCTTTTTTAATAGAATTATATTTCCTTGAACACAACATTTTTCTGTATAATTTTATATAAATATATTAAAATGAAAGATAGTTATTTTTCCTTTAATTATTTCCCTTAAACAAAGATTAAAAAACTCAATAGAGACTATTAAAAGGATCTTGGAGAAGCTAAATCTCATGATAAAAGTCTTTTCTATCCCACCTTGAACCAAGTAGCTTAATGAGTGTGGTCTTTGAAGTGACAAAAAACTTAATCACTTTTAATGACTAATTGAATTGCAAGCTTGAAATATTCCTGCATCTGGAGTGAAATAAAATAGATTATTTCAATTATCTTTTGGTAGTTCTTTAATTAGATTCAACACAAAATTTTCAAATACATCCACACAAAATACTTTCATTTTTAACTTCAACTTTAAATTATTAGGTACATAGATCTTGATTATATACAGGTTTAGCTCTTGGAGATATTATTCTGGTATCACATAAGCTATTTAAAATAAGCCACCTGAAGTTCATAAAATTACAATCCTCCCCCATATAACTAAGCTTCAAATGACTTAATGATATTATAAAATAGTTTAATAAGGAATTTCTACCAAACTGCAAATGACTTGTTTTGAAAAATAATTCATTAAGCTTTGATGATTAAGAAATTTTAAAGGAAAGGGATCTTGTAGTTAAATTAGAAGTAATTTCATTTATATTGGGCTCCAATCTAAATATACCAAAGCTTGTGTTAGGCTGAGTCTATGATATAGTGATAATAAAATTATTTACAACTATAAATCTGAATGTGAAATGGATAATAATAGTAAAAAAATGCTTTAAAAAAAGTATTTGAGGTGTTACTATGAAGAGATAGTGGTGGTGAGCACTTCTGAAGACCCTTGGTGAACTGATTATCAATTTACTAACTATAATGAGCAGTAAAATACTAATACTAGGATATAACTTGGTTATGTTTCAAAATTATGACTGTTTTAGACAGTTGTACTACGTAGAAATTCAAGATCAGGATGGAGATTCCCTTTTTGGCAGAGAAAATACCCCTTTTTATCGTGAAGTTGGGTGGAAAGGAGCTCTAGACCTGTTCACATATGAGGAGTGAGCAATTTTCACTTCCAAAGACTTTCTTGTGGCTTTTACACTGCCTGTATGGCCTGTATTGGGATCAGATGTGGTTTTGAAACCACATATGGGCAGTTTTCACCAACACAGGGTGAAAATTTTCTTTTGGGGATGATAGCTTTCTCCTGATGTGTATGATGCATGGAATGCTGTACAAAGTCTGCATGGGGACCCCATACTGGCCAAACTATGAGGTACTGAAGGATAAAAAAGCTCACCTCATATTCAAGGATATGGGAAACTATTTCACAGTAAAAGTGTATTGGCCAAACTGTGGGATTTCAACCTTAAAACTGCCATAAATTTGTCAGTTTTCAAGATAATGAGCTAAAGGTTGGCTCATTGTGTATACCTGGATGGGGTATACACAATGCAACCTCATTTGGTATACTTAAAATTAAGTATTGCAAGGTTATGCCACATTTAATTTCAATTGTTCAGCTATGGATTTCCCTTAAATCCTGTATGGAGTTTGTTTTTTCCATAACTTTTGTTTTAGATGAGCTATGAAGAAATGGATGACACCATCAGATATACCTGATTGTTCTATTTCCAAAATTACCCCACTTTTGGTATCTGACACTAAAACTCTATAAGCTAAATGAGAAGTGAATATTTTCTTCTCCCTTATTTGGCTTAATTTTGGTCATAACTTATGTAGTCTTGATTCTAGCTTTATTTGGTTAGTACTGTTGGATAGCCCTCATTGAGATATTCACTTTGAATACCCATTTTATGGGTTTCTGCCTCTTTTTCTGGATTTTGGATGAGAGGTAAAATTTAAGGTTTATGCTCAGTTCTTGCTGTGAGCAGGAATAACTTTGTTATTCTTTGCCTTATGGCTATGGTAGTCTTATATCTGGAAAGAAACTATTTTCCTATTTCTTTTAATACCCTTTACAAGATATTTTGGATCAGTTCCATTTTTGGCGGTTTTTTATTCTACCATTGATTTATGGTATTTTGGCTGTCATGCTTGTGCTCTGGTTTTGTGTCATAGGTGGACAACTAGGAAGAAAATAAATAATTTTTGAAAGAGGTAATGGTAAATTGTGTTGTGAATTAAAAATTTGATTTAATGCTTAATGAAGTAGAAAGTCCCCTAAATTATTGGGCCAAACTCACTCAAAGAAAGTCCACTGTTGATGACTATTCAGTAAAATGTTTTTTCATCACACATCACATTAAAATATTTTATTTTTTATATTTTATTTATAAAGTGCCTTAAGGGATAAGGATGTATATTCAAATAATCAAGATTTATCTGTTACTAAGAGTCTCAAGAATAATACATTTTGTTAGCTTTTTTAATAATATATAGAAACTACATTTCAAGCCAACTGGTTTTCATATGAGAAATGAAGAGCTTAAATTAAATGTGTGTATCATACATTCATTGAATATTTCAAATTCTCTAATTGTTTATCAATAGGATAAATGACATTATCCTGAATCTTAAAAGAAAGTTTCTTTGAATATCTGTATTGAAATCATAAATTCATAAAATTTTCCATATTATTATTCCAAGAGAATTCATACTATACCATGAAATATTTATAAAGCTACATGAAATGATGTCTTTTTTGGCAAAAACTTTGGTATACTCTCCATTTCAATTTTATAATATTTTGATTTTTTGTAGAACTAATTAACACCACTGGCCCATTTTTAGGGTTTCTGTTCTGGATGATAAATATGATACATATAATTTCATTTTTTGCCTTAATCCATATTCAAAAAAGGGAATCTTCTTAATTTAATTCCAAAAGATGTTTCTTATAAGACTTACTTGTTGAATTTTCTCTGTAAAAATTGCTGCTATCACACTCTCTTTTCTCTACTCTGATATTATGAGCTCCTTATACAAATACACCTCAATAATTAATCCTCTTTTTATTTTTTTTATTAATTTTCTTATCTAAAATCTCACATTAAACTTAAATACTCTAATTAAACATTAATTTTGAAATAATTTCCTCATTTTATTACTCATTGATGTATAAGATCCCCAATATTAATAATTTGGGAACTCACTTTTCTAACATCTAACAAGTCACTAATATATTACTAAATATTACTATATTAATATTAAGTAATCAAAAATAATACTCTATATCTTGATACTAGCTGATATTACTCAGAAGCATATCTATGAACCTCAGTTATTCACCTGAAACATGTATTTGAGCTGTGAAAATTTGGGATATTAACGGATACCTAATTATGGTTATGAAGGCTAATATGTTTAAAATATACTCATAGAGATTACTAATATTCATAGAAAATAAAATATTATAAGTTACTTTTTGTACGAACTAGATATAATCATTCAATATTCTATCCTTTAATTTTAAATTTTATAATATATCAATACCTATTGAAAAATTCATTATTAAATAATGATGTATAGATTCTATAGGAATATGGCTTGAAGAATTCAAATTATATCCATTTTTCATTAAGTAAAAATGCATTATAGCCTAACAAGCTTAGCTGTTAATATGATATTATGTAAATTCACATATTAGTTACATTTCTTCAATTCTAATATCTACTTTGATACTTTTATGTATACACTTTTGGGAATGAGATTCACATTGAATAGTTTTAGTGCCATAATTTTTTCTATAATAAGAATTGGAAATTTTAGTTGGAATATTTCAAGCTATATAGTCCATTTTAATTGATATATAAAACTTATCTTACCCATCAATAAGCCAGTTTTTGGAAGACAATTCCAAATTAATCCGACTATAATATTGCAACTTTTGATTTTTTGTAACAAAATGTCAATTAATATTATTTCTTTTGAGCTCAGATGTGAATAAATATGTATTTTTTGACAAAATATCCTTGTAAAAAGCCTCTTAAATATTATTTTAAGTCGTTAAATAATATATCTCAATTGAAAATATCTATAATTGGAGACCTCCTTCAGAATGGAGTTTTGGGTGAGCCAATTCAAGTCTCCCGGGATAGCTTTATCAAACTATTAAGCTCTCATAATAAACCTTCAGAGCCTCGTTTGGATAAATAAACTATATTAATTGAATTCATTATCTTATGATCGGTAAAATAGCCTCACAAAGAATCATATAGTTGATCACAGTATGGGACTTATGAGAATTCAATTAATAAAGTTAATTCTCTTTGAAATATCAAAGCTCAAATCTTCAAGATGAATAATTCATATATATTATTCAAGCATATAAGCTCAGCATCTTTAATCCATTTAAATATTCTTAATAATATGGTTAAATTACTTTAAACTGTGAGAAAATATTGATTCAATGAGTTTTTAGAAATCAAAAATTTCTGAACTATCCTTGTGAGTGAATCTCCAGAAATCAAGGCATACCAAATTGGTTGTTAGAAGGAATCTGTTGAAATAAAAAAGCCTCTACTTTTTATTCTGAACTTCAGCAATTTCTTTCTTGAAAAATCATTTCATTTTGAGAAATATGTATTTCTCTTTATATTTGAAAATGATCTTGTTTAAAAATATTAAATAATAAGGTATAATATTTTACCGATTATTCTTTCTCATAATTAAATCATAGAATTATAAAAAAAATGGTTATTTTCTCACAAACTCTTTTCCATATACAAACTCATGATCCTTCAATAGAGATTTAATTTTATATTAAAATTTTCTTATTATAACTTTCAGATTAATTTTGAAATTAATTTTACAATTTCATAATTGATATTTTGATATTAAGTGACCTTATTAATTAACATAAATTTCTCTGAGATATCCCCAAACAACTTCATAATCTAATATATTTCTTTAGCTATATCATTATAATATAAATATTGAATAGTATATTAAAAAATTTCAATATTGAATAGTATATTAAAAAATTTCAATTTTGTAATATTTATGTTTGGTGGTAAAAGTATAGCTGATTATTAATTTATTCTTAGAAAGGATGTATTTCTAACTATTTAACAATTATAAATATTTTATAAGAATTCAAAATATTTTTTATTATTATAGATTGTATTTTTTTTGTTTTTAAATATTGATAAATTTTATCTTTTCCTAATCAATTAATTTCAAAATAAATAACTCTACCTGAGAGATTAAACATTTAGTACAAAAATATTGTGTGTTACAAAATTTCCCCTAAAATACATGAATATGCATAATACAATATTCTATAACATTTTGGCCCACCAATCCCTAAAGAAGCTTTCTAGACCCATATATTCATATAAAATGTACAGTATTTCATAGTAAATTTAAATAATTATTTTCATTTTTTCTACATTATGACTTTCAAGAGGCTTTATATCTTTTTTAGTGAATTCCAAATTTATGGTATTACCTTTTTTGCTATTGGAGTTAACTTCTTCTATTATTAGCTTTACCAAGCCATCAGAAGATTGTCCCACTGGAAAATATGGCTTAGGATAAGCTCTACTGTATTATAATAATATGATAGATGACAATATTACACAATTATGCTATATATTTCTTCAAATAAGAACATAAGTAGTAAAGAATAATGGAGAGAATTATCTTCTATACAAAATTTCTTATTAATTCATGGGAAAACAACTTTTATTTGGAGTTTATAAAACAATGTATGAGTTATTTATTTATTTTAGCTTTGTTATATTTACCTTCGTATTGATAGAGCTATGTAAATATAGTGCGTTTCGACAGAGAGGGAGAATAGTTCTTCTCAGAAGCGTATCAAAATTATCTGAATTCATAAATTTATCATTACTTCAGGAGTAGCTTTTCATGTATTATGTAAGGAGGCGAATCTTCTGTTCACGTATTACAGTATTCCTTGTTCACAGAGTTGAGAATAACGGTTTTACATACTCAAGTATAACCCTTTGAGATAGTAGATCTCACAGTAGTTATCACTGACTGAGTGATCCGTGTAGAGTATTCCTGGTACAGTTCTCTTCAAAGGGGTATTATTTATTCTCTTCCACTATATATATATATATTCCATTATTAAATAATCTTTCAGCTAAACTATTTTGGCTCTTCATATAATATAGCATCAGCGGAATATTGTTTCAATCAATAAATGGACCCCTTTCACTTAATAAGACATAGCTGGACTCAATAGCGAAAATCTACTTTTTTTCAGTATGTCTCTATAATTGTTTCCTGGTTCCTCAAGCCCTCGAGACAATATATAGGATAATACCTCCGATAGATCATGATCTCCTATATAATTCTAGAGCCTAAAATGTACTTTGATAATTGATATGACTCCTGAAATAATTCCTAATTCTCTCCTAAAATAGCTACTTGCAATTGACATGAATAAAACTTGAAATCACATTATTCTATTATTTGAGATAATAATCTTAGTGCATTATATTTATCCAAAATTAATTAAACTATTTTAAGCTTATATGTAATTTTTAGTTCACATCCTTTTAAATTTCTTCAAAACACCTCATTTTTGGACATTTTATCAACCTCATAAAGCTAACTTTGACAAATTTCCTTTGATAAATATGCCATATCTCATAATCTTTCTCGACTTTCAATTGGAATATTTCTGAGCTTTTTTTCAAATTACTAAAAGATCTATGAGTATTTAAAAATCAAATTCTTCAGTTTTCATAATTAAAAGTAATTTTTGAATCAGCTCTAAACTGAGTTGATAAATAAGTTCAATTTAATTATTTATTCATCCTATCACCTCCAATTTATTTCCTTTGTAACTGAAAAAATATTCTGTCATCTGTTAACAACTAACAAAGAAAAAGAATAAATTTTTGGAAAATATTCCCAACTTACAAGTAATCCTATTGAATATATAATATTTATTGGAAGAAAACAAGAAATAGTACTAGAAAACTCTGTATTAAAAATAATAGGAAAAGGGGAATAACTAATTTTTGTGAAAAAGACCTTCTGATTTAAAATAGTTTCAGAAATATCCTGGGAAACAAAAATATACATATCAAAGAAATAATTCCTACACTTAATCCTCTTTTAGCTCACAAATAATAAAACAATGGCTCAGATATTTTTTCCAGAGAAAGTCTAATAAGTATTTGAAAAACGGATGCAATTTGCTTCCATGAAAAATACTCAAGTATTTCCTAACTTCAAAATTTAGGGGTTCTAAATTAAATTTTAGTTGGAGGATTTTTGATAAAATAAATTATTTTAAAATTAATTTATCTTGAGAATTCCTTAATAGTTATATCCTATCATAGTAAGAAAATCAAAATCCTTTGATAGAATCATGTCATAATTAGCTCTGTGATGAAGCTTACTGGATCTATATAAGAAGAAAGAAATTCCTATTGAGAGAAGAGTTGTGATTAATTTTGAATCTTATTTCCATAAAAGTTGATCTTCTCATAGGAATCTATTATTCAAAAAATGTATAATTTGATTAGTAATATATGTATGGGAGAACCAAGCTCAAATTATTAAAATAAATTGGATTCAGAATTGAAATTCTGATGAATTCATTTAATTCAATTGGAACTAGAGAATATTCCAGTTTAACTTTCAATATCTTTCTCTACTCTGATAAAGAGGCTAAAAACTATACCTATACAATCATATGGTTTTTGTCCATAGGGAGGAAGAATTAAATCAATACAAAAAAAATCAATACAATTTGGATAGAGATCCCGTTTTTTTCTGGATGGCTATGAGATCTTTAAGAAATATTCATTATTGAAGAAAAATATTTTGAAATAAATAGGTTTCCAAATTTTGAAAGTGGTATCCAAAAATTGAGGCAAGATGATTGGGAAAAGCTTCCAAAAAAATCAAGGAATAAAAATAATTTTGTGAAAAACAGCTACCAAATCCCTCTGAAGAAATATTCATACTTTGAGGGAAAATGAATATCTTATTAAATAATCCATATTTTAATGTATGAACTCTCAAAATATAGAATGTGAGGTGATTTCTATTACTTCCTATCTCCTAAGTTCAGCTTCTAGAACATTAAATCTCACATTATTATATTGTTTGCAGCTATATTCAAATTTTTATAGCTTTTGGCCTTTTTGATTCTTAAAAGTCTGTAAAATCTGAAGGATAAAATATTAATATAATTGAATATGACTCTTTAAGAAAAATATTTATTCTTGAAGGGAATATAAGAAATAATTTGCTAATGAGCCCCTCTTTTCTTTACAATGAGCAACTGTTCATTGTTAGGAACACATATTGATGAGCCAGAAATTAAATTTTGAAAATCAATTAATAAAATATTGAAATTGAATAATTCCATTAACTCAAATATGTAAAAATCTCATAGATTGTATACTTTGTTGGGCCAAGTCTATGATAAAGTGATAATAAGGGTATTCACAACTTCAACCATGACTGTGAAGTGGATAATAATAGTAAAAAATAGTTTAATAATTATATCCAGGGTTTTACTATTGAAGAATAGTGGTGGCAAGTGCTATTGAAATCCCTGGATGAAGCTTTATCAATTGATTTGTTATAATAAAGACTACACTAACTAAGATTATGTTTATACCTTATTAATTTCGAATAGTATAGATTTTTTGAAAACATTTCATTATGTATAAATTCAAGAGAAGGATGAGGATTCCTATTTTGGGTGGAGAAAGGTCCCTTTTTATCCTGAAACTTGGTGGAAAGGTACTCTAGACCTGTTCACATAGGAATAGTGAGGATTTTTCACTTCCAAGGGCTTTCTTGTGGCTCTTACCATGCTTGGAAAGCCTGTGATGGCATTTAAAAACATATCTGGGAAGTTTTCACCAATACAGGGTGAAAATTTTCATCTGGGGACCACACAACCCTCTTCTGACATCTATGATGCATAGAATTCTGTACATAACCTTTATGGGGACCCATATTTAACATAATATTAGCCATTGAAGGATAAAAAATGTTTTTCATAGAATTGATACCTCATATTCAAGGATATGGGAAAGTATACCAGAGTAAAGGTGTATTGACCCAGCTATGGGACTTAGCCTTAAAACTGCTATATCTTTGTCAGTTTTCAGGATAATGAGCTCAAAGCTGGTTCATTATGTATCCCTGGGTAATCTCTACACAATGAGACCTAATTTGGTATGGATAAAATTAAATATGGCAAGGTTATGCCACTGTTAATTTCCATTGTTCAGATATGGATTTTTCTTAAATCCTGTATAGAATTTGTTTTCTCCATAGATTTTTTTTCAGAGGTGTTATGAGAAAACTTATGGAACCATCAAATATCCATGATTTTTCTATTTCTAATATTAA
This sequence comes from Austropuccinia psidii, assembly GCA_023105745.1. Lineage (NCBI taxonomy): Eukaryota > Fungi > Basidiomycota > Pucciniomycetes > Pucciniales > Sphaerophragmiaceae > Austropuccinia > Austropuccinia psidii. The sequence continues at coordinate 25,279,341 of JALGQZ010000009.1, read as the reverse complement.
CTCACTTTTTGTATCTCACACTAAAACTGTGGAAGTTAAATGAGAGGTGAGTATTTTGTTCTCCCTTATTTAGCTCATTTTTGGCCATAACTTCTGTAGTTTTGATGCTAGCTCAGTTTGGCTAGTACCATTTCATAGCCCTGGTTTGGAGCTTCAGTTTTAAAACACATTTGATAGGGCTAATCCTCTTCCTCTGGAATTTATATGAGAGGTGAAGTTTGAGGTTTATGCTCAGTTCTTACTTTGAGCAGAAATAACTTTTTTATTCTTTGTCCTATGATTATGGGAGTTTTATATTTAGAAAGAGGTGAATTTCCTCTTTTTTTGATAGCTTTTGAGCTTTCTTGGCTCAGCTCCATGTTTTGGTGGTATTTTACTCTACCATTGGTTTATGGTATTTTGGCTGTCATGCTTGTGCTCTGGTTTTGAGTCACAGGCTGACATACTTAATTTGATTATAACAATTCTCAAACTATCAAAAACAAATAAAGTTTTAAATTTTGAAATCTCTATATTTTAGCTTTCCTTTTATTGGAGGAACAGTTTATTTGTGAGGTATAAAAAATCAAATACTCAATAATTACAAATACCTGAATAATACTCTATTTTCTTCAAGATAACTATGAATTATCCCACATAGTTTGAAACAAGAAGAAATTCAAACTCACTTTTATAGTGGTTAAATTAGGTACTATGTCTCTTGAAGTCATCAAAAATATGTTAAATATTATATTAATAGAGATATTACTAGAAATTACACAAAATTGAAAGCAATAAATCTACCTGTTAGATTAGATCTTATCCCTATATCTTGCAATAAGGAAATTTCTAAAACTAATCAAAGTCAAAAAAGTAAATAAAGATAATAATGGCCATTATCAATACTCATTCTTCTTTTGAGCAATTCTATTTTTCAAAGAAGGATAATTTATTCAGGTAAAAAGGTTTTCTCCAAGAAACAAAGAAAAACAACATAAAATATGACCCTTTATTATTTTTGGAAGTCTTTCTCACTTTTATGTTTTGGTTTTGAATTAAATTATTTCTCCAGCTATAAATTCAAATACCTTAATCCAATTCGAAATTTCTCTATTCTGTATTTAAGTAGTGAATAAATAAAATTCAGAAAAAAACTAGAAATAGTGAAATTGAAATTATAGGAATGAGATGCTCTTTTTTGTATTAGAAACTAAAGGAAGAGTGAGATCTTCTAGATATTGAAAGCCTTTCACAAAGAGCTTGACTACGATTGAGAATTTGGAATATGATACTTATGCTTTCATATTACCTCATGAAAGTAAAGGTAAAAAAATCCAATAATTTAGTATTATTTTACACATGAACAGTGAATCTTATTATTCATTTTTGGAAATCTTAATTCATTGTTATTTAGGTAGAATTAAACATTTAATACAATTTGAATAATGAATATAGATGGTATAAGCTAATCAATAATATCCTAGTGATAAATCTCAATTGAGATAAAATTAAATGATAAATTTCTCTATCCAAAATCTAATTTAAATCCATTATTTATTGGTATTTATGCTTTATAAATACTTTGATATCTAAAGTTAGACCAAAATCTACCAGAAGTAATGTTGATATTCCATAATTTTACTTTGATAAGGTAATTAGGAGAATTTTCCTACTCATTTTTGTCTTTATCTGGGAATTTATTTCACTTTTAAACCCAAAACTCACATATCTTTAGTATTAATTTCCATATGTAATAAAAGAATATTTCTTAATTTGAGTGTTCTTCTGTATATAAAATTATATTTTGGTTTATTGTGCGACCTTTTTTTATTTCTTACTCAGGAGCTATGATTAGTTTTTCTTTGAATGAGTAGATATCTATCCTTTTTTGTATCATCTATTTTACTCTTATTTATTACAATTACTCAGTTATTAAGCTTCATTTGATGGGTCCAATATGTCCTTTTCCATTTTTGAGCTGCCACAGCTTCGGGAGAATCCTTGAAAATATAATTTTTTGGATTTTAAGAAGTTAAAAAATTAATTCAAAGGAGAAATATCTGCTCCACTCTCTTTTAGATATGCCTATTAACTTAATATAATATTTGAATTTGTCTATTACTTATCATTTTCTTTCCTTACCTTTTAATTAAGATAAATTCAAATCAATTATTAATGGGACTATCAAGAGAAAAAAAGATCCATTTTTCCTCTTCCAAGTCTGTATTTTATTCAATGGTAGATATCATTATTCAGGATATATTTTGGCTTTACACAGAGTATCAAGGCTACAATTGTTTACCTGAAAGTAATTTTATCCTTTTCTATTCAAGTATCAATTTTTATATGTCAATATTCAATATATGATTAATACTTAATACCGTTTTGGTTTATCATTAGATTAACTAAAGACATTATCATAGCCAAAAATAGTAAAATTTCATGTTTTAAAAAAAAATATGTGTGAAAAACATGTAACTTTCTTTCAATACTTATACATAATTAAATACTAAGAGAATGTTAAAAATCTTCTATATATCAAGGATATAAATAATGTTATTATTTGAATAAAAGATAATTGAGGAATCAACAGCCTTTGCACACTTTATCATTTCAGCTCAAAATCAGCTCTATTAAATTATCTAAAAAACTATCACAAACACATATATTCGAAATCATATTTATTAGTCCCATAATTATGATAAAAGCTATTAGAACATTCAATTTTTTGAAAAAAATGGTAAAAGTTATCAAAAACTTAAATTCCATACTTCATTTTTTTGAGATGTACAGGAAAAAAAGACTCACGATTCTTTGGGATAATATATATTTATAAAGTATAGAATTACTAATTAGTTGAAGTGCAATACAAGAGTTAATATAAGCCTGAATAATAAAGAAAGGAGTACTTGTCTTGAAATATGAAAAAAATAATGATAAAGTTGTGAATCTATCAATCAATATAATCCATTGAATAAATTTCACATACTCATTTGATGAAAAAAACTGGCTATGAGGGAGGCTGGTTTTTAGATCACTAAGAATGTTGTAGACCATTATTTTTCCAAGGTAATAGTTTTTGGTCCTTGGAGGTATTTGAAAATACCAAAAAGACAATAGATAAAAATTAAAAATTAACATGAAAATTCAATAATTATAATTTAGCTTTATTCCAAAAAAAAAAAATTAATAAAAATATAAAAATAGATTCAATTTTTTTATACAATTTTAAGGATAAAACTTTACTCAGTGAAGCTAAGTGAGAATGAAGTATTGTTAAAAGCTCATCTTTCAAATTCTTGTTGAAAAAGCTATATTAAATTAGCTATCAACTTCTTCTTTTTTAATATATAAACGTAATATGACAATAAGATTCCTCACAAAAAAGTATTTTTTTCCGGTTCTTTAAAGTTTTGTAGCATAACTATAAGTCTTCTTGAATTAATTTGTGATTTTTTTCAGTATTAGAAGCTACAATCCATCAAAATTTCATTTATTGAAAACACATGAGGTGTTAAAAATCACTTCTTGAACTAAAGATGAGGCTTGAAAGGCCTTTTAGAGCTTATCGCATCCTTTTTTCCAGGAATAGGGTGTCAGTATTTACACAAATCTTAAGTTTACTAAAGAATTTATTCAATTAAATGGTCTTTTTCTCGAATTATTTATGAGTTTTTCAATACCAACCAATGAATTTGGACTGGTTTCCAAGAGGTTAAATACAACATCAAGATAAAAAAAACTCAAAAAAGAGATGAATTTTTTTTTGAAGATGTTCCAAACATTTTGAAGGTTTTAAGCTCTCAAAACCAATATTCCATATAAAAATAATTGGCTTAAGAAGATAAAAAGGAAAAAACCCCAGCAGTTTTAGAATGAATAAACTGTCAAAGGTACTATTATTGGCTTTTACATCTTTCTTATAGCTCACCTTCACTTTTATATTTTTTTTAATTCTTTTAAAGAAATCTTTTATCTATAAGAAAATATCTTCTTTTAAATAAATCTCCTTTTTATGCTAAGATCATTTTAGGCTTATAATTCTTTATATTGAGCTTGACTATTCTACTAAATATTTCCAACCACAATTTCTATGAATTTTGAAGAATTTTATCCACGTAAAAATATTATCATAATATGTTCTTGCAGGTTGTGAGCCTTAGAGGTAATTTCATATACCCAAAAGACCACAAATATAAAAAATAACATATTAATATAAATAAAATAAATTTATTTATATTATTAAAATAAAAATAAAAATATAAATATAAAATTATATTAAAAATAAAAAATTAATTATAATTTAAAAATAAAAAATACATTAAATTTTGTAAATGTAAAATTACATTTATACTTGAAAAAATTAAGTAAAAATGAAACTTTAACAAAATTGTGAGAAAATAAATAACTTTGGAAAAAAGTTAAATAAAGTTTATTATAACTTTTTATCCAATAAATAAACATATAAAATTTATTTCACCATTGGATTCCTCATAAAAAATCAGGTGGGGTCACCTCTGAGTGAAATTCTTGTAACTCAACTCTAAATAAGCTTAAATTAAGTTTTTAGTATTTTCAATACAAAAGTTGAAAATCCTCAAAACTTTAATTTAATTCACACCACATGTGGTGTTAACCATCAATTTTTGTGTTAAAATTGAGGTGTTGTGTTTAGTTTAGAAGTTATGAGGAATTGAAGTATTTTCAATTGAATTCAATTGAAATGTCAAAATGTGCGCGTGTATTACATAAGTGAACTTTGATTTACATATGAGGTGTCAATCATTACTGTATTGTACTGTACAATTGAATTGAATTACATATGTAAATTATAAGTATAATACATGATGAGGAAGTAAAGGAAAAATAAATTGGAAAGATTAAATTTGGGGGGGAAAAGGAACTCCAGCTCTAAGGGGGAGCTAGACCCCCAAAATCCTTGCTGACAGGCGTGGGATGTCAAAATTCACGCAAAAGTTCATCACTTTTGGCCTGGAATTGAGTTACAGGGTCTGTGGACTCAATTGATGATGAGGTTTTGATACCAACTGGGGTAGTTTTAGCTGTTGCCAAGAGGGTAAAACTACCCTTAAGATAAAACAATCATAATAAAAACAGTTTTAACTGGTTTCTACGCCTCTGACACACATTCTGACGTGTTTTGAAGGCTCTAGGCCTGGTATTGCTATAGTAATGGCTGATTTAAGGGTCTAAAATGGCTAAAAATGGCTAAAAATGGCTTAAACCAGCCCTTTTTGGTCTAAACCAGGGTTCAATGATGCCATAATTGGCTTTTCTGTTGTCAGACTGTTTTTCACGACTGACAAGAGTAAATTTTACTTTTGGAGCAAGAGAATTGATGGCTATAAAAGAATGTCTTCTTTGCCCCACTTTTCTCTTCATGTTAGAATCTTTTCCTTTTATTAATTAGTTTAAAACTGTTAAACCAATCAATCAAAGATTCCAACCACCACTTTTAAATCATTTTAATCCTTTTAACCACGTGAAAAAATCATTATAATCATTGTTTGTAACTCTTATAATCATTTTTACCCCTGAACCACCCCTAAAGTGAATTAAAGCATCTTTCATCACTGTAAACTTTGTCACTTTGTTTCCAAATTCACTCTGGTCACTTTTGGGCGTGTTTTCTCTTTAATACTCTTTTTAAAGACTTTGTTCTTTAATTAATTGCTTGCAGTTCTTTGCTCAATTAATTCCAATTGAAATTGCTCTTGAAGAAATTTCTTTTGTAGCCTTAAAATATCTCTTGTAGAGTATTTTTTGGATAAATTTTTATTGTTGGTAAAACAATAAATTTTTATAATATTATTGTTTTATACTAATAAAGTTATAAACAATAAAATTGGCGTGTTTTCTCTTAAAAAATGATATTTCATACTATTTTTAATTGATTTTTACCTTATACAAATTTTGAGGACAGGAAAAGTACTTGATTTTTAATCAAAGTTTCATATCCACACCTTACATTTGGGGGCCCAGCCGTGATATTTTACCTGTGACATATTTTTACTCTTTTTAAATCTTTTTTCTTATATTGAAAAATTTAAAAACATATAAAAAATACTTATAATTCAAAAAATCCATAAAAAAATAACTTTTTTTCATATTATAAGTGAGGCTTATATTTTTATTTCTTTTTGAAATAACCTTTTTTTTACTTAATTAATTGGCTTTTTCATTAATTTTTGGGTCTGACAACGTGGTAAGACAAGAAAACATTGAAACAGCCTCAACAGTAACCAGCATTATCCCTGCCAGTACTGTTAATTCTGATCATAATAGTACTGTTATTGTGACTCAAAATAACCAGCCTGAACCAATATCTTCTGAATTGCTTAACTTGGACATAAGTAATACCCTTCAGAAAGCTAAAAATTTGGCCAATAGTAAGTTTTTGACGTAAAAATACTATTTTAAGCCTTTTTTAACCATAATTATGCCTTCAACCAGGTCAGGAGCCAGCTACAACCCCTCAAGCAGCTCCCAAAAAGGTAATAGACGTGATTATGGCAGAAGCCAACCAGGTACAGAAGGAAAAGGGTCAGTTGATGACTTCCAAACAACTAAATTGGGTCATTCTGAAGCTGATAATACTATTTTACCTTCAAAAAGAGCTGACACCGCCACAACAAGCCTCTGTGGACATATACAAAGCCAGCCACAGTGCATACAACAATGCACTTCAATTCAAGGAGTACCAGATCCTTGCAGACCTGTGGAAGAATTGCATGAATTCTTACCTGACAGTAAGAAAATTCTTGGGCCATCCCAAAACTTGCAAATTGCTCAATGGATGGCATCCATTGATGGAGAAGAACAACATGATGCTTTTGACACTAGAATGGAGGAAAAACAACCCTCCACCACCCAAACCAGTGCCAAAAACAGCCCCAGTGGCCAGCAGCAGCAATTCCAACGTGAAAAAGCAGCCACAAACTCCAAACAAGGGCAAAGGGAAGGCACCAGCCCCAAAACCTTACAGCCAGGGCTACAGAATCCCAAAGATTCAGCAGGATGCCATGGAAAATGTATTTCAGAAGGCCAGAACCATGATGGAATTACAGAAGAAGGAGGAAGCTAGATTAAGGTTCCAGAAATGATTTCTGACATATTTGATTCCATCCCAGAGTTGTATAATGCTATAAATGACGTGAAAAAACATCTTTCTGATAAAAATGAAACCATTTGTAACAACATTAAAACAAACAACCTGAGTCTGTGCCAAATTAATGAAACACTTATGTGTTTTGAAAAAGTTTTGAGAACAATTAAAAATTCAAATAATGATAATTCTTCTAACAATAAAATAAATGAACAATCTGCCATTATTAAAGAATTAACAGATAAATATTCTAAATTCAATATTGATGACATAATTGAAACAAGAATTAAACAAGCCATAAATATTATCAAGACAGATAACAAGAAAGTCCTTGATGACATTTCAAATTCATTTACTGAAGTAAAGACATATACCATTGCCTTGAAAAAGTGTTTTGATACTTCACAAGAAGAAGTATCAAAATTATCAATGAAATTGAATCAAGTCACTGCTGATAATACAAGACAGACAGAGTTATGGCAAGAACTGACACATAAGGAAGACATGTATAAAATTGAAGTAATAAATTTAATACAAAGCTTCCAACATGAATACAGAAATTCCCAAAGGTGTAGCAACAGTAAAATGAATGACATTGAACAAATACTGAACACCTTACCAAGAATGTCTACACCTCTAAATCAAAATGAGGGCACAAGAATTCCAAATCCACAAGTATTGGATCCTGATAATTCACAATTAAAAAATGAATTATCCACTTCTTTTCATAACTTGGAACCATCAATGGGCCAAGCACTCTTGAAAGAAGTTCCAAAACTTAAAGAATGGCCTCACTTCAGTGGTGAAGGAGAGTATGACCATATGGAGTTCATTAGAGGTATTGACATGATCAAAGAGGATTTTGAATTACCAGACAGATTGGTAACAGCCAGGTTTAACACCTTATTTACCAGATCAGCTCACAGATGGTACATCAAAATAAGACAAGCACATGGACACCAGAGTTGGACTTGGTGGAAAACCCAAATCATCAACAAATGGGCAAATGATGCTTGGAGGTTTAAAGCTGAAACAGCCTTTGAATCTGCCAAATTTAATGCTGATAAAGACAGAGCTTTACCATGGTTTTGCCAACAAAAGGACAGATTAACAGCATTATATCCTGACATGTCAGAGTTTATGATCCATAGAAAAATTCTGAGACAATGTGGAGGTGACTTAGAGCATGCTGTCAAAAGCAGGACTACTGAACAATCTTCAGCAGAAGATATTATCAATATACTAGAAGAAGTAACCACCAGAACCAAAATTGGTTCTAGTAGGGTGAATCTCAAAACAAGGTTTAATACACCTTGGAAAGATTCTGTGGACAAAAACCCCAAAGAAAATTCTGGTAATATTAAATATAAATCTGCAGATACAGTCAGAAAATGCCATATTTGCCAAAGCACCACCCATTTAGCCAATACATGTCTAAAGAGGGGGAAAATCAATGAAATTGACATTGAAAAGGAACCAGATGTTGAAAAAGAAGACATGATTGAAGACAATTCAGATGATAAGTCATCCATATTTTCTGAATCTTCAAAAGATATAGAAAATATCAATGCCACTTTTGACATCATGGAATCTTATTCCCACTTACCACAATTGAGCAATGGTCAAGTTGATTTATCAAAAGTTCAAGATGCACAACTTATGAAGACAAAACCAAACAGAGGAAAAGGTTATACAGCTGGTAACTCCTGTATAACAGAAGTGGTAATTGACAACAAGCCCACCAAACTTTTGCTTGACCCAGGAGCCTTCTGCTCTTGTGTTGGAAAATCCTTTCTTAAGACTTGTGTGCCAAATTTTGAAGACCAATTGTTACCAATTGATGGTATAAAATTCAACAGTGCAAGTAACCCAATGAAAGCATTGGGAATCTTTGAGACCAATGTCATATTCCCACACATAAATGGGAATTTAAGGATCACAGTTGAATTTGTTGTTATGGAAAATTGCTCTAGTACCCATTTTATATTGGGAAATGACTATTTGATCATGTATGGGATAGATTTACATAATAACAAAGACAGATACTTTACAATTGGGGACAATAAGCGCCAGAAATTTGCCTTTTTACCATTTAAAAGACAAATTACAGTAAGCAAAGTATCACCAGTCAACTTAGAGTTAGAAAAATTCAAGTCTGAACAGTTAAATGAGGCTGAGATAAGCCTTCATCTGACTGATAAACAAGAAAATGAACTTTCTTCCCTTTTGTATGACCACAAAGGAGCATTTGCTACAGACAAAGAACCTCTTGGAGCAATTATTTGTCATGAAGTTGACATCATTCTTAACATTGAGAGACCTTATCCACCACTCTTAAGAAGACCTGCTTATCCAGCAAGTCCAAAATCAAGAGAAGCTCTAGAAATTCATATCAAAGAACTTCTAGACCTTGGTGTAATAAGAAAAGTAGGCCACAATGAGGAAGTAGAAATAACTACACCAGTCATAGTGGCGTGGCATAATGGAAAATCCAGAATGGCTGGGGACTTTAGAGCTCTGAACACTTACACTGTTCCAGACAGATACCCAATACCAAAAATCCAAATTGCCCTTACTCAAATATCTCAAGCAGTGTATATAAACACTATGGATGCCCTTAAAGGATTCCATCAAAATGTGGTAACACCAAGAGCAAGAAAATACTTGAGAATTATTGTTCATTGTGGAGTGTATGAATACTTAAGGATGCCCTTTGGTATCAAAAATGCACCTTCACACTTCCAAAGGATGATGAATGAAATCTTCCCTGAAGAACTCTCAGAGGGATGGTTAATCATTTACATTGATGACATTATTATCTGTTCAAAGACTTGGGAGGAGCACATGTACAGATTATCAAGAGTTTTGACAAAAATCCAATCAGTAAACATGAAAATCTCCTTGAAGAAATGTCATTTTGGATTTAAAGAACTTAAGGCACTAGGACATGTTGTATCTGGTTTCTCCCTTGGAATTGATAAAAACAAAGTTGCAGCAGTATTGTTAAAACCCATGCCTCAGAATAAGAAGGAAATTCAGTCATTCTTGGGTTTTGCAGGATATTACAGGCAACACATTAAAGACTTTGCATCCATAGCAAGACCACTTTATAAGTTGTGTGACAAAGACACAGTATTTGAGATGATTGTTGACAGAGTCAAAGCTTTTGAATCTCTAAGAAAAGCATTGACCACTGCTCCACTCTTACTGATGCCAGACTTTAAATTACCTTTCAAACTATATATTGATGCATCAGGGGATGGACTAGGTGCTGCACTTCACCAAGTTCAGATCATAAATGACAAACCTGTAGAAGGACCAATATGTTTCATATCCAGGCAAATCAAACCAACTGAAGCCAGATATGGAGCAAGTCAAATGGAATGTCTATGCCTTGTCTGGGCCTTGGAGAAATTGAACTATTTCTTAGAGGGATGTGTTTTTGAAGTAATAACAGATTGTACAGCTTTGAAATCACTTTTAAACATGAAAACACCTAACAGACACATGCTCAGATGGCAAATAGCCATACAAGAATACAGAGGCAATATGACTATTGTTCATAAGGATGGGAATATTCATAAGAATGCAGATGGACTAAGCAGATGGCCATTACCAAATAACATTGATAATCCTGCTTATGTTCCAGAAGAAGCTTCACCACAAATTCTAATGGAAGGAATAAGTGTTACAGACTTGAACACCACCTTCTTTGAAGAAGTCAGAAATAGTTACACTCAAGATAAGAATTGTAGCATCTTATGCCAATTACTTAACAAAGACTGTAAAGACAACTCTCTAATACATGCCTTGGATGAAGTATGGAGAAAATCTTATAATGAAGGAAGATTTCACCTACTGGATGGTATAATTTACCACAGAACCAAGCACACATGTGTCATGACAGTTGTAGACAGGTCATTAATCAATCTTGTACTGAAAGAATGCCATGATAGTCCCTTTTCAGGACATCTTTCTGAAGACAGAACAAGAGAGAAAGTGAAGACCTGCATATGGTGGCCAATGTGGCAAAAAGATGTTGCAGAATATTGCAAAACCTGTGACAGATGCCAAAAGGCAAATAAATCCACTGGCAAAAGACTTGGAAATATGATGAAAATCCAAGAACCAAACAGACCTTGGGAAATTGTCCATATGAATTGGGTAACTGGCCTACCACCAGGAGGTGACAGGAGCTATAATGCTTGCCTAGTAATTGTGGACAGATTCAGTAAAACTCCAATCTTTTTACCATGTCACAAAGATGATACAGCCATGGATACAGCTCTTCTGATATGGAATAGAGTAGTGTCATGGACTGGGATATTTACAAATATCATCAGTGATAGAGATCCCAACTTCACTTCAGCACTATGGACAAATCTTCACCAATTATTTGGCACTAAACTGTCTTTCTCTACAGCCTACCACCCACAAACTGATGGCCTGGCTGAAAGAATGATCCAAACCTTAGAGGACATGGTGTGAAGATTTTGTGCATATGGCCTTGAATTTAAAGATTGTGATGGATTTACCCATGATTGGTGTACTCTGTTACCAGCACTGGAATTAGCATATAAAACATCAATCCATGCTAGTACCAATCAGACTCCTGCTGTTCTAGAAAAAGGATGGAACCCCAAGTTACCCCAAGACTCCTTGAGGAAAGACTTAATTGAAATACATCCCACAGCTGCTAGCTTCAAAGGAATGCTAGACAAAGCTAGAAAGCATGCAGTAAGGTGCATGGAGGACTCTTTTGCATATGCTAAAGACAAATGGGATAAATCTCATGCAACTCCAGATTTCAAAGTGGGGGACCTAGTTCTTGTATCCACCACTAACTTCAATAACATCAAAGGATGTAAAAAGTTGAAAGACTCCTTTGCAGGACCTTTTGTGATTAAGGCCCTCCATGGAGAAAATGCTGTTGAAGTAGAGTTATCTGAAGAACTTAGCAATAAGCACCCTACATTTCCAGTGAGCTTGATAAAACCATATAAATCTAGTGATGCTGAGAAATTTCCCTTGAGGAATAAGGTTCCCCAAGTTATACCTCCTATTGAGACATCTGGTACTAAGAAAATAACCAAAGTTCTTAAAGAAAGGAAATTAAGAACCAAGAAAGTAAGGGAATACCTTGTTAGGTACAGTGACCCAACTTGTGAAGATGAATGGTTAGAAGAAAAAGATATACCAGAAGCTACCAAACTCCTGAGGAGATTCAGACACACTAGAAACACCAATATTACAAAGTAATATTCTTTTTTTAGGGGGAGGGAATGTGAGCCTTAGAGGTAATTTCATATACCCAAAAGACCACAAATATAAAAAATAACATATTAATATAAATAAAATAAATTTATTTATATTATTAAAATAAAAATAAAAATATAAATATAAAATTATATTAAAAATAAAAAACTAATTATAATTTAAAAATAAAAAATACATTAAATTTTGTAAATGTAAAATTACATTTATACTTGAAAAAATTAAGTAAAAATGAAACTTTAACAAAATTGTGAGAAAATAAATAAATTTGGAAAAAAGTTAAATAAAATTTATTATAACTTTTTATCCAATAAATAAACATATAAAATTTATTTCACCATTGGATTCCTCATAAAAAATCAGGTGGGGTCACCTCTGAGTGAAATTCTTGTAACTCAACTCTAAATAAGCTTAAATTAAGTTTTTAGTATTTTCAATACAAAAGTTGAAAATCCTCACAACTTTAATTTAATTCACACCACATGTGGTGTTAACCATCAATTTTTGTGTTAAAATTGAGGTGTTGTGTTTAGTTTAGAAGTTATGAGGAATTGAAGTATTTTCAATTGAATTCAATTGAAATGTCAAAATGTGCGCGTGTATTACATAAGTGAACTTTGATTTACATATGAGGTGTCAATTATTACTGTATTGTACTGTACAATTGAATTGAATTACATATGTAAATTATAAGTATAATACATGATGAGGAAGTAAAGGAAAAATAAATTGGAAAGATTAAATTTGGGGGGGAAAAGGAACTCCAGCTCTAAGGGGGAGCTAGACCCCCAAAATCCTTGCTGACAGGCGTGGGATGTCAAAATTCACGCAAAAGTTCATCACTTTTGGCCTGGAATTGAGTTACAGGGTCTGTGGACTCAATTGATGATGAGGTTTTGATACCAACTGGGGTAGTTTTAGCTGTTGCCAAGAGGGTAAAACTACCCTTAAGATAAAACAATCATAATAAAAACAGTTTTAACTGGTTTCTACGCCTCTGACACACATTCTGACGTGTTTTGAAGGCTCTAGGCCTGGTATTGCTATAGTAATGGCTGATTTAAGGGTCTAAAATGGCTAAAAATGGCTTAAACCAGCCCTTTTTGGTCTAAACCAGGGTTCAATGATGCCATAATTGGCTTTTCTGTTGTCAGACTGTTTTTCACGACTGACAAGAGTAAATTTTACTTTTGGAGCAAGAGAATTGATGGCTATAAAAGAATGTATTCTTTGCCCCACTTTTCTCTTCATGTTAGAATCTTTTCCTTTTATTAATTAGTTTAAAACTGTTAAACCAATCAATCAAAGATTCCAGCCACCACTTTTAAATCATTTTAATCCTTTTAACCACGTGAAAAAATCATTATAATCATTGTTTGTAACTCTTATAATCATTTTTACCCCTGAACCACCCCTAAAGTGAATTAAAGCATCTTTCATCACTGTAAACTTTGTCACTTTGTTTCCAAATTCACTCTGGTCACTTTTGGGCGTGTTTTCTCTTTAATACTCTTTTTAAAGACTTTGTTCTTTAATTAATTGCTTGCAGTTCTTTGCTCAATTAATTCCAATTGAAATTGCTCTTGAAGAAATTTCTTTTGTGGCCTTAAAATATCTCTTGTAGAGTATTTTTTGGATAAATTTTTATTGTTGGTAAAACAATAAATTTTTATAATATTATTGTTTTATACTAATAAAGTTATAAACAATAAAATTGGCGTGTTTTCTCTTAAAAAATAATATTTCATACTATTTTTAATTGATTTTTACCTTATACAAATTTTGAGGACAGGAAAAGTACTTGATTTTTAATCAAAGTTTCATATCCACACCTTACACAGGTCTTATGTTCATTTTAATCCTCTATTCACTACATAAATAGTATTTGAGTTATTTTTCCTCACTTCAAAGATGGTACTCTGGTGTATATTTAAAAACATAATTTAAAAAAATAGTTTTAGGGAGTTGTTTCTTATTATTGCTTATTTATTTTATTTTCTCAATTATTACAAAGGAATTAATTTTTATTAGTCTGTCTTTAGACTTGAACAAGTATTTTAGAGTGAGCTTGGATACATTTTTGTTTTTGGTAGAAAAAATAAGCTTATATAGTCTGATTTCTTCTTGCTGGGGAGTTAAAAACACCAATTTTGTAATATTTTCAAAAGCTCTTCAAATGATTCATTTTTCTTAATTCTACCTTAAAAAAATGTTTAGGTAAGTAGCAGTACTTCTTTGAGCCTTGAGGTATATTCTCCATACCGGAATCGGTCACAAATAGTCTTGAATATCTCTCAAATATTAAAAACCCCTAGGTCATTTGTATATTTTAAATTCATCATTTTTAATAAGGAAGAATATGAATCCCTTTTTGTGAGTGAGTGGATTTATGGTTTTAAGGCAAGGCTTAAATTATAAAAAAATATTCATCTACATGAACTCCATAATATGCATAATATCAGCTTAACTCTATTAGATGGGAAAGTGAAAATACTCCAACACTTCATCATAAATATCATATAAAATCTTTGTGTAAATTCTTATGTTTTTTCATTTTCACACTAAAATAACAGGATTCTGAAAGCTGCCATGTTGCATATACAGTAAAATCCATGTTACTCATATTTTTAGGAGCTCAAATTACTTTATTATTACATATAGGTCTTCTCAAACCATATTAAATATCAGTACTAAAGCCTTATTTATTATTATTTTATGTAAAAATAGCTAAGGGAGACAAAATACAGTGAAGAGAACTAGGGTAAACCAATTTCTGAGGCCTCTGAGGTGTATCTAGCTCCATAAATTGAAATAACTCCTGATTATTACCTAATTATACAGTTAATACCTTTTTGGAGCTTTTTTACCAAGGCTAAGTCCCATTCAATTGGGATGAAGTAGTAAATAAGCTTCCATTTCAACCTCCCAAGGAGCTAGTGAGCACCTCTGACTCCTAAGCCATTTTAATTATTGATTTTTTACTATAGAAAACCAAATATAACTCAATAAAGTCATTCTTGGACTGTTATCCATGGAATATAGAAACATTCTGTACTAATGCTATTAGCCTGCACCATGTAGAAAATGAGGTGACACTTTCAAAAATATTTCAAAATAAAGCTACTCATTTATTGATATAAACCCTTCAATTCCAATAGAGAATTCAGTAATAATATAGAAAATCCAAAAATAATTATTACCTCATAATCAAAATTAAGAGCTTCAATTTCAGCCCATTCTTGATTCTTCTCCATGAAAAACTTAATCTTCACAAACTCACAGAAGCTATAACCTTAAATATAATTTCCAATAACTTTGATAGCTTTGAGAGTTGAATGTAAATTTTGAAATGAAGGAAAATTTATAGTGGTAACTTTATTATTTTGTAGCAATAAATGAGCTTGGATTTATTTAGAGTAAATTAACTAGGTGATTATTATAGTTTATGTGACAACAAGTGATGTAATCATAAATACAAGTAATTTTATTGGGCTCTCACATATTGATATTTTAGTTAGTAACTTTTTGTGCCTCTTTGAGCTTTTTTATATTGATAAGTATCCCATTTCTTCTGTTTTTTCAAAAATTTCATAATCATCATTCAATAAATTAAGCATTAATACAATCTTTCATATTAGTATTTCTATCATTATTTCATTATTCAGTTCGGTGAGCCTGTGAGATATGTATGACATACCCATAAGGCCACAAATAACTTGAGAAACAGTTGCTTTATTCTTAAACAGACTTGTAAATTGAATTTAATACAAAAAATAACAAAAAAAAACAGAAATTTATTTTGGATAAACAAAGTTATATCTATTATTTAACTTTTGGATTCTACACCAAAAATAATGTAGGGTAGACCCATAGGGTGTTATACCCAAAAATGGTTATTTATTATGTTATTAGGATATTTAAGAATCTCACAGTAAAATTTCAACTTTTTTAACTTTTTTTAAAATTGTTAGATTTGAGCTTATTTAAGATTGAATGTAAAGTTTCATGAGGTTTATACAAACCTGTCAAAAGTTTAGTTAAAATTGAGATGTTGTGTATATTCAATGAATTGGCTAAGGACTTGCCATACAGATTGTAAATCCTGCATGCACTCAATTTCAAAGGTTTCAAGGCCATAGTATAGATTTAAATGAATAAAAGAGCAAAATCAATGCATAAAGGTGGGAAAAAGGAAAAAGACTGAATAGAGCTGGGGTACCCAGCTTTTGGGATCTGCAAGGACTCTATTAAGGTTTTCCACCTGTATTGCAGGATTTTCAACCTTATTTAAAATTTAAGATTAGAATTTGATCCAACCTTAAAGTTTAAACTGGTTTTATCCCAATTTGGACAGGCATTTCAAGCTGCCAAAGGGTAAATCCCAATATGCAAGTTTGAAATCAAGGTTTTAAGAGCTTTCAAAGCTTAACTGAGCTTAAAAATTTACCTCCATAAGTATCAAAACCTTATCAAAATTCAAGGTTTGGTGTTTATTGCTATTTATTTTACATGGAAAAATAGTAATAACTTCAAACATTTATTAATAATTCAACTCTATATGGACTTGCTTGGAAATTTCAGGAAGCTTACAAATTAATTTTATCTGTGTATAAATTAAATTTTAATTACATTTTCTAAACAGGTTTAATTTCTAGTTAGCCTTGAGATTAAAAAAATTAATTCTTCTCAAACAAATTAAAATTTCTTCAAAGATTGATTAAAAATTCAGTTTAAGAGATTTTTTCTTGAAACTTTATTTTTAAGTTGTTAATGTGATGAATGTTAATGTAAATAAATTTTATTTAATATGAAAACTCAAAATGATTAATCAAAAAAAAGGATTAAGCTACTTGGAGTTAAGAATAACACTGGTAACTTTGAATTGGAATTAAATTAAGTTACCTTAAGTTATGAACCTTACTTTTAAGCATGATTTTTCACTTTTGACCTGAGCATGCCCTCTATATCCATTATTAATCATGAGAGCTTTTCTTCAGGCATAAAAAGAGCCTACAAATCACTATTTTTTTCAAGAACCAATAGTCATTCCAATAAATTAGACATTTTCAACAAGTGATATTTTATTAATTATAAAATACTATCATTAAAGTATTTTCTTGAGTCTTTTATTCTTTATTAACCCTAAATTCAAGAATTAAGATAATGGAAATCATATTATTTTTGTAATCCCCAATAATATATTTTATTATATAAAATTATTGTCTTAAATATCTTTTGAATCCACAAATTTCTCTTAGAAACTCTTAAATCTTATTTTATCATAAAGAAGTTGATTTTATCTTTTAAATTATTGATTTTTGGTGTGTTTTTAACTTATAAATATTATTCAATATAACAACTGTTTTTGTTTGACTTCTTGTATTAAGTAAATATTATAAGTAAGCTTCCTCTAAAATCCTAGTTCTTTTTTATCTATTATTAGTCTTTTTATATAGAATTTTTCTATAAGAATTATCTCTGCACAGTGTGTGTGATAATTTCTTTTATAAATGATATTATCTATTCTTTATAAGTGGTCATATATCATTATTTTCAAAGTGTAATTGTCTCATTGAGAGATTTACACTTCTTATTCTTATAATTGTCAGTTACTATAGCAATAATAGAATAATGATGATTTATTATAACAATTAAGATTTTTTTATTATTGAATTCTTCTTTTATAGAATTATCCTTCAATAATTATATCATATTTTCTACTGAGCACAGTTGTAGTACTTTTGATATTTGATACTATTATCAAGAGTGTAAGGTGTGGAGATGAAACTTTGATTAAAGGTCAAGTACTTTTCTTGTCCTCAAAATTTGTATAAGGTAAAATTCAATCAGAAAGAGTAAAATTTAAGAGGTTTAGGAGAAAACACACCAAATTTTATGTTTTTAGCTTTATAATTATAAAACAATAATATTAGAAGGATTTATTTTTTTACCAACAATAAAAATCAATCAAGAGATATTTAAGGCTACAAAAGAAATTTCAATTGGAATTAATTGAACAAAGAACTTCAGAAAGTTACATTAAGAACAAAGTTATTAAAAAGATTATTAAATAGAAAACATGCTCAAAAGCTACCAGAGTGAATTTGGAAACAAAGTGACAAAGCTAACAGTGATGAAAGGTGCTTTAATGCACTTATGGGGTGGTTCAAGGGTAAAAATGATTATAAGAGTTACAAAGAATAATTATGATGATTTTTTCACATGGTTAAGAGGTTTGAAATTATATAAAACAGGGTGTTAGGAATTGTTTTATTGATTGGTTTTGCAGTGTTTAAGCTGATTATTAGAGGAAAAGATTCTAACATGAAGAGAAAATTGAGGAAAAGAAGACATTCTTTTATAGAAACCAATTTTCCTACTCCAAGACTGGAATTTAATCTTTTCAGTGTTTAGAGAAAATCTGACAACAGAAAAGCCAATTATGGCATCATTAAACCCTGGTTTGGAGAAAAAAAGGGCTGGTTTTAGCCATTTTAGACCATTAAATCAGCCATTCCTATAGTAATACCTGGCTTAAAGCCTTCAAAACATGTAAGAATGTGTGTAAGAGACTTTAAAACCAGTTAAAGCTGTTTTTACTAAGATCTTTTTAACCTAAGGGTAGTTTTACCCTCTTGGCAACAGTTAAAACTTCCCTGGTTGGTATCAAAACCTCATCATCAATTAAGTCATAGACCCTGTGACTAAATTCCTGGCCAAAAGTGATAAATGTTTGCATAAATTTTGAAATCCCATGCCTGTCAGCAAAGAATATGGGGGTCTGGCACCCTTGGAGCCAAGATTCCTTTCCCCCTAAGAATTAATCTTTCCAATTTACTTTTCTTTTAATTCCTCATTATGTATTATACTTTTAATTTACATATATAATTCAAATGAGTTTTTACAGTAGACAGCTGTAATCATTGATACCTCATATGTAAATCAAAGTTCAATTATTTAATACATGCACACATTTTGATATTTCAATTGAAAATACTTCAAGTCCTCATAACTTCTAAAATACACACAACACCTCAATTCTGACACAAAAATTGATGCTTAACACCACATGTGAGGTGAATTAAGTTAAGGTTTTGAAGATTTTCACTTTTTGTATATAAAATACTAAAAACTTAATTTAGGCTTATTTAAAGTTGAGTTAGAGAAATTTCACCCAGAGGTGACCCCACCTTTTTTTTTCTCAGTAATACAATGGTGAAATGATAAAAAAGTTATAGTAATTTTTGTCTAACTTTTTTCCAAAAATATTTCAATTTTAATATTTTTGTTGAAAATTTATTTTTACTTAACTTTTTCAAGTAAAAATGTGTTTTCAAAATTTCAAATTTCAAGTTATAATTAAAAGTATAATTTTATATATAAAGTCTATATTTATATTTTCATTCTTTTATAATAAGAAATTTATTTATTTGTTTATAGCTATAAGATTATTTGTTATTTGTGGTCTTTTGGGTATATAAAAATACCTCTAAGGCTCACAAAGAGTTTCATAGACAAAGCCTACACGTTCTTTCATACTTCAAATAAATCTGAAATAAATTAAATTAAATGAAAGGATATCACTATCTCAAATGTTTTTTAAATAAGTCTTTTGTATAACTAGTTTTTTACTTACTATGGATGATTAAAATCTTCAAGTTCTGGATATGAAAATTTGATTAAAGTATAGAGTACCTTTCCTGTAAGCAAAGTTCCTATAAGGTCAAATTAAGTAAAAAATAGTAATTTCAAAATTTTCAAGATAACAGAATTCCAGATGCATTTTGCTTCAATTTGAAAGTATAAAACAATAATATAGTAGATATTTATAGTTTTACCAATGATAATAATTTATCCCAAAATACTCTACAGGATATATTTATGGATAGAAAAGAAATTTCTTCAAGGAAATTCTCAACTGTAATCAATTGAGAAAAAAATTCAGTCAATTGATATGAGAACAGAGTCCCTAAAGTGAATATTAAAGAAAAAAAATTTAAAAAGGGACCAGAGTGAATTTGGAAACAAAGCTTTACAGTAATAAATGATGCTTTAATTCACTTTTTGGGTGGTTCAAGAGTAAAAATGACTAATAATTTCTTCACATTGTTTGAGGGTTAAAAATTATTTAAAATTTTGTTTTGAATCTTTGACTGATTTCCTCAAAAATGTTTAAACCAATTGCAAAAGGAAAAGATGATAGCATGAAAAAAAGTTGGGCCAAATAAGAGGTTCTTTTATAGCCAATATTTTTCTCCTTCAACAGTCAAACTTTAACTCATTTTTTGTGGGAAAAATATTTGGAACATAGAAGTCAATTATGAAATAATTTACTCCTGGTTTAGCCCAAGAAAGGGATGTTTTTAGTCATTACTACAGTAATAGTTGGTTAAAATTCTTAAAAGAACATAATAATGTGTGTAAGTAACCTTCAAAACAGCTAAAACCTCTTTGATGATGTTTTTTTACCCTCTTTGAAAAGTTTATAACTGCCCTGGTTGGTATCAAAATTACATCCCAAATTGACCCACAGACCCTGGGGATCAAATCCAAGGTGAAAGTGATGAAACTTTTAATAGACTTTGACATCCCATGCCTTTTGGAAAGGAATTTGGGGGAGTGTGTAATCCTTAGATCCCAAATTCCTTTTCCTCACAAAATTAGAATCTTTCCATTTTTTTTCCTTAATTCCTCCTGTGAGCCTTAGAGGTATTTTCATATACCCAAAAGACCACAAATAAAAAATAAAGCTATAATTATAAATAAAATGAATTTCTTTATAGTATAAAAACAAAAAAATCAAAATATAAATATCAAATTTATATACAAAATCAAAATTTCAATTATAATCTAAAATCAAAATTCCATTGAAGATTGAAATTGTGGAAACACATTTTTACTTGAAAAAATTAAGTAAAAATAAATTTTTAACAAAAATATTGCAATTGAAATATTTTTGGAAAAAAGTTAAATAAAAATTACTATAACTTTTTATCAAATAAATCAACTTATGAAGATTGTTTCACCATTTGATTCCTCATGAAAAATAAGGTGGGGTCACTTCTGGGTGAAATTTCTGTAACTCAACTCTAAATAAGCTTAAGTCAAGTTTTTAGTATTTTCTGTAAAAAAGTTGAAAATACTCAAAACCTTAACTTAACTCACATCAAATGTGGTGTTAACCATCAATTTCTGTGTTAAAGCTTAGGTGTTGTGTGTAGTTTAGAAGTTATTAGGAATTGAAGTATTTTCAGTTGAAATCTTTAAAATGTGTGCATGTATTACATAAGTGAACTTTAATTTACATATGAGATATCAATCATTAAATTTGTTTACTGTCAAAACTCAATTGCATTACATATGTAAATTACAATTATAATACACAATGAGGAATTAAAGAAAAAATAAATTGGAAAGATTAATTCTGGGGGGGGGGAAGGAATCTTGGCTCTAAGGGTGCCAGACTCCCCCAAATTCCTTGCTGCAAGGAATGAGATGTCGAAGTTCATGCAAACATTCATCACTTTTGGCCTGGAATTGAGTCACAGGGTCTGTGACTAAATTGATGATGAGGTTTTGATACCAACCAGGGCAGTTTTAACTGTTGTCAAGAGGGTAAAACTACCTTTAAGCTAAAAAAATATTAGTAAAAACAGTTTTAACTAGCTTTGATGTCCCTTAAACACATCATTAAGTGTTTTTAAGGCTTAAAACCAGGTATTACTATAGCAATGGCTGATTTAAGGGTCTAAAATAGCTGAAACTAGCCCTTTTTTGGTCTAGGCCAGGGTTAAATGATGCCATATTTGGATTTTCTGTTGCCAGACTGTTTTCCACAACTGACAAGAGTTAATTTCACTTTTATAGTAACAAAATTGGGGGCTATAAAATAATTTCTTCTTTGCCCCACTTTTCTCTTCATGTTAGAATCTTTTCCTTTTATAATTAGTTTAAACACTGTTAAACCAAATCAATGAAATATTCCAATCACCCTTTTTAAATCATTTTAAACCTTTCAACTATGTGGAAAAAAATCATTATAATCATTTTTACCCTTGAACCACCCCATAAGTAAATTAAAGCATCTTTCATCACTGTTAGCTTTGTCACTTTGTCTCCAAATTCACTCTATCCCCTTTTGAGTGTTTTTTCTCTTTAATATTCTTTTTAAAGACTTTGTTCTTATATTAATTCCCTTAATTTCTTTACTCAATTAATTCCAATTGAAATTTCTCTTGAAAAAATTTCTTTTTTAGCCTTAAACATCTCTTGTAGAGTATTTTTGGAGAAATTTTTGTTGTTGGTAAAACAATAAATCTTTATATTATTATTGTATTATACTTAGAAAGTTGAAATAATAAATTTGGAATTTTTTCTCTTAAAAATCTTAAATCTTAACATTATTAATTATATTATACCTTATACAAATTTTGATGACAGGAAAATTACTTGATTTTTGATTCAAGTTTCATATTCACACCTTACACCTCCACATGTATCATACTCAAAATTTACATATGTAATCATTTGAAAGATCACAGTCAAACGCTGTAGTATTTAATTACTCATATTTAAACTCAAGCTCATTCATGTAATGCACATGCACATTTTGACATTGAACTTTAACAAAATTAAATTACTAATAGCCTCTAAGCTACACACCACACACCCAGTTTTAACACATAAATTTATGGTTAGCAAGGAATTTGAGGGAGTCTGGCACCCTTGGAGCCCAGATTCCTTTTCCTCCCAAAAATCAATCTATCCAATTTTTTCTTCTTTAATTCCTACACATGTATTATACTCAAAATGTACATATTTAAGTTTTTGAAAAATTTCAGTAAAAAACTGTAATTTTTAATTATTAATATTTAAATTCCAATTCACTAATGCAATGCACATGCACATTTTGACATTGCAATTTAAAATACCTCAATTCCTTGTAGAGTCTAAACTACACAACACACCTCAGTTTGAACACATAAATTTATGGTTAACACCATATGTGGTGTGCACAATAACTCAAATTATTAAGATTTTGAGATTTTCATACAGAAAATACTTAAAGCTTGATTTGAGCTCATTTAGGGTCGAATTGCAGAAATTTCATCCAGAGATGACCCAACCCAAATTTTAGTGAGAAATCCAATTGTGAAATTAAATTAAGAATCTTACCTATTGAAAATAATTTGTAATAAGATTAATGATCTTTTTTTACAAAAATATTTTGGTTGAAATCTTTTTATTGGTATTTTTTAAGTAAAATGGTATTTTTACAATTTTGTTTATTTTTGTAATTTTTTATCAAAACTAACATTTTGAATCTTATATTTAATATAGAATTCATTTTTATATTTAAAAGCAATCATCTTATTTTTTTCAGTAATTATATTCAAATTTGTGGTCTTTTTGGGTATATGCAAATACCTCTCAGGTTCACAAAATATAAAAATAATACACCAAATTACTTTCCC
The DNA here is from genome assembly GCA_023105745.1 of Austropuccinia psidii. Taxonomy (NCBI): domain Eukaryota; kingdom Fungi; phylum Basidiomycota; class Pucciniomycetes; order Pucciniales; family Sphaerophragmiaceae; genus Austropuccinia; species Austropuccinia psidii. The sequence continues at coordinate 25,255,488 of JALGQZ010000009.1, read as the reverse complement.
AAAACCTTTCAAAGTCTTATTTGACTATTATTAAATATTTCAGCTAAATTATTAAAGTCATTTCACTCAATTTAATAATTTTCTTCAAGAAGAAAAAATAATTACTCCTGAAAAAGATAATTGTTGATTAACTAACTTTACATTATTTTAATGACAAGCCTTATCATTGAACCTTCTTGTAATTTATTGTAGTATTATCTTACTTCTTGGTGTTTGAACTACTATTAGTATATGAGATGGAAAAGAAATAACTTATAGATCAATTATTGATCTGTAGTTATAATAATGAATTTCATCATATCTTATGACAACAGTCATATTACTATTAATTAATGGTAATATTGTCAAGAGTTTAATGGGAATATCTTACAGTTTTACTTTTAAAAAGGGCTTCTAATAGCATACTAAAGGGCTTATGATCTTATTTTACTCCTTTACTAAATATTTGAGCTGATAAACCTTCTCACATAAAGGCTTTTCTGAGCTAAATAGCCAGATTCTCTAATAATAGGGATCCTTAAGACCAATTCAAAGATATTATAATTTATATTGGAATTTTTGATTTTATTTATACTTTAATTCATATTTTCTTTGTGTTCTTCTGAGAATTTGATATTGAGCTTAATAGCACCAGCTATTAAAGAAATACTAGAAACTGTAGCTACCTGTGGTCAAAGTGCTTCAGGTATTTAGCTTGAAAAATACTATGCTTGACAGTTTTATTATCAATATATCCATTTATATCCATCCCAATACATATTATAATACAGTATATGGACTTCATCTCCCTTTTTATAACCAATACAAACATTATTTTTTAATTCCATTTTTCCTGTTTCATCATATACTCTCCCTAAATAGATCTGTTTTTTTTGATACAACTAATTATTTCTTTGAGCTCTCACCATCTCATTAAAATTAAAGTATTAATTTTTGTCTAATGAAGCTTTTAGTAGTTCTATATTTACTCCTTTTATTTCAGAATTATCATTAAAAACATGAAAAATTATGACTCCCTTCTTGTACTGTTGGGATAGTAAGTTAAAAGGTGAAATAAAGTTCTTATTGCCTTTTTTTTTGAAAACATCTAACTTTCCTTTGGGCTCTTACCCCTAAGCCAGCCCCTTTACAAAAATTCTTCATCTAGTCATTTTATGGTGCCTTGGGAACATACATCAAATTACACATTTTAACCTGCTGCAATTCAACTCATCTTCCTATATCCCTTCCCTACCAATGGTTTAATATTTTTCTATGAAATTCTTCATGATATTGCTATCAATCAAGAGTACTATTACTTTTCTCATGAAATATAATAAAAAAATCCTTATAGCCACATATTGAAAATTGATTTCTTGTTAATTTTGCTTATTTGGTATGAACTACTAGTCATTATTGCAGTAAGAAGTAATTTTCTACTAGAACCAATTCAAAGAAGTTCTAATAATAAAGCTTCTTATTAAAATAATATGGAATTATTCAGATTAATAATTATCTTTTGGAAGAGTGATTATTATTACTTCTTGAAGAAAACTACAAACATTAGAGAAAAAAACTGAATAATTTAATAAATAGCTCACTGGTATTCAAAAAATACCTTGAAGAGATTTGGGATGGTTATTTGATGGATTATTTGTGGACTCAAAGAATCAAAAACCAATATGAACAAGTAATACAACAGCTAAATAATTTTGTAGATTTTAATATCCTTTGATCTCAAATATTTCTGGTTCATTTTTAAATCTGGAAATAATTTAGAATGATTTAATAACGAATAATTACCAATTGTATCAAAGATTCAATTATTTAACTGAATTATGATAATGAATATTGGAAAAAGGGGGTCTTATTTCCAGTATGAAATGGCTTGAGGAGATGCTTAATTAATCTAATTAAGACCAAAATTTGTTAAGAACCAATCAAACTATCTGGATGAATTATGAAATTACTTTTTTTATTTGAAACTATGAAAATTACCCAATTAAGTAATCTTACATGACTACCAACCCATTTATGGTTAATAAATAATGAATTCAATTCTTTAAATATTCTCTGTTTGAAGATATTTTTTTCTCAAATTTCTTAGTTTTATTTAAAATTTATCACATATTTCATCTATGGTTAATTGTTGAAGATTCAGTTTTTTTCATGAACTCATCAAAAATGGACTATAAGTAAAACATTCAATTGTAACTTTCAATTCATAATTCTTTTATTTTGTATTATCCCTTTATCCATTGTTCCCCCATGGATAAGAGGTATTAATTAAGAAGTGTATATTTAATAAATTTTTGAAATTTCCCCCAAATGATGAAAGTAAATAATATAGTGACAGCTGATTTCCATGAGATAATTTCATAGATACTAGTCCCAAAATTTCTTTTATTAATCTTTCTTCTTATACATTCAAAATAATAAAGTACAGAAGCTTTTACAGGATTCATATTGCTAATCACTTCCTTGCCATGTAAAAATAGCAGCTTATTTATTATTTTCTCATTATTTAATGGGAATTGGCCTTGGTAACAAAGCTCCCATAAGGTCTTAAGTTACTAATTAGGTAATTATAACCCATGGCTCTGATATATTTCAAGCTCAAAAAACATAAAAAAACGCTCAGCTTTGTGTTTTTGGGACCTGTGAATTTCCAGAATCCCATCATCATTTTGGCATGAAAAATGCAAAAAAAACAAAACCTTACACCAATATTTCATGTGATATTGATTATTAGTTGTTGAAGTATTTTCTATATTACCACTCAATAAAGTTAACCTAAGCTTATACACCTTGTGGAGTTAAACTAGGTGATTTTTTATGTAGAATACAAATCTGGTCTTAAATCCATGGATTCACCTACTCAAGAGAAAGGATATTCATCTTTTTCTTCAAGAAATTAATGGTTTTCAATAGGAATATCACTTATAGTTTTTTCATATCAAGGAGAATTATTTAAATATTAATGTGGCCTCTTTAAGTATTTGAAGCTTACCTCAAGGCTCAAATATAGAATTATCTCAAAATTCTGACCCAGAAAACAAATAACCTTTCCATAGCTCACTAAGACAAATTCTCCTCAGAAGCTTTAAGGCTCTAATTAATAAACTTATAGTAAATTGTTCCACAATCATGAAATTATTCTCATGATAAAGCCAATTATAGTATCTGTTGATAATAAAGGCTTCAACTTGGATATCCAAGACATGCTTGTTCTTCTTTCAACTCAATATATTCATCTTCCAATTATATAGATGGGTAAAATAATACTAGAGATGTATTGTAATGTTTAGCTGATGAAAACAATAATAGCTATTAAATTTTATTCATTGATAAAAGCTCATTAACTGCAGGTTAAAACAAAAATCATTAAATTTTGAAATCTAATGACAAAGATCAAAAATATGAGGTGGGAAATAGATAGGATGACTCTTCTGGAACTAATTTGCCCTATGAAAAAACTAACAGATATTAAAATTAACATTCCATAGTAGGCCATTATTATTACAATTTTCATGTTTATTGATAAAAATAGAGCACTGGAAAATATTTCAGAAAATATGATTATGGAAAAGTTGGTGTGAATTGAAATAATGGGTGTTACTCACATTTTAAGCTGTAACAACTTAGATCCCACTATCCCCTTTTCTGATTTCTTAATAAAGTTTTTGGTACAATTCTTTTTTATCACCAAGATTCACAATATTTTCTATTAAAACAAAAATTCAAACCTATCTTTTATGTATCAAAGGAGTGGTTTCAGTTTCTTTTGGATCCTTTTGGCTCTGAAGAGCTCCTATTCCAGAAAAAATAATCCTTTCTGGTGCCTGTTAATAGAGCCATAAATGTCTATTTTGATAAATATTCTTTTTTATAAGCATATACCCCCAATGGACTTGATGATAGATGTTTTTGGGAATTGAATCCCTTTATCAATGTTTTTTTAAGTAATAAGAGAGGTACAATATTTTTGGATTATTTAATTCTTTTTATACTTTTTAGCATCTTAAATGATACCCCAAACCTTCAAGAAACACTGCATTATCCTTTATGCATTAGGAGAAATTTATTTCATAGAATACATTATGATACAAAATCTGAAAGTAGCTCTTAAATTCTGCAGAGCTAATCTCAGAATAAGTAAATTAGGCAATATCCATTTTCCCCTTTGCTTCATCATTGATAGGAATAAGCTTTTTCTCATCAATTTTTTTATTAGAGGATTATGTTAAGGGTGCTGGTAACAGGGAGTGATCTCTTAGTAAATAAAATTAAGTGACATCTTTTCTTAAAAAACATTCCTCAGCCTTAGTTTTGAGTATTTTTTCAATTTGTTCACAATATTCTTTCCAACATAGGATGTCAAGCTCCACAATTTTTTTCAAAAAGTTTTTTTGCCAACTTTCTCTAAATTGTCCAATTTTCTTTGAAAAAATGTGTTAAAAATCTTCCCAATTATGTTTTTAATATTCTTTTTTTAAAATAAAGGTAAGAATTTGAAGAATAAAAACCGGAAGCCCATATTTTTGGGATTTATTTTGGGTGGGACAATTGTAGGCCCAAAACGTTTTTTTATACATGTGTGTAAAGTGAGAACACAATGCATGACATTAATGGAATTAGAAATTTAATTTATGGAATTATTTTAATTGTCAATTTAATTGAAAATTAAATTTATGGAATTTAAATAACATAACAATGGGTTTTTCCCAATACAGGATTGTTTTAGCTTCATTTTAATTGAAAAACACCCCTTATGTTCTCTTACCAAAATTATTATGTGTGTTTTCCATATCCCTATTTTAATTAATTGATAATATTGAGAAACCTACAAGAATCAATAATATTCCGTCATATATCTTCTGATATTTTAAGTATACACTTGAAACTGGTGTATTGATCTAAGGCCAATGATATTTTTGAGTTCTTTGTGATATGATGATCATTTTATATAGATATGAAGCTTTATCTTTGAGCAGGAATTAATTATTTTTAATATCTAAAAAGAGTTTGACTTAAAAATATCAAAAACGTAAGAAAAATCAGAATTAGGGATAATGATCAAATTAAATTGAGTACTTCTAGAAAGCTTTAATTATGCAGAAATATTGGAATAAGTCCCAAAATATTTCCATTGTATATCACATAAGCTTGAAATATTAAGATATTTAAATTCTTAATAAGTTTTTAGATCAAAATCCATTGAGGATATATATTTTTCCTTTGAGTGTATTTTTAGAACTCATTGCTACTCTTTCCTGTTAATCATGATTAAAGAAGGAAACAATTTACCTTGGATTTTCAAAAGCCTTTGAAAACTCAAGAGAATCTTTTCATAATACCCTTATAGCCCTCTGAAATAAAATCCTAGGTCTCCCAGATACTCTCATTCCTAAATAATATAGCAGCCAAAAGTAACTATAGGTCTTGAAGATATTTAATTACTCTTTAGTTTATCATTTTTAGATGGATAATTACTTTTCTATTTCTACTTCCTATTAATATCTTTTCATTTTTCTTTCTTATTATTTTTAAATGTTTTTTTTGGCATATTATGGCTATGTATATTGCAGATTTTGCACTTTGATATAAACATTATTAAATCATATCAAATAGTTTTTTTTATATTCAACTTCATTTTAAATTATTCTTTCTAAATATGATAAATTTATTTTCAAAATATATCAGTTAGTTAAACATAGCTCTTAACTCTTTTGAGTTGAAATTACATCTTTTTGAGATCTCCTTGTGCTGATAGCTGAAGTATTTGTGTAAACAAATGTATATTTTGACATTTCTATCATTCCAAGGGAATATCTGTAGCTCCTAGCTCAAATAACTATAGATTGAAAGACAAACTTTCCATCTTTATTGTATCAATTTTATTCAAAATTTAGAAAAACCAATTAGTAAGTATCAATAACATCTTGACACTCTTCACTTTTCGATTCAAAAATTGAATTAAATAAGCCAAACTAAAGAAATATTTGGTACCTTTCTTTTTTAAATTGATATTATTTTCAATTAGCTATTTGAATAAAATATTTATTCATAGTGTTGATTAATTTTAAATCAACACTCTTTTTAATTATCTTACTAATGAAAGTTTGAAAATATGATTCTTTCTGTTACTTTATTTTGACTAATTTCAGATTTAATCATATTTTTAAGAAATTTAGGGTATTCCAATAAGAATTAAGTGAATATTAGTTTAAAATGAGCTTTTTTGACTTGAAAAAATCAGAAAATTGAAACAACCTCCCAATCATTTTTCAAAATTTAAGATTCTCCAAGCCTATCTATTGTCACTGCAAAGGAGGCAGGGGAAGAAAATACCCATATTCCAGCAGTAATCTGAAATAAATGGGGTTTCCTGTGAGCCTTTCAGATATGACCACATATCCAAAAATGTAACAAAATAAATTTACAATAATTATTCTAATAATAAGAATTAAAAATATTATCTTAAAATAAGTAAAATTGCCATAAATAGGCATAAATTATTTATTACATCAGAATTTAATGAATAAAAATTTGAAATAGACTTTACCATCAGATTCCCCATGGTAAAATACACATAAAAAGTCTTTATGTCATATCTATAAAGACAATACTTACTGTGTAATAAGTAAAAATGCCATAAAAAGGCATAAATTCTTGTTTATCTCAGAAACCAATGAAACAACATTTAAAACAAATTTCAAAATTTGATTCCCCATGAAAAACTACGCATATGAAATTTTTATGTAATATCTGTCAAGTCAATACTTAAGGAAATAACTGGAATATATGCACTTTTATGATGAATGCATTTATTCATGGTTTTTAGCTCATATCTCTGGCAATATAGAGGATAGATAGTTGAGTCAAAAATAGATTTACCATGAAATTACTTTAGAAATACAGATATAAACTTTATTTGACAAGCTATAAACAAGGTTATAACTCATAAGGGTTTATTGAGCAAAATTGCTAGAGCTGTTGACCACTTTGTTGTGAAAGTAGTCCAAACTTAAAACAAAGTCAATATTCAAATTTCACTAGTCTATAAGTGAATAATTTTGTAATTTTTATCATTACATTTAAGGTATAATCCCTTGAAATCATGGTTTGAAGTTTAAAATAGTAAATTTCAACAGAAAAGAGGAGTTACAAGAAAAATAATCAAAAATAGAGTTTTGATGATGTAATAAAATTCTCTTGAAATTTTAATAATGACATTCCAATATATCACAATTCACTCTCTGAGTCTCTGTTGCATGTATAACTCAAACGTTATCAATGGTCAAAGTTTAAGCTTAAAATTTATCATTTATGATCACTCACTGTAATCTTAATTTAAGTTTAACAGTCATATAAGTGATAAAAGTGGTTGATACTAGTTTATCATGATTAAAACTAATAAAATCCACAAATTTTAGTCTTCTTCAAAGCCTATGATTTTAGAAAAATTAGAGTTACAGTGATAACTCTAAATAATGGTGTAATAATGAGATAAGATGGCTTAATTATCATGTAATCATCACTAAACCTTAGAATACTGATTAATTCCAGTGGATACACTCATTAAGTGTCTACTAGAAGCCTTCTGTACTCTAGGAGGGAGGATTTTCCTATATAGAGAGCTCTTTTTACCTTTATCTCCTGTTCAGATGTAACAAAAACATTAAATCATTCAGATCAAAGGTGAACGCTTTTGTAAGTTGTGTCTATGAACCTTTTGATAAAATTACAATTAATCAAAAGTACTATGACTGTTCTTATGAAATATAATAATGAAAATTATTATAACCCCAATTAAATAAATAATTAATTAATTATTTCTTTTATTTGTTATACACTACTAGTGATTATAACAGTAAGCAGTAATTGTCTACTAGAATCAATTACAAGAAGTATTTAATGATAAAACTTCTTTGTTAAAATAATAAAATTATTTTAATGTATAATTATCTTTTGCAAGAATAATGATAAATATAATTCTTGAAGAAAACAATTACTAGAGAAAAACTTTAAGAATTAAGATAAATCACTCACTAATACTCCAAAGAATTTATTAAAGATAATAGCAGAGAATTTAATGGATAATTGTGGATTTTAATGTATCAAAATGTATTTATAACAGTATTACAACAATATTTGTTTGATTTTGATGATTTCACGTCTTTCTTATTGATTCTGAAAGTCTAAAACACTTAAGAAAAGATTTTAACTAATACTTACTTGTTAGTAATAAAGGTATAATTGATTAATGCGGTATTGAAGTACTTTCCATATTACCACCTCAAAGAGTTGATTTGAGCTTATTCACTCTATGGAGCTACCCTAGGTGAAATTTTGTATAGAATCAAAATCCGGCCTTGAATCCATAGTTTTACTTACTCAATGAAGAGTTATTCATCTTTTCTGAAATCAAAAACAATAAATTCTGAATATATGCATGACTTATGGGTTATGCATAGTTCAGAATTTATTTTAAAGAGAATTGTGGCCTATTTGGGTATGTAAAATATACCTCAAGGCTCACATTCCCTCCCACCAAAAAATAAAATTGTACTACAATTTTATTAATGGTATCATGAATAAAACGGCCCCAAAGGGGTTTAATTTCCACTGTCCAACCTCTTTACATTACTCAGATCAAGTAATTTAAAGCACATTTATAGACATATTAAGGCTTTTGGCCTTTTTTCATGTCTAAATCTTTGTAAGAGTTTATCTGAGTCAGGTATTTCTGATTCTGCCAGCCATTCATCTTCATGTACTGGATTTCTGAATCTGACAAGATAACCTCTTTGATTTTTACCCCTAAGTCTCTTTTCTTTAATGACTTTCTTTATCCTTTTGTCTTAACTCTGTTCCACTGGTGGTACAGTCAAAGGAGCTGGGTTCCTTAAAGGCAACAATTCTTTGTCAGCTGGTTGATAAGGTTTTATTAAGCTTACTGGGAAGGTGGGGTGTTTATTTTCCAATTAACCACTCAATTCCACTTGAACTGCATTGGTTCCATGTAAGGAAACAATAAAAAAAGGTCCTACATAAGAATCTTTAAGTTCTTTTGGGCCTTTGATATTATTCAAATTCAAGGTTGAAATTAGAACTAAGTCCCCTACTTTGAAGTCTGGTACTTTGTGACTCTTGTCCCACTTCTGTTTTGCATAGTCAAAAGCATCATTCATACTCTGTTTTGCATTATTTTTCACTTTATTAAGCATTATCTTGAAGCTTGAAGCTGTAGGATGAATGTCAATCAAACCTTTCCTCAATGTGTCTGCTGGGAGTCTTGGATTGCATCCTTTTTCTAGCATAGCAGGAGTTTGGCCTGTAGAATAATGAACTGATGTCTTATATTCCAGTTCCAATGCAGGTATTAAAGTGCAACAGTCATGGGTAAAGCCATCTGAGTCTTTTAATTCTAACCCATAAGCACAGAATCTCCTGATCATGTCTTCTAAAGTTTGAATCATTCTCTGTGCTAGTCCATCTGTTTGAGGGTGATATGTGGTTGAGAATGTTAGCTTAGTCCCAAACACTCTGTGAAGATTGGTCCAAAGTGCAGATGTGAGCTTGCGATCTCTTTCACGCATGATATTCTTAAATAATCCTGTATGGGAAATGACTCTACTCCATAGAAGAAGAGCTGTATTCATAGCAGTATCATCTTTATGACATGGTAAGAATATGGGAGTTTTTCTATATCTGTATACAATGACTAAACAAGCATTATGAATTTTATCACCACTTGGAGGAAGTGCTGTGACCCAATCCATAGGAACAACTTCCCAAGGGGATTTTGGTTCTTGAATATGAATCATCAGTTCAAATTTCTTTCCTGTACTCCTGTTTGCGGTTTGGAATCTATCACAGGTATGGCAATATCCAATGGTTTTGTTTCTCCAAGATCACCACCATGCACAGTTTTTCACTTTTTCAAGTTTTCTGTCTTCTGAAAGGTGTCCAGAGTAGATGCTATCATGGTATTGATAAGCAATCTGATACATAATGTCATTACACAAGAATGTTTGGTTCTGTGGTAAATTATCCCATCAAACAAATGGAATCTTCCTTCAGAATATGATTCTTCCAAAACTCATTCAGTGCATTGAGTAAAGATGTATATTTGCAGTCTTCATCTAACAAGGAAGTCAAGATATGGAAAAGCTTGTCTTGCTTATAAGATTCTCTGACCTCTTCAAAGAATTCAGTCCCAATATCAGTTATGTTAATTCCTTCAATTGGAATCTGTGGTTCTGCTTCCAAAGGTACATAAGCTGGGTTATCAGGAGTATTGGCTAATGCACACCTTCTAAGTCCATCAGCATTCTTGTGAATGTTTTCTGCCTTATGAGCTATAGTCATGTTACCTCTATATTCTTGAATGGCTATTTGCCATCTCAACATATGTCTGTTGGGAGCTTTCATATTAATAAGTGATTTCATGGCATTACAGTCAGTTATCACTTCAAAAACACTGCCATCAAGATAATAGTGTAATTTCTCAAGTGCCCATACCAAGCATAAGCACTCCATCTGGCTTGCACCATATCTGGCTTCTGTTGGTTTGATTTTCCTTGAGATGTAACAAACTGGTTGCTTTGTAGGTTTGTCATCAATAATTTGGACCTGATGTGGGAATGCCCCTAATCCATCTCCACATGTATCAATGTACAATTTAAAAGCTATATTACAGTCATTCATGAGGAGTAAAGGTGCTTCTGTAAGAGCTTTCCTTATCTTCTCATAAGCTTTAATTCTTTCCTGTGTCATCTCAAATACTGTCTGTTGATCACAGATTCTATAGAGTGACTTGGCTAGAATTTCAAGGTCTTTCAGGTTTTGCCTATAATAACTGGAAAAGCCAAGAAAATACATCATTTCTTATTCTGGGGTATTGGCTTATGTAACACTTCTGCCACTTTATTTTTGTCAATACCCACGCTTAAACCAGAAACAATATGTCCTAAAGCTTTACGTTCTTTAAAGCCAAAGTTACAATTCTTGGGTTAAATCTTCATATTCACTCTTGTAGCTTTGTCAAGTACTCTTGCAAGTCTTTCAAGGTGCAAGGACCATGAGTAAGAACATATTATAATATCATCAATATAAATGATAAGCCATCCTTCAGATAATTCTGTGGGGAAGATGGTATTCATCATTCTTTTATAATGAGATGGTGCATTTTTAATACCAAATGGCATTCTAAGATACTCATAAATACCACAGTGAGCTATTATTCTAACTAATTTCCTAGTGTTGGGAGTCAAAACATTTTGATGAAAGCCTTTCAATGCATCCATGGATGTTATATACTGGGCTTTAGACCATTGAGTCAAGGTTTCTTGAGTTCTAAGAGTTGGATACCTATCTGGCACTGTGTAGGTATTCAATGCTCTAAAATCTCCAACAATCCTTGATTTATCATTATGCCAAGCAATAATAACAGGTGTTGTCATTTCAACTGCTTCACTATGGCCTAATGTTCTTAGTAAAACAAGTTGGATCAACTCTTGGATATGTTTTTCCAAGGTTTCTCTAGCTCTGAGGCTGGCTGGATAAGCTGTTCTTCTAAGTACTGGAGAGTATCGTTTGTCAATATTAAGAGTAATATCAACTTCTTGCCCTTTAATAGCGCCTAATGGTTAATTATAAGAAGAAAAGGCATTCTTATATGTGTATAATACATCAATAACATCATGCCTCATTTTGGTTGATAATGATGGGTTAATTTGTGCTTCAACAACTTGATTAGCCACAAATTCTTCCTTATAATTCTTTTTAACAGAAGATATTATAGATATTTGATTTGGAATATTGGAAAAAGAAACTTTTTTCTTTTATGTTCTCAAATTGTGAAATATCTGTCTTTATGGTTATTGATGTCAATACCATAAATATTCAAGTAATAATTTCCAAGAATGATGTGCTGAGACGTGCAATTGTTCATTACTACTATCCATGTTTTCATTATTACACTTCCCACTGGATGTGGAAATACAAGATTAGTATCCAATATTCCCAAAGGGTACATATTATTACTAGCACTACTAAATTGTACACCCTCTATTGGTAATAGATGGTTCTTCCATTCAGGGAGTATGGCTTGAAGATAATCTTTGCCTACACAAGTACAAAATGCTCCTGTATCCAAATTCACTGGAGATTCATTATCATTCATCAGGATTGATGTGATACAAGATCCTCTAGCAGGTTTGGTTTTGCACATTCTGGCATCCTGGATATTGATTGGGTTATGACAATCCTGACTGTACTGTGGCAAGTGAGTATGGACTTCTGTGACCTCAAAGAAAGCTGTAATGTTTTCAATGGGATAGTCTTCTACTGGTGTATCCTCAGAGACTGCAGAATCTAGGTCAGATTCCTCTTTCTCTTCAGTACACTGAACTTCATTAATCTTTGTCTTCTTGGTGCAAGTGTTGGAAAAATTTGAAGTGCTTCCACATTTATGACACTTCAAGACAGGTCTTTCAGGCCTCTTATCTTCTCTGGAAGTTTTAGAGGCCATTTTGGATTCCATAGGCACTCTAGTCCAGGTTTTACCAGTTTATGTCCTAGTAATGATATCTTCCATGGCATCTGTAGTCCTCTGTTGAAAAGGGTTCTACACATCTGCACTTGATAGCATTTTCTAGTTCTCCTCCACATTTTCTTAATATTTTCATATTAATCATAAAGTCAGACATAACTGGGTGTAAGGCAGAGAATTGCCTCTTTGCTTGAGGAACCACGTAAGTGGTTTATCCTTTTCTGAGTTAAAAATGGCACTTTCATAGGCATTTTCCATTTTAAATCTCCAAGAATTGTTAGCCCATTTGGTGATTATTTCATATTTCCACCAAGGCCAATCATGTTTACCATGATCTAGTCTCATTTTGTAATAGCGTTTCTTTGCAGTTCTGGTAAAAAAAGAGTGTAATGTGCCCACTATGATTTCATCAGGTATGTGAAAATCTTCTTGCAACATACCAATTGTTCTGATGAACTCAACATTATTGTATTCTCCTTCACAAGAGAATTTTGGCCATTATTCAAGTTTGGGAATATCTTTTGCACAGATAGGACTTTCTCCTAAAAAGGGGGTCAAACTTACTTTTACAGAAGGTTTCTATTCAGTAAAAGTTGTAGAATGTCTTGGAATATGTTGTTCATAATTATTATTAATTTGCTCCACATTTGCAATTATTTAATTCTTCAATTTCTGCCTCTCATTGTCACACTTGCCAGATGTCTGGCAAACCTATTGGTATTATTAATTATTTCCAAAACATGATATTTTAGAATTCTAAGTTGATAATTAATGTTTAAAATGGGAATATATTCCATTTCATCACTTTGGAATTTACATTTACTTTCAATTCTGTCACATGTACTGGTAATTGAATCAAGTTTGACATTTGTCAACTTATACCATTCAGTATAATCTCTGTCATTTCTTTTTAATTCACTGATATCTTATGTTAGTTTATTTAACATTGCATCAAGTTTACCAAGTTCTACATCAATACTAGATTTAACAAATTGTATTTCTTGTATTATTTGCATGGAAAGGTCCTGTTTATCCTTTCCTGCTCTTTGTCTGTGAATTACATAAGAGTCCTGGCTATATTGAAGACACTGTCCACAGCTGAAGGCTCCAATTTGGGGATTCTGTACCCTTGTGGGTAAGGTCTGTGCCAATTTGCTTTGCCTTTTCCCTTGCCCTGATTATTCTTGGGATCTTTCTTCGTCTTCTGAGGTCCTTTGGGCTTCTCTTTGGATGTTTCTGGAGCTGGTTTCTTCCAAAGCTGGAGTTATTTTCAATTCCTTCTTCTGGTCTACAGATAAAAGACTTTGGTTCTTCAACCAATTCTTTATGTTTTTGACTTTGTCTTTGCAAGACAATGGGCTCCACCCTCCTAAGCGTTCTATGGTCTTCTCCTTGCCCAGAAAGCTCTTGATGTGTAAGTAGGAGTTCATGGCCCCCTGCCAAAGGCTTGGGAATATTTCCCACTCCTCTTCTTTTGCTTATCTGAGCCAATTTCTACATTGGGACTGATATTCATCTATGGCGGCCACTTGGAAGTGGTTCAGCCCTTCAAATATTGCCTTCAATTAGTTCAGGTTCAGAGTTCACATCAAAGTTTGTTGGTACAGACCTTGGGGAATGGGGGGCAGTTCAGGCATCCTCCAGATGTGTCTTTCTTTAGGAAGACTTGTAAGACCTTGTCCAGGTCCATCTGGGTGGACTGAATAGCTGCTCCCATTTCTGGTATACACCATTTTTATGTCAATTCAAGAGAAAAATAAGAATTGAAAACAGAAAACACACACCTTTTGGTGGTTGTTTGGCTTGTTCTTTCTTAAATAAAGTGCCTCTTTTAGAAATTTTCATTTCAATACTGTCTTCAGATTCTGGACTTGTAATATATCTTTTGCTGAGTCTGTGACTATCTTCAGAGTATTTGATTAAAGACACTACAAAAAAAATTGATAGAAGAAAATTATTTTTTATACTTTTAAAAAAATGTTTAAGATTTTTTTATAAGTTTTCATTTTTTGATATCAAAGAATTATTCATTTTAAAGAAAAAAAATTGAAATTTAAGATTATGAATCATAATTAATTCAGAGTAGCTCAAGGAATAATTTTATAAGTTTTTGGATGTGAAAAAGCCATGTGTAAAACAATATAAAATTAAACCAAATTCCTCAATGAAAAAGATTTTAGGGACAATTTCAAAAAGGAAAATAATTTTAACTTCAAATTGAAATAAAAAATAATTAAATTAATATATTTTAGAACTTGAAAATATATTAATTAAGGGTACAAGGTTCAAAAAACACATCCAGGCCCCCAAATGTAAGATGTGTCTATGAAAATGTTGATAATATTACTATTAATCAAGAGTACTATGACTGTTCTTATGAAAGATAATAATAAAAATTATTATAACCACAATTAAATAATTAATTAATTATTTATTTCTTTTAATTGTTATACACTACTAGTGACTATAACAGTAAGCAGCAATTGTCTACTAGAATCAATTACAAGAAGTATTTAATAATAAAATTATTTTAACATATGATTATCTTTTGCAAGAATAATTATAAATATAATTCTTGAAGAAAAAAATTACTCAAGAAAAACTTTGAGAATTTAGATAGATTACTCACTAATAGTCCAAAGAATTTATTAAAGATAATAGCAGAGATATTTGACAGATAATTGTGGATTTTAATGGATCAAAATGGATTTATAACAGTATTACAACAATATATAGTTGACTTCTATGATTTCACGTCTTTCTGATTGATTCTGAAATATTAACACACTTATAAAATATCTTAACTAATACTTACTTGTTGGTAATAAAGGTATAATTGATTATTGTGGTTTTGAAGGATTTTCCATATTACCACCTCAAAGAGTTGATTTGAGCTTATTCACTCTATGGAGCTACCCTAGGTGAAATTTTGTATGGAATTCAAATCTGGCCTTAAATTCATGGTTTCACTTACTCAATAAAAAGGTATTCATCTTTTCTGAAATCAAAAATGATTAATTTTTAAGATATTCATGACTTATAGGTTATGCATAGTTCAGAATTTATTTTGAAGATAATTGTGGCCTATTTGGGTATTTAAAGTATACCTCAAGGCTAACAGCTTTATTCTTTTTATATAAGACTATTATATATTGAAAGACTCAAGTTAATATTCATTTTAATCATCAATCTTGACGTGATTAAATCAACTATTATTATTTTTTGTTATATTTCTCTCTAAAATCTCTAATTCCACATAAAAACTAGAATATTTGTAATTTCTTCTATTTTGAATTTTAAATACAATTTGAATAAGTCTTATTTACATTTTTAGCCATAAAATGATTCAAAATTATTCTATTAAGTGTAAAAAGTAGGTTATTTTCATCTTTTATAATAATTTTCTCCATATTACTTTTTCAATAATTCTTTTATTAATATAAATAATATTTATATTAATATATAACTTTAGTATTGGTAATATTATTGTGATAAAATTGTTTTTATTATGAAATAACAATTTTACATGCCTTTATTATTTTTTTGTAACAATAATAAAGTGCCATACATATATTAATATATTTATTTTCATTATATTAATTTTTGTAATAGAATTTATATTACTATATTTATTCAATAATATAAGTATTATTATGCCATAGCTATAATAATTCTTAATTCTTATAATTAGATTTAACTTATTATTTATTTTAATAAGGGCATCTATATTACAATAAGTAAGATATTGGTAATACTTACTTATTGTTTCATAGTAAAACCTTGCAGTTCCCAATCAAGAATCACTTTATACCAGATACATACCATTATACCACCAGGTAGATATTTATGTGACCAGTTATCCAGTAATATAATGTTTCCTTTCTGTGACTTGAAAATAGCTATCAATGTGGAATGAATATGAAGAAGATTTTATTATAAGATGACCTCTTAAAATCTCAAATATTATCTGCATGAACTTCAGCATTTAATTTCTCTTTTGTAAATTTTTTAGCTCAATATATGATTGAAAGAACCTTTCATAATTTAACAATCATATTTTCAAGGTATATTAAATGGAGAAGAAATGGGTTTTGTCAGTATTTTGAGCACCATCTTTGTGTTATTAAGAACATATTCTTCAGAATTTCCCGCCCCTGAAAATTATTGAGAGATTAATAAATATTGTATACTTTGTGTTTATAAAGTCAAAAAGAAAGAAAGTTTCAATTACCCTATGAATTTGTATATAAATTATAATGAGCTATTTTATTACTTAATGGTCTTCCAAATCAGGCTATCAATTACTTAGTAATTCTCTAAGAATTATGTGATATGGGAATAATATATCTTGATTAAGAAATTAAACAAATAGGAATTTAATCAATTAAGCATTAATCTCTATTGTTTAAAAGCACCATTTATTTCAGGAAAAAGTTCATCATTTCTCAATATGAGCCTTAATCTTTTGATTCAGATGACAAAATAAAAATTGATCAATATTCAAATATCAGAAATTATGAAATGGTTTTGCAAACTAATATCAAGAAGGCTCAGCCATAACCATATACGTCAATTTCAAACATTTTGATCACTTTAACTTGGTATACACTTCCTTCTTAAATGAAACACACAACCAACACTTCTTGAAAGAAGCTCTGTGGACAAGAATTGAAAGCTTTCTTACAGTTAAGCAATGGAAATCCTTGGAGTTTTTAAAGAGGATTTGATAAGGTAAACCTTTCACATTCAGATATCATCATAATTAAAAAAATATGCTTTAATTTCAGCTTTCAGGTGAAGAGAAGCTTCTTCATTGTATTTAAATTTCAATAAATTCAGAACATATGTTTGGGAAAAACATCCTTTCATCATTAGTATTTTTAATATACAAACATTTGTGTCCCAAGTAATATGTTTTGGCGGCTTTTTTTTGTAAGAGGTTTTTTTTGTATTTGAGTTTAGATTTTACATAATCTACCTCAAAATTTCATTCTGTTCAAATAATATCAGAAATGTAGTAGTAATCCAAAAGTTTTCAGCCAAACAATTTAAATTTTAAGCTCAAAGATGGGAAATTTTTGGCATTATTTTTAATTTTAAATTCATCTTCACAAGTATTTTTGGTACTGGAAGCTCTTCAGAGCATTAAATCTATCATTATAAAATTTTTTTAATCTTTTTTCAAATTTTATATTATATCTGAAGTATGTCACTGGAACATAAAATTTTGCATTCTAGTTACTGGGAAAAATGAAAGCATGAGATGTACTCTGGCTGTAAGGTTGAGATTGAGCCCCACTTTTTTTGAGAGGAATATGTGAACTATGATTTGTTTTTAGGAAGAAAAAAGTGACATGTTACTCAGATTCTATAGAGTGGTGTGTATATGAATTATATTATCTGCTTTAAAGTGTATCTTTCATTATAAATTCTGTTGCATCACTCACTACACACTACTACTAATGATAAATTTCAAGCCACTAACCAATACATAATTGGAAAATGTGAGTGTCTTCTATCAGTTAATATTTCAAAAATATCATATGACAGCTGAGGTTCTCCATCAGTTTCTTTCATTTCCTCTTTAGATTAACCTCCCTTCAAAGATGATTGAAATAATTGCACATTTATTTTCAAACACATGGAATCACTCAGCTTATGCCCATTTCCTTGCACTTATGGATCATAAAAATAATATCTTCCAATGCTAAAACGGTTGGGGGTTGGCTTATATCACCTTGTGCAGACAGCCCCCACAAGCTAGCTCTAAAATCCATAGGTCATTCATATTGGGTAGTGTAAACAGCCCCCAAGAACCAGCTTCAAATGTCTGGGGGTGGTTTGATCCCACTAGTGTAAAAGGTCTTATGACACTATCTCCAAGACTGTGGGTTTGGTTACAAAAAGGGTTTGTAAAAAAACACCCTAAAACCAAATAACAATTGGAGGGGTGCTGTTTCCAGAAACCCCCCAAAACTAAATCTAAGAGCAAGGGCTCCTTTGGCACTAGCTAGTCCTAACAACCTTTTAAATCCAGCTGTAAAGGTCCATGAGGTTGTTTGCATCAGCTAGTGCAAATAAATCCCTGAAAATAGTGGTAAAAGGCCAGGTGTTTCTTGAATTAGCTAGTGCAAACAACCCCCCAAAACCAGCTGCAAAAGGGGGGGTTGTTTCCATCAGCTTCTGTGAACAACCCCCCAAAACAAGCAGTAAAAGGATGGGGGGTTGTTCACATTAGCTTCTGCAAACAACCCCCCAAAAAAAGCAGTAAAAAGCCAGGGAGTTGTTTTCATCAGCTAGTGCAAACCCCCCCCCCCCAAACACTGCCTGTAAAATGCCAGGGGTTGTGAACACCAGCCTCTGCAGTGTAATGATATTGGAGGTGGACCCTAGCAGCACCAGTCAAGAAAAGCACTGAGGCATAATGGGTGGTTTCTCTCTACAGTAGCAGAGCTGGGAGGCTTCCCAATGGAAGGAAGCAAGGAAACCCTCATTTCCTGCCACATGGGTGATTTTAGCCCATGACAAAGTGAGAAAGTAGTAAAAATTCAAGGCTTACCAACTACACAACTGGCGGGTAGGTGACATTCCATGCTGCAGCATTGTCCTGACCCTGTTCCACATTGACTAGGGTTACACTTGTGTTGGAACCAAAAAAACAGAATCCTCTTTGTTAATTCTAAAAAGCCTCAGGGTTTGTGGTTTGAAAGGGGAACATTGAATTATTTCAGTTAAAAGCCGTTTGAGGTTAGAAATGATCTCTTCAAAAGGCTTCCAAACAGACAAGTAATTCAAGCTCCTAAACAAAAATTTGAGGATGCCAAGAGTGTCAAAAGAGACTTTCCCTTGTAGTTTTCAACATTTTTCAAGCCGTTGTTATTTGAGACAATTGAGCTAAGCACCAAGGGATGTCTAACAAAAACTCTACCTATCAATCAACGCTCCCGTAGAAAAATACAAGGATGCAGAGAGTTTTAGAAAAACATTAACTTTTACTTTTAAGCCATTGTTCTTTGAGTTCAACTGCATTTCCAATTAAATAAAACATAGCAATTTGTGGAATTTTTCCTTCTATATTCGCTCTCCAACCCTCCTTTTCCTCCTAAATATTCCCATCTAAGGCTTTCTTTTCACCTAATCAATCACTTACTTGGTTGATTATTATCTCACTGCACAGATAACATAATTAACTAATTTTGATTTGTTTAAAACATTTTTTTGTGTTTTTTGATTTCAACCAACTTTTTATTTTCATTTGATTACTGGACCTCTCTTAATTCTTTCCATTTGTTTAAATAAATATGGTCTTTTCCTTTACAGCCAACATTTAAAATGAACTCTAATCCTACTTCTAGAAGCTAATCTCATCAGGCCAACTTTGAACAAATGACAGATACCTTTTCTCAGCGTGATGGAGTAATCGCAAGATTGATGCAGCAAGCAGAAAGCAAAGTTGCAGCTGGCAATAACCCTTTCCAGAGCAACAATCAGAAAAAAGAAAAAGGGAAAGGGTGCAGCATAAGTTTTTGAGATCAAGTGCCCAAATCCTTCAATTCAAGTAGCAGAGGAAAATCAATGAAACCAACCACCAACCCCCATGCTTCCCAGACCAGACCAGTCTCACCAATAAAGTGGAATCCGATTCAAATGCTTATGTGTGATGCACCACCTGACTTCAAATACACAAAAGTAAGGAATGAATCAGGTCATCTTAACTTCAAGTAGCTGATTTGGTCATAATACATTTAGGAAGCATTCTACGTACACATCAAGCTTTTGTGGGGAATGCTTACACCAGCAGAATTACCAACATCTCCAGATAAACAATTACTGAAGGAATTTTACCAATGATTTTCAAGTGTTGAAGAGGTTCAAAGTGTGGCACAGAACTCTCAAGGTGTTAAATTGATTAATGAAGCCCAGGTCCAAGCTTTATGTGATGCACATTGCATAAAAAGAAAAATTGGTAAAAATATCATCAACATGCAAGATTTCTACTTTACATATGTTCATGCAATGCTTGCTAAGCTTGGAATTCATAGCTGGGAACCCAATCTAGAAGAAGCACCAGATTCATTGTACAATGGAGCTTGCCTCATTGTGGCCTTGATGACATTTTGACAAATAGCATGCAGCAGGGCCTATCAATACATGCAAGCCAGCCTTATGTACTGTAGTGATATTGGCTTGCTTGGTAATGCATATAATCACTATGTGCACTATGTATTGGCTGAAAAATTCAGAAAAGAGAATAAAGAGAAGGGATGGAATGAGCGAGATGTAGAGAGGAGAGTAATACAGTGTGCAAGGAAAAAAGTAAGGCTTTATTTCACAATAATCATTATCAATTAAAATGAGACTAACCAATTGGGTCTGTCAAAATAGTTATGGTATTGTTGTTACAAATCTTTGTTTGCACACAATTATGCTCAATGATACCAAATTGTTGCATCAGATGTCAATGCTCATAGTGATGATGAGTATAACTCGAAGGCTGGTATTTATGTAATCAAAACACTGCCATACCGCTCTGATAATGCAGCGGCATTCTTTCAAAGGCTGGACTTGAAAATGAAAGAAGTTGATGCCATGATGGGGCACAGATCACAACAGTGATTTCTCCATCAACCAAAGATCCCAATTGTTTCTGAATTTGAAAAAACACCTCAAGATGTTCTCATTGAATTCTATCAACTTTAATGCTTCAACAAAAGATTTGGGCCACCAATTTATCAGAGGTTGTGTTTGTTCTTGTCAAAGATTTACCTTCTGGCTCCAAAAAACATCCTGAAAAAAGGCTTGGGAATATGACCTTCAATCACAAGTACTGGGAGTCCACCATTAAAGATTACCAAATCGAGCCTGGCACACCCGAGAGTAGTGATTCTGATAGCGAGGCTGACTAAAGTGTAAATTTAGATGCACCAAACACTCAACACAATTTTTACAACCATGTCCTGAGTGAGTAATTCAGCTATAATGGTGAAAGTTATTTGGAGCTATTTGAAGAAGAAGAAGAAGAAGCTTATCAAAATCAAGCGAATTGTGGTGAAGATGTGGTAATGTCAGATGCTTGGGATCCACACAACAAGAGGGTTAATCACAGAATGGATTACTTTGAACAAAAAGTGTGTGAATGAAGTTTCTATACTCCTTTTCTCTTTAGATCATTGAGAATTCTCATAGGTTTATGTAGTGGTCTGATTGAAAATGAAACATACATAGTTTGTTCTTGGAGGTTATTTGTGAATAGTTCATGGCTTTTAATTTGATAGTTATGTTTCAGTTCTTATAAATAATAATAAAAAAATATAAAAATAGGATTGTATTTTGTAAAAATCTGATTATGCTTTTTGTTTGTGTTAGATTGACAGCAAGTAGATTGTAAATAGGCTTTCAAGACATGGTCAGAAATTTGATTGATAATTTTAGTATTGGAAGAAAAAATATGATTCAATTTTTAAATAGTTAATTCATGTGATATTTCATGATACATCAAGTGTGAATAGATTGTAAATAGATGGTCTGATACTTAGGATAGTGAATTTAAAAACATGTCTCAAAGTTTTCAATTTTTATGTGGTATTATAATTCTTGTGAAAAAATTTTGCTTACTATTGAGATTCATATAGGTGATACAATGTGAGACCAAATCATAAAATTTCAGGTGAAGAATTTTTTATTACCATCAACCGGACCGTTATTGTATTTCAATACCCCCTTTTTTAATCATATGAACCAACACACTTGCCTCTCTGCAACCCAATGCTCCATTTGGGAGCTCTCTGTATGCTGCTGTACCTAAGGTGTGAGATGCTGATACTATTTTGATTTGAACTATTTGACTTACATGTATAACTGTAAATCTTTCAAATGCCTTTAACAACCATCCATCTCCATCCCAATTCCTCTCCACCATGAGTTCCTCCTCTGAGGCTTTCTTCATCACTTTCAGAATACTAAGCACCCTACCAAATCAAATATTTTGGGAAGACATATACTGAATGAGATTGTTAGGTTTGTTCTTACATATTAAGTTTCCATTTTTCTTGATTGTTGATAACTCTTTTGTGTAGTTTAGAAATACTTGTGCACCATCAGGGTGAGGTAGTTGAGAATAATCCTGAAGATTTGGTGTTGTCTTTTGCAAATACAATAGCAGCCTTATGTACATGTGATCATCCAGTTCAAAATCCACTTCATGGCTTTCTTTTTTTTGTTTCAGAAAAGATTAATTCATCTTTAACAATGAGCTTTTGCCATTGAACAAATGATTTCATGATTGTTAAGCCAAATTTACCTTCAGAATACAAAATTGTTAGTCATAAGCTGCAATGTAATATCTTACTGACTCACCAATTTGACCAGAATTTGGGATTTGTTGCAAGATACCATTCAATCTCTCACCTGAAAATTCTGAAACTCCATTCAAAGTCCCCCACTTCTTGAGCTGCATTTCTATATTCAAGGCATAGTGGTGATTGGGGTTTATTGTACAGCCTTGGAATAGTCTTTTGGAGGATTCACAGTAAGTGAAATATTGTTCTCCAAAATGTAAGCAGTTGGAAACAGTGATTGATTTTTGTTCCAAAATATGTGTTCATTCCACCAATGCAGCAATATTTTCAACTAAAATTCAGGTTTTGACAGCTTCGGTTGGGTTTTCAGATAAATTTTCAATCTCTCCAAGCAAGATATCAATTTCTGCTAATGGTAACTAAATTGAGAACAGTTAGTTCCTTTTTCTTGCCTCAATTTTACCCTCTTTTGCCTGTCCAAGCCATTGTGGGATGCAAGTGACACCAAAAGGAACCCTAACCTTTTACAAAGCTGAAATCATGTTGTGTGTTTGTTCCCATGAAAGACCTGACTGAGACAATGTATCTCCATCCTTCATTTGAAAGTCATCATCTGAATCGTGGTTTTGGGTTTTGTTTCCCATTGGTTGAACTTTTTCAAAATCTCACTTCCATCTATTTTGGAAATGGTGTTGAATAATCCCTTCAAACCAATTGTGCATGATCCCAATGGGTATCATATGCACAGGATCCCAATAATGCAAACAATTCCTCTCTGACCACCTGACTCCTGTTTTCTTGACCATCCTTGTGTGTTCTGTCTCATTTCTAAGCTCTTTAAATCCATGTGAACATTCTTTCACAATCCGTTTCTGGCGTAGTCTTCCCAAATGTAATTTCTGAATCTTGGCCTTTGGACATTCGCACCAAAAACAAAACAGAGCTGCAGAGTGAGAAGAAAAACCCGCCAATTTGTTATTTGCTACTAGATCTCAAATTAAACACCCAAGACGTACAACCACCTTGCCACCTTGAGGATAACGGGGGGTTTGAATAATGATACCTGAATCAAGATGAATAATTTCATCAACAAAGATGCATAAGATGTTATTGATAGTCACCATATTTGGCTGTGTGGGTTATGGAGCCAGGCCTGAAATGAAAGTGTTGTGGACCTTCCATCGACTGGTTGGTAGAAGGTTCAGACAGTTTAGAGAAAGAACCCCAAACAATACTTGTTTTCCAGCAGCTTTGTTTGAAAGAGGATTAAGCCAATCAGTAAGGAGGCTAAATGCCAGCTCTAGTGTTGTTGAGCTTTGGATTTTTTTGGTTTGGGGGTAGAGGGCCTCCCATTCTGGTGATTGTTGATAGTTGTAAATGGAATTGCATGTAGTAAGTAAGGATTTTTTCCAATCTTCAATCTATTGCTCAGTTTGAGGAACAAACCATTCAAGCCAATTTTTGAAATCTTGGGTGACATAAACTGAAAAGGGCCTTCTTTTTCTGAGATATTGTTGAGATCTAGAAGAACGCATTGAAACCCTTCTGATGTGAGGTAGAGACCTAATTTAATGGAAAGGATGAAACAAAAACATGCCACATTGAACAGATGTTGGGAAGCTCTTGTATTGACATTGATGGGGGGCTGTTTCAAAATCATAAGCTGAATAACATTTCAGAAAACAAACATATTGATACAAATCTGAGGTAAGGTTGAGTTTCTTAACCATGGTTTGCACATCCTTGGGAATCTGTGGCTAATTATCTTCACTTTGATTGATTTGTCTTGAAAGGTTGAAAATATTCAGGAGGTACTTTCAAGAGATTAGACACTTCTCTCGCCTCATCCCACCAACAATGTATAGCCATGCAATAAAGCAAAGCATTAGGCCTAATTCATCAAACGGATAAGATCAGAATTCATTCAAAATGAAGTATTCAAACAACTTATGACTCAATTTCATGAAACTATTTTCAGTACAATATTCAATCATTTGTCTTTTGTCAGTTTGATCTGGTGGTTCTTGAGCACTCTTTGAGTTTTCTTTTTCAGATAGGGTAGTTTTTGAGATGATATTGGATAGGATTCTGTCAGATTGGCAATACTTTGCCCAATGGAGATTATGAGTCCTCTGAGAAACAAGAACACCTTGACTTTTCTTGCCATTTTAACTGGTAAAATTGTACTTGACACATTGAGGGCAATTGCATACTTCCATTTGTTTTTTGAGGGTTGAATAGAAGCTGATTCAAAAAGAATTTCAAGATAAAAACTTTTTTATGGTTGAAAAGAAGCTTACTGGATAAATTTATAATCAAAAGAGATGTTGAAACAAAATAAATGTAAAAAATATTGATTTCCTTTTGATTAGAAAAACAGAAGTTGGGTCAAAAGTAATTTTAACAAAAGATGAGACAATTGTGTCATCACAGGGGGTCAGGACAACACCGCAGAATGGAATGTCACCTACCTACAGGTTGTGCTAAGAGAGGAACAATTGGATGTTGCCAGTTCATCCACAAACACTGTCCTTAACAAAAAAAATCAAGAAAATCTTTTCCTACGAGTTTTTTTGCAAAAACCTATTTTTGTAACAGTTTTTTTCAAAAAAAACTATTTTTCTACTAGTTTTTTTAAATAAACTATTTTTTTACTAGTTTTTTTTAAAAAAAAAACACTATTTTTGTGCTAGTTGTTTTTTAGAAAGACTATTTTTGCACCAGTTTTTTATCAAAAAAAATAGTTTTGTACTAGTTTTTTGCAAAAAATCTTTTTTCAACTAGTTTTTTTCAAAAAGCCATTTTATTATTTCTTGATATTAACTGTTTGTTTACTAGTTTTTTCAAAAAACGGTTTGTTTAGTAGTTTTTTTGCTAGTTTCTTGAAAAACTATCCTTTACTATTTTTCCTAGGGTCTTTTAAAAAAACCATTTTTAAATAGTTTTCCAAAAACAAAATCTAACTACTTTTTTGAAAGAAGATAGTTTTATGGAAAAAGAACACTTTTTTTCAAGGTTACTCTTTTTTTGGTGTAAAAGCTATTTTTTCTCAAAGAAAGCAGCTAGATTTTTAACATGAAAACACTTTTTTATCATTTTAGAAGAAAAGTTGATTTTTCTAGGAAAGATTTCCCAAGGAACTTTTCCTTTTGAAAATTCTGTTTTGTTTTCAAAAATATATATTTCTTTTCAAAGTAACTTTTTTCAAAAAAACCAAGCTATCAGCAAAGAATTATTTCTTCAACAAGGAAATATTTTTCTGTATAAAGATGTTATTTCTTTTTGAGTAGAACTACATATGTCAGGAAATATATTCTTTTTTTTCAAAAAAACTGAGACCTCCCAAATAGGTTTTTAAAGAGTCATTTTTTCTGCAAAAGGCCTAATCTCAGTCAAAACCTTCAATTTTATTCAAACTGAATCATTTGATTTAAAACTCCAACTTTGAAACAAGAAACCATTTTTTTTTGCAAAAGCAACCAATGGCATTCAACTTAATAAAACAAGATTTTTCTACTAAGTAAATTTTTCTTTTAAAAAACTCTGAGTTTTCTGAAGAAAGAAAAAATTATTTTTTTATCAAACATGCTTTTAAAAAATGGTTCCCATCTTACTGAAGGGAAAAGACTTTTCTTATCCAAAAATTAACTTCAGAAACCCTTTTTTGAGTTCAAAAAAAATATGAAAATCCAGAAATAATCCTAGACTATCACTGAATTTATAAAATTATAAAATTATAATGGGATTATTCAAAAGGAAAATTTGTATTCCTCATAGAAAAACTAACATGTAATTTCTTTGGATCACACCTAAATGCAAAAATACTATCTATCAATTTTGCATAAAGATAGTAATTCACATGTGTGAAAAAAATTATATTTTGGATCAGGAAATTCCAATTTAGAGATTATTTCATTTATACAGTTCACCAATAATCAGAAAAGTATGAAATTTATAGTATCCATTGAATTATTTATTGCTTCAAACTATTTGTGAAATTCAACATTATGTTGTTCTCCTCCATTCCTTGAAGGCATCACTTAATTTTTTTTCAGTGATCTTAATAAGTACTTGTCTCTTCTATAGATTCAATTTGTGTCATGGTAGCTCTATGATATAGCTTTAAAATGATAATAAAAAGCTATAACTGTGAGTGTGACACAGAAATAATGATGATAATTTAGTCAGTAGATGGTTAAAAGGGCTATACTAAAAGAATTTAATGATGGTAAGTGCTATTGATAGCCCTGGGTGCAGTGTTTATCTGTTGGTTTACAATAATAAACCCTACAATAATTCAAAATATAATTATACCTGTTTAATTCTAGGGGGACCACATAATAATATTGAGAACAGAATGACGGCTTGGCCTTCTGGTG
Organism: Austropuccinia psidii; assembly: GCA_023105745.1. NCBI lineage: Eukaryota > Fungi > Basidiomycota > Pucciniomycetes > Pucciniales > Sphaerophragmiaceae > Austropuccinia > Austropuccinia psidii. Next base: position 25,228,273 of record JALGQZ010000009.1, on the reverse strand, counting down.
AGGAAAGGCCTCCTTTTATCTTGTTCTAGGGTAGTGGGAGGTTATTTACCTCTGCACACGACCACAGAGTGGAACCTTTCACTACTGTGGTCTTGTTTATGGCTCTAAAAAAACAATACAGACTTGTATTGGGTGGAAATGTGGCTTTAAAGCCACAAGTTGTCATTTTTACCCTATAAAGGGTCAGAATTTTCACCAATGGAGTTTACAGGTGTGTTCTGGTGCTTCTCACATGTCAAAGGCTGTACAGAAAATTCCTTTATTACTCCTATTTGTCAATTTTAGAGAAGTTAAAGGATAAACAGAATCTAATTCAATTTATTAGCAGTTACTTCAGTTTTATGGACAGCTGTCCCATAGTAAGATCTCATACTGGCTAGTGTGGGATTACAATCTTAGAGCCTGAATATCTTTGGCAGTTTTGAAGATATAGAGCTCAAAAGTGGCTCATTTTGTAGCCCTTGATAATTTCTACACAATGTATACTCATTTGATATAGCTAATATTAAAAATGGAAAAGCGATACCAATTCTAAATTCCATCATCAATCTGTGGATTTATTATGAATCCTGTATTGATCTTGTTTGCTCCATAGATATGGTTCTGGAGGAGATATGAGGAAATGGATGGAATAATCAGAAATCTCTGATTGTTCTCTTTCCAAAGAGACCCCACTTTGGGTATCTCATACTAAAACTGTAGAAGTTGTATGAGAGGTGAATATTTTATTCACCCTTATTTGGCTCTATTTTTGCCATAACTTCTATAGGTTTTGGTGCTAGCTCAATTTGGCTAGTACCATTGTATAGCCCTAGTTTAGATCTTTAATTTAAAGACCCATTTGATGTGGTTCAGCTTCTTTCTCTGAATTTCAGATGAGAGGTGAAAATTAAGGTTTATGCTCAGCAACTGCTTTGATCTTGAACAACTTTGTTATTATTTGTCGTATGATTATGGTACTTGCATATTTGGAAGGAGGTGAGTTTCCTCCTTCTTTTGATACACTTTGAACCTGTTTGGCTCAGCTCCATGTTCTGGTGGTATTTTTCTGTACCATTGGCTTATGGTATTCTGGAAGTCATGCTTGTGCTCTGGTTTTGAGTCCCAGGCTGACATACCCTCCCTCTAAAAAAGGATCATTACTTATGAGACTTTCTTTTTCTGTATGAGGAAATAGGTCTAATGTGGTCTATATGACCTTGTGCTAACAGCTTCCTTGTGGACATACACTCCCTATTGGGTGGTTTATGTTTCAATCAATCCAAATGTTGTGTGATTCTTTTCCTTATTGTTAAGTGGAATGGTCTGATTTTTTCTGTTTCATGGTCCTCAGGTTCTACTGAATATTTATCATTTTGGCTTGGTTCACTATATTAATCATCTCCACAGCCATTCCCCACACTGTTAGAGTCAGATTCAGAACCTTCATCGGTATTTCTTGTCTCTTACTCTCTTGGAAATATCTCTTCCCTGTCTTTGGGACAATAATCTCCATAGTTATTGAGTGATCCCCACTCATGACATATTCTTGTCTTTCCTAATTGTTCTGGATCATGAGCTTATTTGGTTTCCAGGATTGGATTTTCCCTGTTATCACCAGTACTATGGGTATCATATCTACCAATAGATGTTTTACTCCTGACCTTCTGAAGAGTAGTTGAAATGTCATCTAGAGTGCAGTCCTTGTTGCACCTGCTTTTTACTGCATGTTCTAAATCCCCTGGCTCTTGTTCAAAAAGTTTGTGATTCCTCATCTTAATGTTCATATGAGTATCTATGGCTTTAAGTCTTTTAGACTGTTTGAGACACCACTCATAAGGATCCTTGTCCACTGAGTATTTGTCATTCTCAAATGACATGGTCTTTTGCCATATGAAAGTACTATTACTTTACTTTTGGATTATCTGACCCTTCTGCAATTTATTTCTTTCATTTCTGTCACCATGAGCAAAATGGCTACACCTGACAGCAAGTGTTGCATTTGGAAATTAGGTTGGACCTCTCCTAGACAGAGCTTGGAACCTTCCTTTGAACTAGGTTGAACCCAGGATTTAGCTTTTTGTTAGTATTCCAAATTATTCCAAGCCACTGGAGTATTACAGAAGCTAAAGAATTATCTTCCTTTCTTGATTGGATGGAACAAGTATATAGTATATTATATGAAATTGTCAGCCTGTGACTCAAAGCCAGAGCACAAGCATGACAGCCAAATACCATAAATCAATGGTATAGCCAAGATACCACCAAAAGATGGAGTTGAGAAAAATCAGCTCAAAAGGTATCAAAGAAAAGAGGAAACTCACCCCTTTCCAAATATACAAGTCCCATCATCATAGGATAAAGAATAACAAAGTTATTCCTGCTCAAAGTTGTTTCTGAGCATAAAACTTAATTTTCACCTCTCATCTGAAATCCAGAGGAAGAGGCTTAACCCCATCAAATTGGTGTTAAAGATGAAGCTCTTACTTTGGGCTATACAATGGTACTAGCCAAATTGAGCTAGCACCAGAATTACAAAAGTTATGACCAAAATAAGGTCAAATAAGGGTGAATAAAATATTCACCTCCCATCTAACTTCTACAGTTTTAGTGTGAGATACCTAAAGTGGGGTCTTTTTGGAAAGAGAACAATGCATCATATCTTATGGTTCCATTCATTCCCCCATATCTCATCTATAACAAAAGTTATGGGGCAAACAAGCTCCATACAGCTTTCAAGTAAAACATATATATGTACAAAAAATCTTGTACATGGCATACCTTTGCCATATTTTATAATAACCATACCAAATGAGGTATCATTTTTGTATAACACATTCAGGGATACACAATTAACCAAATTTGAGCTTGATCTCTCAAAAACTGAAAAAGTTGTGGAAGTTTCAACCTCAAAATCCCACAGCTAGACCAATACAGTCTCACAGTGGGATATTCTCCCATAAGTATAATTATGAGGTGTCAAACAGACAAAGGAGCTTCTTTATAGTTAAATACCTCATAGTTTGGTCAATACTGGGCCCTTTACAGGTTCTTTAGAGCATTCTACACGTCATACACGTCAGAAGAGGGCTATGTGGTCCCCAGATTAAGATTTTCACCTTGTATTGGTTAAAACTGCCAAGATGTGGTTTCAAAACCACATCTGAGCCCAATACAGAGAATACAGGCACTACGAAAGCCACAAGCCAGTATCTGGAAGTGAAAAACCTTCACTTCCTCTACGTGAAAAGGTCTACAAGCCTTTTCCACCCAATTTTAGGATAAAAAGGTACCTTTTCTCCACCAGAAAAGGTTTCCTCATCCTGCTCTTGAATTCCTATGTAGTAAAACTGTCAAAAACAGTTATACTCTTGGAAAAGAACCAGGTATAATTAGAATTTCAATTATTGTAATCCAACAGTTAAAGCTGCACCCAGGCCTTCCAACAGCGCTCACCACCACTATTACTCAATAGTCAAGCCCTTAATACTCTTATTTAAACCTTTATAATCATCAATAAATCATTTATTATCATTTTTCACCACTTCACAGTTACAGTTAAAGCTTGTAAATAGTTATTAATCTGCTTCATAGACTCAGCCTGACATTTTGGAGGCCTGGCTGTGTTTTTAGACTGTTTGGACCTTATAAGTCAGTTTTATCTCTTATTTTCTTCATTCTGACACTTTTGTTTCTTTTTTTTTGGGCATAAACATTATTAAAAAATAAGCATAATATATCTCTTATATTTGTTTTTTTGAGTGGTATATACTATATACCACTGTGTTTTCTTTCATTTTAATTGCCTTATTGTGTGGTTGATTATAATATAATCACCACAAAACCCTTATTTTTGGCATGTTTTGCATATTAAAACACCTTAAGCCATTAATAAAGTCCTTTTTTGAATAAAAAGGACACCTATTACCATAAAATCAACAAAATTAGAGGTGTGGTTGGGTATATTGATAATTTCAATGACCCTTTACATAACCACTTCCAGATTGTACTTTCTAATTACAAGTTAATCTGTGAGATACTGGTATACAAACATTGTACCAGATATCCATAAGCTGTATTTCTAATGTGTATTTGTTAATTTCAATTACACTGTCATAATACAAGGGCACAATATAGCAATATATTTCCCAGAGGTCATTCATAGATGTGCAAATAGCCTTTCAAGAAGTCTTAACCGACATTAAGCCCCCTTTTCCTGTTTGATTAAGTGGAATGAAACTACATCCCACTTGAGACCCAGTCACAGGCCAACACACCAGTGACACCCTCAGAAACAGAGGGCAGCAAGGGTAAAGGAAAGAGGCACAGTGAAGGCCTTATCATAGCAAAGAAGTCAACACCAATTCCAACGCAGAGGAATAGAAAACCACAAAACTCTGCATCAATCCAAGGTAAACTAACATTAACCACTTGTACAGGGAAGATTACAATTATTAACCCAGTTGTAACCTCCAAATGCAAATTTCCAAAAGCAATAGATGGCAAATTTGTACAAGGGACAGTCAAAGGTAAATACCCTAAGAACCTTAAGTTTTTGACTGCTTGCAAACACTGATATGTCACCTGTACACCTAAGAAACCTTGGCTTCCAAATGAACCAACCAGAGGACAGAGAATGCTTTTCCAGAACCAGGACACCTTGGATGCAGTGGTGTATGGCAAAATATTGAGTGAAATCATACCCACTCTTCCATTCACATTCCAATTCAACAGAAACCTCAAACCAGAGGACTGGAAGCATATGAATCAAGTTCTTCAGCTCCACCAACTCCTCAAAGACCTTTTTTCAATGGAGCATGGACAACAAGAGGTTCAACCTAGCATCCCACTGGGAAGAACTTGGGGCAAGTTGCCAGAAGATATCTCTCAAAGAGATAGACTTCAGAGACCTTATGGTAATCACCAATGATTGGAATACGACCAGGAAGTTCAGCTCCTGGAGGTGAGGGTAAACAGGATAATGGAGAATCAAGCCACTATCCAAGTTATAGAAGAACAACTGACCCAGTCAGGGAATACTCAGATTCCTTCAGGCTCACAAGGAGTAGGCCAAACCAGCTCTCCAGTGGCTTCACACCATTCCGGAACCAGCAGATCAGTGGCCAAGAGTCATCATTCTTCACAATCCCAGGAAGTTTCCAGGAGAAGACAAGGACAACAGGGCAAAAACAAGACCTCTTACAACCAAAGGCAGAAAGAGTCAGACCCAATGATACATAAGCTGTTGGACTTGGTGAAAGAAGTACACAAGAGCCAGAAATAGCTGTACATACTTCTAGAATCAGTAGCCCCATTAATAGAAATATTACCCCCACTCATATTGAACATAATATTGATACACCTGAGAGTAACTCAAACAGTGATGCACTGTGGTTACGAATGTCCCAATTTTCTGAGAAAACTCAAAATCAGTTTGCAGAACTCCAAGAAATCCATGAGAGGATGAGAACATTAACAGCCACAATGGAAAAAATTGTCAAAACTCTTCAAGAAGGACATGCTCAATTTATCAAAGCCTCTGAAGATACCAAGAAAATACTGAATCAAGTCTTTGAAGAACAACACCACAGCAAAAGGTACAGGGATTGTCTGGATCAAGACATGAGCAAACTGTTTAAAGTCTACCATAACATGAATCCCCAACCAAAAGGCCATGTTATGGATAATCCATACACTCAAGAAGATATCAAACCATACGTGCTTTTGGAGAATAGGGCAAGATCTCCATCTCAATACCAGGATGGAGACAATATGTCTTCTTTTGAGAAGGAAGCCTTGAAACAGCTTCCAGAGGCCTCAAGCTGGCCCAAATTCCCTGGAACAGGAGAATATGATTATATGGAGCTCATTGATTATATTGATGGACTCTTCATTGATGTACCAAGCATACCAGACTACTGGATTACTGCTAGACTTAATACAGCATTCAAAGGACATGCTAGTATTTGGTACACGGAAATGAAAGAAATCCATGGCAGAAGGAACTGGCCATGGTGGAAGAGTAAAACTATCCAATAGTATAGCATTGGTACTTGGATATGGACCAATACCATGTCACTTGAAAATGACAAGTACTCTGTGGACAAAGACCCATATGGGTGGTGCCTCAGAAATTCTAAAAGACCTAAAGCCATTGATCCTCAAATTAATATTCAGATTAGGAATCACAAACTCCTGATATAAATGCCAGGAGAACTAGAGAATGCAGTAAAATGCAGATGCAACCATAATTTCACTCTAGATGAAATTGAAAATACCTTACAAGACATAAGGAAAGGAATAAATATAAGGAAATATTTCCCATATAAAAGCAGTGGTTTCAGAGAGAAACAACCTTTCAGGGTAGAGTTCAAAGACAAACCCAGAGAAAGAGTGGCAGAAGTGACTAAGAAGAAGAATTCTTGTCAGGATGAGTCTATGATAAAGAAGTAATAAGGCTAATTACAAATTTAACTATGACTGTTAAATGGATAAAAGGTATCAAAAAGGTTTCAATTATAAATAAAAAGGGCTTTACTAATGAGAATTAGTGGTGGTGAGCACTGTTGAAAACCCTGGGTGCAGCTTTATCTGTTGGGTTACAATAATAAATGACTACAATACTAAATTTACACTATAACCTGGTTATTTTCCAAGAGTATAACTGTTTTTGGCAGTTGTACTATGTAGGAATTCAAGAGCAGGATGGGTATTCCTTTTCTGGCAGTGAAAAGGCCTCCTTTTATCCTGAAATGGGGTGAAAAGGCTGCTAGACCTTTTCACATGGAGGAAGTGAAGATTTTTTCACTCTCCAGAACAGGCCTGTATAACCTGTATTGGGCGCAGATGTGCTTTTGAAACCACATCTGAGCAGTTTTCACCAATACAGGGTGAAAATTTTCATCTGGAGGCCACACAGCCTGATTCTTATGTGTATGACACGTAGAATGCTGTACATAAAATGTATGGGACCCCAGTATTGGATGAACTATGAGGTATTGAAGTGAAAACAAGCTTCTTTGTCTGTTTGACACCTCATAATCATGGTTGTGGGATATTATCCCATGGTAAGCCTGTATTGGCCAAACTGTGTGATTTTGACCTTAAAACAGCTATACCTTTGTCATTTTTTGAGATATCAACCACAAAATGGGTTCATTGTCTAGCCCTGTATGTGTTCTACACAATTGTACCTCATTTTATATGTTTATCATTAAATATGGCAAATGTATCCCATGTACAAGCTTTTTGTACATATGTGTGTTTTAGGTAAAAATCTGTATTGGGCTTGTTTTCCTTATAGCTTTTGTTCTACATGAGATATGTGGAAATAAATGGCACCATCAGATATTCCATATTGTTCTCCTTCAAAAAATACCCCACTGTAGGTATCTCACACTAAAACTGTAGAAGTTAGATGAGAGGTGAATATTTTATTCACCTTTATTTGGCCTGATTTTGACCATAACTTTTGTAATACTGGTGCTAGCTCAGTTTGGCTGGTACCATGTGATAGCCCTGACTTAGAGCTTCATTCTGAACACTCATTTTATGGGGTTAAGCCCCTTACTCTGTATTTTAGATGAGAGGTGAAAATTAAGGTTTGTGCTTAGCAACAGCTTTGAGCAGGAATAACCTTGTTATTCTTTGTCCTATGATGATGGGGCTTGTATATTTGGAAAGGGGTGAGTTTCCTCTTTCTTTTGATACCTTTTGAGTTTATTTGGCTAGGCTCCATGTTTTAGTGGTATCTTGGCTATACCATTGATTTATGTTATTTGGCTGTCATGCTTGTGCTCTGGTTTTGAGTCACAGGCTGACATACCCTCCCTCTAAAACAGGCTCATCATTTATGAGACTGTTCAGTCCTTCTGGAGGCTCTTAATCTCCTTAAATGAAGGTTCCCATCTGGTATGGAATTTTCATTAAGTCTGATCTTCCTGGCCTTGAGGATTTTCTTCACTGGTCCAGGGGAATCCTTCACCTCCACTATTTCTGGTGGTGTGGGGTTCTTCTTCCTGGAGGGGAATTTATTCTCCTCTGTCTGGAAGTATGGCTTGACTAAACTCATTGGAAAGACTGGGTGTTTCCTGGAAAACTCCTCTGTGAGTTTGACTTCCACTGCATTTTTCCCTATCAATTTAATGATAGTGAAGTGCCCTACAAATGAGTTTCTCACCTTTATGGGTCCTTTGAGCTTATTGAAGTTAATTGTAGACACTAACACTTGGTCCCCTTCTTTAAAGTCAGGTTCCATATGTGATGTGACCCACCTCTGCTTATTATATTCTTTTGCCTCAGCTATGCATTTGGTAGCTGTGTCACAGGCCCTCTTCCACATTCCATGGAAATCCTTGGCTGTGGGGTGGATGGTCAGAAGATTCTTCTTCAGGTGATCCACAGGCAATGTGAGCCTTAGAGGTAATTTCATATACCCAAAAGACCACAAATACAAAATTAACATATAAATATAAATAAAATAAATTTACTTATATTATTAAAATGAAAATAAGAATATAAATATAAAATTACATTCACAATTAAAAATTCAATTACAATTTAAAAATAAAATTACATTAAATTTTGAAATTGTAAAATTACATTTATACTTGAAAAAATTAAGTAAAAATGAATTTTTAACAAAATTGTAAAAAAATGAATAAATTTGGAAAAAAGTTAAATAAAAATTATTATAACTTTTTATCCAATGAATAAACATATAAAAATGATTCTACCATTGGATTCCTCATAAAAAATCAGGTGGGGTCACCTCTGAGTGAAAATTTTGTAACTCAACTCTAAATAAGCTTAAATTAAGGTTTCAGTATTTTCTGTATGAAAATTTAAAATGCTCAAAAACTTCAATTTGATTTGCATTGCATATAGTGTCAATCACCAAAATTTGTGTTAAATTGAGGTGTTGTGTATATTTTAGAAGTTATGAGGAATTAAAGTATTTTCAATTGAATTCAATTGAAATGTCAAAATGTGCGCGTGTATTACATAAGTGAGCTTTGATTTACATATGAGGTATCAATTATTACTGTATTGAACTGTAAAACTCAATTGAATTACATATGTAAATTATAAGTATAATACATGATGAGGAATTAAAGAAAAAATAAATTGGAAAGATTAAATTTGGGGGGGAAAAGGAGCTCCAGCTCTAAGGGGGAGCTAGACCCCCAAAATCCTTGCTGACAGGCATGTGGTGTCAAAATTCATGCAAAAGTTCATCACTTTTGGCCTGGAATTGAGTTACAGGGTCTGTGAACTCAATTGATGATGAGGTTTTGATAACAACTGGGGTAGTTTTAGCTGTTTCCAAGAGGGTAAAACTACCCTTAAGATATAACAATCATAGTAAAAACAGTTTTAACTAGTTTGTAAGTCTCCTAAACACATTCTGACGTGTTTTGAAGGCTCTATACCAGGTATTGCTATAGCAATGGCTGATTTAAGGGTCTAAAATGGCTAAAAATGGCTCAAACCAGCCCTTTTTTGGTCTAAACCAGGGTTCAATGATGCCATAATTGGCTTTTCTGTTTTCAGACTGTTTTTCACGACTGACAAGAGTAAATTTTACTTTTGGAGTAAGAAAATTGATGGCTATAAAAGAATATCTTCTTTGCCCCACTTTTCTCTTCATGTTAGAATCTTTTCCTTTTATAATTAGTTTAAACATTGTTAAACCAATCAATGAAGGATTCCAACTACCTTTTTTAAATCATTTTAAACCTTTTAACCACATGAAAAAATAATTATAATCATTTTTTGTAACTCTTATAATCATTTTTACCCCTGAACCACCCCAAAAGTGAATTAAAGCATCTTTCATCACTGTTAACTTTGTCACCTTGTTTCCAAATTCACTCTGGTCACTTTTGGGTGTGTTTTCTCTTTAATATTATTTTTGAAGACTCTGTTCTTTAACTAACTGCTTGCAGCTTATTTCTCAATTAATTCCAATTGAAATTGCTCTTGAAGAAATCTTTTTGTAGCCTTAAAATATCTCTTGTAGAGTATTTTTGGGATAAATTTTTATTGTTGATAAAACAATAAATCTTTATAATATTATTGATTTATACTAATAAAGTTATAAACAATAAAATTGGCATGTTTTCTCTTGAAAATAATATTTCTTACTAGTTTTAATTGATTTTTACCTTATACAAATTTTGAGGACAGGAAAAGTACTTGATTTTTGATCAAAGTTTCATATCCACACCTTACAGGAAATATGGGATTCCACTCTTTCTCTACCAGTGCAGGTTTATTTTCTGTGGTAGAGTGCTGACTTGTGTTATAAGCCAGTTGAACTGCTGTTAGAAGGGTAATTCAGTCATGGGTGTATCCTTCATGATCCTTGTATTCCATGCCATAGGCACAGAATCTTCTAAGGATGTCCTCCATTGTCTGAATCATCCTCTCAGCTATTCTATCTGTTTGTGGATGTTAAGCTGTAGAAAAAGCAAGTTTAGTACCCAGCATGTCATAGAGGTTAGTCCAAAATTCAGATGTGAACTTTGGGTCCCTATCACTGATTATGATCTTAGGGACTCCACAGGTGGATATGATTTTTTTCCAGAATAACAGAGCAGTATGCATGGCTGTATCCTCCTTGTGACATGATGGGCATCTAATACCCTTGCTTAACCTATCAACTATGATCAAGCAGGCATTGAAGTTTTCTTTTCCTCCTGGGACAAGTCCTGTAACCCAGTCCATGTTGATGGTTTCCCATGAGTCCTTAGGTTCCTCTATGTGTTGAAGTAACCCATATTTCTTCCCATGTTTCCAATTTGTCTTTTGGCATCTTTCACAAGTGTTGATGTATTCACTCAACTCTTGTTCCCATTTGGGCCACAAAGCAGTGCTTGCTACCCTTTGTTTGGTCCTGTCTTCACTCATGTGTCCCATGTAGGGGCAATAATGTCATTCTTGTAGGATCAAAGATATATTGTCTCTGTCTATTATTGTGAGTGCACTAGTGTGCTTCTCTCTATGGTAGAGCAGGCCATTCATGAGGAAAAACTTGTTGTCCTTATAGTCCCTTAACCAGGGCTCCTCTAACTGGGATTCCAGTTCTGGGCTCCTGTACTTTTGTTGGAGGAGTTGTAACAATATGCCACACTGTTTTTGTTTGGCATATGTCTTCATTACTTCATTGAAGAATTCAGTGTGCAGTTCTGAGGAACTTATTCCCAATATGCGAGTTTCTGTTCCTTTTGAGTCAGTGTTTCCACTGTCTGGGGTACCACTTTCTGGTGCCCATTCAGAAAATCTAAAGCTTTTCTTCCTGTCTATTTCCATGAAATGGATAGAAATTTTAGCTGCTACTTCAGGGTCATAAGCTGGGTTGCTTTTGACATTATCCAGTGGCCATCTGCATTGGTATGGCTTTTACCTTCTTTGTATGCAATGGTCATATTACCTCTATACTCCTGCATGGCTATTTGCCATCTCAGCATGTGTCTATTGGTAGTCTGCATGTTCAGTAAAGACTTCAAGGCTGTGCAGTCTGTGTAGACTTAAAAGACTGCACCCTCCAAATAATAATGGAGTTTTTCTAGAGCCCAGACTAGGCATAGACATTCTGTCTGGGTAGCCCCATACCTGGATTCTAAATCTTTTGGCTGCCTAGATATGTAACATATTACTCCCTTGCTTGGTTCACCATCCACAATTTGTCTCTGGTGAAGGGCTGCATCTATATATAACTTGAATGGTAGTTCAAATTCAGGCAAGATTAGCACAGGTGCATTTGTGAGTTCATATTTGATCCTGTCAGCTGGAGTCTATGTTGAAGCAGTAATTAGGCTATTTACAACTAGAACTATGACTGTGACACGTGAAAATAATTTTAGAATAGGATTTTTAATATAATAAAATGGTTTATAATATAATAACAGGGTTCTACTATTGAGAAATAGTGGTGGTGAGCCCTATTGAGAACCCTGGGTGCAGTCTTACCAGTTGGATTACTATAATAAGAACTACAATAATTAAAATTATAATTATACCCTGATTATTACCCAAGAGTAAAACTGCTTTTGACAGTTTACTATGTAGGGTATTCAAGAGCAGGATGAGGAAACAATTCTGGCTGTGAAAAGCCTCCTTTTTATCCTGAAATGGGGTGGAAAGGGTGCTAGACCTTTCCACATAGAGGAAGTGAAGATTTTTTCAATCTCTAGTACTGGCTTGTGGTTTGCAAACAGCCTGTATAGCCTGTATTGGGGCTGGGATGTGGTTTTGAAACCACATCTGTGCAGTTTTCACCAATACAGTATGAAAATTTTTATCTGGGGACCTCACAGCCTGATTCTGACGTGTATGACACATAGAATGCTGTACAGAAACTGTATGGGACCCCAGTATTGACTGAAATATGAGGTATTGAAGTTAAAACAAGCTTCTTTGTCTGTTTGACACCTCATATTCATGGTTATGGGATATTATCCCATGGTAAGGCTGTATATGACAGCAGGTGGGAATCTGACCTTAAAGCAGCCATAACTTTGTCAATTCTTGAGATATCAACCTCAGAATTGGTTCAGTGTGTAGCCCTGTATGTGCTCTACACAATGGTACCTTATTAAATATGGCAAAGTTATCCCATGTACAAGATTTTTGTACATTTGTGTGGTATAGGCAAAAAGCTGTATTGAGCTTATTTGCCCCATAAATTTTGTTCTCATTGAGCTATGGGGAGATTTATGACACCATCAGATAGCCCTGATTGTGCTATTTCCAAAAAGACCCCACAAGTATCTCACACTAAAACTGTAGAAGTTAGATGAGAGGTGAATGTTTTGTTCACCCTTATTTGGCCTGAAATTGACCATAACTCCAGAAATATTGGTGCTAGCTCAGTTTGGCTGGTACCATTGGATAGCCCTGGCTTAGAGCTTCATTTTGAGTGCCCATTTGATGGGGTTAAGCCTCTCCTTCTAGATTTTAGATTAGAGGTGAAAATTAAGGTTTATGCTCAGCAATAACTTTGAGCAGGAATGACTTTGTTATTTCTTGTCCTATGGTGATGGGACTTATATTTTCAGAAATAGGTGAGTTTCCTCTTCCTTTTGATACCTTTTGAGCTTATTTGGCTCAGCTCCATGTTTTGGTGGTATCTTGGCTATACCATTGGTTTATGGTATTTTGGCTGTCATGCTTAAGCTCTGGTTTTGAGTCACAGGCTGACAGATCCTCTCATATGCATCCCTCCTTTCCTTGGTAATTTCAAAAAATACATCTTTTGAACATAACCTGTATAAACTACCAGTTATGTGGGCAAGGTTTTTGATGTGGTTTCTATAGTAGCTAGCAAACCCAAGGAAAGATTGCATCTCTTTGATTTTTCTTGGTACTGGTTTTTGCAGTACTGCTGCTACTTTGTTCTGGTCAAATTCCAGACTAAGACCTGAGACTTTGTGTCCTAGAGCTAGTAGCTACTTCTAGCCAAAATTGCACTTTTTAAGTGAAATTTTCAGATATATGGGTGTGCATTTACTTAGCACTCTGTCTATGTATTTCACATGGTCTTCCCATGTCTCTGAGTATATAATGATGTCATCAATATATACTACCATCCAGCATTCCAATATTTCCTCTTGAAATATGGTGTCCATCATCCTTTGGAAGTGGGCTGGTGCATTCTTGATGCCAAATGGCATCTTGGTGTACTCATATATGCCCATATGGCATATGATTCTGAGTAATTTCATGGAGTTTGGTTTAACTCCATTCTGGTGGAAGCCTTTCATATAATCCATTTTGGTTATATATCTGTCTTTTGCCAGTTTATATAATGCATGAGGTATCCTGGGTATAGGGTACCTGTCAGCTTTGGTGTAGTTATTCAGAGCTCTGAAATCTACACACAGCCTAGACTTTCCATAATTCCAGGTGATTAGGACAGGAGTGGTAATTTCCACTATTTCATTTTGTCCAATCTTTCTGATGACATCCATGTACAGGAGTTCATTGATATGTTTTTCAATTTCCTTCCTGGTTTCCAGAATTTCAGGGTAAGGAGGTCTCTTGAGCATGGGTGGATAAGGTCTTTCCAAATCCAGATATAGTTCTATATCATGGCCTGTGATCTTTCCTAATTGTTCTTCACCAATGGCAAATGCTGGTCTATTCTTTCTCAGAATTTTCAGTAAACTTATTTTCTGTTTACTGGTGAGGGTAGTGCTAAACTGTCCCTCTCTTAATTCATTCAGTAGTTCTTCCGGTGGATCTTGGGAAGATACTTGGTATATATCAAGTGCAAATTTCTTTTCCTTGTTTGTACCAATGGTAATGTGCCTGTTTTTACTATTTTAAATGTCAATGCCATACATCCTCTGGTAATCTGTCCCCAGTAAGAACCCTTGGATGTGGGCATCATCAAGCACTACAAACTCTGGATTGAGTCTGATATTACCCTTCCTGTGGGGTATAATTATCTCTTTGATAATTGTCCCAATTGAAGTCATCTTCCCTGAATCACTTTTGAAGTTCTTTTCCTTGGTGGGCAAGAGCTGGTTTTCCCAATTTGGGAAGTGGTTATCCAGATGATTTCTGGCCACTATGAATCAGTGTGCTCCACTGTCAATGATCAATGGATGTTGATCATTGTCAATCCAGACAGTCATTTTTTTGGCTGTTCCATGTATGTATGCCATTCCTTTGGTTGGTGTAACCAGGAATTTTTGTGCATCTTTTGTGTGTTTGCACAAGCTTTTGCTGGAAGTATCTTGTGGCATGCCTGCTTCTAACTGTATGTCTTGAATTTCTAGTGGTGTTTCCTCTTGGTACTCAACTAGAAATTCTTCTCCTGGGTCTTGTTCTGAATCATATTGTTCTCTGATGGAATCACCCATAGAGTCTGATTCAGAATCCTCTGTGAGGGATTCCTTCTCTGGGACTTTCTCAATGGCATATACTTTCATCTTTGCCTTTGGACAGTTATTGGCATAATGGTCTTTTGAACCACAATTGTGACAAGAATTCTTCTTCTTAGTCACTTCTTCCACGCTTTCTCTGGGTTTTTCTTTAAACTCCACCCTGAAAGGTTGTTTCTCTCTGAAACCACTGCTTTTATCAAGGGAATATTTCCCTATATTTGTTTTTTTCCTTATATCTTCTAAGGTATTTGCAATGTCATCTAGAGTGCAATTGTGGTTGCATTTGAATTTTACTGAATGCTCTAGCTCTCCTGTAATTTGTGTCAGGAGTCTGTGATTCCTCATCTAAAGATTCATCTGAGGATCAATGGCTTCAAGTCCTTTAGACTATCTGAGACACCACTCATATGGATCTTTCTCCACAGAGTACTTTTCATTTTCAAATGACATGGTCTTCTTCCATATCTAAGTATCATTTCTGTACTTTTGGATGATTTGACTCTTCCACCATGGCCTGTTCCTTCTGCCATGAATTTCTTTCATTTCTGTGTACCAAGTACTAGCATGTCCTTTGAATGCTGTATTGAGTCTAGCATAATCCAGTAGTTTGGTATGCTTGGTACATCAATGAAGAGTCCATCAATATAATCAATGAGCTCAATATGATCATATTCTCCTTTTCCAGAGAGTTTGGGCCAGCTTGAGGCCTCTGGAAGCTGTTTTAAGGCTTCCTTCTCTGAATAAGACATATTGTCTCCATCTTGGTATTGAGATGTAGATCTTGCCTTATTCACCAATATGGCATCTGATTTGATGTCCTCTTGGTGATATGGATTATCCATAACATGGCCTTGTGGCTGGTGCTTCATGTCATGGTAGACATTAAACAGTTTGTTTATGTCTTGATCCAGACAATCCCTGTCCCTTTTTCTGTGGTGTTGTTCTTCAAAGACTTTATTCAGTCTTTTATTGGTATCCTCAGAGGCTTTGCACAATTGAGCATGTCTCTCTTGAAGGGTTTTGACAATTTTGTCCATGGAGGCTGTTAATGGTTTCATCCTCTCATGGCTTTCTTGGAGTTCTGAAAACTTCTTTTGAGTTTTCTCAGCAAATTGGGACATTTGTAACCACAGTGCATCACTGTTTAAGTTAATCTCAGGTGTATCAACAGTATGTTCAATCTTAGTGGGGGTAATATTTCTATTAATGGGGCTACTGATTCTAGAAGTATGTAAAACTATTTCTGGCTATTGTGTACTTCTTTCACCAAGTCCAACAGCTTCTGTATTGATGGGTCTGACTCTCTCACCCTTTTTTTGAAAGAAGTTATGTTTTTTCCCTTGTATCCTTGTCTTCTCCTGGAAACTATCAGGGATTGTGAAGAATGGTAACTCTTTTCCACTGATATACTGGCTCCTGAATGATGTGAAGCCACTGGAGAGCTGGTTTGGCATACTTCCTGTGAGCCTGAAGGAATCTGAGTATTCCCTGTCTGGGTTGGCTGTTCTTCTATAGCTTGGATAGTGGCTTGACTCTCCCTTATCTTGTTTTCCCTCACCTCCAGGAGTCTGAACTGCCTGTTGGTATTTCAATATTTGGTGATTACCATAAGGTCTTTGAATTCTATCTCTTTGAGACATATCTTCTGCCAACTTTCTCCAAGTTCTTCCCAGTGGGATTCTAGGTTGAACCTCTTGTTGTCCATGCTCCATTGAAAAAGGTCTTTGAGGAGTTGGTGGAGCTGAAGAACTTGATTCATATTCTTCCAGTCCTCTGGTCTCAGTTTTCTGTTGAATTGGAATTTGAATGTCAGAGTGGGTATTATTTCCCTAAATGTCTTGCCATCCTCCATTGTGTCCAAGGCTTCCTCCTCCAGGTCTTCTGGTTCTGGACAAGCCTTCTCTGTCCTCTGGCTGGTTCCTTTGAAAGCCAAGGTTTCTGAGGTGTACAGGTGACATATCAGTGTTTGCAAGAAGTCAAAAACTTAATGCTCTTAGGTTATTTATTTACCTTTGACTGTGCCTTGTAAAAATTTGTGGTTGACTGCTTTTGGCAATTTGCCTTTAGAGGTTACAACTGGGTTAATAATTGTAATCTCCCCTGTACAAGTGGTTAAGGTTTTTTTACCTTGTATTGATGCAGAGGTTTGTGGTTTTCTATTCCTCTGAGTGGCAATTGGTGTCCACTTTTTAGCTGTGATAACGCCTTCACTGTGCCTCTTTCCTTTGCCCTTGCTGCCCTCTGGTTCTGAGGGCTTCACTGGTATTTTGGCCTGTGACTGGGTCTCAAGTGGGATGAAATTTTCTTCCACTGAATCAAACAGGAGAAAGAGGGCTTAATGTCAGTTAAGACTTCTTAAAAGGCTGTTTTCAGGTCTAAGAATGGCCTCTGGGAAATATATTTCTATATTGTGCCCTTATATTATGAAAGTGCAACTGAAATTAATAATTATATGTCATAAATACAGGTTTGGATATCTGGTGCACTGTTTGTAGACCAGTATCTCACAGATAAACTTGTAGTTAGCAATTATAATCCAAAAAGTGGCTCTGTAAAGGGCAATTGAAATTATCAATATACCCAACCAGGCCTCTAATACTGTTGGTTTCACAGTAAGAGTTTTGCTTTTGGATTAAAAAATGGACAGTATTTATGGCTTAAATTGTTTAAATATGTAAAACATTCCAAAAATAAGGGTTGTTGTGGTGATTAACCCACACAACAAGGCAATTAAAAGCAAAAAACACAATGGTATATAACATATACCACCCAAAAAATGAATATAAGATATATTTTATTTTTTATTTTTTAATGAAATTAGGCCTGAAAAAAACAAAAAAAAAATCAGAATAAAAAAATAGTAAGAAAAAACTCACCTTTGTGTGTGAAAAGGTCCAAAAGTTTCAAAAAAACATGGCCAGGCCCCCAAACTTTCAGGTTGAGTCTATGAAAAGGTGATAATAGATGTATTTACAGCCTAAAATATGACTGTTAAACAGTAAAATTTATTATAAAAAGCTTAATTGATGATGATAAAGGTTAATGAAAAGATATTCAGGGCTTTACTATTGAGAAATAGTGGGGGTGAGCGCTGTTGAAAGCCCTGGGTGCAGCTTTACCTGTTGGGTTACAATAATTAAAGTTATAATGATACCTGCTTATTTTCCAATAGTAGAACTGTTTTTGACAGTTGTACTTAATAGGAATTCAATAGCAGGATGAGAGAACCTTTTCTGGTGGAGAAAACGTCCCTTTTTATCCTAAAATTGGGTGAATAAGGCTTCTAGACCTTTCCACATAGAGGAAGTGAAGATTTTTCACTTCCAAGGACTAGCTTTTGGCTCTCACAGGGCCTCTATGACCTGTATTGGGCTCATATGTGGCTTTGAAACCACATCTGGGCAGTTTTCACTAATACAGGGTGTAGATTTTCATCTGGGGACCACATAGCCCTCTTCTGACGTGTATGACATGTAGAATGCTGTACAAAACCTGTACAGGGCCCCAGTATTTATGTATGAACAGGCTTCTTTTTCTTTTTGACACCTCATAATAATAATTATGGGAGAATATCCCACAGTAAGGCTGTATTTGTCTAATTGTGGGATTTTGACCTTCAAACTGCCATACCTTTCTCAGTTTGTGAGATATCAAGCTCAAACTTAGTTCATTGTGTATCCCTGGATACATTCTACACAATGGTACCTCATTTGGTATGGTTTTAATGAAATATGGTAAAGTTATGCCATGTACAAGATTTTTTGTACATATCTATGATTTGCTTAAACTCTGTATGGAGCTTGTTTTCCTCATAACTTTAGCTCTAGATGAGATATGGGGGAAAGGATGTCACCATCAGATATCCCCCATTTTTTTCTTCCCAAAAAGACCCCACTTTAGGTATCTCATGCTAAAACTGTAGAAGTTAGATGAGAGGTGAATATTTTATTCCCCCTTATTTGACCTTATTTTGCTCATAACTTCAGTAATTCTTATGCTAGCTCAATTTGGTTATTACCATTGGATATCCTTGAATTAGAGATTCAATTCATATACTTATTTGATGGGTTTAAGCCTCTTCCTCTGAATTTCAGATGAGAGGTGACAAATATGATTTATGTTCAGAAACAACTTTGAGAAGGAATAACAGTCTTATTCCTTTTCCTATGATGGTGGGACTTGTATATTTGGAAAGAGATGAGTTTCCTGTTTATTTTGATACTTTTTTAGCTGGTTTGGCTCAGTTCCATGTTTTGGTGGTATCTTGGCTTTACCATTGGTTTATGGTATTTGGCTGTCATGCTTGTGCTCTGGTTTTGAGTAACAGGCTGACAAAAAGGAATAGAAATAAGCTAAAATTTTGTCTAAAATAGGTGAAAAAACCAGGCCAGGCCCCCAAAATGTCAGGATGACTCTATGATATAGCTGTACAATGGTAATAAAAGCTATAGCTGTGAGTGTGACACAAAAATAATGATTATAATTGAGTGAGTAGATGGTTAAAAGAGCTATACTAAAAGAATTTAGTGATGGTGAGTGCTGTTGATAGCCCTGGATGCAGTGTTTATCTGTTGGTTTACAATAATAAACCCTCCAATGATTCAAATTATAATTATACCTGTTTAGTTCTAAAGGTACCACCACTTTAAGAAGCTATACCATGTAAGAATATTGAGAACAGGATGATGGATTGGCCTTCTGGTGAGGAAAGGCCTATTTTTATGTTGTTCTGAGGTAGTGGGAGGTTGTTTACCTCTGAAAATGACCACAGAGCAAAACCTTTCACTACTGTGGGCTGGATTGTAGCTTTACACACTCAATACAGACTGTTACTGGGTTGAAATGTGGTTTTAGAACCACAAGTTGTCATTTTTACCCTATAAAGGGTGAAAATTTTCACTAATGGTGTTTACAGGTGTGTTCTGGTGCTTCTGACATGTCAGAAGCTGTACAGAAAATTCCTGTATGACTCTTATTTCTTAATTTATGAGAAGGTAAAGAATAAATAGCATCTAATTTAATTGATTAGCTGTTAATTCAATTTTATGGACAGCTGTCCCATAGTAAGCTCCCATACTGGCTAGTGTTGGATTAAAATCTTAAAACCTGAATATCTTTGTCAGTCTCAAAGATAGAGAGCTCAAAAGTGGCTCATTTTGTAGCCCTTCATTATTTCTACACAATGGATACTTATTTGGTATAGCTAACATTAAAAATGGAAATTTTATACCAATTCTAAATTCCAATATCAATTTGTGGATTTATTATGAATCCTGTATTGATCTTGTTTGCTCCATAGCTTCTTCTCTAGAAGATATATGAGGAAATTGATGAAATCATCAGAAATCTCTTATTGTTCTCTTTTCAAAGAGACCCCACTTTGGGTATCTCACACTGAAACTGTAGAAGTTGGACAAGAGGTGAATATTTTATTCACCCTTATTTGGCTCTATTTTGGCCATAGCTTCTATAGTTTTGGTGCTAGCTCAATTTGGCTAGTACCATTGGATAGCCCTCATTTAGAGATTTAATTTATATACCAATTTGATGTGTTTTAGCCTATTTCTCTTTGTTTTATATGAGAGGTTAAAATTAAGGTTTATGCTCAGAAACTGCTTTGAGCTTGAATAACTTTGTTATTCTTTGTCCTATGAATATGGGACTTGCATATTTGGAAGGAGGTGAGTTTCCTCTTTCTTTTGATACATTTTGAACTTGTTTGGCTCAGCTCCATGTTTTAGTTGTATTTTGCTCTACCATTGGCTTTTGGTATTCTGGCAGTCATGCTTGTGTTCTGGTTTTGAGTCACAGGTTGACAGTTTGGTTCTCTTGAATATTTGGGAATTTCCTTTGTTTCAGATTCCTAAAAAAAATCCAAATATTAACTTCACTATATTTTCAGAACACAAAATGGATTAACATTCATTATCTAATGGAGAATTTCTTCATTTTTGTCAAATACTTTTTTAAATTATTCTTATTCAAGATTCCTTACTATTCTGTAAATTAAAGTAAGTGAAAGCCTTCTTGTTGGAAGTCCAGACCTCTAGGTTAAAGGTTAGTTAAATCTAAATTTTTTGTGATGTTTACTGTTGGATGAATGTATTATTATAATCAAGTCCTTCTCTTGAGGGAAATGAAAACACTGTGTTTCCACCTAATAGGAATAAAACAGGAATATTCAAGTGATATCATGGTATAATGAAAGTCACATATTAAGAGCAAACAAAGTATTCCAAAGAGCTCTCCTGGTCATAATGTGTGACTGGCCAGCAAGTTACACCAAAAAGGCCCTGGTGTACAGTCACTTCATAGCCTACAGGCTCTACTAAATAGCTTCCTGGACGGATACAGATGATTATTCCTGTATTCACATAAAATAAAGAATATTCCTGTATGATATTAATTAATACATGAATTACTATCTCATCCATCATTAACTGACTCAAACTAGAATAAAAATCAATGTTTTACTCACAGAGAATGTTTTATAGAGGCCTTGGGTCCTTCTCTCAAACTTCTGGCTGGTGTTTTTTACATATACCAGAAACTCTTCATCCACCTAGGGTTTTCTCACAAAATTAATTAATCTAGTTTCTTTTTAGTATTAATAGATATTTTCACACTTGATATTATAATTTCTATTAATCCTTAAATTAAGTATTTTCATTCCCTTGCCTGTTCAATATTTGATTTGTGGAAATATTATAATTATCCTTTCTATACTTTCTAAACAGGTTGAAAAAGTGATATAAGAAATGTTTGTGGTTTTTTATTATCACTATTTTTTGGTTATTTCACTTTCTCAACTAAAATATTATTTTTCATCAGTAATTTAACCTTTAATTTTCTTTCCTATCTTTGGAGTATTATTCCTCCTTTCCTTTTGAGTATGTCCCAATTGATCTCTGTTAATGGAGTTCCAGGCCACCTTTCACTTCAAAATTCCCTTGAAAAATTTCTATTTTTCTCTTAAAAGTGAATTATGTTACAAAATTAGAATATATTTAATATTTGATATTTTTTCTTATTTCCAATTATAAACTCACTTAAATTACTTGCATAAATATTTTGAATATATAAGCTCATAATTTACTTTAATATTTATTTTACATTATGTATTATTTGAATGATATAATAATTATTTTCTTCAAGATATTCATTATTTTTGGTGGGATAAGAGGCATTTATATTCAAAATAATTAATTTCTTTGTATATTTACTGTAATCGTTTAGTGTGTAGAATCTTTTTAATAATCAAATTATGTAGATATTATTCAGCCTAGAATAGAAGCAACTAGGAATCTGTATTTCTTATATTTTGAAAGGTAGTGAAAAGTATTTATTAAATTATTCATTTTTAAATCTATCTCATATGTTTATTTATTTTTTAGAATAAAATAATTGTTATTATTTTATTAAATAAATATAAAAATTGAGAAGGTTGACTAATTATAGATTTCTATCCTGTGAAAGGTTATAAAAACATTTGTGTTCAATACAATGTGGATATAAGATTATATATAAGTTGGAGTACCAATTTGATAATTAATAAAATACATGCTTGAAAAATATCAAATGTAAATTTTCTTTGATTTCAAAATGGAAGCCTCATTTTTGTCAAATATATATATATATAATATTATATAGAAGATTAATAAAATAATTACTTTTTTATTTTCATTCTTTTTGAAAAATATTCACAAAAAAAAACATGGATGAATAAATATTCAGAGATCCAAAATAAACAAACTATTTAAATCTTCATGAATTTTTTAAGTTCATCTATTTTTTCTCTTTTTAAAATTCTTATTAAAAAGATCAAAAATTAAGATGAATTTATGCAAACCATCTTAAAAATTTACTTATGTAGAGTTCTCACAAAAAAAAAATAATCTTTTATTGCCTAAATCAATTATATTATTAGCTCATTTGATTAAGTTCATGAAGAAAATATAGAATTTATTTTACAAAATAAATAACTTGAATCTGAAAAAATTATGACTGTTTTACTAAAAAAAGGGATTAATCAATGCTTGAATATCTCAAAATTAATAAACCATGAAAATAAGCTTTAAATTTCTTAATAATATAATGAATGAGAAACTTAAAAAAGTTATCTTTTTATGCCATTCTCAAACACAACTATAAATCCATATCGATTCTAGATTTATTTAAAAGGATTCATCAGAAGATAGTTTGATAGACCCAAATTTCTAGAAAAGCTAGCTTCACAATTAATTTAAAAATCAAGAGTAAATAATTCATTAATTATTAGGTTGAAAATATTATCTCATCTATCCGATAAAAACTCCTCACTCCTAATAATTAAAACCTATAAAATCAATTAGGATGCCAATTTTCTTAATCAAAAATTAAATTTTCATGTTATTCACAAATAAAAAGACATTTTGTTTCAAAAGTGGTAAAATGATGTATAATTCAGCTTAATTAGAAATTCTTAGACTTTTATATATCTGTTTGGTAAGAAGTCTTTGGGGTAATATGTTTAGATTTTGACTAAATTTTAATCCTTGCTAAGATTTATGATAATTTGAATCATGGAGTTTCAATATATGATTATTTATATAATAGAAAAAGAATTGATTAGATAATCACATTAATAAATACCTCTTGTGTGGATTGATCACCCATTATTTTCAAATTTTACTTATTTCACATCAAGCTTACACATAAAGTAATATAAATGAATATTCCTTTTAATATGTATTTAGAAACTAATATCAACAGTAAGAATTAAATGAAGTGAATTTGAAACCCAATTCCAGTGCTTTTATTAAATTGATTCTGTATTTTATTTTGATTTATTAAAAATATTTGGCATTTATCTATTGATACCTTAAAAAAAATACATTCTTTTTTTTTTGTTTTCAAAAATATTAAGAAAAGTGTAAAATAAAGATTTAAAATCATTATAAAAATTTTTTTTTTTTGAAATAATCGAAAAGAAATAAAAGAATCAAATATTTAATAAAATTATCTTATTTTATTTTTGAAAAAGGTATAATCTTTGACAATGAAAAGAAGGAAGACAAGAGAATTGAAGAGAACTTCATTTTATTTTATTTTTTCTATTAAAATAAAATCATAAAAAACACTTTTTTTTTTTGTTTGAATATAAATTAATTCTTTATAAAATTTTAAAATAAAATTCAAAAAGTCAAATTTAGAAGAAAAAAAGAGAATCATTGGATTTTGAATTTTAGGAAAATGATTAAAATAAATTATTTTAAAAGAAAAGAAAACATTAGTTATTTGTTTATTTTAAAAGCACAAAAAGAAGAAATAAATTACTTATTATCTTTAAATTTTAATTAATTGATCAATTTGGGACCTGTTTGCAGGTCTCAACTTTTTTTCTCCAGTTTTTCTCAAAAGTAAATTTTTTAATTTAATATTTCATTATTATAATATTTTTTAAGATTTGATTTTGATTTAAATTCTTAATAATTTCCTTTTATATATATATTAGTTTTTACATTATTTATATTAAATTTTATATTACAGGAAATCTATAATATAATAATAATAAAAATGAATTTCTTTTGATTCTTTTTACCATTTTATGTTATTATTATAGTGAAAGTATCTTATTGCTCTTGAATTACACGAGGACAGGTATAGAAAAATTAATAAGATGGCCACTGTTGATTTTTTCCATAAACAAGGCTTACATTTTCAAACACTATAGCATGTAATATTTTTTAAGACATCAATAAAATATCAAAGCAAATGATCTTTACAAAAATTTTAACACAGCTTGAGATTAGGTGCTGCGACTTAGAATGCTAATTAGTCAATTCAGATATGTTTTTGAGGGACTAACAAGAGAGCCTAAGTGAGCCTACAGAGGTCTCAGTTTACACTCTTAGCAGGTTTTTTATTCTAATATTTTTACAAAACTCATGAGTAGCAGAAAAAACCAATTCAAGGACTGGCTCAAACTACTAAACTTTCTTTGAAATGGTTCGCGGATGTGGCTTTCTTTAGATTAGGGTAATCATGAAAAGCGCTACATCAATCAATTCTGAATCTCATCAATCTCTCGTCAAAAGAGCTAGCGCACCAGGCTTTTTCTTAAAACAGAAATAAAGCATAATATCAAGTTTGTCAAAGCAGGCACATGCGCTGATTGTTTTTTCCAAAGTGGGGAAAAAATTGGTGGTCAAAGTCTTGGAAATTGGTATTTTCATTTCTTTTTCGCTGGGAACCCCCTTCAATTCAATATTAGCCCATCATCTTTTTATCATTTACAACAGTTTTGAAAAACGAGATTATCGCTCTAACCACTTTTATTATTAGAACTATGCCGACAAATGATGAAAAACTAAATATAAGAATATTGATTAACTCTGAAAAATGAGTCTGTGAAAAACTCCTTTTTGGTGAATTTTGACTACCAAAGTTGAAATAAAATGCTTGCATGGGTATTAGGATTTGAATCACATCATTATTTTCCTTCTTCTTCATCTCTCACTCTAATGTTTTGATCTAGGAATTGATCATCAAATTCAAATTGATTTTCATTGTCATCATTTTGGTCGGCTCGATGAACAATCTGGCTCCAAGTTCCATTGGCGCCACGATGTCCCAACATGCCTCTAATACCAGAATGATAACCTTTTGCAATTGAATCTTCCTCGCCGGCAATGTATGCATTTATCATTGGCAAATGTCTTTGATCTTCTGTTAAAAACAAGTAAAAAGCAGAAATGGCTAGTGCACCACCGGCTACAAGATCAACAAGATAATGATGCCTATGAAAATTAAATGAAAACAGATTAGTTGGGGGGTCGAGTAGAGGAAAGTTGAACTAGACCAACGTGAGATACATTGTGCTCCAATACAAAACAAAAGCATACGTCCAATAGAATACTCTCCATCTGGGAAAATAGTGAGACAAAAATAAAGCTTCTAGCGTCGCACAACCCGCATGTAAACTTGGAAAGGCACCAAAGACCATTGGGGAATTTCGAAAGGTAGTAGTATAACCTTTTGTGTGAAAGATTTTATCGATCCTAGCTAACCCACCAGCTTCACCCAACATGGCATAATCGGCAGGTGTGATTCCATGACTTAACTCGTACCCTTTTCAATAGTTTGAAGAAATAAGTAGATGAGAATTCGCCTGAGTGCCGGTCAATTTCATTAAAAGATGTTGTATAAAGATGATTTGGATCTTAACCTACATGGAGGTGCACAAGGGAAAAGGATTTGAATGGCTACCCCGGTTAGGTTCATATACCCAAACGCTTTACCGAAGAATTTGACAGCACCAGGACCACCAAAAACAAAAAGGAAGAGAGCCGTGACAAAAGGGAGGACGAAATGCAGAACACCGTAAGGCAGCCAAGCAATAATATCAAGTGCTGGATTTGTATAACGGGTCAGGAAATCAGATATATTGGCACCATATAAGACGGATTCTAAAGTTGGTAAGATTGATACCCAGATGTGGATGTTTGAACGAAATGAGATAGGAATATAACGATTTGAAAAGAATAAGATGACCCAGGTAAAGATCGGGGATGCAGGTAAGAAGAATTGAGACGTTAATGGAACGAGTAATGCAGTTGAATAAACGATGACCAGTAGGATTTTTAGGACTGATTTTTATGTTTTGAAAGCAGATGGATGTCATATCGGTGCCAAGATGGGCTATTAGTAAATTTTAACGAATTTTGATTGGATTTGAATGATCCGAAATGAACTTACACCAATGTAGCTTACAAATCCATAGACTGATTCCAGCGACACTGATCATGATAGCATATTGTGCATCTGACTTGAAGCTCCAACAATGAGTTTTCAGTTTTAGGATTGTTTTTGAAGGCGACAGAGAGAGATCAAGTCGTTGAGCAGCAGCAAGAACAGCATTTCTATTTTATTTTTTATAATGAAAAACAAGACTATTAGGATGATTGAAAATGTTGCACCAAAGAGATTTGAGGTAAAACGTAATTAATCACTCACATTAAAGCAGGGGATAGATAGTTTAGTGAGATAGTTTTAGAGCGAAAGATGAGATGATTTATTCCGAAACAACGACAAAGTCGTCTGGTGTTAGATTGAATGCTCATGATCTGCAAGGAATATCAGCTGGATGAAACTTGTTTTCGATTTGAATTCGATTTTCGAAGATGATGATCAACTTGGAGTTGATGGGATCAAAGCATGATGAGAAGATGCGATGGCGATAAGGTGATGAGATGATGAGGATGAGGATGATGAGATGATGAGGAAGATTATGAAGAGGATGAAGGTTATGGTCAACAAGATGATTCCAATTTTCAACGAAAGGAATTAGGGCATACAGGGCGACGCCGGGTGGCGCAAGACGGTTTCTTTGTGGCGCGCCAGTAGCGCCAATCATCAATCAATCCAAATTAAAATTAAAATTTATTTTGCGCAAAGATCCATCATCAATGTCGTCCTTAAGGCGCTTAACCTGAGAGTAAAAGCCTTGGTGATATCTTGACATATCCATATAAGCCTACAAAAACAATGATCTATCATAAATATTAGCTAAACTTACCAACAAAAATTGAATAAGAAAAATTATATTTCTCTTTTTTTGTATTTCAAAAATTGGGACTAAATAGATTTCAACATATGAGTTTAAATGAAGCTTTTAAGAAATTTTTAAAAATTATAAAGTGTTGCATTTCTTGATGGAAATTTCAATTTAATAAAATAAATCAATCCAAAAAGATCTCTTAAATCTTAATTAATAAATCTATATATATCAAGTTATAATTATATATGAGTTTTTTTGATTAATGATTATTGATGAAAATATTATACTTGGAGCTAATCATCTTTTTCAATTAATAATTGGGAGCAAATTAAACTATAAGTAACTAGAAAATCAAATTCAATTAAATTATAATATTGATTAATTTACTAGGATCATTCAAAATTAGAAAAAAACTATTTACAATATTTTTTAATCAATTAATTGAATTTAAGATTTTGAGTTGAAATATGAATTTCCTTAGTATGAATTGAATTAAAAAAAAATATAATATCAAATATGTAGACAATAATCCCTTTTACTAAGAACAATTAAATATTCTTAATCATTATCTTTGAAGCTACTAGCTTGATGAATAAGCTTAGATGAATATTATAGCCAATAAATTTTGATTTAAAAGAAAATGAATTTAAAAATAACTCTCATAATTGAATCCTTTTAGTGTTGGAATATTTAATTTTATGACATTAAAATTAATAATTTTCTACTTTAAGCCTATGGAATGAGTATTAATGAAAATATATCTTTGAAATAATTATTCTTTACCAAATTTATTATTTATACTTTTTGCAAAATTTTGGGAATCAAAAGGGAAAGGATATCAGATGATTTTCATGGATTGATAGTAATTTATGTAAAAGAATTTATATTATTAATCAAAACTGAAATACCACTTATATTCTTTATAGACATCTTTTTGCACCAATTATTCATTAGTTAGGCATAAATTAATTCCTTTTAAGAATCATTTTATCAAATATTCTCCATGAATTTATATTTATTATAATTGAATTTCCTCAAGTTTTGACTTAGTAAAAAGAAATTATTGAAAAATTAATCAGTATTTATGCTTTAATATTTCAAATATTGGAACTATATTTAATCTTTATATGATTATTAATTAGTTTGTTCTAAGCTTCTTAATTTCAATTTTTATGTTAATTTAGTAGATATTTGTCAAAAAAAACTATAGCTATCATAATGTCTATACTATAACGAAAAATTAAAGCCTAACTTTA